>JALPQD010000067.1:7017277-7617277 GCA_023101885.1 Typhlomys cinereus | reverse complement strand
AGTAACACAATATGAGCTTTCATGCAATGTGAACAAATTTTTAAGCTCTTCTACTGAAAACTGAATATGCTCAGAGGACTTGGTTAGGTCTACAACTGCCCCAGAAAGACCTTGCTTACTGATTTGCCTCTGGTAGATCTTTTCTTCTATTGTACCTGAAAAGAAAACATGCATTAGATTTCCTTCTTATGTCTAGCCTCTTTATAGGACAAAACGTGTTTTATTAATACACTGGCTAATAAAAAACACATTCCAGATGTTGAAGTGCAAACTAACAAAAAAATTAAGGTACTTTTGTGACACATGGAATGTTATTACCTGTAGTAAGGAGTCTGTAAATATGCACTGGATGTTTCTGACCATCTCTCCAGACTCTAGACATAGCCTATAGGGATAAATAAGAATTGTGAGTATGGAAAAACCAACGGCCTTTCCCACAAAAGCAATTCACATGAATGATTTTTAAGGTAGAGAACTCTGGATATATTAATAGCTTCAATAAGCAGAACCCAATTGGCAAGATGGCTCAGAGGGTAAAAGGTACCTGCATACAAACCTGGCAACTTGAGTGTGAACCCTAGAGTCCACTTGATGGAAATAAAAAACAGACTTTCAACAGCTGTCCTCTGACCTCCACATGTGTGCTATGGAACACATGCATCTGTGCATTTCTCTCTCTCTCTCTCTCATAAAAACATAAATTTTTTTTTAATGCAAACCCCAGGCATGCTCAAGCATGGCCACTTCATTGTCTTGGTTCTGGGACACAGATAGATAGAGTTGAGCACTCACTGAGGCATGTAAATAACTGCAGAAGTCTCAGGAAACCATGAGAGCACAATTCTTGATAAAATATGAAAGAGAGAGTTTAGATAGAACCCAATACAGTTACAAAGAAAACAATACAGTTTCAGTCCTAGCAGCTGATGATTCACCCTTGAAAAGTCCTTAGAATAACTGCAACCAGCTCCAACTTTAAGTAGATCCCTGTCCCGTGGCTTAAGGATTAACAATAATGCTGAGTAACAAAGGATTGGTGTTCAAGCTCTACACATGCCAGAGAAAAATCTGGCCTCCAACTAATATAGTGATAGAGACATTCACAGGGAAAGAGATACTAAGTTTTCATGCTTTTAACCCACTGCACTGTTCTTCTTGTTAACAATGCAAGAATATGCCTGTCTTAACCTCCTCACCTTATTACAAGGGAAAAACTCACTAGGTTTAGAGTAATGCCAAGATCATTTGGCCATTAATTTATACTGTAAAAAACTGACCCTTGATCTATAGCTTATATGAGAAATTTCCTTAAACCATGAAATAATGATTTCTAAAAAGTGCCATCTCATGACTAGCAAACTCCAGACCCTTCTAGGAACTAAATAAAATGCTTGTTCTCTTCTCTGTCAGCAGGGAGTGTGAATTTCCCAAAGTAAGGCTTGGTGTCTTCTCAATGCCTTTTCTCTCCTATTAAACTTGTGCTCAGTCTCAGTTTTCATTTCTACAATCAATCTATAAGTTCCCTCACAGTCAGTATTATAACCAGCTCCCCAAGGGGTAGAGTTATCTCTGGAAGGGAGAAAGACTGAATAAACTCAATGGCTAGTCACATGGGTGACTTCATGTCTACAGAACAGTCTCCCAACAAAAACTCTGGATACCAAGCTTGAGGGAACTTCCCTAGAAAATCAGAATCGTGTGTCATTACTCATCAGCTGAGAACTAAATGTGCTCCTACAACTTTCCTGAGAGGAACAATGGAACTACTGTCTGGTACTTTCTGGACTTTGTCCTGTGCATGTTTTTTCCTTTGCTGATTTTAGTGTCCCATGTAATTAATGTAACTGTGAGTGCAGCTGCTTTCCATAGTTCTGTGAGTTCAAGCAAATCATTAAACCTGAGGATCCCATAATGAAAATAGCAAGTAAGGAACAAATCTGTACGTAGGAACCTCAAAATAGGAAAAAAATGGGCTGTGTGCTGAGGAAAACCAAAGCCTGGTGTGCAAGTAGTTTCCTAAATAAGTTCACTTTATTCCTTTACAAGCTGCACAAACTGATTGCAGCAACCACGAGATGTTCCTGTCTCTCCAATGGTCATGAGCAATCTCAAAGCCTAGCTTAACAGTAAATTGATCCCTGAAGATATGCGGTTTGGATTTAAATACACATGATATCTCTTAGAAGTTGTGGGAACTAGAACAAGCTTCTATTTCATCTGTTAAAAAACGGGGCTACTTATAACCATGCTTGTAGGGATGCTATGAAGACTAAATAGATCATAAATTGAAAGCACTTAGCAGAATGCCTGTAAGATAAGAGCTCAATATATTGCAGCAATTTATAAACCATCATTATTGTCTCTGTGTTCCTAGGCATTCAATAATATCAATTTAATGCATAAATATTCCTACCTGTATATCAGTGGCTGGATTCCAATCAATATCATAGAGGATTAAATGAGACCCTCCAATAAGATTAAGTCCCACACCACCGGCTTTTGAACTTAACAAAAAAATAAAATCCGTAGAGTATTTACTATTGAAACTATCAACAATTTGCTGCCTTTGAGAAACTGGTGTTTGTCCATCAAGTCTTGCACAAGCATATCCATGTCGCTTACATACTTCTTGTAAAACATTCAAGGTTTGTCTGTAGTTGGATACCAAAACCACTCTGTCAATCAAAAAGAGAACTTCTTTACATAAAGTTTTAAGGCAATATATTAGATTTTCATCTTAATGAAAATAGCTATCATTGATATGTACAAAACATGAAACAATGACCTTATACAATTAAAACATAGGTACTCCTTCACATTTAATTTCAAAGTTACCGCCCAAAGTTCTAGGTGGTTTTTTTTTCAGGTGTATCTGTGTATGGTATGTATGCACATGCAATCAAGTGGGCACGGAGATGGACACATGTGTACATGCAGGCACATATACATATGAATGTGCATGAGTGTGGAGGTTCAAGCGTGATGCTGGCACTTAACCTTAATCACTCTTTCACCTTTGCATAAGAACAAGCGAAATATAAAAAATGAACAAAAGTACAAGCTCTATCTTTGCTAAGCAAAGATTTATATGTGAAAGTAAGAGAAGAAAGTAAAACAGTAGACACCTGCTTTGGAAGAGTTTAGAGAATCTGGAAGCTAGTGTCCACAGTAAGATTCCAAAGGAAGTCAGTACAAGTGTATTCACATCAATTCCTTAGACTGTTGCTAAGGCACCTGAAGGAAGGCGTTTAGAATACTGGTACATAGAGCCCTAGGCCACACACCTAAGTGAACAGTTGACTTTTCTTTCACAACAGAAAAATTTTTCTTAGGAAATAGTAAATCAAAGAAACTTAAGACAAAGAATTGTTGAGACAAAATTCAGTGACAGGTGGACATGAAAATCTGAATATTGGATCGTAAGTCCTTTTTCCTGCCAGCTTCCAAATACCAGCTGCCAGCTGATCCTGTCACCTCACAGCCCAAGGAGGACACTACTGAGTCATCTATGATCAGCCCAAATGACCTGGAGGAAAATACATAAGGACAGGCAGTCTCAAATAAAAAAGCCAGCTTGCTGCTTGATTAGACAATGGAAGCAACTAGTCTACAGACCTCCTACGAATAGAGTACTAATCAGTGTGCTTCTGCCTTATTATTGAGTAAGGACACCAAGGACTATCAGCTACTGAGATGAGTCTGAAAAAGGGAAATCAAATAAATAGGAAAAACTTCTCATCACTGTGACAAAATTCCTGGTATAGCAACACATTGACAAATAAGAAAAGATCAGGCTTCCAATGGCAAAATGAGAAAGGTTAGTTTTGCACATCTTGGGTTTGAAGTACTACAGGACACCAAGAGATTTAAATTCCCATCGAAGAACTGAGGATGTGAAAATTAGAAAAGACTGGAATAACAGACTTAATACATAAGTGATAACTAGAAGTATGGAGAATAAGAAAGGCATTGGTGGGAGGACACAAGTGACAAAGAAAGTCTAAGACACACCAATACTTTAATAATAGAAAGAGAAGATTCTGAAAGAGACTAAGAAATGGGTTATGTGTTGTATACTCAAAGATATCAATAAATTTTTCTAAATAACAATGTGTGTGTGTGTGTGTGTGTGTGTGTGTATGTGTGTGTGTGTATGTTTTCTAAAATAAAATTCAAGGTATTAATGATGCCTCCCAAGAAGAAATTTTTTTGCATTTTCTTACTTAAAAGATGGAAGAATAATTGAAACATTCCAAGAGGGCCTCTGTATTATTAAACTGATCTCTTACTTTTCAGCGGGACGGAGCTCATGGATAGCTGCTAGGAGTTTTAACAGCACCTGGAGTTTTCCTGACTCATTCTCAGTGAACTGGAGAGGGTTGTAGCCAGCAGGGAGCACACTTAACAAGCCTTTGCACAGGTTCTTTTCCTCCTTTTCATCACATGTTGAATCATGTTCTTTATCCTGTTCAAAATGATAACTGTTGATACTGACGTGTCTATTTTTGTAATGAATAAAAAAATACTAAAATGTTTAGATCTTTAAAGGTTACGATGCTACCACTTTTTAGAAAGTAGTATGCATTCTTCAGGGCTAATTCCTGAGCAATTGCCTGTTGTTGCTATCTTTACCCGACTTTCATCCAATAGGTTATTTGTGTCATGACCATGAAGGTAGAGGGCAGAGCAAGAAAAGGAAAATAAAGGACCAACAATGGAACAAAATCTGCCCTTCCCACAATCTTGACATTTCCCACCAGAACTTCTTTTTCTATTTCACTTAATCCTTCCCTCCCTGATTGTTCTTTCTCTGTTTCTAAATGATATACAGCATCTTCCCAGATAATAAAAACAAACACGTTTTCTAATTATATCACTTTCTTCTGAAAGAAGTAATAATTTCTAACTATACTTTTAACTTATGAAATTTTTATAGAGGATATGCTAGGAATTGAATCTTGGGTTTCATGCATTCCAAGCATTTAAATTCTTAAAATAATATTATTCAAAAGTAATCATCAGGGGCGGAGAGATGGCTCAGGGGTTAAGACTCTGCTTCACAAGCAGAAGGTCCTGAGTTAGATCCCAGGTCCTGAGTTAGATCCCAGGTCCCACAAAAAACCACCAGGTAGAAAAGGTGAAGGCCTGCATTTCCGGCCCTCGTAGGTAGAGCCGGGGAAAACCCAGATCAAAGCAAAAAGGAGGGAGGTAGCAGCAATCCAGGATGATTCCTGAAGCTACCTTGGTCCTCCACAGGGATACACTATTCTCTCTCTCTCTCTCTCTCTCTCTCTCTCTCTCTCTCTCTCTCTCTCTCTCTCTCTCTCTCTCTCTCTCTCTCTCTCACACACACACATACGTGCATGCAAAATAAAGTTCAAAAAAAGACTTTTTTAAACAATCATTAGCACTTCTGAAATGCCTAGTCTCAAGTTGCCTAGTCAACACATGAATCCATAAGAGAGATTAGAGTTATTAACAACTAATCTTTTTACAGGTTAAATCATCATGATTGGCAGGTCTCTTAAAAATAAATTACCAAAATTACCAGAATTACCACTATTTTGAAAACTTTGTTCAAACTACACACTTTATTGTGGCACTATCAATTCAGGGAGGCCCTAGCCCAGGCTCCCAAATCCAGGAGGTCTGACTACAGATAAGCCTGAGAAGAAACCATACAGGCAGTGGGATGGACAACCAAATGGCAGATGAACAACTAATGGGTGGGATAAACAACCAATGGGAAGCGGCCATCTAACCTGGACACCCAGTAAACAGCTAAATGATTGGTGGCTGCTCCCCTCCCCTCCCCTGAGTAGAGAGGTGGCCACACCTGATTGGACCCCAACTCTATGTAAGCCCAAACACTTCCTGAGTAAAGTTCAGTCTGCGGCCAACTCGTGGACTGTCTGCTTCTCGCCTGACTCCTGGGATCTGGGTGGTGACCCCGTTGCCGGCTAGCCCATTCGCCTCCTGCCCACGAGGCCCCGCTGTTTCCCCTCTTCCCCCCAGCTGGCCCGGCGGGGGATTCGGCAACACTTTATCATTTTTCTGTCCACTTATCTTAATTCTATAAATACTGGAGGACCCAATGCAAATTTCACCTGAGTGTTCATGGTCTGCTTTCTTTTCTTCCTTAACATACTGTATATTCCATTTGGAAGTTAGCAATACACTTTTTTTAATTTCTCTTATATTCACACAGGTTACATGCACTGTTTAACAGTACCAGAAACACCTTAGGGGTCGTGAATCCTGAAGTGAAAATGCTAACACAAATATTAGTTGTAAATTGGCTTACCAGATAATGTACCAATACTTAGATAAAGCCACTTGATTAGACATATATGGAACTAGAAAGTATTTACACTATGGAGACACGTGGGGAAAGACACATTTGCTAAAATACAAGGTAAACAGGTCTAGACCTAGGGCCTAGTTCCCAGCCATCATGTTTAAACACGTATGTGCAGGCTCTAAAGAATTAATAATTCATAGCTCAATTAGTAGAGTTCTTGCCCAGCCTGCAGGAAGCCCTAGAATCTATCCCAGGACCAAATAAAGCTGACATAGAGGTATCTTGATCCCAGAAAGCAAGAAGCTCAAGGCACCCTTGGCCACAAAGAGATTGAGGCCAGCCTGGGCTACATGTGACCCTATCTCAAATAAATAAATAAATAAATAAATAAATACCCAAACTAACCAAATTAAAGAGATTGAATAAGTCAGAATTTAATAGATTGTGAAAAGTTTATTAACCTATTTAAATGAATTGGTTCATGTGTTATTGCCCTATGAAGGAAGAGCCACAGAAGAACCCAAATCACATGCAGAAGGTTGCCTACAGAAGATTAAATCAGAATACAGGGGAGTTGGGTGATTTTCAGACCAAAAGCCTTAACCAGGACCACAAAATCAGAATTACTTACAGAAATGCTTTGTAAAAATATTCATGCCTGAGTCTTGCCTTCAGAGATTCTGAATCAGTCCACATATGTTCAGATCTTGATATAGTTTTGAACACCTCCCAGAACATTACAATATGCACAACTAATTAATAACCAACCATTGGATAGTACCTTTATTCTGGACAGCCTGACACATCATCTCCATCACAGAAATGGACCAGATGCATCACAGGCGACAACCACTCTCTTCTGACTCAAGTAACCCAGTACCTTCTGACGATGAGTTATAATACTGTTACTGATTACAGTACACCTATCCTGAGGAGAGACCCATCACCTTGACTGAATTTAGGAAATGGAACCAGATTTCAACAGGAATACATGGAGAAACATTGCTTAAAAGTTACCTATACACATAGAATGTTTATTTTAGCCCTTGCAAAGCAATCCTGATTTGCTATGGTTTAGAAAATTGACTCTTCTGAGTAAGTTTCAAACTGTAAGTAATATCTCTTAGTTAGTTTGTTATATCATCTACTCATTACTATCAGCCATATCACAGTAGTGGAGAAACATTCAGAATCTCCTGTTGCTTTCTTCAAGAACATGTAAGAATATTCCAAATTAAGTGGTATATTCTAGGCCATCATAAGGTCTTCCTTCTAAGGAAGAACTTCGGGCTTCTCTTTTTGCTGGGCTTCATGCCCAAAATGTTTAATTTTTACCATATATAGAATCTGTTTCTTTAAAAGTTGCATGATGAATTGTTATAATCCTGTCTTCTACAAAGTTACACAAAACTGACTTCCATGATAAACCAAGTAAATTGTAGAATAAACTTGGAGAATTCTGGTAGAGCACCTCATTTTTCTAAGCATCTAATCAGTGACCTCAAACATAAGCCAGCACCCACGTTTTTTGTTTGTAGAGGTTATTTAGGAGACAGATTTTTACTTTGTTGTTTAACGAAAAGAATGAAGGTTATACATAGTGAATTATTAATGGACACTACACAACTTCTGGCCATTCTACGAGATTCTTTACATAATTTCTTGTCAAACTGTCACAATGATGGTACCACAAATTTATTCTTTCTGCTTTTTTTTTTTTTTTTAGTCTGTTATTCTGCTTTCCAGGAAAGAAAGCTAAATGATAACAGATAATAACTTCAGTATGAATCTTAGCAATAAAGAACTAGAGCCAGGAGCAGTGGTGCATACCTGCAATCCCAGCACTTGAGAGGTAGAGGCAGGAGGATTAGGAAGTCAAAGTGGTCTTTGGCTGTATGTGGGATTCAATGTCAACCTGGGCTACATCAGAACTGTGTCAAAAAACAAACAAAGCAAAACTATACATAATTGGGGCTAGAGAAATGCCTTAAGAGTTAAGTCTCTGCCTCACAAGTAGAAAGACCTGAGTTCAGATACCAGAATCCATGTAAAAACACCAAGCTAGAAATAGCAGCAGCTATACTTCTGGCCTGGAAGGCAGAATCTGGGAAACACCAGAGCTGAGCAAAAAGGAGGTACAGCAATCCAGGATGATTCCCGAAGTCACTTCTGTGCCTCCATGGGCACACAGAGTGCAATCTGATATACAAAGATACATGCACACAGACACAGACATGTGCACATGCAAAAAAAAAAAATTAATTAAAAAAATTATATGTAGTTTAGGGAACTGATACCAGTTCTAATCCCAAAAGTTCTTTCCATTCTCCAACTGCCTTACATTCATTAACTACCCAAACAATCAAGCCAACTATGCAGTCAATTTAAAAACAAGACAATTAAAAAGTATTTCATTTGGAAAATGTTCACATTTACTTAATAAAGCAAATATCAGATTCTAAAATAGTGAGCAAAGCACTATTAAAATTAAACTTTTGGGCTGGAGAGATGGCTCGGGGTTAAGACTCTGCCTTGCAAGCAGAAGGTCTTGAGCTCAGATTCCTGGTTCTACATAAAACTTTAGGCAGAAATGGTTGCAGCCTACACTCCTGTCTCTGGTTGGTGGAGCCTGGGAAATCCCAGAGCAAAGTGAAAAGGAGGTAGCAGTAGTCCAGGATGATTCCCTTGATTGTCCACAAGGACACACACACGCATACGCACACGCACACCTAGATGATGGATGAATAAAGTTTAAAGAGAGACAAGATTTTTTAAAAATTAAACTTTTCTAGAATAAGAATACAAATTCATATTTTTGGGCTCCTATCTCAGCCACAAGTAGCAGAAGAATGGAAGCTGAGCACAGCAAAAGGTACTTCTAGCCCCAGCTACTCAGGGTTCTGAAGTCAGAAGTTCAGTTGAGTCCAGGAGTGTGAAACTGGCCTAAACAAAACAATGAGATCTCTCTCTTAATAACAATAAGGACAACAATAACAGCACTAATTTCAGAGAGTTGTGTAAAAGTAAATAATAAAACTAACAAGCCAGAGGGAACGTGGAGTCCATAAAAATGGACAGGCAAGAGGATGGGAGGGGGCTGGAGAGGTGGCTCAGGGGTTAAGCCTCTGCCTTGCAGGCGGAAGCTCCTGAGTTCGGATCCCAGATCCCACGTATAGACGCCAGGCGGAAGCGGGGGCGGCCTGCGCTTCTGGTCCTGGTAGGGCGGAGCCTGTGAATCCCAGGGCAGAAGGAGGTGGAGGCGGCCATGGTGGTTCGCGAATTCGTCCGTGGTTCTACACACACACATACACACATGCGCGCGCACATACATACACACACACGCACAATTGAATAAATAATAATAAAAAAATTAAAAAAAAAAAAAAGAGGATGGGAGGGAGTGGGATGGATTGATGAAGGGAAGAGACAGGAATGGGAGGGAGTGATGATGGAAGGAAGCAGGGATAAGTATGCAATATGCTTGTAAAACTAGAAAATTTAAATAAAATTTAAAGATAAAACTAGAAAAGCACTTAGTATGTGACATAAGGTAAGTGCTTAATAACTTCTGGCAAGGATTATTATTAATAACAAAACATGCTTTTCTCTGGCTGGAGAGCTTATAAAGATTTTTAACTTTCTTTGTTCTGTTTTGGTTTTATGTTTTGAAACAGAATGTTGAGCCCAAATTAGTCTCAAACTCACAGCAATCTTCCTGCCTCAACCTCTGGCATATTGGTATTACAGGTGTGAACTACAATACTAGCTTTACTTACTTTCTTTTTGTACTTTCTGGGCTTTCTAAATTTTATGCAATAATCATGTATTACTTTTTGTAATAAGAAAAATAAATTATTTTAATGGTAAATTTCACGTTAGTCAGACAAAACCAATTAATTGTATTACAAAACAGGAAAACCATGGTGAATTATTAGGCTAGGTCTCAACAGTCATGGAGCACAATTTTCACTATGTACCAAACTCTTGTATTCCTAGCTGAGTTCTAAGAATACAAACACGCTTTCAAAAATGATTAGAAGACTAAAGAAGTTCTATAGCAGAACCATGCTGGAGGGACTAGGTAATATCTAGAAATAAAGAATATAATCCCAGGGCTTAGCACAATCTCCCTCTCAGACTCACAAGCCACAGAAAACTCATCCCCTGCATGGTACAGTTTCATGTACTACTTACCTTTATGGAGTTGAACAAAAGACAGGGATGATTACAGAGTTTTTTAAGGGCTCCTATACATATTAGATGAGTGCTATTTTCCAGTAATCCTTGAAGACAGAACCTGACAGCCTGAGAATTCAACAGCTTTCGATAAAGTTCAATCTGTAGTGCTACTGGCCGGCAAAAAACTACATTTTCTATTTTAGGTGGAAGATATTTATTTATGACTTCCTGAGTTCTTCTAAGGATAAAAAGTCCAGTAAGGCAAGTAAGTTCAGCAGCTCTTCGCTCTCCTAACTCTTTTTCCTCCTAGAAAAAAAATAGCAGACTTAAAAAGTGTTATGGGCAAAAACTTACCTATAGTTAAAATGAACATTCAATATTTTATAAGAATTATTGATTTACTCATCACTTATTTATACATCACAAAGCTGTTCTGAGACAGATTGTCATCATGTAGCTCAAGGTAACCTGGAACACAGAACATATAGATAGCAAAGGCTGGTCTTGTGCTCACAGTTCTCCTGCCTACACATCCAGAATGTTGGGATTTACATTGTATGTCAATATGCCAAGCCACTTCACACCTGTGTGTGTGTGTGTGTGTGTGTGTGTGTGTGTGATATTTTGATCTGTTCAATGTCACTTATAATCTTGAAATTATAAATTTTAAATAAGCCTATAGTTATTTCCTAAAATAAAAATTACATGGAAAACTCAATAAATTTTCTCTAAATTAATACTAAAGTTACAGATGATTCATCCAGACTCTTTTGAAAAATATTTATTAAAGCAAACGATACCTCAGATGAAGAAGGATCTCTTGACATAATGATGGGTTCCTCATATATTTTTCTGTAAGATGACAAAGAACCCAATATTCCAGGATTAACAAAATCAACTAATGCAAAAAATTCTTGTAGATCATTCTGAATAGGAGTACCTAAAGAAGACAAAAGCGGTGAGATGTTGCTTGTTTTATGGCATAGATCTTTGTAAAAATGTATGCCCTCTTTCTAAAAAGCATAAACATAAGCAAATTCCCTTAAACTGAGAAAGAACAGCCAAATCAAGATGAAATATCAACGATCATATAAACTTTTACATCTGCTTTTAGCAACGTGCTGAGTACAGGTTTTTGAATCTAGATACTTAGTTCCCATCCTATCTGCATCACTTCCTGAGCGAGCTATTTATATCAATTTATTGCCTATAAAATGAGGATAATCAGTAGCTCCTTTGGTTGTGAGAACCAAAGTAGTCAATTCATATAAAATGCCTAAGTACTGGACTTCTACCCTTGATAACTGTGATGAAATTAACTTGCATTATTTAAGTCACACAGTTGTGGTGGTGCTTTTATTATAGCAGTTCTATCAGACTGATATACCTCTATCACTGAATATAAATCCTAACCATTTTCATTCAACGATTAAATATTTTCTACAACTATGAGCTAGATAATAACAGGAAAAAAAGTCAAAATTTCTTTCATTGATTCTTAGTTATTGAGAACCATTCATATAGGTAACATTGCACATACTTATATGCAGACATATACTACATGCTGATAAGGAAAAATAATCACATTCAGAACAAAATGCCTGCTGTTTTTAAGCAAAGAATTGGTTCAAAGATGTAGCTCAGAAGCAAAGAGCTCACCTAGCATTTGAAAGGTCCTGGGTTCAATCCCCAGCATCACAAAAATAAATAAAAGTAGAAAATTCAATCAGGTAATTTTAAATACATAAAAACCAAGCACAAGTAATTTTAAATTTAAGAAGTTAGTGCTGATTTTTATTTAAATTTATAACTTCAAGGGCAAAAGTGATTGAGGCAGGACATAAATAATCTGAAATTGGCAAAAGGAACACAGAAACAACGGAGAACTCCTTTAATGGAAACCATCAGAACATTCCTTGTGAATGAATACTAGGATCAATTTTCCACTGTTAAGATTAAATTTGGAATGCTCAATTAGTAATGGGCTCATAATGGAGAATATTAATGAAACATCCATTCTCGTTAAGAAGTGATCAGACTTTCAATTGGAGAGGTCTTTTTATTCCTTGCTTTTTTTTTTTTTTTAGTATTTTTCCAAAACTCTTTTATATACTCTTCTTTCTTAACTATTTCTCATTCTTACAGCTAATCTTCTTTACTTTACAGCTGCAACTTTTTATATTTTATTTAGTGTGTGTGTGTGTGTGTGTGTGTGTGTGTGTGTGTGTGTGTGTGTATCAGAGGGCACTATATGTCCCTGTGGAGAACCAAGGGTGACTTCAGGAATCATCCTGGATTGCTTCTACCTCCTTCTGGCTTTGCTCTGGGACTTCCCAGGCTTTGCCCACCAGGGTTGGAAGTGCAGGCCGCAGCCATTTCTGCCTGGCATCTTTATGTGGGACTGGGATCCGAACTCAGAACCTTCTGTTTTTGAAACAGAGTCTTAACATCTGAGCCTTCTCTCTAGCCCCCAGCTGCAACTATTTTGACTAAGTAATGCTGCCTGTCACTGAACACTAAGGGAAAACAACCTGTTTTTCTCTTCCACCGTAACACAAGCAAATTCAGTTAAACCACTTTTCCCATTGCTTCTCCAAGATCAAATGAGAAGCTACAGCTATGGTTTTAAAACAAACTGATTTCTCTATTCTGATTTCCATATCACTACTACCTAAAAACAATATTTATTATAAAACATCATAAAATAATATAAACATGTTATTGGTAGTCTACTAAATTTTGAGCATGGAAATAATTTTGATATTTGGTATCAGTCCTTTTTTAATCTTTTTTATATTTGTGTGACTAAATTTAAAAAAATACAAAGGCCATTTATCATTTCAAGGTCTTACTTTGCAGCCCAGGCTCTCCTGAAACTTGTAACGTCTTTCCTCATGAATGGCTGCAGCTGGAGGAATGCATCACCACACCTGGCTCAAAATGACTATTTTGGGGGGCTGCAGAGGTGGCTCAGGGGTTAAGCCTCTGCCTTGCAGGCACAAGGTCCTGAGTTCGGATCCTAGACCCCATGTATAGACGCCGGGCGGAAGCGGGGGCGGCCTGCGTTTCTGGTCCTGGTAGGGCGGAGCCTGTGAATCCCGGGGCAGAGTAAACAAGGAGGAGGTGGAGGCGTCCATGGTGGGTTCCTGAATTCGTCCGTGGTTCTACACACACACACACACACACAATTGAATAAATTTAAGAAAAAGAAAATATTCTTTTAAAAAAATGACTATTTTTGTTTTTGTTTTCAAGACAGGGTTTGGCTGGCCTGGAATGCATATGTACACAAGCTTGGGCTTGAACTCATGGGTGACTCTCCTGATTCTGCCTCTCAAGTACTTGGATTACAGGCATTCATTATCACACCTGGCTCACAATTTATTTTTTAAACACACAGTTTTAAACATCTCTGATAATGGTTAACACAGTCCTACTAAACAAACTGGAAGTCAAGTAAATTATTTAAAGATGTATTCCCACCTCACCCCAACTTGCTCAAAACAGGTTAAGGTAAGTTATCTTTTCTCTGTGACTTTGGGATATGCTGCTACCTTAAAGGTTTAGAAAAAGGAACAAATGGTGGTCCACATTCCTTATTCAACTTTAGAGATGAGCTCTGACCATATAAATGTCACATAAAAAAACAAAGTTAAATAAGAGATCATGAACAATCATATCCTGCCCTTTATTCCAGAAGGGTTCAAGATGGTGGAGAAATGGAACTTTGAATAGAAAATGGAAGGGTTGGGAAACAATACTGAATAAAATTCTCTTCCTTCTCAAAGAATGGCAAATGAAGAGTAGCAAAACACCAAGGTGAAACGGGAGAGAAAATCAAGCAAATGAGACCTGACTTTAGGTTATGCCTTAAGCTAAAAATGGATGGGTAGAAAGAATTTTTGTATTTGTACAGGATTTTTCCCACATTTACAGACAGTCTAGGTTAGAAATTTTGGCCAGCACTAAGCCATGCATGTATAGCCCAGACATACAATAATAGTTGATAATTATATAAATGCTTGCCACTTATCAGGTGGTCCCAAGAATTTTACATGGATTAATTCCTTTGACCCTCTCAGTAACTCTATGAAGTAGATGACATCACACCCCTATTTCACAGAGAAGGAAAATGAAGCTTTGAGAAGTTAAATAACTTGCTCGAAGTTGTACATCTTAAGTGTCAGACTCAAACCAAGTACAGGCAGTCTAGTCTCATCTATAGGCCAAGCTAGACTAACATTCTATCATAGCATCCCAAAAGTAATGACTGACCAGTTAGAATTATTCTTTTCTCACAAGAAAGGCTACTGAGGGCTGTAGTTGTCTTGATGGCACTGTTCTTCAATCGATGTCCCTCATCACAGATTAAAAGATCAAATCTTACATTCTTAATATGATCGAGGGAACGAAGTAACATTTCATAACTGATGACAAGAACGGAATAAAGTGTAGATTTGACGAATTCCTCAACTTTGTGATCCTGAGATAGAGAAAAGATGATATTCAATAAACTGAGACCAAGTTTGAGCAACATATTTCTATTAGTCACTAATCAAATATCACAACACATTAACTCTTCCTATTTGGTCCTCTTGGCTTCCACTATACAGAGGATGGCTTGAACAACAGGCATTTATTTCTCAAGGTTCTGCAGGCCAGGAAACCCAAGATCAGGATGCCAATGAAAGAGGGCCCAGCTATTGACTAGCTAACTCCATTCTGTTAATTTTCCCTCCTTCTAAGCTCTCCTGAGTTTTTCTCCCTTACATTACCTTAGATCCAGGAATATCAGGCCTAATTAACAAACATCTTAAGATAAAGGACTGAAACTACCCACAAAGCACCAAAATCTCCTTGGCACCAACAATGTCCTACATAGCTGATCTTGAGATAACAGCCTAAGCTGATGATCTTGCTTGTGGTTGTCTTTCCTATTACAATGAGACTGCTGTTAATCACTCTGGAGACTAGGCTTCTGTTCTCTCCAGTGTAGTCACAATGTAAATAAAGTTCCTTTTCTACCTTCACCTCAGCTGATCTCTTTGATGGGCATTGTGGGATAGGTGGCTGGACCTATCTAGTTAGGACTCCCTAGCACCAGGTATTTGCTCTAACTCTAGTAACACCCACATAGTAGTTGAGGGCTCTCTTTGTGGCTTTATTAGAAAGTGGGTTTTGCTACCTCCCCACATGGTAGAGGAAACTTATGTCTCTTCTTTCATTACAAGGGTATTAACTCCATCAAAGGACTCCAACTTTGTGACTTTATCTAATCCTAATCAGCTCCAAAAATTCCTAAAGCCATTATGATTTTTTGACTGGCTTATGATGACTAAAACATGCTTGTTTTGTTTTTTACTTTAAAATTATGCAAAAACATACCCATAAAATTATTCTGTTTAACTTCTCAGTAACCAATAAAATAGAAGAGATAGTCACCATTTTATTATAAAATGGATCTTGTTAGGTGATTTTGTCAAATTTTTAGCTAACATTAGAGTTCTAAGTAAACTGAGGGTAAGCTAAGATAAACCATCATGCTAAACACATTACATGAATTCACGGTTTCTGAGAAGAGATTTCACTAGATATCCTAGGCTGCCCTTCATTTTTAACTCATGACATCACAGAGCCCCATCAAGTCAAGGAGCCCTTGCATACAAGAGGCAGGGCTTCAGTATATGAATTTGGATCAGAACCAAAAATATAAAAATAAAAATGTAAGCCAAGACTCCATTTTTATGCAGGAGGTTTGAGGACTTATGTGCATTGGAGAAACTGTGTAGTAAAAGTTAAGAGTCTGAGACAGCAAGATGACTCCATGGGTAAAGAGCACTTGCTGTACAAGCATGGCAACCTGAGTTCAATCCCTGGAACCCACAGGGTAAAAATAGAAAACTGGCACCAGAAAGTAGTCCTCTAACCTCCATATGCATGCCATGGCATGTACATGCCCACACACACAATGAAGAAAAAAACTTAAAAGAAATGTTTTTAAAATCTAAATTACCGATTTATTTTTTCTTTATTTTTCATGTATGTATATATGGGGTGTATGTGTGTGTTTGCATATGTGTGGTGCACATGTGTGTAGGGGAATATACACATGAGTACAATTGAATGTGTGCCTGTGGAGGCCTAATGCTGATATCTGGAATCATCCTCAATCATTCTTCACCTTATGTTGTGAGCCTGGGTCTCTAACTAAACCAGAGCACACCATTATGGCTAGTCTGGCTAGCCGGCTCACTCTAGAGATTCCCAGGCTCCACCTTCCAGGGTTAGAATTTACAGGAGGGCCATCATACCTGCTTGGCCTCCTTACATAGGATCTGAGTAAAGCCTTTAACCACGGAGCCAGCCTCCCAAGCCCTTAAATCGCCAACTTCAAGAGGTAGATATTTAAGAGCGACTGAGGTTTAAACCTTTAAAAGTCCCTTACCTGATCAACAGTAAATATCCGGATCCTTTCACTTCCTAGCCATTTCTGGAACTCTTTCCTCCAATTATTCACCAAGCTTCCTGGTGTGACAATAAGTGTCTTCTTTATTACTTGCTTGCCTCCGTAGGGTCCCTGACACTGGAGGGTCCAGATAAGCGAAATACACTGTAGAGTTTTTCCTAAACCCATTTCGTCAGCAAGAATAGCTCCACATCTGCCATTCATTCTAAGAGAAATTATTATACTTTCTTGAATCACAAGAGGAAAATATTTTTTTGCCCAAAAATTATCAAGAGCCAGAAACTAAGATTTTTTTTGTAAAGGTTTACCATGTATCACTTTTGAATTTTTGACAATTATATTCAATATATACTGTTAAATCAATTGCCAAAGCATAAATATGAAATTAGACACTGAATATAAATCATGTATTATTGTTTTATATATACATACATACATATATATGTTTAGATACTAAAAATCAATCCCAGTTTCATACATACAATGGAACAATTTAATTATACTGTGTTTCTCATTATTAACATCTGAAGAATTTTTATTGGTTTCAGTATTCGATACTGAAACTATTACAAATATATTATAACTTTAATTCCAAGACCTTCTGTCATAGAGATACATGTGTCAACTTGATGGTTGAGGATTTGAGCTCTGGGCACATTCTGTAAAAAACTGATAGTTGAGTTAAGCCTAAAGCAAACCTGCAGAAGATTGTCTAGCTGATGAGAAAGGCCCAGCCCATGGTGGGTGTGACTAGGCCTTGGACAGGTGAATAAAGTACAGAGAACTGGTTGAAGAGGTTGCCATCCTTCTGTATATTTGGCAGACATGCTGATATGGCAAGTAAGGATCGTCCCTCTCTCAGCTGTTACGTGGATATGGTGCAGCCAGTTCCCTCAGCCCTTTGGTGATGGTGCATGCTCTCCTGCCAAGCCGGACTAAGAACTCTAACTGGACAAGCATAAGAGAAAATAAACCCCTTGTTCCCTTAAGGCGTTTTGTCATGATTTGATCATCAACATGCAGAAAAACTGCTACACCTTCTGACTTGAAATTGTTTGGTATGAATAACTTTATTCTTGAATATTACCTTATCTCTCTGGCAGACAATGGAGTCCTCCACCAAAGCATCTTAATAAAAGTCTGTTATGCTACAGACTTACAAAGTTAATGCAATTTAAAATTAAATGTTATTAGGATATTATTCAGATCACACATTTTATATCACTCTATATTCTTAAAGCTTTTAAATATCTGTATGAACAAGATTTAAAAGTTACAAAATCCAACGGAATTAAAGATACAACCAAAAACGTAAGTCCAGTTTGCTAATTACTTGTATTTCTGTGCTTCTTATTAGTAGCAATAAGAACTAACAAACAGGGTTGGGAAGATGGTTTAGTCAGCCTAGTGCTGCTGCACACTTGAGGACTTGAATTCAATCTCTAGCACCCGTGTACAAAGCCAACTGTGGTGATACAGGTTTGTAATTCCATTGCTGGAGGAATGGAAACAGGCAGCTCCCTGGGGTTCACTGGGCTGCCTGGCTAGCCTAAAAGGTGAGTTCCAAACCAGTGAGACCCTGTCTCAAAAAACAAAGTAGACAGCTACTGAGCAACACACACACACAACACACACACACACACACACACACACACACACACACACACACACGTTGAGAATGAATAAACTCATCAACACTCAGATCCCCTTCAAAAACTTCAAGAGTCTGTGGTGAATCTCTGCACTGAGTCCTTTCTCAAAAGTAAAAGCTGAAAGAGACAAAATTCATTAATATATTTTCTTATATACCTTCCTCTGACTTTTCTTCACTATTTTTAGCCATTAGGGTTTTTCATACTACATGTATCATTTTAGAAGTAAGAGCCAAAGAAGTACTTTTCAAAAAAAAATTGTGTGCATGTTCTGTGGCTATAAATCTTTACAGGTAGAGAAGCAAACTTAGCATGTTAAGTCAGGAATTAGGTCTTTTTATTGTATAGCCTGTAAAAAGATGAATCGGAGTCAGTGAGATCAGGGGATAAAGGCACTTTCCCAGTAAACCTGACAACCTTAGTTCAATCCCCACAACCCACATGATGGAAGGGCAGAATTGACTGCTACACGTTTTCCTATGACCTCCACATATGCACATATGCCAATCCCCCTCACATAAATGGTAAGTAAATAAATATAAAACAAAAATCATTTTTAAAAATTTTATAGTTGAATCAATAATATGAAAGTGAGAATTAAAGTGTTAAAATTATGTGAAATTTGAAGAGCATGTGCGAAACCCTGGATCCAATCCCCAGCATAAAAAAATTGTGTGTATACATATATATACATATAATATACATATCACATATAAACATAAATTAAGGCATACATGCTTATATCAGGTTAGATGACACTTTCAGAAGTGTGATTTAGAGAAAAGAGCCCTCCACCTGAAAGTTGATTTTCTTATTCTATGTCCAACCAGCCATAAAACTGGGAGAGCCAGCAAGTTTCTCTAAACCTTAACATCATTATCCACTTAAATGAATCTGGTATTTTCCCTACCTACCTCACGGGACTGTTGTGAGGATCAAATGAAATAATGTGCATTAAATAAATGAATAAACTGGACAGTGTGGGACACGGGAGAATACATGGACCTCACTCCTATGTGCCTTCCACCCAGCAGGACATCTAGCACATATCATCATCGATAATCACTTTTCGAATAAATGCACACACTGAATATAAGTCATTTTTTCCTATCAACTAAAATTCACAATGTGCACCTGAGACTTGACTCTTCTTAGAAAATCATTATTATGAAACAAGTTAAAAGAAAATTCAGATTCAACTAAAAGAATTATTTACTTTCTTACCTCATTCCCATTACACATTCATAAAGGAATATGATTCCTTCTTTCTGATGGAGACGGAGGTGATGCACAAGGTGAGGATCAATTACTACATCTACAAGAGGGAAACAGTTCTTATTGAACATCCACTGGTGATTCTTGTCTGGTCGTGGCATAACAAGGGAATCTTTTAAAGAAGGCAGAAATATAAATGTAATATCAGTTTTTCAGCAACTACATCATCATATTTTGATCACTCCTAAGACAACTGTTTGACATCGTTTATGACAAAAATGTGCATGCGTGTTTGTGTATATGCATGTATACACACACACACACACACACACACACACACACACACGAGGAGGAGGGGTAAGAGGAGAGAGAAGAAAGGAGAAAGTACAAAATTTAAAAATTCTCAGGCTTATCAACAGTCTCATCAATCTATGAAAGCTGAGAGCTGCGCTGCATAGCAATCACCCTGCCGAAAGGCGACCATCAGTGCAATGGTGGCATGAATGTCAAGGGGACAACCAATACCTTTCTGATAAGATTTAAGGCCCACTTGTTAGCAGGGAACACATTCCTGTTATCATAAACTAGAACAAGAATTTATGGAAGGGGAGGACATAGACCCTAGGCAGAGTGCAAGCTATTAAGATTTAGCTATGAATATCTTTTAAATATTTGTCATTATACATATAGATTGGAGGAGCACTCAGCACTCAACCTAGAAGTTTCTGTCCACAATGGAAGGTGTTTATTACAAAAAATCACAACTAGGGGGTGGAGAGATAGCTCAGAGATAGCGTTTGCCTCAAAAGTAGAAGGACCGGAGTACAGATACTGGAACCCAAATAAAAACACCAGCAGAAAAATGCCATCAGCCTACTCTTCTGACCCTGGAAGGCAGAGCCTGGGAAATCCCAGAGTGGTGGTAGAGCAATCTAGAATGATTTCTGAAGTCACCTTTGGGCCTCCACAAGCACACACAGTGTCCCCTTCTACATATACACATATCCCCACACATACACACATACATACCAACATACACACATAAAAAAGAAAAAGATAAAAAGAAAATCACAACTGGCCAAAGTGCAGAAAAGAAGTCCTAAACAGGACATCTAAGCCACCCCCCTCTAACTTAAAGTTATGGGAACATTGAAGAAGAGGGAGAAGAGCCTGAAGGAGAGCAGGGATAAAAACAGATATTATCTCCTGGACATGACAGGGTTAATGCATATATTAATTCTCTGCAGCTATGCATATTTCCACAAGACCTGCACAGGATTTGTCCTATTGACATGTCCCCATGGAAGGGGAATGATCTCAAGAGCCCCACGCCTCCCTGAGAGACTGAGGAGGATTAATGCTGATGAGGTAGGGGTGGAAGATGCCATCCTTAATGGTATATACCCACTGACACATGACTTACGCTCCAGCAAGTGCTCAGGCACATGCTATCAAAGGCAAACCAGATGAAACCCAGTGTTACATACATGGGAAAAGACATGAAAATAGTAAGGAGACTGGAAAGGAAAAACAAGGGTCATAATAGGAAGAATGGGGATGGGGGCTGAAGAGATAGCTCAGGGGTTAAGCCTCTCTGCCCAGCAAGCAAAACGTCCTGAGTTCAGATCCCAGATTCCATGTAAAAAATGCCAGGCGGAAACGGCAGAAGCCTGTACTTCTGGCCCTGGAAGGCAGAGCCTGGGAAACTCCAAAGCAGAGCAAAGACAAGCTAGTATTATCCAGAGTGATTCCCGAAATCACCCTCGGGCCTCCACAAGTATACACAGTGCCTTCTGATACACACAGACACAGACACACACACACACACACACACAAGAAGGGGGATGGGATTGGGGATTAAGGTGTAAGAATTCACAAATCCACTATTTTTATATATGAAACATTAAAAAAATTAAAAACTATAATAACAAATAAAAAGTTTTTCAACAATAACGGGGGCTGGAGAGGTGGCTCAGGGGTTAAGCCTCTGCCTTGCAGGCAGAAGGTCCTGAGTTCGGATCCTAGACCCCACGTATAGACGCCAGGTAGAAGCAGGAGCTGCCTGCATTTCTGGTCCTGGTAGGGCGGAGCCTGTGAATCCCAGGGCAGAGTAAACAAGGAGGTGGAGGCGTCCATGGTGGTTCCCTAATCCGTCCGTGGTTCTACACACACACACACATACATATACACACACGCATACATGCACAATTGAATAAATAATAAAAAAATTTAAAAATTAAAAAAATTTTTAAAAAGTTTTTCAACAATAACAAATCTCTCATGCTTTATTATAAAATTTAATGCCAAAAAGTATAAAGAACTTTCCAAACTGCTCCAAAGAATTTCAAAACCACTGAACTTCACTTTTTGTGTAATGGGAATTCAGCAAGTCACAACATTCAACAGCTCAATATTCATACAGCTATTCCCACTTGAAAGCACAGGTTGGAATTTTGCCAAAATACACTGGTCAATGCTCACAGATTCTTATCTGAAAAAACTCCCCAAACTAAACACAAAGGCTGTCTTTATTTCTTTATTTTCAGGTCCATACACATCAACAATGACAATCACTATTAATCAGAAATGAGAAAGAACGGTGAATTTTTAGTGATTTCATCATTATTTGCTTAAAATTGATTAATACATTCATGAACGTTAAATACATGAATCCAACTCAAGCAGCACAAAGTAACCTACCAAAGGATAAACTAGCATAATTCATTAAAAATGTGCTAACACAACTGAAATGCTGCACTAAAATATCCCCTCAAAGAGAAAATGGAATACTACCAGAAGACTAGTCTTGACAGACAAACATACAAGTAATAAATCCATCAAAATTATTTTTGGAATATACTTACATGTTTTACAACATGGCTAGCATTTAATTCAATCCAAAAAGTAAGCAAGAAGAAAAAAAGGAGAATAAACAGGTTCTGGTAGGTTAAATAAACATTCAATGTGTGGAAATCCATAGTCTCTGGAATTAATCTGGTTCTGTTTACCATTACCTATTATCAGAAGGAAAGTATTGCGGGAATCTTCCACATTTGTGAAGCTTTTAGTTTTCAAGTCAGTTCCTAGGCATGGCATTAGGAAGTTAAAAAAAAAAAAAAATTAACCCCTGACCTTCCTCCCTAAAACCAGCTAAACTAAATTCTTTGTGAATTTCCAACTTAATAATTGGCCCACTTGTTTTTTTAATTCCCCCATCTTTTAAAAAGACAAGAAGGAAAGTAGAATAGAGATGAAAGATCAAACACTGTTAAGCAAGAAGAACTACAGGATCACAATAATAAACAACCATCATTTCACAAAAGGCAAATATTTAAGAAAAAAACTAAACCCTGAGTACTAGTTCAAATGTTACCCTTTACCTTCACAATGATGAGGCACCATTAAATGTTAACAAAATATCTCATGCATTAGTTTAGGACAACCAAATGTTATGACAAAATAAATAATAACAACCATTTACAAAATACTTTCTATGTACAAATATATTCAAAAGCATACATATACATAAACTTACATATACATGTATAGATGTCAGACTAAAATTTCTTACTCAATGAATACTTATTGGGGGCAAGGACTACAGCTCAGTTGGCAGAGAACTTGCCTAGCATGCACAAAGCCCTGGGTTCAATCCTCAGCACCACATAAATCAAGTGTAGTGGCACTGTATCTGTAATTTCAGTATTTAGGAAATAGAGGTAGGAGGGTTAAGTTCATGGTTATGCTTGACTACATAGTGAATTTGAGGCCAGCATGGGATATATGAGACTTTGCTTCCAAAAAAAAAAAAAAAGTATATGGAGTTGGAGAAATGGTTCAGGGGTTAAGACTCTACCTCTGTTGCAGTTCACCTGCATGGTTGCTGATAAATCACCATCAAATGACTTAAGGGAACAAAGGGTTTATTGTCTCTTACAATTACTGGTTATAATTCTTAGTCTAGCTTGAAAGGAGAACACACACCAACACTAGGGCTGAGGAAACTGGCCACACCATCACCATATAACAGCTGAGAGAGGGATGATACTTGCCAGACCAGCATGTTTGGCCAAGTATACAAAAGGATGCCACCTCCCTCAACCACCTCTCTGTATTGTATTCCAAGGCCTAATCCCACCTGCGATAGGCTGGGCCCTCCCCATCAGCTAGACAATCTCTTGCAGGCTTGCTCTGGGCCCAACTTAACTACTAATTCTCCACAAATGTGCCCACAGCTCAAACCCTCAACTGTCAAGTTGACACCTGTGCCTAATTATGACAACCTTGAAAGCAGAAGGTCCTGAGTTTGGATACCAGTTTCAAGTAAAAACAGGCAGAAAAGGTGGTAGTCTGCATTTCTGGCCTTAGTGGGCCAAGCTCTGGGAAATCCCAGAGCAAAGCAAAAAGGAGATAGAAGCAATCCAGGATGATTCCCAAAGTCACCCTTGGGCCTCCAGGGGGACACACAGTGCCCTCTGATACACACACAGATAGATAGATAGATAGATAGATAGATAGATAGATAGATAGATAGATAGATAGATAGATAGACAGATAGACAGATGATAAAAAGTGCATGTGTCATAGAAATATATTCTAAACCACCACGCTAATTAACTGTTCCCAGTTTATACTAAATATTGACACAAGTGACCACGCTGAAAACTCAAAACAACAGTTCAAGGGGCCAAACCACACTCTAAGGCAGTTACTGCACATAGCAATCTTTTCAGTTCTGCACAACTTCAATTGTGCAAGAAGTCAAAGAAGACAACAGAAAGGAGGAGCTGATGAGACAAAGTATTTGAATAAAAAGAAAAAGATTCAAGGACAGAATCTTCTACCTATATGTCAAGTGGATCTTAAGCAAATTAAGAAGCACAATTGGGAATTTTTTATGTCATTTATTTACTCATTGTCTTTTGGCTTTTTTTTTTTTTTGGTATTTATTTTTATTAAAATGATACAGCAAAAAAAAGTGGAACAAACACGTTTGAGGGACTTGCCCAACCTGGTCACACAGGGCAGCGGCAGGACTAAAACTTTCACACTCTCCTGCAGTCTATCTTTAGTTTTCAGAAGTGACAAGTTGAAGTGTCATTCACTAGGGAGACAGGACCATGGGAGACTCTTGTTGCCTTTCCTCAGGCACAATGCACCACCTGCTTCGGAAGTGCCTGCACCCACCCTAAGAAACCTTTTAAATCCTACCTAGTAGTTAAGGTGCTGGGGCTCTATATATAGCCGGGCCCACTCCAGTCTTTGTGTATCCTCATCTCTCCAAAGACATTCCTCAGGAAGGGCAGGAGGTCAAGAAGATGGGAAAGACAATCTGGTTATTGAGAGGGTAATCCTTTCTTTCAAGTCCTCTGAAATCTACACCAATCCTCCCAGCCCCCCTTGAGCATCTACTGGTAGAAGTAGGAACTTTAGATCTCCTCCTCAAGGTCCCCATAACTACATCTTGGGGGGCTTTGATCTTTGGCCGTTTGGGCTGTGGTTCACTGGTCCTGACTGGTTTTGCCGGGGCTTCCACTTCCATGGCTGCCTTTTCTTTCTGGGCAAGGCGGATCTGCTGCAGGAGCTTCCTGCGCTTCTTCCCCAACAAAGTGATGTTGGCCCGAGCACTGGATGCTCGCTTCTTGAGGTGGTGCCGGGTAATCAGCCCTTCGTCTATCACGGCCCCCACCACCTGGCGCTTCAGCCGCCGGTCCCTGCTCAGCACCCTCCGGTCCCTGCTCAGCACCCTCCGGCGCTTGAACAGCTTCTTCTTGAGCTCCATTCGGGGCCTGTTGATCTTTCCCCCTGAGCCCCCATCGCGGCGCCCCGGCCCACACGCGTACTTCCTCTTTTGGCTTTTTTGAAGCAGGGATTTGCTTAGTGGTTCAGCCTGTCCTCAAACCTAACAAGGATCTTCTTGCCTCAGTCTTCCCCACACTAGGACTACAAGTGTGCACAACAGGCCCAGCTCTCGTAACCCTTTTTCTTTTTTCATTTTCATTGAATGTGGAGACAAGCGCAAGAGTGTATACATGCATGCTTACGTGTGGGTGCACATGTGCGTGAAGAGGTACTCATGAACATGGAGGCACAGAACTTGCTGGGAATCATTCTCCATCACTCTTCTACCCTGCTCTTTTTGAGACGAGGGCTCTAATTAAACACAGAGCTCACCCATAGGACTAGTCTGACTAGTCAGCACACTGTAGAAATCCTGTTTCCACCTTGCTCAAAGCTAGGAATGGTAAGTTGGCCAGCATATCCACCTGGCATTTTACAGGGAATCTGGGATCTGAACTCTTTGCCTTTTAGATTGGGTGCTTTGCTTTAACCACTGAGACATCTCCCTTGTTCTACTTTTCTTTTTATTTGCTCATTAGTGATCAGTAAGAGGAAGCAGGAGAAAGAACCCAGGGTGCAAATTAGTCCACTGCTTTTTCTCTAATAGGACCCAGCATTAGAGAATGGAACGGAGCTGTATGGACTCAGTTTGCTTCCAGGCCTTTTCCAGAGACTTTTTATTCAGCTGTCCCTGCCAATGTCAAGGCAAAGCAGAGACCAAAGTCACAGCCACCACAGTCCTTGACGACTTCCAGAAAAAAGGCTGTTCCTTTAGAGCCGAGCGGCAGCTTCTGCACTCTTTCCTGCTGGGTGAGTTGCAAGTAGTTTCTCTCATATCCCAGGGAACAGCTTCCACGGTGCTTTCAATCTGAAACTAGAACACAGAACACTTCTTGTGCCACCACAGCAAAGTGGAGTTGCTCCTGGTGCACAGGCTTGGCAGGGTTTTAATGTGAGGCACATGGCCATTAGCTGAGGTGTTGCTCCAGGGAGCCTACAGACCAGGTCACATCTGTGGCAGTGCAAGGACCTGGCCTCTGGACATGGGTTTCAATCCTCCCGGAGCTCCCAGCTCTGAATGGTGAAACACCAGGATTGCCTGTCAGGGCAAAGGACAGGATGACCTCACAGCCACAGCAAAAGCAGTCCGTAAGCATTGCTGGCCAGACACTTGAATTCCTTCCAGGTTATTCCAGAGGCCTCAAGAAGGGCAACTGGGGCACCAGGACCCAGCTCCTGCTCCTCTCCTAGCAGGTGGCTAAGACTTCTCTTAATGTGCTGTTTCCTCTAATTACACCATTGGTCGCTGAATTTAGGTGGTTAGTTCCTCCAAAATGCAGTGTAAAATGAAGTATGCAATGTAAAATGTAAAAGATGGCACAGGCCATTGTTTATCTCAAAACATGTGTTTCCATAACAGCAGTAAAGATAAAAAATAATTACATACTTTGCTACTGTTAAGAAAGAAGCATATATTCTTTGCCCTGTTTTTCATATCTATATTATGTTTTCATCCAAATTTATTTGTCCTTCTCATGGATGAAAAGTTCTATATAACATTTTGCCTCTAGGCCCAATGCATAAATGGCAATAGTTGCAGTTGGTCTGAATGTTACCGATAAATTCACTAACAAAAGGGAATAGAGGGTTTTATTCATCCTTTTGATGCTTGGCAGGACAGCTCACACTTTCACCTCGAGCAATGGGAACTGGCCACACCATATCCACAGGAATTGCTAAGAGAGGGGTAAGTCTCACTTGCCAGACCTTTGCAACTATGCAAAGAACGCCAAACTACTGAAGCAGCTTTCTTCATCTTGTCACCCTGCCCAGGGAATGGTCCCACCCACGATGGGCTGGTTCTTCCAACATCAATCAGATCATCTCCTGCAGGCTTGCTCAGGGCTGGCCTCAACTACTAACTCATCCACAGTGTGCCCAGAGCTCACTTCGATTGTCAGGTTGATTCCTATATATCTAGCATAACAATCAACTTCCAGGAGGTGGGGAGCTGTAAGATAACTGGGGTAAAGGTGCTTCTCAGAAACAATGCCATGTGAGTTCCATCTCTGGAAGTCTCCTAGTAGAGGGAGAGTACCAACTTCTGAAAAACTGTTCTCTAGCTCTAGTTATCTCTCTCTCTCTCTCTCTCTCTCTCTCTCTCTCCTCTCCCCACTTTCCCCCCTTCCTCCTCCTTCCCTCATTTAATCCCTCCCTTTTTCCCTCCCCCCTTTCCTTCTCTCAAAACAAATAAAAATAAACTTCTAAAGAGAGGTTAAAGAGATGACTCAGAGGTTAAGCCTCTGTCTAACAAGCAGAAGGTCCTGAGTTCAGATCCCTGGTCCCACGTAAAAATGCCAGGCAGAAATGGCAGCGGCCTATACTTCTGGCCCTGGAAGGCAGAACCTGGGAAACTCCAGAGTGATTCTCAAAGTCACCCTTGGAAATCCACAGGCACATACAGTGCCCTATGATACACGCAGAAACAAAGATATATTTAAAAAAAAAAAAAAAAAGTGCTGGAGAGATGGCTCAGTGGTTAAGACTCAGTCTGGCAAGCAGAAAAAGGTCCTGAGTTTGGATCCCAGGTCCCACATAAAATGCTAGGTGCAAATGGCAGTGCCTGCACCTCCAGCCCTGGTGGACAGAGCCTGGGAAATCCCAAAGTGAACCAAGGAGGATGATTCCCAAAGTCATCCTTGGTCCTCCACAGGGATATACAGTGACCTCTGATACACACACACACACACACACACACACACACACACACACACACCATATAAAATAAATAAATGAAAAACTTTTTAAAACCTCTAAATAAATAATCATCTTTAAAAAAGGAATTCCAGGGAACAAATAGGAGCACATTGTGTGTGTGTGTGTGTGTGCGCGTGTGTGTGTGTGTGTGTGTGTGTGCATGTTAATGGTATGTCATCTTGAAACGTATTGTGAATACTAACTAAAAAATTAAAAAGAAAAAAAAGAGGAGTTGAGAAGATGACTCCATTGGTAAAGTGCTTGCTGAACAAACATAATTGAGTTTGGATCCCCAACACCCACATAAAAAATTCAGGTACAGTGGCCCACACTTATAATCCCAGCACTAGGAAGGTAAAGACAGGAGGATCCCTGAGATTACTAGCAAGTCAGTCTAGCCAAAACGGCAAGTTCCAGTTTCAAAACAGTGAGAGACCTAGCCTCAAAAAATAAGGTGGAGAGTAATAGAGGAAGATACCTCAAGTAAACCTCTGGCTCCTCATGTGCACCCCCACACACGCAAACACATACCCAACAAACACACAAAGAGAGAGAGAGAGAGAGAGAGAGAGAGAGAGAGAAGGGAGAGAGGAAGGAAGGGAGAGGGGAGGAGGAGGGAAGGAAGGGGGAGGAAAGGAAGAGGGAGGGAGGGAAAAAGGGAGAAAGGAAAGGAGGGAGGGAGAAAGGGAAGGAAGGAAGGACATTTCAGGCCAGAGGCTGTCCAAGGAAGCTTTGTGAAGGTTCACTAAAGAAAGGCAATTTCCTTTGAATAAAGCATGGCTATTTTTTATTACACATTTTATTTTTGCCTAATCATACAAGCTCAATAGGTAACTCCCTCTTCTCCCTTTCCCCTCCCCTCCCCCGTCCTCATCTCCCATTGCACTGTTCCTCCCACACACTCTCTCCTCCCTCCCTCCCCATCTCCTGGTACTTACCGGTTCCTTCCTCGAATCCCTTTATGTGGGTGCTGAACCTCTCTGAGAGTCCTCTACCCTAGTGAGGGTTCAGGACTCAGTGGCAAAACTTAGGGCCCCTTCTTGGGCTGCCCGATAGTATGGGAACTCTATTATGACTGTTTAACCCTTTGCCTTTAAGGATCCTACTGCCTGAAGCCTTCTTCCTGTGACCCAAAGCACGGCCATTTTTATAAGGAAGACACCCTTAGGAAAGCCGTCTGTTCCAGAGACTTTAGAAAAGAGTATAAAGCCTGCCCCAAAATGCAGATCAGCACAATGGTACCTTTGGTCACTGTCCATTCTCACCCTTAAGAGTGTTCATATTACTCTATAATAACCCTTGCCTATCATTTACACTACCCTGTGTGTCTTGTCTTTTTAAATAGAAATCATAAGAACTGGGGAACTGAGAGAGGCCAGGGCAAGATCCCAGGAACAATGTGATATTTTCAAAATTACATTGGTAGTATGAAAATTAATTGATTAAATAAATTCAACTTTCACTGGTAACTTTTAAATTCCTTGATGACAATTCACCATTTTAACATTTAAATACACTACACTAACACTATAATTTTCAAATGGTAAGTATACTTATAATCCTGACTACAAATCTTACTGTAAAAAATTATATTCGAAATTATACTTGTACATATTTATACATCTACAATTTAGACATTTGAAAGTCAATGAAGGAAGGGCTACTTTATTTTACGTTAACTTATTGTGTCCTAAAATTACTGTTGTTGGCATGCCTAATTAAAGATATGTATGTATATGAATATAAACATTCTAGGATGGTTTTTGTTCATGTATTTGTTTGTGTATTGGGTGGTGTGTGTGTGTATGTGTGTGTGAGAGAGAAAGAGAGAGAGATTTTTGCATGTGAGTGGGCACACGTAGGTGAGAATATACATACATGTGCATCTGAGTGTATGTGCCTGTAGAGGCCAAACAGTGATGTTGGAAGTCATTCTTCATCGCTCTTCATTTTCGAGATTAAGTTTCAATTAAACCTACAGCATGCCATTGGGATTACTCTGGCTGGCTTTCTTGCTCTGGGGATTTCCAAGCTCCGCCTTCCAGGGCTAGAATTATAGATGGGCTGCCACACCCACCTGATATTTTTTACATGGGATCTGGAGATTCAAACTCAAATTCCCTTACTTGCAAGGCAAGGGTTTAAACCACTAAACCATCTCTTCAGCCCCACTGACATTTTAACCATGCGTTAAAGTATGGGAATTACTATCTGTCTGCCTGCCTGTGCTGTCCTCTTTGGAAAAACCGGTTTTTCAGGTTCTTATCTTGACCAATTTGGCATGAAAAATATGTTCATTTCAAAACCAAGCTCTTGCTGCCTGCACAGCCTGCTGAGAGCCTTGCAGATCTCTAGCACGCCTATGCAGGGAGGAGCACACAGCCAAGGAAAGACACAAGGTGAAGATCAGACAGAAGAGCCTAGGAGGCAGTTAACGTATTTTGCTTGTTTCAGATGTAACTTCTTGTGTTTTCATCGAAACATAGTTGCCTAAAGAAATAAGCTTTCTAAGGGACAAAATAAGGCAAAAAGAAACCATAAAGTAAACCAGAGATTTAAAACATGCATGGGCTACAGTGATGGCTCTGTGGTTAAAGCACTTGCCTCACAATCAAAAGAACCTGAGTTTTCCCCAGATCCCATGTTTAAAAAGGGGGGGGGGGGGATGAATATAGCAGTGGCCTATAATCCAGACGCTGGAAGGCAGAGTCTAGGAAACCCCAGAGAACAGCAAAAAGGAGGTAGAACAATAATCCAAGATGATTCCTGATGTTACCCTTGGACCTCCACAGGCACACACACTCAGGTGCTCTCTTTTACACACACATTTGCACACACATATATACATACACAAGGTTATACATATAAATAGGTTTTCGGTTTGGTTAAGGATAAAAGGAAATACTTTCACATAAGAAGGGTCAGATTTTTGCTAAATACTAAGTTCACTGATGCTAATTTCATTTTGTCTACTCCAGACAAAAGCAGGCAATGAGACCCCAGACATTTCAAGTTAACTTTTAAATTTGGCTTTGGGGAAGGGAGGAGGTTTGACAAGGATAAAATAAAGACAGTTCAAAAGGCCCAGGAAAGTAACTAGAAAAAAAAGAATAAGCCAACTAAAAAGCCTACAGCCTCAAAGAAATCCCAAGTGAAGAGGATTCTAAAGGGGCAATGCCACAGCTGTGGAAAACCAGTTACAGAACTAACTACATTGGAACTGTAAGAAACAGCTGTTCCCCTCTGCAAAGAAAACCACTAGCAGGTGCAATGTCCTACCCTCCAAGAGGATGGAACTTAGTTTCCTTTGAAGGGCTGAGCAGCACTACGGTTCCTAATGAAAGCCCTACTGCAGATAACCATTAGGTGCCTTAGGTAACTCTCAACCTGACAGGCAAAATGCTCACTTTTCTAATGCTGGGGCTTCAGTCTTGGTCATAATTGACAACCCAAAACCCCTTATTAAATGAACTTATATAACCAGTGTTGAATGGTATGCCTAAAGGACAAAAGATTATTGTTGTCAGTCCATTGGACCTATACGTGGCCTGATGGCAAGACAAACATTGGAAGTCTTCAACCGAAAGCTGTGAGATAACTATAAACACTGTGACCTGTTTCTCAGCTATTCCGTACATTCGACCATCAAAGATAAAATATAAAGCAGTGTGATGCAGAAGATTAAAGCTGGACCCGTACTTGTCACCATGTACAAGACTTAATTCCAAATGGATCAAGGACCTTGATATCAGGCCAGAGACTTTAAAAACCATAGTTGAAAGGATAGGGAACTCCCTCGAGCTGATTGGGCTAGGCCAACATTTCCTAAACAGACATCCAATGGCACAGTCACTGCTACCAACTCTCAACAGTTGGGATCTTGTGAAATTAAAGAGCTTCTGTTCAGATAAAGAGATTGTCACACGAGCTCAAAGGCAACCCACAGAATGGGAGAAAATCTTCACTAACCACATATCTGACAGAGCTCTACTGTCCAGAGTGCACAAAGAACTTAGAAAATTAAACTCCAAGGAAAACACTGGCCCAATTAAAAAATGGGCCCTGGAACTTCAAAGAAACTTTACCAGAGATGAAATTAAAATGTCTAACAATTATCTTAAAAAATGCTCCACTTCCTTCGCCATCAGGGAAATGCAAATCAAAACTTCCCTGAGATATCATCTCACCCCGGTCAGGATGGCAAAAATCCACAATACAAACAACAACAAATGCTGGAGAGGATGTGGAGAGAGGGGAACTCTCCTACATTGTTGGTGGGAATGAAGGCTCATACAGCCACTCTGGCGAGCCGTCTGGAGATTCTTAAAGAAATTAAAGATTGAAATGCCGTATGACCCTGCTATCCCACTTTTGGGAATAACCCCCCATGCAGCAGAGGTTCGCCTCGATAGCACAAGCTCGACCATGTTCATAGCAGCACTGTTTACAATAGCAAAGTCATGGAATCAACCTAAATGTCCAACAGTTGACGAGTGGATAAGGAAACTGTGGTACATCTATACAATGGAGTACTACTCAGCCATCAAAAATGATGAATTACTGGAATTTGCTGGGAAATGGATGTCATTAGAAAGAATTATATTAAGTGAAGTATCCCAAACCCAGAAAATTAAGCGCCGTATGTACTCCCTAATAGGTGGCTCCTAGTACCAAACTCACCCAGCCCACATTGAGACACTCAAAAGTAAACCTATGTAACACAGTAATTGCAAGGATTATGAACAAGAGAGATGGGTTAGGAGGGCCACACCAGAAACAAGGAGAGAGGAGACCATGTTACAGCAGAGAAAATAGGCCTCCATCAAGGTCTGCAAGTAAATAATGAGAAACCTGGTTAAGTTCACAGACGTTCTTTCCTGATCTCACCAGAAGGGGAGGGCATATAGTCTAGCAGATAAAAAGTAATCATTTTGCAAATGGGTGATGGACCCCTCCCTCAGTGAGGTTTCCTACTCTTATTACATCTACCCTTGAATGTGCTATTACAACAAGACTCCAGTTTAACAGCTTTTTGTCTCTGGCCAGGGGGTGACATACAGTGCCCAGCAGAATGGAGTGAAGGGAATTGCAGGAGCAGCAAAACTGCAAAAGAAAATCAACAAACCACAATCCAGAACTTCAGAGACTCTATATCAATCACATAGAACTAGGACAGCCTAATCTCTCCCCATCCTGGAGCTCAGGGACATTTGCGGAAGAGGGGGCGGTAAGATTGTAAGAGCAAAAGGATGGGAGGAGCAACGATTTGCAAGATTCTCAACAATAGTTGGGGCCAAAGCAATCATAATGGGACTTTGCATGCCCTGCGCAATGTCCAGTGCACTGTTGCCCTCATAAAGTCTAGCATCTGTTAAGGGCACCGAGACCCTTGGAGGCAAGGGATTGACAGCCACAGTAGTGATCTTATGCTTAAGGGGAACAAGAGTAAGGGCTTATGGAAATGCCACTGGGTCCTTATATGTCATCGGAGAGGAGGACCCAATGGAGAGTTAGGCGTACACAATAAAGGACTCTCTGGGAATTGGGGGGGAGGCACTGGGGGAAGGGGAGGGGGAGGAGGGGGGAGGGAGGGAACTGGTAAAAAATTTTAAAATGTATAATTAAATTTTTAATAAAAAAAATCAAAAAAAAAATATAAAGTAGTGTGGATAGATGTGTCCCAGGTGTTAAATACACCTTCTGATGTTTGCTGACACCCTCTTAAGATGGATAAAAGCATACCCTACCCAGGCTATAAGAATACGAAGTCTGTTCCTATGCTTAAAGGGAACACAGGAAAGGGTTCAGGGAAATGCCACTGGGTCCTTGTACGTCATCAGAGAGGAGGGCCCAGAGGAGAGTCAGGCATGCACAAGAAAGGACTCTGGGAATTGAGGCGGGAGACACGGGGGGGATGGGGCGGCAGGGGTGAGGGGAGGGAGAGCAGGGGGTTTGGGGGGAGGAGGAGGGAGGGAGGGAACTGGTGTACCTATTAAGTTTGTATGAGCTGAAATAATAATAAAAAATGTATTAATAAAAAAAAAGAATACGAAGTCATTCTCTATAATAAAATCTATCTCTATAGCCTCAAAAACATCTTTAAACTTTATTTATTTTACGTGTGTGTGTGTGTGTGTGTGTGTGTGTGTGTGTGTATCAGAGGGCACTGTATGTTCCTTTGGAGGACCAAGGGTGACTTCAGTAAACATCTTGAATTGTTTCTACCTCCTTTTTGCTTTGCTCTGGAATTGCCCAGGATCCTCTCACCAGGGCCAGAAATGCAAGTGCCACTATTTCTGCCTAGCACTCTTACATGGGACCTAGGATGTGAATTCAGGATGCTTTGGAGGCAGTCTCACCCCTGAGCCATCTCTCCAGACCTCAAAAGCATCTTAAAGACAAAGACACTCACACCTGCAAAGTGTCTTTCAACTTAAAAATTATCTTCACATGAGAGGAAAAAAGTCTTAACTTCTGAATGTAAACATACATGCTATTTATAAAGCCTTCAGTACTTATAATCTTACATCATGCATCAGTTTTCTTCACTGTTTTTCTTTTGGCACCATTAGCATAAAATGCATGCAATGATTACAAACAATCTTACACAAATTTTCCTTTTAGTCCTATTGGATTCCTTCTTTGTATAGTTCTTAGGTATTAGGTCTGCCACATTCTCAATATATAACCCTTAGTATGTTGTTTTTTCCTGCCTGAAGGATCTCACTTGACTACAATTCACTGGAACCACTATCAAAGACACAGAGTCAATCCAGTGTCTGAAGGCAAACCTGTGGCTTTTTATAAACTACATGTAATATTTATGAGGAAGCCCAGGCCATACAAATCAGTCAAAATCTAGGTTATGCAAATGATTCAAAGCTTGTGATTCTGGAATAGAAAATCCCTCATCCAGTGCTTATGAAGATATCAGTGGACAAAGGCACTTGTCTCCAAACCTGACTACCTGAATTCAATCCCCAAAAACCCTATATGAGAGAGAAAAGCGGACAAAAACAAGATGTCCTCTGACCTCCATTTGTGCACTGTGGTGCATGTACACACACACACACACACACACACACACACATACACACACACACACACGTAAAATATTACTTTAAAAAAAGTTCTCAACCTTTGTACAGCATTGCAATAGAATTGCTAAACTTTTTCTTTCCTGTTCCCAGTCCACTTCCCCCTCTTTGGAAGTATATTACTTCTTAAAAAGTTTTGTTTCTGGTGCACCCGTGTGTTGCATCTTAATTCTCTATTTTGGGAAACAAGAACCTAGAAATCTCCAAAGGTGCCAACAAACCCCAATATCTACATATACCATTGGGTTTATGAGTTCGCATATCAAATAATTCACAAACTGTGTATTAGACTTCAACATTATCCTTCATACCAGAGAATATATCTGAAAAGTTCGATCTTCACCAATTTTTGTTCTGTTTCTTTTTTCTACTCTGAGCTGGCTTTGAATTCACTGTGTCACCTAGGCTGGCTTCAATCACTTGAAATTTTTAAAACAAAATTTAAACTCAAATTTATATGTCAAAAATCTTTGGGCAACAAAATAAAATACCCAAATTATTTTTAAAATCTTACTTATAAGGAAACCGAGATGGGCAAAGACACTTGCACAAAACCTGGCGATCCGAGTTCAATCCCCACGGCCTGCATGGCAAAAGGACAGTAAAACTTTCTGAAAGTTGTCCTCTGACTTTGTTCACCCAAACCTGCTCATTCTCACTCTCTCTCCTTCTCCCCTCTCCCAAATAAATAAATAAAACATTAAAAATCTTACATGGAGCATGTGGGTCATGGCGTGGCTTGCAGGTTTGCAAATCATTCCATCTATTTTCCTTTGCACTTGACTGACAAACACTTTTGAAGGGCTTAGCAAAGCTTTTCCTGGCAGTCTCAGAACAACTTGGGTCAGCAGAACTTCCTCTTCCACACTGAAAACACCTGCCACTGTTGAAGTCATCAGATGAGATTACACCCATGATTTCTATTTCTTTTCCACCAAGCATCAGTGTTTGGCCCTCTTCTATATTTTCAAACTCTCTGAATTTATATCCAATACCTTTGAGAAAGAAACAAAAAATAATTGAATTCAATGACATTATAAGATAACTTAATGCCATAGTCACCCTCCTAGGGGTGTACAGAAATAAAACTGTATTCTGCATATAAAGCATTAACCAGAACAGAAACATAATTTATCATTTTAATTAAGAAAAACAACTAAGAAATACAAGAAATAATATACCTATAAAGAGTAGCTACGCTATAAAAAAAAGCAAAAATTTTTTTCATATAGCAGTTCTGCCATCTGCACACTGAAAAAAGCATACTTGTGACAGATTGCAGGGACTCTTTTTCTGTGAAGATATTGAGAACACCATGGTATCCCTATTTCCTCATTTAAAAAACAGCTGGAGATGTAAAAGACAGGTACCTACATTACAGTTTACACTAAACTACTGCAGGTGAGCAAAGTTAAAACACCGCTGTGGCAAGAGGCACCTGATATTCTATCTCCTTATTTAAAAAATGGGATCAATATATTATGGTATGCTTACATATTTGAATTACTATTAATTCAATGAACAATAATAAGTTCTGTCATATGTAAGGTGCTAATGGAATAGAAATATGAATAACTCAGGCATGGTCTACTTAAAATAGAACTCATTAACTGAAGATGAAATTTTAGATTCCTGTTTATCTATTTTTTGTGCTAAACTACAAAATACATAGTTGGTAGTGCATTACAAGGGGCAGAAATTACACATATTGTAACTGGTTTAGGGTTATATTTTAGGGTTATCATTTTGGTTTGGTTCAGTTTTTTGGTTTGTTTTTGATTTGAGATAAGGCTGTGCCTTGAAGTCCAGGCTGTCCTTGAATTTATTAATACAACCCTTCTGCATCATAGTCCAAAATACTGGGATTATAAGTGTGTACATTTAAAGGGCATTAATTCTGAATGCCTTATCAAAACTAGCAATAATGTTACCATTTCAACTTTTGGTTTTCTTAGTTTCTAACCCTATAACAAATTTAAATATTGTATATCCAATTATTTCAAAGAAAAATTGCTTTGAAATATTATTTAGATGGTAACTTAGAGAAATTAATGTCATAGCACCTTTTCATAATAAAACATTCTGTGGCAGATCACTCAGTGCAGCCTCAACTCTTACCATCCTGTCCCAGCCCTTCATGGGACATAGGACACTCCTGAAACACTGAACTAGTTTGAGTCCCCTCGTCCCTTGTGCTTACTCATATATTCTTCCTTCTTGTTCAATGCTCCCAAAATGATTCACCTTCAATCATCAAATAGTAATTCCTACAAAGCACACCTCCAGTCTCCTAAAGTGCCTTAAATGGTCCGCTAATGCTCACACAGTAGCTAGCAAGAATTCACACTGAAACAATTATCTTACTGCTTCCTAATTATCAATTACTTATTAAACTATAATTCACCTTTGAGTCTACTCCTAACACAGTGGTTGGCATAGAACAATTGAAAAAAAAGCTATATTTTATGTGAATTAAAAAAGGAAGCAGAATAGATTTTATACTTTGACCAAAGTCAAAATTGAAAAATAGGAAAAAAAAAAAAAAAAGAAAAACAATGCAGGAAAAAAACCCCAAAACCTCAGTGTTAAAGACTAAATTTGTAGATTATATTAATACATGTTATACTGGCAACATTTTAGAACAGAGATGATATGACTTTCCAATGTAGAAGTGTCAGAATGGGTCAGGCCTAACCACTAATTCCTTACTGTACTTTTCAAACTTACTGAATACATTTAATTTCTAACAATAAAACTTTTCTACATTTCAATTATTTAACATTCTGTGAGGAGAAAAGACACAAAGCAAACTAGTTAATTTCAGAAGAGTGCTAAAATAACTATATATAGTTAGCTGGCTACTTTTGGACAAAAGAGCATAGGATCTGCCTAAGTAAGCCTGAGTAGGTCATAAGATCATTAGGTCTACTGTTATGAAATAACTTTCTGTATCATATACAATTGAGGTATGAAAGTTAATAAAGAACATCTCTAGGTTACTGAAATGGCTTAGTGGGGAAAGATGCTTAAGCTCAAACCTGATAACCTAAATTCAATCTCTGGAAGCCCATACGGTAGAAGGAGAGAAGCAACTTCTGAAAGTTGTGCTCTTGACCTTAACCCATGCCTTTTGTTTTCTCTCTCTGTGTATCTCTCTCTCTCTCAATAAAATAATTTAGATAAATAGCATCTCAATCTTTCCTTTTAAAAAGCCCAATTATATTACAATTGTATAAACAAATACATATGTACATATATTTATGAGGTAATATCACAATACCTTTTCCAATGTCTTTGCCTTCCAGATCTTTTAATGTAAATGACCTTCCTTTAACAATAAGAATAGCATCACCTTCCCATTTTTTGTGTTTTTTCTTTGAAGCTTTACACCAAACAACACTGAAATACTTAAGTAGGCTACCAGACTCCTCTTCTTGTGTCCTAGACACTGTTACTTCTTTAGAGGACAAATGAACTGGAATTAAAAAAAAAAAAAAGAACAAAAATCACATCATTAAAGATTACTTTAAAATCTAAGTATCAAAGTCACTCAAACTAAATAAATAAATAGGCACAGCTGGGCAAAGTGGTGCACACCTGCAATCCTAACACTCTGGATAGAAGAAGAGGCAGGAAGATAAGTAATCCAAGGTCATCCTCAACTACATAGCAAAAGTTTGAACCGAAAGTTAGCTACACGAAATCCTGTCTCAAAAGTAATAATAATAGTAAATAATAAACAAGTATGAGAAAATCAGACTGCATTAGGACAGAATATAAAATATTCATCATGTTCATTCTATCATTTTAGAAAAATCCAAACACCAGGTAGCACTAGCACTACCATGAACATAATAAATGTCAATTTCTTATCATCTGTAAGTTCTATAAATTCAAATAAAGAATAGCATAGTTGTTACCATTCTGGAACCTTTAAGATTAAAAGCTATTATTTCAATGTGTACAACACAGAACAATATCTAATATTATGTCTTAATGGCTAATTCAATTAACCTAAATTGAGGAAAAGATTGCAGCTTCCTGAATTATGAGAAGTTCCATTTTTGTGCCCATTTTGGCAGTACATATACTCATTGGAATGATAAAGAGAAGATTAGCACGGTCCTGTGCAAGCATGACTGACCCTCAAGTTCATAAGCAGTCCATATTTCTTAAAAAATATTTTTAACCAACAAATAAAAATTGTACATATTCTGCTGTACAATCTAAATGTTGTACTTTAACCAACATCTACCCCTTCTCACATCCAATAGTAAACATTTATGAATAACACATATGTGAAACTATAGAGTAATTGTTTTTTCTGTGCTTGGCCTATTTCACACTGCATAGTATCCTTCAAGTACACATGCTGTCACAAAACTGAATGGAACCTATAGTGAACTAACAACATTTTCTTTCCACATTCATCTGTTGATGGTGTGATGGTTAATGTTGTCAATGGGACAGAACCTAGAATCACCTGAACGATTATTTAGATTAAGGCTAGCCTCTGAGATTGTCTGTAAGGTAGTGTCGTGATTAGTTTAATTGGCATAGGAGGACCCATCTTAACGGTACGCAGAACCATGTCTTGTGGGGGGGGGGGATTCTGGACTGTACCAGAGAAAGTGAGCTGAGTTTGAGCATCATCACTCTCTGCTTCCTGATGTAATTGTAATGCAATCAGTGCCCTCAGGTTCCAACTGCCATGACTTCCCCACTATGATGGGCTGTATCCTCAAACTGTAAGCAAAAATAAACCTTTCTTCCCTTACATTGATTTGTCGAGAGTATTTCATCACAGCAATGGGACAGTAATAACACAAACATACCGATTCCATCTTTTAGGTGAGGGGATTGAGATCACATCGTGCAAGCTAGCCTTGAATTTATTTTTTTTTTAAATAATTTTTTTTATTATTATTATTTATTCAACTGTGCGCATGTGCGTGTGTGTGTGTGTGTGTGTGTGCGCTGTGTGTGTGTGTAGAACCACGGACGAATTCGCAAACCACCATGGACGTCTCCACCTCCTTCTGCCCCGGGATTCACAGGCTCCGCCCTACCAGGACCAGAAGCGCAGGCCGCCCCCGCTTCCGCCTGGCGTCTATACGTGGGATCTGGGATCCGAACTCGGGACCTTCCGCCTGGAAGGCGGAGGCTTAACCCCTGAGCCACCTCTCCAGCCCAAGCCTTGAATTTATTATGTAAGGTTGAGACTGGCTTAAAATTCTTCTACCTTTCAAGTCCTGGGAATATAGGCATATGCCATCAAACGCAGCACACATATCTAAATTATCATAAATAAACCTGAATTAAACATGAAAATGCAGATACTTTTTCAACATACTAATTTCATCCTTTTGTTTTTTGTTGTTGTTTTTTGTTTTTTTGTTTTGTTTTGTTTTGTTTTGGTGGTACCAGGGATTAAATCTAGGGTCTTGCACATGCTATGCAAACGTTTTATCACTGAGTCACATTCTCATCCCTCCCTTTTTTTCTTTTTTTAAAAAATATGTTGAGAAGGGCGCTAAGTTGTCCAGACTGGCCTTGAACTCACTCATGTAGCCCAGAAAGGCTGTTGTGACCTTGTGAACCTCCAGCTTCAGCCTATCAAACAATTGGGATTGTACGTCTGTGCTAACAAGCCTGGCAGAAAATGAAAAATTTGAAATTCCATTCACAGTAAATCAAAAATTACGCATGAAGAAGTCAGATTTATGATCCTAACATTCAAGATGCCAAGTCAGGATACATACAGAAAACTTATGAAACAAAATACTCTGGCATGTTAATGTTTGATGGTAATCCCAATATTTAGGCAAGTGAGGCAGGAAGATATCAAGTTCCAGGCCAGCCAAGGCTATCCGAAATAATTAAAAAAAAAAAAAATGTGGAGAAGAAAGAAAGCCTGATTTTGGTGCTTAGTACCACATAAATGCTAAATGGGTATGGTGGTCCACTTGTAATCACAGCATTGAGATAGAAATAGGGGATTCCAGAGCAAGCTGGCTTCTAGACATCATGGACTGGCAAATTCTAGGTTTCAATGGAAGATTTCATATAAATCTTTCAACAAATTGATTTCAATAAATAAGAGATCAAGTGATCAAGGAAGATACCTGATATCAACTTTTGGTCCAAACACATATACACACACATACACACACACATACACACACACACACACACACACACACACAATTACATACATTTACATATGTACACACAGCTACACATGCTTTAAAAAACCCACAATATATTGTTTTATGTACATTAGCATGGTTTCAAAAATGTCAGTATGGTGAGGATATGGAAAAACTGAAATCATCCTGGGAGGAATGTAAAATGGTACTATCACTTTGAAAAGCAATAGGACCATTGCTCAAATGATTAACTAGTTACCAATTCAATTCCTAGAGATAATGCCAAAAGAACGAAAACATGTGCCCATTTGAATGTTCATACACAATCATATATTACATGATTGTTCATAACAGCACAAAAATAGAAATAATCCAAATATCCAATGGACAAATGGGTAAAATGTGGCAATATCAACACAAGTATTACTTAGTTATAAAGAGGATGAATATATTTCAAACACGAATGAACCCAAACACATGCTAAGTGAAAGATGAGTCCGAAAGACCATTTATGATCCCATTCACATGAACAAGGAAATCTATAGAGATAGCAAGAAGAGTAGATAAGAATAGGAAACTCAACAGCAATGGCCATAAATATAAGAACTCATTTTTTTATAAAAATGAGCTAAGGTGATGTTTACACATTGCTATATCAAAGCATGAACTATGAACACTTTACATATATGAACTATACACAGTAAAGTTGCTTAAACACACACAGTGAGATAGTTCTACATAACATCAGACTGACTAAAATAACAAAACCGACTATATCCAACATTGACACACACATAAAACAACTAGAAATACCATGCTCTGCTAGAAGGAATAAAATAAAATTCTTTGGAAAAACAGTTTGATAAATTCTTTAAAAGTTAAACATACACTAATTACAATCAATCATTTGTAGTACTAAGTAGAGATGGAGCACACAGAAGAGATAATAAGTGATGTTCACAAACAATACTTGTAAATCTTTAAATTGGGAAAATCAATCACTCAAGAGGCTATTAAGTCTGTTGTTCCTAAAACTCAGATATGAAGCAGTGGCACGCACAGATTTAGAAAGCGAATCTTGCCTGGTGGAAATGGTGGTGGCCTGTTCTTTTACTCCTGAAAGATAGAGCCTGGGAAACCCCAAAGCAAAACAATGAGGAGGGAAAGCAAACAAGGATGATTCCCAAGTTGCCCTTGGGCCTCCACAGGCACACACACAAACCCACACAAGGGGAAAAAAAAGTGAATCTTGGCTGCCTCCAACCAATACATTATGTTTTGTTTTTTTTTTCCTGAGAAAACAGATTAATTCCTATTCACTTGTATCTACTGTTTACAATGCGTGAAGTAATGCATGCTTATCAGTCCCTAACAGGATTCAGACAGCCGTGACTGAGCAGGAACAGAAGAGGCCCACAAGTCTCCCACTTTCCTGACTTTCCTTTCATTACAAGGTCGTATGGATAAAAGAATAATTTTCAGATATTTCTTTGTATATGCCAGTAAAGATGATGAATTTCTCTCCTTTCATAATTATTCTGAGTAAAAGTCTGTGTGATAGTCCATTACAAAGAAGTGTCATCATGTGTTTAGTAAGTTTCTTTTTACTGGACATTTTTCAGTTCTCACTATATACCTGATCTTTGTACATACTTTATTATTTGCTCAATATACAGTCCTAGAAGTGAAACCACTACTACAATGAATTTAGAGACTTTTCAGATTCTTAATTTAGGTTGACAGATTTTTCTCCAAAATAGGTTATACCGATAATATAACCAACCAAAAAAAATACCTACTTCATCACATTTTCATCAGCACATTTTTGTTTTCCATCTTTAATATTTTCATCCATTAAAATCAACACTTTCTCTTGTAGTTCTACAAGCTCTAGCGAATGAACAGATTTGTAACCACCACCAGTCATGTGTGCAGTCTCAAAGGATTCATTCTACACTCTCGTTCATCCAGAACCTTCCAACGACTAATTGGCCTGTTTTCCATGGATTGTTTTGTCTAATCAAATAATTGACATGAAATAAACACACTCACACAGAATACAGTTTTCCAAAATTGGTTGCTCCCACTTATAACAGTCTCATCCCAATTTGCTACCTAAACCAACTGTTCTTCTTCAGTAATGTTTGTGGAAGACTGCAAAAGAATTGAGCTATTTCCACTTTTAACTATGGTAAAACTGCGAACATTTTTGTGAATTCACATTTGCCACCTTAATTGCTACCTAATGTTACTCATTAACAGTCATTAGAATTGATTATTGGTAATAAGACATTTTTACATGTATGATCACTCCTCATTTAGCTCTAATTTCACTTTACACATAAAGCATATTCCTAAGAGAAAAAAATTGCTTTTCTAGTATGGATGATTGACCCTAGGCTAGGCAAGTATTTTTATGTTTGTCCAGCCATAAAATTGAACTTAAGTCAGTAAAAAACTTTGTCAAAATTAAGATTTTAAATTAATAAATTTCATTATCTAAATTTCAATAAAATGTTTTAGCTTGACTCAGCGAGATGATCTAGGAATCCATTTAATAGGATTCCAGTAGGAGTTACCAAGAAATTGTATGTGGTGAAATTTTCCACAAACTCATGCTATTTAAACACTCCTATTCTTTCTGCCTCACTACTCAACATAAAAGAGAAAATACATTTAGGTAACAAGGAACATTTAATAGATTAAAATATACCAGCCTGATGTAAATCCACTCACTAGAAATAAAGAGATCAAACAAAACTTGATTTTTTTTAATAAAGGAAAATAAAAAGTATAAGAAAATTGTGCAATGGGTTGTTGTAAAATAATATAAAACTCTCAACAAGGCCACTGACTTCTCACTTGATAAACTCCTTTCTCTACAGTCAATATGGGGAAAGCCATGACATACAACTCATTTCAGAGAGAAACAAGAATACACACTTAAAATCAGATATTCCTGTATCAGATGTCCACCCAACTTTTCCAAGCATTCAAGCACCCCAGTCATTACAGACAGGTCTTCAAATCCAGTTCCTCCAATCTGATTTCCAGTATAGTCGTCCTCCCCAAAACCTGTCGATAAAGTCTTTTTTTTTTAAGTCCTAAACAAAGTGCTCAAAAGCCCTACAGTCTCCTTGAACTAATTTAATTTAGCTCTTTAACACTTCAAATTTTCCTTTCATTGCTTCTTACATATCCCCGTCAGTTCATACCTTGTCTTTTATGTTTTTCTCAAGTTCTAAAGAACTATACTTAAGGCACAGTACTGTCACTGCATCCCTTAAATTTGCTAAATTGCTCATGTGGTTTCCATACCCATGTACCATGTACTTTGTGTTTTTTCCTTACAGTCCAAGGCCTCGGTATACAATCTGGCTGACCTGAAACTCGGTATGTAGAACAGGATGATCTGGATCTTTGGAAACCGTGTTTCATACTTAGTGTATCTATTTTTAAATGCAAATGATTGCATATTTCTCTTGCTTGTAATCTTTATTACCTATTTAAATATTCTATTTATCTGAAAGGGTGGAGGGGGTAGGTCTGTGCCACTGTGCATGCACGGACGTGAAAGGACAACTTTCTGAAGTCAGTTCTCTCCTTCTACCATATGGGCTCCAGGGTCACCAAACCTAGGTCACCAGTTTGGCACACAGGCACCTTTTCCCACAGAGCAGTCTCACCAGCCCAGTCTTAATGGAAGCATGCTTCTTTCCGCCATAGGGCCTTTACTTGTGACATGCATAGTTTATCTTCATTGACAACTTGACTGGATACAAAACTACCATGGAAACACACTTCTGGATATATCTGTCTCCAGAAAGATTAAACTGAGCAGGGAAGACCCACCCTTAATGTGGGCAGCACAATTCCAAGGGTGGTAGTGCCAGACTGAACAAAAGGAGTAGAGAACCAGCATTCATCATTCCCTGATTCTTGAATACAAACCCAATGGACCAGCTGCCTCCTATCTTCCCTGCCATGATGGACTCTTCAGTCCAACTAGAAGTCTAAATAAACCCTTCCCTCCTTAAGTTGTTCCTTAAACTATGATCAACCTGAGTCCATTCATAACTACTTTTTTTTATTATTGAGACAGGTCTCACTATGTAGCTCAGGCTGACCTAGAACTCATGGTCTAGCCACAACCATAATTTCTAAAAAATGCAATTTTGCTAAATCAAACTTTGCAAGCCTAAATGTTATCAACATTGTGTTACCTTATCAGTTTTAGTTATGAAAACTGACAAGTTTTGAAATAAATTAGAATTTCTCAACTAAGTGTAGTGACTAGTTTCTATAATTGCAGAACTCAGAAAGTAGAGATGGGAAGACTTTCAACTTCTGGGCTAACCTGGTCTACATAGTGAGTTCCAGATCAATTTGGACTATATAGTGAGACCCAATTATTTCAACCTTCTTGTTTGCTTAAAAAGTTAATTCATAAAATATTGAGTAAAGTTTATTAACAAGTGAGTTGAAACAATTTTAAAATACAAAGTAAAGTTTAAAATGCAAAGTTTGTTAACAAGTGAGTTGAAACAATTTTAAAATACAAAGGACATGCTAGCAATAATTCTAATGTATATCCATTTTAACTATGATAATAGAGTTGGTAGAGTGCTTGTCTAACAAGCATGAAGCCCTTGGTTTGATCCTCAGCACTACATAAAGAGGGCAGAGTGGAACACTCGTAATCCCAACACTTGAAAAGTACCGGCAGGAAACTCAGAAGCTTAAAGTCATCCTCAATTATACAGATACATAGGGAAGCGAATCTGTGCTATATTAAACCCTGTCTCAAAAATAAAAAATAAATAAATTGGGCTGATAACACCTTTATTTGCATTTCTCCTTTATTTGGTTCTATTTACAAAGTCACTGGAAAAAAATTTGAATCATAATCACTAGTCAATTTAAACAATATATAAAAATACATTAAAGATCCTGGGAAGCTTACATGTATTCAGCATGATATTTAAAGGAATTAAATAAAAGCAATCCCTATATAGACAGAAAATTAAATACCTCAAAACTTATATGCAAAAATCTAGCACAATTCTTGTAATATTTAATTCAGTTGCATAACTAAAGAATTCACTTCACTTGTGAAGCATGTATCATACTTCATGTGCTTCTTAAATATTTGTAATCAAATACTTAATTCGGGGAACTGCAGATCTTATATAAACATGCTATATTTAAATATATATTTGTTATCTATAATAATAATCTAAATAAATTATGCCTTATTGAAAAACTTCAGCTCTACTATACTATATGGCAACAAAAGTATACAAATCAGTAAACATTATACTTTAAAATATATAATACTAACAAAATACTTAACCATCAGCATTAGCAATTTGTTAGACACAATTTAATGCACTAGGATATTTAAAATGGTATTTCTCTACAAGAAGGCACATGAATAACTCATACTTTAAACATATACAACATCAATAAAGACAGAACAAGGTAGAGCAACTCAAAAATGAAATAACATTAAGTTGTCTCATTATACAAGAAACAACTTAATTTGAATATTTCAAGAAATCGGGCATTTTTTAAAAATGAAAACATTTAGCTCTTCTCATAATGCCAATATACATGGTATCTACTTTGGAAAACAAAACAATAACAACATATCTATTTAGATTCATAAAGATGTACAAAAAAGTGGCAAAAATAATTTATCGCCTAAAGTACTGAAAAGACTGAATTCAACTTGGTGTACTTTCAAATTTAAAGTACTTCTACAGAGTCACATCTTAAACAAAAATAAAATCCCTTTCCCTGTTTTCCCAGCATCACATTTACTGGATAGTTGCTAGTCCCAAACAGTTCCATGTGGTAAATAGGACCACTGGAGCTAGCATTTCCCTCAAATTCCTTAACATTCCCCTTAGTGGAACTTTTCAGCAATGAAAGTTGACACATAGTCCTCAAATCCAAAAGTCTCAGTATCAAAAAGGAAAAAGGATTTACTACAAAGTTTCCCTATGATACTCAGTGAGACAAAAAAAAAGCCTTCAAAAAGGTTCTGTGGTCAAATAACAAATTTGCTTTACTGTGCTGGGATAATCATGGTGATATAAGGAAAGAGGTTAGAGAATAAAGCAAAATTACATGTATTCAAATTTTGACAAATTGAAACTAAGCATTAACTTATAAAAAAAATTGGAATAAGTTCACTCCAATGAAAGTAATTCTGGATTTAAAAATACATAAAAATAAGATTTCTTATACACAGTCCCTGACTGCTAACAAACCATGTCAATTTGACACAACCAAAGAAACAGCAAACCTGAACAATGTTGGAGAGAAATGTGATCATAAAACATTAGTATTATGCCGTTTAATGAGACACTGGAATTTTTAACTTTATATATGATTTTTTTTCAACTTCTACATTGACATTAAAAACCAAACCATCAAAAAGATGTACTCTTTTGAATACAGAACTATTTTCTGGAAACATTTCACAGGATTAATTTTATACAAAACATTTAGGAAAGGAATTTTGCTATACAGTGTCAACAATCAAACTGGATATTCACTATTAATTCAGAATGTTAGCATGCTAAAATCATGAAAATTGCATTTCATATCACAACTTGCTTTTAATAATTTCAAAAAGCCTCCTACTTCAAAGGTGTATTTACTAGAATTATAAAACCATTACATAAAATTAGAAGATTCATTACACTTGAAGTCAGAGCATAGATTAAAAGATAAATTGTCATAGAGACTTTCTATTTTGAGACAGGTCTCATGTATCCCAGAGTGGCCTCAAACTTGTTTAAGAACAACCTTGAACTTCTGATCCCTACCTCCCAAATACTAGGATTATAGGTGTGTACCTCTATGCCTGGTTTATACAATGCTTGGAATCAAATTCAGGGCTTCATGCATGCTAAGCAAGCACTTTAACAACTAAGTTATATCCACTACTCCTCTTCATCTAATCTTTTGAGACAGGACTTTTTTTTTTTTTTCAATGAACCAGACACTCACCAACTGATGAGACTGGCTAGCCATCAGGCTCTGGGGATCCACTATGTGATCAGCCCTACCCCATCATCTCCCTACCCCCATTATAGGTATACACTCCCACACCTGGCTTTTTACAGGGGCTCTGGGGATTCGAACTCAGGTCCTCATGCTTGTGCAGCAGGCACTTTCACCATTCGAACCATCCCTAGGCAAAATTTTTAGAATATGAAATTTTTACTTAATACTTGCTAATGTATATATTTTTTTTTAAGTTCAAAAAAATTAAGTAAGCTGGTTAATCTAGTACTCTTAAGAGCTTGGGTTTTTTCCCTATTTCTATAGCCATTAACACATATTTATGGCTTAATTTCCTCTTATTGCAAGGCCTATACACTACTGTAACCTGTTCCTAGAGCTAACCATAGTATCCTCGTAGTTTAAAAAAAAAAAAAAAACCTTCAGTTAAGCCCGATTCCTTAAAAATAGCATGTAATGTTAACCCAAAATCTGGGACAAATCAATGTCCAAATCCCAAATTGATATACTCAGTTCAATTTTACCCATTTAATCTTCAACAAAAATTTCTGAGAAGCTAGCATTATTTAGGCACCAAGCTGCATTCTCAAAATTTTACTTGCATAGAATCTCGAGAGGACAATAACAGTTTTCAGCACCAGTTTCTGATACAATGGACAGATTTATACTACCCACAACTTCTCAATTGGTGTTGAGACTCCTATTCAGAACCTACACTTGGAAAACCAATGTTTCACCCTACTTTTGTTGTTGCTGTGTGGAGCTAGGGCTAGACCCCAGGCCCTCACACACACCAGGCAATGAGCTATATGTCCCCTGCCCTTTGAGGATTTTAAAGTCCGGTTCTTGAATGAAGTTCATTCATATGACTGAAAGGTATTTTAAAAGCATTTCTAATGACTTGTGAACATTTTAAAATTGGAGAATTTCATAAATAAATACTATTTCTAACTTATTCCTGTATGTAAAAATCCTGCTTGAGCTAAACAAAGACTATCCCCATTTACTCCAAAAAGGTATCCTAGCTTAGGTTTCCAAAAGCCAAAACTGGTTCTCTACATATTCATCCAAAAATCACCTGGCCTTGTTCTGCCTTGCCTGCCACTTCATCCTATTCACTATATGCTTTTTTGCAAGCACTTACTCTAATTTCAAAAACCATACTCTCCAGTCCTCCTGAAATCCTACCTGCCCCATTCTAAAGCCAGCCTACAGACTTTCCTCATCAACAGCCTGGCAAAAATGGAAATCTTTTAAGATACATATTAAAGATTCAACATGTAAGCTTTAAAAAATCAAGATTTTATTTCTACAAATACTAAATAGGAAATATTTACAGAAATTATAAGATTACAGATTATTATATTATAGACATGATTTTTTGTTATTTTCTAAGTTTTCATTTTTTTATTCTGGTTTTTATTGAGAATAAAATTTTTTTCTAGAAAGACATTAAAGGTGAATGTAGAGAATTTCAATTCACACGGTAAAAATATACACTACCTTCAACAAAATACTTGATCTCATTTAGCAGTGCAAAGAGAGGGAAGGATATGATAATATTCTTGATTTCTAGATTTCATATCCTAACAATTTTTAAAAGAAAGCTTTCTTTTGCCATCTGGGGGAATAGCCTCATACATGCTATATTTCCAATGCAAAAGGCAATTTTTAAAATTTTTATATACACATGCCTAAGGGAAAAAAGGCAATTTTAATAAATTCTTCTAATTTTTTAATGTGGGAAATATTTTAGAGCTTTACTTCCACAGAATAAATAGAATACAAAAATTAACCCCTCCCCAAAAGAAACTAAATACTGGTCTGTCACAAATAGCTACCATACTTATGTTATTGTGTTCTCCCTAACCTCAGTCTTATTACATCTAAATCAAAATATTTTCCAAACATCTTCCATTGACCCAACTTCATCAAAGGATGGAAACTGTCATACAGATATTTATTGTTATTGTTGGTACAGCTTCTTAAATAGACTGATTTTAAAACTTCAGAATTAGGTGTGGTAATACTACTGCCAGCATTGAGAAAGAGGAGGCAGGACCACTGAGCTCAGGGCCAGACTGGCCTTCATAAGATCTTTTCTCCAAAAAAAAAAAAGAAAAAAAAGAGGACTAGACATTTCCTAAGTGATATATGCTTACCGCTCTTTAGGTCCTGGGTTCAATCCATATCAACATCAAAATAAAGGTTTTTTAAAGTAATAACACTTTTAACTGTAAATTTCAAAAACCTATGGAACAATGAAATAGGTCAGCGAGTAAAGGTATTTCACTTATGCACAAACCTAGAGACTGAGTTCAATGCCTAAAGCACACATGGGAGATGTAAAGAAATATCTTCCAAAAGTTGTCCGCTGACTTCTACACCCATGTCATGGCATGCACAATCTCCACCTTCTCTCAATAAGTATTTTTAAATGAATAGAAAAAATAAATTCGAACTAAAAAATATTGAAGATTCAAAACTTTGATAGAATATTTATTTTAAAGAAATGTATTTGTGCTTTTGTCTTGGTTATGTTTGAGATGTGGTCTGGCCCTAGAACATGCAAGCAAAGACAACCTTGAATTGATCCTTCTGTCTCCAATTACCAATTGCTGGGGATTATATGCCTATCATATCTGACTCTATTTGTGTTATTTTTTGACAATAAAAGATCTTTTTATGACCAATAGTTAAATGACAAATAGTACCAAGTCAAAACATCAATAAGATTAAGATAAAAAAAATTAGAAAAGAATAGAAATAATTAGAAAGTCAAATTAAAAGAGAGCGGTATTAGAAAGGAAAAGAATGTCAGTTTTCTTCATAATAGATTAGCAACATTATAGAACATATGTTCAGCTTTGTGAGAGTACCAAATTAATTTTTGCCAACATTAAAATTATCAAAATTTTTACAGACTATTGTATTCAGGCAAATCATGCCGTAAGCGAATTGCTTTCAGCTTTTCCACCTCAATCTTTGCTCTCAGTAGCTCTTCCTCTAGTTGCTGCTTTCTTTTCAATCCATCCCTCTTTTCCTGAACATACAATCCAAAATTTTTTTGATTTTCTAAAATCATTTGATGCTCCTCTTTCAACATTTGCAGGACCTGAGGGTCGTATGCTAACAGAGACCTAAAGTGTTCTCCCCTTTCATGACGAAAAATATCATCTCTCCTTGGAATGGAAGATGGAGATGATGTCATTCGCACATCAACAGAAGAAAGTGATGGTGACAAGGACCTTTCCATGACATGTACTAATTCATGCTCTTCTCTGTGCTCTAAAGCATCACTGTGTTGAAGATTTAAAGCCAGGGGGGGAGGTGGTTTAATGTCTTCTTCTTGCTTCACCTCCACTGTGATTGCAACAGGATGGTGATCCAACATTACCTGCAGTGCACTGGAACCAGCTTGAGCAGCTTCATCCAAATTTGCACTATAGCACATAAGAAAAGCATTATAAACCAACAAACATAATATTTTTCAACAGAGTTAAACATTTAATATACATTCAACTACAAATCTTTGAGCTGAGCAGTATAGCAAATACCTGAAATTCCAACACTGGGAGGCTGAGGCAGGAGAATGTCAAGTTCTAGAATAGCCTGGACCACGTACCAAACTTTATGACAAAAAAAAAAAAGTTCTAAAACTAAAGTCTACCCCTGGAAATAATAAAGAGACAAAGATTCATATTTTCTCTCTCTCTTCCCCCCAATATGTCTTATTCATTTTTCTTTTGTTGTGTTTTGTGCTAAAAGATTCATATTCTCTCCCCCAAAATATGTCTCATTCATTTTTTCTTTTGTTGTATTTTATGCTGATAATTGAACCTAGGGTCTTAGACATTCCAAGCTAGCTCTCCAACATAGCCTTTTACCCTGAACTTTAAAAACAGGCTGTTAAAGGGCTATCAAACTACACATAATATTCAGAGTAAAAGAGGTAATAAAAAAGAAAAGCAGCTTTCTAACACTCTTGAAGAAACAATTTTTCTTCCAGTCTTGATTCTTAAATGGTGTAATAAGTCATTTAATGTACTCTGGGCCTCACTATTCCCATAATTTAGCGCAAGACCTCCTGAACAGACTTAAAAATATAAAAGCTAATGACATCTAGAAAGACAGTAGAAGGCTAGTTGTAAAAAATATTTGTGCATTTTCCTAAAAAATAAATTTTATGTGGCTTTAGAGTATGCTCAACCATGGGGAGGGTGTTATGTTAAAGTTTCTACTTCAGATCAATGGCATTTACTTCTCACCTATTCTGAATCAATTGGTTTTTAGGTTTTATAACCATGATAAGTAAAATTCTCAAGATTTTTATACATCAGTACCCAGAATATACCACAATATAGCACTGTACTTAGGACCATTAGATACTCATATTGACTAAATGAAAAGTAACTTTAATGAAGTGTTTATAAATGGCCTATACACAGTTTATTAGATTTATAATAATTCTCCTATGTCTGGTTGGGACACTTAACTACGGTTTTAGCCTATTTTAAACTTTGGCATAGTGTTTGCTTTCACATTATAAGTACAATGAAACTTAAGGTTCTGGTTTTTAAAATTAACTCTGATGAGCATGTTAGTGGACACCTGTAATCTTAGCACTTGAGAAGCTGAAGCAAAAGGATTGCCATTGAGTTTGAGGCCAGCTTAGAATACATAACAAAATTCTTCCTCAAAAAAAAATTTTTAATGTTCTTATATAGCATTAAACTATTAAAAATATATAAGCTGGGCTGGAGAAATGGCTCAGGACTCAAAACTCTGCCTCAAAAGTAGAAGAAGGACCTTGATACAGGAACGGTCTTTTGGCTGTCCCATCTGAAGAAAGGTCTCCAATATGTAAATTAATTACTTACAGCTCTTGGTTTTTACACCTTACAAACATGTTTTCTGTACTAACTCTTGCTTGTACCCACAGTAAGACTGCTAAGCTTATTTGGTCTATCCTTTGTGCCTTCCCAGTTACAACAGTTTAATCCTTGTGTAGATCTTGGAGGCTTAATTTATCTGTTTTATCTTTTAGACAACCTTGAAGTAATAAAGCCATCTATGAAAGACCTCTAGACCATCCCAGCATTTCATAGATGAGGACATCAGATTGATCTCACTTCCATGGCCCCAACTCAGCAGGAAGCAGCCAGGACGGTCATTGCCCTTTATCCCCAGAGCAGTCTAAGACCTCAAATAGGTTTAGGGAGAATAAGGCAGGATTAGAGCAGCTATGCTGGGTCTCTCAAGGTCTTTGAAGGTCTTTGGAATTCCTGAAGGTCATCCCCCCCCCACTGGTGGAATCTCCCTGTTGAAGAACTGACTCCAAACCTCCCATAGATAAGATGGTCAACTTCCCTATGAAGATTATAGAGATAAGCTCTCCATATCAACAATTTGACCTCTAGCACACCTGGACCCAAGAGCAACTGGAGCCTCAAATAGGAGATAACCAATGAGAAAATGCCAGTTTCCTGGGCTTGTCTAAGTGTATAAATATGCCTGGCCCTGGCAGCTATCTTTGGTGCCACGAGTTCTTTCTAGCTACTTGCCTGTTCCTCATGGATTCCATGCCAAGACTTCATGAGTTCTATGGCACCCTAGCCCCTCATGGCACGCTAGTGCCATGAGTTCTTTTCCAGCTGCCCACTTCTCATGAGTTCTCCAGGGCATCTGCCCTTCACGGCACTCAGATATCATAAGTCCATTTCTAGCTTCATGAGTTACAACCTTTCTCTCTTCTAATAAACTCTACCCTAATTCTCTACACGTGTTCTGATTTCAATCTTCGACTCTGGAACACAAGAATCCTACATCTGGACGGTCATTTCCTGTCCCTTCAACATTTGGCGACCCAGATGGGACAGCCAAAAAACCATTCCTGCATCAGACCTGAGTTCAGATCACAGATTTCATGTAAAAGCTCCAAGTGGAAATGGGGGTGGCATGAACTTACAGCTCTGGAAGTCTAGGAAATCCCAGAGCAAAAAAAAGGTAGAAGCAATCCAGAATGATTCCTTAAGCCTTGTATGCCTCCACAGGCACACACAGTGCCCTCTGATACATACACACACACACACACACACACACACACACACACACACAAAATGCACCAAAAATAAACAAAATACATAATCTTGATTTTTAACTTTTTCTTCTTAAAAATGAAAGTTATAGGGGGCTGGAGAGATGGCTCAGAAGTTAAGAATCTGTCTCACAAGCAGAAAGTTCTAAGTTCGGATCCCAGGTCCCACGTAAAAAAATGCCAGGTGGAAACACCAGCAGCCTGCACTTCCACCTCTGGTGGGCCGAGTCTGGGAAATCCCTGAGCAAAGCAAAAAGGAGGTAGAATCTGAGATGGCCAAGCTAGGCTACTGCCATGATAGGCCTCAGACTCCATGCTAGGCCTAAGTTTCAGATTCCGGTAAATTGGGTGACTTTTCAGAAATTGACTCAAGGAAGTCATAAAAAAATCCCTGGACTAACGCCAACCAATCAGTCCTAAGGGCAGTTAAGATAAGAACATACCACCCAGACCCTAACAGAATGCCATTTCGCCAGAGGGCCAGAAAAAAGCCTGTATCGGCACGGACAAGACTGAGGGCTAAAATGCTTTGGTGGGGCATGCAACCTCCTTTGTCCCTTGTGTACAAAAACTTTGTGGCAATATAATTCGGGCTGCACATACAACACCCTGCCTGTGTGTGTAAGCCCTGGTACCAGTTTCTCTCTCTCTCTCTCTCTCTCTCAATCTCTCTTTCTCGCTTTCTCTCTCTCTCTCATAAAGCCTCTCAGTTGCACTTGTGGTTGCCATTTTCTCTGTACAATGGTGGACCCCAGCATGCTGGACTGAATTAAAACGCTTTTGCATACCTGTCTTGGCTAATCTTTGGGGGATTTCGGACCCTAACAGAAGCAATCCAGGATGATTCCCAAAGTCACTCTTGGTCCTCCACAGGGACACACACACACACACAAAATAAATAAAATTTAAAAAAATAATGAAAGTTATAGAGGATAGAGATTATGGAACATAATGAAGATACACAGTATTTGGAGAAAAATTTTATAAGTGATAAGGAATATTACTAGCTGTTCTCATGGGTCATTACAATATAATGAAAAAATTAACCCCCAAATGTCACTTGCTAATGATATTTAAAATCCAGAATAATAGTTATTTGCCTAAGACAGACAGAAAAATGAAACAACTTGGTAAAATGTATAGATTATAGTAAAAAAAATTTATTTATAGATTGCATAAATTCATTCTTGCTCCTCTTTCTATATCAGTGTATGTTTTCAAAAAACAATAAATTATGAATACAATTAATATTTGCAAGATTTGATTCTAGACTAAAACCTGAGATGGAAAAGAGAAAACCATTTTAAATATCTACATAATTACTATTTCAAATTTATGTGTATAGTATATAAAACCTGCTTATCCTTGGAATATTCCATTCCATTTTGATTGAAACATTACAAATACAGCATAAATTTGGGGGAGGGAGAAGACCACAAGATAAACAGAGGATTTTTTTTATGAATCTGAATTTAGAAGATCCAAGAGATTGGGGCTGGAGAGGTGGCTCAGAGGTTAAGCCTCTGCTTTGCAGGCGGAAGGTCCTAGGTTCAGATCCTAGACCCCACGTATAGACGCCAGGCAGAAGCAGGGGTGGCCTGCGTTTCCGGTCCCGGTAGGGCGGAGCCTATGAACCCCGGGTCAGAGTAAACAAGGAAGAGATGAAGGTGGTCTATGTTGGTTCCCGAATTCATTCGTCCGTGGTTCTACACACACACATATACATGCACACACGCGCACACACCATACATGCACAATTGAATAAATAATAAACAAAAAAAATTTAAAAAAAGATCCAAGAGATTACAAACCACAACTATAATCTGCTTTTTAGAGAAAAGTAAAGAATAAACAAATCATTGTATTGTAAAAAAAGTTACAAACTAGGTATGTATTTTGAAACACAACAAGTAGTAATATTTTCCTTCAAAACGAGGGACTCTACTCAATTCATAATAATATTTATGTAGAAATAAAATTTAGAGATTATAGGATTATAAACTTCTGATATAGTTAAGAATAAGCATAAGCACATGAAATATGTAATAGAGGAGTAAGCTAACAGAAAATGTCAATGTAAACACTAACTTAAATCCCCTTTAAAATCTAAAAAAAGGCAATATTTAAACACTAGATCTAAAAATACACAAATCAGTTAACTTGTTTTTATCAGCAAAATGTTGATGTGTCAAAAATTATGTATGTGATTCACTTATACACATAAATGGTGAAAATGTAAACAGACATTCTCTTCTATACTCACTATATTTTAAAATATGCAGCTAACATAAAACTGCAATTTTTAGATATAGCTTTAAAATTATAAAAATCTACATTTAATACCCCAAAAGTATAGTTTGATACTATATTGCAAAAGCCATTTTTCTCTATGGTTTGAAAGAGGAAAAAAAAAAATTCCAAAGTGCCACAGTATAAAATAATTTTACTGTGGATATTATTAGACATTCAACATATTAGAATCTCATCATTTGTCACCACAATGAAAATTTTAACGAGTACTACTAAGAATTAATCTACAATATATTCATGTCCTAGATTTCCAGAAGAGATTTCTTTTTAACTGGACTACAAGAAGAAATAAGAAGTACATGACAATATCCTAGGCTCAAAAAAATTTCCTAGTAAAAATTATCAAAACAAATATGCTCACTTAAAACTGTTTTTATCTTGTTTCATTCCTAACTTCAAAGAAATTATTTCACAGGTAACCAGTAATTTTGCTTACATAATGCCTCTCCTATCAACCAACAAAAAGGACACTGAAGCTTTGTTTGAAAGCTCTTTCAGCTAACAAGTTTATAGTTTGTTTCATTTACTCAAGAAAGAATATAGTTGCCAATTTCATCTTTTACCAAGAGTTAAAATTTAAATTAGTGACATATTAATAGTTTTGAAGATGCCTAAGCAAATAATTACATAGGAAACAAATTTAATTCAAAATTGTTTTTAACTATAAAAGAACCTGACTGTTCTTATTAAAACTCAGTTTGATAACCCTGGAAAGCAATATAAGAAAGTTTGTCCTTTCCTATGGCTCAAGATCAAAGTGAAACTGGATCATTAATGAATGAAACTTTTTTATTTTATTAAACTGAATCATTACTTATTAGGCATTCACTCCTTTAATTGTGTGTACCTTGTCTATTTCAAATATATTAGAAAATAATCAAACCTATCTCTATAAACACAATGGTGGCATCAATAGGTTTATTTGTTGATTTTATAGGGGTTTTTTTTAGCTCAATGCATATTCACTGTACAGTGACAATTCATGAAAAAAGCAAAGTTTCCCTTTCCTCTGAAAGTACTAACTTCATTAAATTTTATGTGATCAAATTTCCAATGAAATATAATCTTAAAGCAAATAATTTAATTTAGAAACTTAGTTTCTGAAACATGATCAAAGTAGTTATATATATGTATAAAAAACATTATATAAGCCCACAGTTGATAATGCTAATAAAACGTTTAAAAAGTTTATAAACTTTTGTTACAAATTGCAACCCAGTCATTCTTCCCTAACCCTTACTTTCAGAAACTGCAGGAGGGGAGAGGGTAAGACAGCAAAAAGTAGTTTAAATCAACCGCAGCAGAGAAATTCCTTAAAGCCTTACTTTTTTTTTTTTTTTTTAAAGAAAGCAAAACAAAGACACTATTCATTGCTTCCCTTGTGGGGATGCTTACTATGCATCTCTATCACAACTAAGCCAAAGCCCAATAGATAGGAGGCGCCATAATTTTCCACAACAAAATAAATAAAGCTTACCTTTGTATGTGGTTCCTGTCTCTTACCAGGCAAAAGCTGGAAATCTGGGGAATCATCTCCATAACTTTCTTGGTTGGCTCAGAAATATTGCTTTTAAAATCTGACTGGGCCTCTTTTTGCTGCAATAGCTCCTGTTTGGCATATTCCTTGAGCCTTTTGTAAAGGGTGCGTAGGCCCTGTGCTGTTCGAGGAGGGCGGTCTACTCCAATTGCATTATAGTTAACTGCTATGATATCCCAACATCTATTCTTTTCCACTATTACCGAATGTTTATTAGTATGTTCTTCGAGAATTTTCACATATGGCTTCACAAGCTTTAGCAAATCAAGCTTTTCAGATAAGGTAAAATTGGAAGATCTAGCCTTTCCTACCATTGTTCTTTTGAAATTAAGTAGGCAGCTTCTGAAACCACCATGCAGCCTTCAGCTCTGCTCAGCTCTTTTCACAAACAGAAAAAGATCAGGCTTAACTAGGCTAGCCTCATTTAGGCCCACGCCTACAGGGGAGGGTTTATTAAAATTCCTCCAGCTTAAGCTGACGCAGGTTCAGGAAATCTGCTTAAGCCAAGCCTGACCTACATAAAGCTTCTCACTGAAGAAGACAGGAAGGCACAAGCAAAACAGACTGTGTATAAAGAGAACAGCTCGAGATAGGATTTAATGCACAAAGGTCTACAGATAAGCATGGAACATGGCTTAAAATTAACTAATTTACTGAGAATATCGAGTTTCCACACATATATCCCTGGCTGATAGACTGAAACTGCACTGCAGTATCAATTTAATAAAACAAAAGAGGAACTGTTTTGTGCTATGTGTTTACAAATTCAGCAGACCGAAAACTGAAATACATGAAGGAAGAACGCAGTGATTCCTAACAGAGCTCTAATCACTGTTTCTGAGCTGGGTATTCTCCCTTACAAAATCTGCATAATGCTGGCCCTGCTGTCAATCAGGAATTGCATATCCTCTAGCTAGTTAGGTTACACCCAGCTCAGACTCCGCAGTAAAGCTAAGCTTCCCCTTCATTTTACAGTCCACAGCATCCCCTGCATATTGTTGCTATTCCAACATTAAATCTAAAACCAAATAAAAATTGTTTTATTTTTCTATCTGTAATATATATGAATATGCTAAAATATATGTGAATATGTAAAAAAATCACTATCCGTGGTTAGCAACAGCATAATCATGCCTTAGGAGTGCACGAACAAAACAGTATTGTCTATAAAGCAGGATTTTTTTTTTTTTTGGTTAGCTATAATCACACAATCAAAACTATGAAAGGAAACACCTAATCTAGTCATTTGCAAGTCTATCAGCTTTCATGCTTAATCCTAGTCTGAAAGCATACAATAATAATTTAAGCAAAACAAATTTATTTTCTCATGATACATTTTTCTCCAGATAGGGGAATTTTGAAAGCATTCTTGAAAGCCTGGCAGTACAGACCAGTTATAGAGCCCATGCTTGATATATTTAAGATTCTAGGTTCAATTCCTAGCACTTAAAAAAATCCAAACTTGAACACATTTAATTCAGTCAAACAATTATAAGATCCATAAAAATTCTCCTAAGCACTATACAAGACCCAAGGGGGGAAAAAATGGATCTAGACACCCTGATATGTGGAGAAACTACAAAAAAATTTCTTCTGGTACTAGGAAAGGAACCAAGGGTTTTACGCATGCTAGACAAGCATTCTACCACTGAACTACGTATCATCAGACCCTGAAGTTATACTTTGTTTATATTTTTTTAACAAGAGAAGCAAATTAAACTGAGTTCTTGCTTTTACAGTTTTGGGGGGTTTTTTTTGAAAATCATTTTGTTGAGCTGGAGAGATTATCTGGGTTTTTTAGACCAATTAATTCCCATTCAAATAACTGATTATTAATAATTAATCATTAACATGAGTAATTCAATTCTCACAGAGAAGGCAGGAAGTTAGAAACACCCCCACCATAGCAACAGTACCTTGTTTTTTCTTGGTCCATATAGTGTGTTCCTCAGACTCAAAAATCAAATCTACAGAGGAAATAGGATGGTAATTTTGCCTGACATTTGTAAAAAAAAAAAAAAAAAAAAAAAACACTTAAAGCTAAAAATTTCTCTAAGTGGAGAATATAAGCATCCAGTAGATAATGCAGGCACAAGCAAGTATATGAAAGCAAACTTAAAAAAAAAAATACATCCATCCTTATCTAGTACAGCAGCCACGAGCTACATATATGTAGCTATTTAGTGTGTTTAATATAGCTAAAGAAAGATAAATTTCTTTATTTTACTGAATTTAGTTAATTCAAAAAAATCTTTTAAACATACTGTGGGCAGCATACTATGCCCAGAAAAAAAACAATTTTATTGTTCTGGTTGGATTTCATTTTACCTTAATCTTTTCATGTTATATGACACGCTGGTTTCTAATATTACTGACAAGAATTCCATTCTCAACCAATCTTCAATTAGGCTCCTGTGAGACCTCTTTTCAACTAAAACTAGTCCTTGGCCTGCTAGGGCAAGTTTCAACAAAAATCTTGCCAAACCAGTTTACTGAAAACCTCCCACACTTGCTATGGAATCAAGTTTCTCATCCCTGTCTCGGTCTGACCGGTGTAATCGGTTCTTCAATCTTCCCACTTATATCATGCTAATTTTCCATGTTCTAACTGCCCTGCCAACTGACAGCCAAGTTAAATCTTTCTCCCTCCTTTTGATAGTCTTGGTCGCTCTTTCTTGCCTGGTGTTGGGGGTATATAGCTGAGTGCTAGAACCAGTACCCAGCAAACACACAGCCCTTGGTTCAATTCACTCAGCGCAGAAGTCTTTCTTGCCACTTTGACCTGCCAGGTGTCATTTTTTCCTTTGATATTATACATAAATACATCCATAGTTTAATGATACTTAACAAGTTAATTTTAATAACTTCTCTTCCCTATGTACTAATGTAAAATTACAATTGATTTATTTCAATATTTCATGCAGATAGCACTAATTCATGGTATACTATTTAAATTATGAATATTATTCTGAAACATTTATTAGTTGGGAAATGTAATTCAGCAGTAAAATCTGTGCTTAAAACACATGAGACCCTGGGATCAGTCCCCTGCATTACATAAACAAATAGTGGTTTCCCTCCCTGGCTACCTGAGAAGCACCATTATGAACCACACAGTACCTATTGAGATAAGGAAGTTCATGACAAATGGGCCACTTCAGAGGAAACAAACTGTCTCTGAACCCTGGGAAGGCAACAACAGTACCTTAAAACAAAAATCCAGAATTAGCCCAAATGAATAAGACCATACAAGATGTCACCTGGGAGTTCAATTCCAACATTTTGGAAATGGTAAAATAAGTAGGCCCCTACTTCAGCTCTACCACCAAAGAAATGAAAGAGTGGCTCAACAATAAAGATTTGAAGGAGGCCTCAGTTTGTTTCTGAAACTTTGTTTCATTTCCTTCCTTCTGAATTCTCCTGAGTTTTTCTCCACTTCAGTTGCTTTGGATCCCAAGAACAACAGATAAGTTGTTAAGATGAATATCTTAAGAAAAAGTACCAGTTATCCCTTAAGCAAGAGATCTTGAAACCAACATAGTTCTGCAAGGCCAATCCTGAGATAATGATTAACCAAACTGAGGTCAAATCAAGATAACCTAGACTGTTACTATGGAAACTCCAATTCTTACCTTTGTTTCCTGCTTATATATCCAATAATAATACTGAGACTGCTACAAGCACTTAGAAAAAAAGACTTTAGATAATCAAACTGTCATAGTTAGGCACAGGTGTCAACTTGATGGTTGAGGGTTTGAGCTCTGGGCACATTTGTAGAGAATTAGTGGTTGGGTTAAGCCCAGAGCAAACCTGCAAGAGATTGTCTGGCTGATGGGGAAGGCCCAGCCCATGGAGGGTGGAATTAAGCTCTGGAATAAAATACACAGCTGGTTGAGTCAGCATCCTTATTTACTTTTGGCCAGACATGTTGGTCTGACAAGTAAGGATTGTCCCTTTTTCAGCCATTATGTAGAGATGGTGTGACCAGTTTGCTTGGCCCTGGTATTGGTGCATGCTCTCCTATCAAGCTGGACTATGAACTGTAACCAGTCTATCATAAAAGAATAAACCCCTTGTTCCCTTAAGGTATTTGATGGTGATTTATCAGCAACCATGCAGGTGAACTGCAACACGCCCTGAAGCTGGGCTTTTGCCTTAACTCCAGTACCAAAATGAACACAAATATAAACTTGCAAGACATGGTCTAAAAAGACCTCAAGCAAACAGTAAAGTCAAACACAGTGGCCCATTTTTTATAATTCTAGCACTAGGAAGGCTGAGGCAGGAGTATTACATCAAGTTTAGTACTAGTCTAGGTGACTAGAGAGGGAGGGAGGATGAGAGAGAGGGGACGGGAGGAAGAGGAAGAGGAAGAGGGGAAGAGAATGAGAAGACAGTAGTAAAGGGGAAGAAAATAAGATGTAAACCCTGAGTGTTAACCTGACACACCTGGCATTAACTAAGGTCAGCTGAGACCACCTGAAGAGATTATCTGAATAATACAAAGAAAGATCAGCCCTAGATCCCATTGGAACCTTCCAGCAGTGGACCATATAAAAGGAAGGGGGGTAGGGGAAGAACACAACACAGAGACTCTCTCTCTAAGAATGCTCCAGCCATGTGAATGTCTGCTGTGACTTAGCCTGCCTGTCAGCTTCAGCCCGCCAGCCATGCCGCTTCCACCATAAAAGTCTGTTTCCCCGCCCCCTTTCAAACTCCCTTAAGTTGTTTGACTTTGGTTGCTCTCTCACAGCAGTAGTTAAGAGTAACCGTTACAGTTAGATATTGTGTATATATACACACACACACACACACACACACACACACACACACACACACATATACATTCACACATACATACATATATACACATATACAAATATTTCTAAATGAAAGTCTCTGGATAAGCAAACACTTAAGAAATAAGATTTAGTACCAAAACTAAAGAAAGGTCCAGTGAGATAATGATTCAGCTGTTAAGGTGTTTGCTACAACAGCCCGACAATCTCAGTTGATAAACCCATATAAAAGTGGATCTAAAGAAACAAACTCCACAAAGTTATCCTGTGATTGCCACACACACATCATGGAACACACATAGCCTGTCTCCAACTCACTGCCTCAAACTTCTTCTGACTCCACTTTCCATGAGTTGGAATTATAGGTATGTGTCACAATGCCCAGTGATAAGGATCAAAACCCAGGCTTTATGCATGCTAGGCAGGCATTCTACCAATTGAGCTATATCCCAAGACTCAAGAGGCTTTTTTCCTTTAAAAAAAAAAAAAAAAAGAATGCTTGCCAAAAATTCAATAATCAAAGGGGGCCACATGGTTTACATTTAGGGGAAATATTAGGGAAGAATATAGATGGGAGTAAGGACTACATCTCTTCTAAATAAGTATATTCTCTTTTCATTATTCCCTCAGCAGTATATTTACATAGTATGTACATTGTATTAGCTAGTAAATTGCTTTAAGTTAATAAATTTTTAAGGAAATAAAAAAATATAAAAAATATATTTGTCATCAATATTGCAATGCATACAATTGAATTCAAGCTTTAAGAAAAACTTATTTATGATCTAATTATCCAGGGAAGAGAAGTCATGTTTGTGTTTTCATTCTTATTTTACAAGAAAAATCATATGCATCTATGGCATGTAACACATAAACACTGTAGAATGACTAAATCAAATTATTTCTCTTTCACATATGTATATACTTTTCAGTATAGTATGAACACTATATATATTCCCCTAACGCATTTTAAATATGTTAAAAAACTGCATTTCCCTGAGATACAGTAGATCAATTGAATTTATTCTTCCTTAATAATTAAAGTGCTCTGTACTTTGACCAACATTTTCTCAGCCCCAGTCCCCCAGCAATTGGCAACAACCATTTCACTGCTTCTGTAATTTCAATTTTTTTAGATCCCACATATAAATGAAATCATGCAGTATATGTCTTTTTTGTGTCTGTTTACTTAACATAAAAAACTTAACATAATGTCTTCAAATTTATCTGTGTTGTCCAACAGGATTTCCTGTCCCCAAACTTTGGTCAGTTCTTTGGTTTTGTTTTATTTATTTATTTTTTTGGCTTGGGGAATTTTGTTGCTGTTGCTTATAGGTTGTTCTATTTTAAGTATGTACATATGTGTGTATCTGTGTGGGGAGGAGGCACATGTATGCTAGGAGGTCAGAAGACAACTTTTGGGAGTCAGTTATGGCCTTTAACCTTACTTTCTTGACTCAAATACCTCTTATTGCTTCTTCCAGGCACTGTGTACTTACCCTACCACTAGTTTCCAGCTCATTCTCCTGACTGCCTCAATGCACAGTGCAGGCTTTTTATATGGATTTAGGGGATTGGACTATGGTTGTCAGACTTGTACAGCAAGTACTTCTATTCACTGAGTCATAGCTCCACCCCTACTTGCAGATTTTTTATTCATTTGAATTTTGTATATGTATGGGGTATATATATGTATGTATGCAAGCATGTTCACAGGTGTGTTTATGGACAAGCATTGAGGATGTGCATATCCATGTACAGGTCCAAAGTTGACACTAGATGTCTTCCTCAATTGAATTCAGACCTTATTTACTAAGACAGAGTCTCACAGTTGAGCCCAGAACTCTTGATCTAAGTTGCCACCTTGCCCAAAGGATCCTCTGTCTCCACCTTCCAAGTGCTAGAATTATAGAAAGTCACTGTGCCTGCTCAGTTTCTGTGTGCATTCTGGAGATCCAAACTCTCTGGTTCTCATACTTGGGGAACAAGTCTTCATCCATTGAGTCCTCTCTCCAGCCTCTAGTTTGCTTTTGCACTGAGACTGAGACTAGTAAGATTTTTAGTTCAGTTTACTATTTTAAGTATGCTAAAATTTCATTGTATTAATTCAAAAATTTATGTTATTTACATAGTCAAAATTAAATTACAGATCAGTGAGATGGTTCAATGAGTAAAGGTGCTTGTAGGCAAGCCTGATGACCTGAATATGACATCCAGGAAAACCACATAAAGGTGAAAAGAAAGAAGCAACTCCACAGTCATCCTGTGACCACCACATATGCTCCATGGCATGGACATCCACACATATACATCATAACACACACACACACACACACACACACACACACACACACACACACACACAGATATGTATTAGTAATAAGAAAATGTGTGTGTATATACAAGAAGGCACTTAAGTGTGCATGCCTGTGGAGGCCCAGGAATCATCGGGAATCATTCTGGATTGCTGTACCTCCTTATTACTTTGCTCTGAGGTTTCCCAGCCTCACTTTTCAGGGTTTGAATTGTAGACTGCTGCCATTTCCACCCAGCATTTTTAAACAAGATCTAGGGATCTGTACTCAGATCTTTTTGCTTCCAAAGCAAAGGCTTTAATCCCTGAGCCACACTCAACAGGTAAAAGGTAACTACCTAAATGACAACTAATTTTTAACCAGATTTCAAAATAAAGTTTCAAAAATGTATCCCCTCCTATCAAGGAAATAACTTAAAAAACAATCCCTATGTATAGTTTGCTTCAAAGCCTTTCTTTATTCTAAGAACTATAAGCAAATTAGTTAGGAGAGAATTATCTTCAATGGAATTTTTACAAGGGACAGGAATAAGCCTATCAGGTTTTTCCCTAGAATGGAAAACAATTCTAATCATATCCAAAATCATTAAAACTATTTATTCCCTTATCCAAATCTTCATAAAACAGCCTCAAAAGAAAAAGTATAGCCTACTCAATTCTTTATTTTCTATGGGAATTTTTTTATGGGGAAAAAATTCAATAGATCTGAATATGCAATATCTGATTCCTTACAGTTATTCCTGAGATTGCTACATAAAGAAATGAGTAAACTGCTATATGGGGTGGGGAATGATATACATACAAATGTTTCTAAATGTGGATATAATTAAAGAAACACAAAAAATTGTAAGGGTTTTCCTCTGGGGAATAGAACTTAATGGCTAAAGAGGGAAAGATGTTTTTACTATATTTTACAAACTTCCTTAAATTTTTATCATGTCCATATATTATCTATCTTTAAAAATTTACAAATGGGGCAGTGGAAGAGCAGTGAAGTGGACAACAATGGCCAGCCAGAATGCAGAGTACTGGCGACCCAGCAATGCTCACTCACCCAGAATCAGGCCAATCTAATCTCTCTCCATCCTAAAGCTCAGGGAACCTCTTGGAAGAGGGGCAGTAAGACTGTAAGAGCCTAAAGATGGAAAGGTCCACCGCAGGACAAGACATTCCATTCAAGGCAGGACTGCTGCATCCAGAAACTCACTGCAGTGAGACTTGTCCGTACCAGACATGCATAGAGACTGATATACCAACACGCCCCCATAGACTAGCGAGGATGCATGCTGTGGAAACCTTAGGACTAGGGTTTCCTATCAGTGGAGTGGTCCAAGGAGGGGAAACCTACTACAGAGGCCTGAACCTCCACAAGAGTAGACAAATCAGAGGGGATGCTGGGGTCCAAAGAAGCAGACAAACAGAAGCCGTGGGAGGGTGTGGGATGGACGATGAAGAGGGGTAGGAAGGAAGCAGGGATAAATACTCAATATTGCTTGTAAAACTAGGAAAATGTTTTTTAAAAAAGGAAAAAATTTACAAATGGATATATAGTATATTACTCTATGTAAAAGGCATATCCAGTAGGCAAATCCATAGAAATAAAAACGTGAGCAGTTACCAAGAACTACAAAGAAAGAAATGGAAGAATGAATAACTGAACTGGGGTTACCTGCTAGGAAAATAAAAATGCTCTGGAAACCATGTGGCCAACTATTAACTTGACACTTGAGATACAGACAGCTGGGAACACCTATGAGAAAATATTTAGTTAAAACAGGTCTCTGGCAAGCCTATAGGACATTGTCTCAATTACCTAACTGATATGAGAAGACCCAGTCTGTACCAGGTAGGATTATTCCCTGGGCAAGTGGCAAAAATGGAGAAAAAATTAGTTGACTATAGTAGACTGGAAAGCTAGCAAACTGGAAAGCAGCACTGGTCCTGCCCTTCTGTTCTTGTTATGGACAAGATGTGTCCAGTTCCCCAGCAACTTTTGGCAAATTTTTTTGATGAGCTGCAATCAGAAATCTTAAAGCTGGAATGTAAAACATGTTATTCACCTAAACTGTCTGGGTCATATATTTATTACACTAATGGAATTATAAAACCAAGATACCCTGCAACCATGAGGATGAGAATTCAAATTCCCAGAAATCAAGTAAAAAGCTAGGTAAACATGGCTGTTGCCTATAATCCCAGTATTCATGAGGCAAAAACAGAATCCCAAAGTAACCTGATTACCTAGTCTAGCCAACTGGTTACAGTTCCTTGTCCAGCTTGGCAGGAAAACTATACCAATACCAGGACCACTGAGAGATGGACAATTCTCACTTGCCAGACTAGCATGTCTGCCCTAGTGTTGCAGTTGTTAGCCTGCATGGTTGCTGATAAATCACCATCAAACAGCTAAGGGAACAAGGAGTTTATTTTCTCTTACAATTACTGGTTACAGTTCTTAGTCCAGCTTGACAGGAGAGCACGCACCAACACCAGGGCCAAGGGAACTGGCCACACCATCTCTACGTCATGGCTGAGAGAAGGACGATCCTTACTTGTCAGACCAGCATACCTGCCCAAGTGTACACAAGGATACCAACTTTCTCCACTAGCTCTCTGTATTTTATTCCAGGGCCTAATCCCACCCACCTGAGCCTTCCCCATCAGCCAGACAATCTCTTTTAGGTTTCCTCTGGGCTTAACCCAACCACTAATTCTCCACAAATGTGCTCAAAGCTCAAACCCTCAACTGTCAAGTTGACACCTGTGCCTAACTATGACACCTAGTGTCATGGTTTGAAATGTGTCCCCCACAGTCTCATGTGTTTGGCAAAGTCATGGTATCTTGAGAGGTAGAGCCTTGCTGGAAGAAGGCAGTCACAAGGGGTGGGCCTTGAGGCGAATTAGTCCCACCCTACCTCTAGGAAAAGTCTGCCTTTGCAGCAAGCAGTCTTGCAGCTCTCAGCTTTCAGGATGTCTGCAGTGACACAGCTTCCTCCAATTTTGGCCATCCAGCCATGTCGCCTCAGCTATGAGAGACTGTATCTCCCCTCTGGAACTGTAAGCTGAATAAATCTCCCTTTCTCCTTTAAGTAACTGCTACACCATCTGCCAAGAAGTGGTCCCTCCCACCATGAGCTTGATCTTCCCTCATCAATTAGACAATATCCTACAAGCTACTTGGAGCTTAACTCGACTGCTAATTCTTTACAAATGTACCCAGAGCTCCAGCTTTCAATTGCCAAGTTAACACTAGTAGCTCTCTACCACAGTAGTCACCCAAAGGATTTACCATACCTCTCAAGAAGCCAACTTAAAGGTTTATTCTGGCTTATAGTTCAAAGGACACAATCTATCATGGTAAGGAGTACATGGTGGCAGGATGCTACTTATTCACATCTCACAGATTAGAAAAGAATGCTGGCATTCAGTTGATTCCCTTTTTACTTCAGGAGCACAGTCCATGAGATTATTACCCACATTTCGGGTGGCCTCCTGTACCAGTTACTCTTCTTTGCTGCTGTGACAACACTCAAAGTCAAGCAACTTAAAGGGAGAAAGGGAAATTTATTCAGCTTATGGTTTCAGAGAAGAGATACAATCCTTTATCATGGAAAAGGCATGGCTGGCTGGCAGAAGCTGGAGACAGCCTAAGTCACGTACATCATGGAGGCTTGGAGCTGTAAACTGCTCACTGCAAACTGTAAGAGCAGACCTCTTCTGGAAGTAGGGTGGAACTAATCAACCTCAAAACCTACTCCCTGTGACTGCTTTCCTCCAGCAAGGCTCCACCTCTTAAAGATGTCATGACCTTCCCAAACAACTAAAGATTCAAACACATGAGCCTGTGGGGGACAACTCTCATTTCAAGCTATAATACCTCCTTTCTGGAAATCACTCACCAACACATACAGTCAAGCTAAAAACGGACATTAGGATCCAATGAGATGTCTCAGTGGGTAAGGTGCCTGCTTGCAAAGCTGAGTTCAATACCCAGAAGCCCACATGGTAGAAAGAAAGAACTGACTTTAGAAAGTTGTTCTCTGACCTTACCCATGCTCTATAGAAAGTATACATGAATGTTCTGTCTTCCTGTCTCTATCTGCTTGTCTGTCTCTCTCTCAATAAAAACAATAATTTAAAAAAGATCTCCTCAAAAAATAAACATTAACCATCACAAGAGGGATGACTATAGTTCAAAATAATTAAACATGAAGGCTTGAAATAAAAAGTAGTGATGAGATAAAATGTTAATTACCATTATTTGTTAAGTATATACATGTATTGAATATCATATTGAATATCATAATATATACATGTATTGAAATATCACTCTTTATCCCATAAATATACATGAATATTTCCATTAGTGAAATTTTTAAGGGTTGAGAGATGGCTTGGCAGTTAAAGTTCTTGCCATCCAAACAAAGGGTACTTTTGTTAGGAATTCCCAGAATTATATAAAATGGTAGGTGGGCATAATGGCCTACCTCTAAGTCCTGCCTAAAAAAGCAGAGACATAATATCCAAAGCAAGCTGGCTAAACAAACAAACCCTGTCAGTGAGTTCAGAGTTTGATTAGAGACCCTGTCTCAAAAAAGGTGGAAGAGAGATCAAGGGTGACTCCCGATAGCAGACTATAACACACATGCATATGTTCCCACATATGCACATGGAAATATGTATATACACAGTACACCCCACACATAAGCACATGCAAATGGAAAAAGAAAAAAAAAAGCCAGATATATAACATCTATTTTTAATTCCATGAAAAGAAGGTAAAAACAAGGGGAAAAAAAGATGGTATGTCTCATCTTAGAATTCATAAGAAAGCATTAAAAAATTAAAGAATGTGTTTGTTTTTTCTATATATAAAAGTACATCTCTGAATATCTAAGAGATCTAAAGCTTCCTGTATTAATTTCCAAGAATGCCTATAATAAAATACCTTAAACTAGGTGACTTAATACAACAGAATTTATTCTACCACTATGGTGATTAGATGTCCATTATTAAAGTATCCAGTAGGGCCTTCAAAGACTCTTAACAACAGCCCTTGTTTACTCCTTTTTGTCTAGCATCTGGTGATTGCCAGCAACCCAGGGTATCCTCTGGCTTGCAGCTACAGTATCTCCAATCTCTGCCGCAATATCGCTGTGATCTTTTTCTGCTGTGATTCTTTCTTCCCATAAAGACACTGGTCAGGAGATTTGGGGTCTATAACCAGTATAACTTTATCTTGGCACAATTACATCTACAAAGAGCATCATTTCAAAATAAGATCACATTCACAGGTATTAAGACTCAGTACTTCATCCCCTTTCAGGGAATACAATTCAGTCAGTACATTTCCTCTCTCCTAGGATTTGGTTTTCATAACCCCCAACCTAGAATTACTGAGTTGGATCAAAGAAAAAAAAAAAAGGGCTATGACCTAGGGGGGTGGGAGGAGTGAGATCTTCTACCACAACCTCCAAGGAAGAAAGGAACTTCCTTGAAGGAAGTCATTAGAGACAGACATATCTTCACTCTCAAGCAAGGAACATTATCTGCCAATGTGTCACCTATGAAGGTATAACGGTTACTCTTAACTATTGCTGTGAGAGAGCATTCAAAGTCGATCAACTTAAGGGAGAAAGGGAGGTTTATTCAGCTTACGGTTCCAGAGGGAAAGTACAGTCTCTCAAAGCAGAGGTGGCATGGCTGGCTGGCCAAAGCTGGAGGAGGCTAAGTTACCGCAGACATCTTGGAAGCTGAGAGCTGCAGGACTGCTTGCTGCAAAGAAAGACTTCTCCTGGAGGCAGGGTGGGACTAATCCACCTCAAGGCCCACCCCTTGTGACTGCTTCCTCCAGCAAGGCTCCACCTCTCAAGGTGCCATGACTTTGCCAAACACATGAGACTGTGGGGGACATATTTCAAACCATGACATGAAGGATTTAAAGTATCCAATGAAGTTGAATGGAGTGAAAAATGTACTTACCAGAATTTTTTCAAGAGAAGAGAAAACAAACTTAAACCTGCTTATATATTAAATCACAAAGAACTTGCCTAACATGGATGAAGCTATAGATTCATATCCCAGTGCATGAGGGAGAACTGCAAACAGGCAAAAATATTAACTGTTAAATTCAGGATGCTAATAGGTCTAGTCTTCTTTATATAAATTTTTCAAAACAAAAAGATGTCAAGAAGTGGGAGCTTTTTAAATTAAAATATACGACTTACAAGTCATTTCAGAATACATGATATCTAGAATTAAAAGAATGTCCATAGAAGAGGACCTGCACATACTAAATGACTATTATCTCAGGTTGGAGAGATGTTCAGGAGTTAAGACTCTGCCTAGAAAACAGAAGGTTATCAGTTCAGATGCCAGGTCTCACATAAAAACACTAGGCAGAAAGGGCAGCGGCTTGCACTTTCAGCCCTAGTACCCCAAGCTCTAGGAAATTCCAGAGCAAAGAAAAAAGGAGGTAAAAGCAATCCAGGACAATTCCCAGAGTCACTCTTGGTCTACCAGAGGGATACATAGTGCCCTCTGATACACATACTCAGACACACACACACACACACACACACACACACACACACACACCCGCGTGCACGCGCACATGCGCACAAATAAATTAAAATAAGCTGTTAATATCATCTCCATGCTTTGCTATAGACTATATCCCTCCTCAGCTATCCACCACAAAGAGAAAAACATTTCTCACAAAGCTTTTTTTCTCCAATTTAACCACTCTGACTGAGTGACAGGACAGTATCAGAAGGCTGGAACAGGCTTCCTAGTCAAATGAACGTACTAAATCAGAGAAGCAATTAAGGGTGAAGTAAATTAATTTTCTTTTTAATTTATCTAAACTCCCTTCTCACATTTAGAAAAGAATTAGAAATTAGGGTAGAACATAAATAAAGGCCAAATCAATAACACAGACTATATTATATCCTAGAGTACACATATGGAAAGTACCATTTTCTGATGAACAGATTGACCATTACTACAGAAAAGAAACAGGCATACATGATTCATTATCTACCTTAAGCTTGACAGTAAGGAAAAAAGCTTAGAAAAGTTTACCTAACGAAGATGGAAGAAGAACAAATCAGGGACATAGCTGCAGCTAAATTGACAAGTCCAAAGCTGTGTGCCTAGAGATCTTTCTAAATTGATACTAGCCCCCAGTAATGTTACTGACACTCATCCTGACAATAATTAATATCTTTTGAAGTTACCAAAGTGAGACTGAAGAGATGGCTCAGGGGTTAAAGCCTTTGCCTCACAAGCAAAAAGACCTGAATTCGGATCCCAGATCCCACCTAAAAATGTAAGACAGAAATGGCAGAAGCCTACATTTCTGGCCCTGGGGGGAGGGGGGGCGGGTGGAGCATGGAAAACCCCAGAGCAAAACAATAAGCAATTAGAGTAATTCAGGATAATTTTCCTGATGTCACCCATGGATTTTCAGACACACACACACATTCCAATAACCTAACATACATATAACCAAAACAAACCCCACAAAAGTATTAATGGTAGTAGGATGATGGCCAACCAGGAAAACACATAATTCATTTTTCTACCCTATAAAAAATGAATTCATTTCTTATCACAGAGGGTTAAATCATCAACAGGTTCTGTAGCCCAACACAGGGGCCCAGAACCCACAATCTGTTCATTCAACCACGAGTGGATAAAAACCAAATAAAAAAACCTAGGGAGATGGGTCATGCTGAGCAAGCATGAGAACCTGAATTTGAATCTCCAAGTAACCAAGTAAAAAGCATGGTATGGCCACACATGACTTATAACTCTAAACATGGAGTATAGAGACAGGAGGATCACTGGGGCTTGCTGGTTATCACACTAGCTCCAGGTTCAGGAAGACACCTGTCCCAAGGAAATAAGGCAGAAAAGTGATAGAGCAAAACAGCCTATGTGCTCCTCTGGCCTCCACACAGGCACAGGCACTCACATACCCACATATACATAACACATCACACTCACTAATAAATAAATAATAAATATCTGTGAACTCCCTAATTATATTATTTAATTTACCTGTATCCCTAACAAATACAAAAAAAAATCACTACTTTAATTCAACAAAGGGGGATTGGAACACAGGCTAAATTTTTCCTGAAATTATATACATTAATAATTCAAACCTAATTCAAACAATAAATCAACAATTTACTAATGTCAAATTCACTACTTCAGTTTCAATAGTATTAAATGTTTATACAAGATTTTAAATACAATGTTGGTACTGGATAATGTAATCAATCAACAATTTTTCTTATCAACAGTCTTAAACAGACTTATTACAAAATACAAGACTTCAGTTACATAATTTGGGGATTCATCTATCTGTTTGCTTATTTAGTTTCAAAGTGCTGAGGATCAAACTATGGCAGGGCAACCACTCTATCACCGAGTTATTGCCACAACCTTTCAGTCACATGGTTATAAATACAAATTACTAAACACCAATTACGACATCATACAATCTGAATCCCCAATCATCTCATGGTATTATATCAAATTTAAAATATAACACACTCATTCCTAAATAATTAGACATGGAACAACTGTGATAAGACTGGTTAGGCCTTGTAAATAAAAAGTACTGTCTTACCTGTAGCAAGTGGATCTAACCTATTCCCATGATGAATTTCCTTAATGCTTCCTGCAGTAGAAAGATCTGAACTGCATACACCAGGATCATTTTGTGATTGTTGAAAGACATTGCTTGCAGCACCCTATAAAATCAAATACACATTTTGAGCATAAATTAAATTTCACATTTTTATATTAAAAAATAATTTTATATAATAGTTTCCAAATTAAAATGACCTAAAAGTTTCTATATATTTTTTTATTTATCCTCTCATGTATGTGTATGAGGGATTTGTGTGTGTACTTGCATATGTTTTACATGTGGGCAGAAGTACATGGAGGGGGTATGTACAGATGAGTACACTTGAGTATGTGTGACTATGGAAGCCCAAGGGTGATATAGGCAATCATCCTCAATTGTTCTTCCACCTTAATGTTGTGAGTTTGTGTCTTTTAATTAAACTCAGAGCATACCATTATGGCTACTGTGACTAGTCAGTCTGCTCTAGAGATTCCCAAGCTCTTTTTCCAAGGCTAAAATTGAGGACAGACCCACACACATGGGATCTGGGGATCTAAACTCACGTCCTTTTCCTTGAAAAGCAAAGGCTTCAACCACTGAGCCATCTCCTCAGCACTCTATATATCTATATTAATAATAGGAATTTTTAAATAAATTTAAATCTAGTTTTTATTGCTTTTAAAAATACTTTTTTTGAAGTATTTTTATAGGGTCCCTCAAATCCAGAGTTCAGCAATCAACTACTATTGCTAGTCTGCTTGCCCTAGAAATTCTCTGTCTCTGTCTCCAAAGTATTAGAATTATAAGTAATATGCATGGCTGCCCGGTTTTTTACGTGGGTTCTGGGAATCGAAATTTTGATCTCATGCTTGTGCATCAAGCACTTTATGCCCTGAGCCACTCCCCAGTACCTAGTGATATTTTTCACAGAAATAGAAAATAAATCCTAAAATTCATATGGAAACACAAGATGACAAATACACAAAGCAATCCTAAGGAGAAAAAGCAACACTGGAGGGGTAACGATACCTGATCTGAAACTATACTACAGAGCCACAATAACAAAAACAACATGGTACTGGTTCAAAATTAGGCATGTCAACCAACTGATAGAAGACTCAGAAATAAACCCCACATCTACCACTGCTTATTTTTTTACTGAAGTGTCAAAAACATATTAGAAAAACTGGATATCCACAATTAATGCACAAGAATGAAACTAGATCCATCTCTCTCACCCTGACAAAAACCTATTCAAAATAGATCAAAGACATTAAAGTAACACCTGAAACTCTGAAATTTCTAAGACATAGGCTAAACACTTCGAGATAAAGTACACAGAGGCAAGAGAAATAGCCTTGCAAGCAGAAGGATCCCATGTAAAATCATTGGGCAGAAATGGCAGCAGCCTGCACTTCCAGCCCTGAAAGGCTGAACCTGAGAAACCCCAGAGTAAAGCAAAAAGAAAGCAGAGCAATCTAAGATGAGTTTCATAGTCACCCTTGGGCTTCCACTGGCACACACAGTGACCTCTAATATACACAGACACAGACACACACACCAAAAAAAACAAAACTCAGACCTAAAATAAAAATCCTTTCAATATATTAAGACCATTTCCAATACTCATTCTTTTTAAACAACACTGTATTTTGAAATTTCTCAAAGTCAGTTTCAACTTTTGTTATGAGTTCTGCTTTTATTTTGGGAGGGGCTATTTATTCATTTTTTATTATTGCGTATGTACATACATAATATGTGTACATGGGCAATATATCATAGTACACATGGGAGGTCTCAGAGGACAACTTCATGAAGTTGATTCTCTCCTTCCACCTTTGTGTGGGTTCCACATATGGAACTCAGATGGTCAGACTTGATTATCTTTATCTGCTGGACCATCTTGCTAACACTGTTTAGTTTTATTTTTGTTTTCAATTCAGTATCTCACTCTGTAGTCCAGAATGAACTGGAATTCACTATGTGGCCTAAGCTATACTCCAACTCACAGCAACACTCTGGCCTTAGCCTAAGTGATGGGATTATAAGTGTAAGGTAATACCCTCAATGTGACATTGTTTTAAAATACATGCTTCTTATATTCTTCTTTTTACCTGAATTAATTGTAGATCTGGAGTCATCTTTGTAACCTCTTCATTCAGACTTGGATTATTTCTTCCTGGAGGTATGAATTTAGGTTTTTTAAAGGAATTGCCTTGCAACTGACTTGGTGCTGCAGATCGTCTCATCTTCACCAACACTAACCTGAAAAATACCCAAAGAGAAATCATAGGTGAGTATGACCAGAATCACCTCCAAATGTAAAACTAGTCCATCATTACCAAGATTTTTTAAAGGTAACAGAACAAGCCTTAGAAACATGGGGCTGAGGAGACAGCCCAGTGCTTACTGTACAAGCATGAGCTCTAAATTCAGATCCCAGCACATGTTTTTTAAAAAGGTAGAACAAGTCATCCAATGTCCACCTCTGGCCTCCGCCCACACCCAAGTGGGTGAGTGCCCCCATAAACATATACCCCACACACACACACCAAAGGAAATAAAAATTCAACAACTATTAAGACATTTTTCATAACAAATAGCTACTGAAAAGAATTTAGGCTTAAACTGAATAGTATAAACCTTAGCATGAATAAATTTTACTGATACTATAGATAAGTGTTTCATCTTTAACTAATTTAAATTTTAAATTTAATTTTAAAAATCAAATGAAACAATTATCTACACATATGTATCAAGCATGTTGCTTTTCTTAATCTCACTAATCCATAAAACACATAAGGACAAAATCATATGTTTTCTTTACCATTCAAAAGCAGAACCAGGGCATACATAGCTCAATGGGTAAATGCATTTGCATGCAAACCTGGTGAATGAGCTCAATTCCCCAGAGTCATCACGGTGGAAGGAGAAAACTAACTTCCAAAAGTTGTCCTCTGACTTCCACATATAGGGGAAGAATGCACATGTTCTCTCTCTCTCTCTCTCTCTCTCTCTCTCTCTCTCTCACACACACACACACACACACACACACGCACATGCACACAAATATTTAAGTAAATATTCCAGACACATTACATGCACTAATATTTTTAATGAAATGCCAACAATAAGACATTCTTATTACTATTCTATTTTCTTTTCTTTTGTGTGTGTGTGTGTGTGTGTGTGTGTGTGTGTGTGTGTGTATCAAGAGCATTGTGTGTCCCTGTGGAGGACCAAAAGTGACTTTGAGAATCATTCTAGCTCCATTTTTGCTTCACTCTGGGATTTTCCAGGCTCTGCCCACCAGGGATGGAAGTGCAGGCTGCCTCCCTTTCTGCCTGGCCTTTTTACATAGAATTTGGGATCCAAACTCAAGTCTTTCAGCTTTTGAGGCAGTCTTTACCCCTGAACCATCTCTCTAGCTCTCTATTTTCTTTTAAACCAGTGGAATAATATTTTCTAACTTTTCCCAACACTATTTCCACTATCTGGCTACCGAAGATGAATGAACTAGATGAATGAACTATCTACACTAAATAGATGGAAGATAGATGATAGATTAGACAGACAAACAGACATAGTGACACAATTTAGATGCAGACAACAGATACAAACATCATATTTTTATATTTTTGCAAAGGATAGCAATGAGCATTTCATTGCAGCTATAAAAAAAATAATAAACAGCCTATTCCCAAGGATATAACTGGCTATCAAAATTACTTATTTAACACAGAAATTCCACTTCTGGTAATTGTCCTAAGGAGGTACCAGAAATACACTTAAAAGATTATGTATAGACAGTGATGAGTAAGTCATCCTATGACTATATACACACAATCAAAAACAATCTTTCATATACTAATAAAACTCTCTGAGGATGAAAAGCTACTCCTTAAGCTAACTGTGCTCTTTTCCTCTATGCTTTTGAACCGTCTCTTATATAGTGATGAGAATCTTTTTCCTATTTTTCTTAAATTCCACCTTATCATTTAGGACTTAGCTGTGAACACTCTTCATCTTCCAAACACTGGGTTAGGTGCTTTACTCCTCAGATCAGACACTTTTGATGCTGCAATAAAACTGCCCTACTATTTCCCCTGGATGTAAACACCAACAAGTTTTCCACAAGTTGAGCATCCCTAATCCAAAAAATTAATCCAAAATACTGCAAAATTTGAAACTCTTGAGAATCAATATAGTGCCATAAATAGAAAAATCCACACCTGATCTCATATGATAAGCCATGATCACAACAAAAACTGTCTTAACTTGTGATCAAAAAACTATAACAAATTATCTTCATATACATAAAACACAAATGAATTTCATTTTAAGATTTGAGCCTAGGCTGAGGACATAAACTCAGTAACAGAACTTACCTAGCATGTGTTAGAGACTCTCAATCCTCAGCACTTAAAATTTAAAGTTTAAAATAGCATTTAAAAAAAGATCTGGGTCTTCTCCCCAAGGTATTTTATTATATATATGAAAATATTCCAAAATTCAATAAACTCCAAAAATCTAAAATAATTCTGAATCCAAGCATTTCAAATACTAAACCTGTATTCCATTCATCATCACATGAATAGTCTCCAACTTATAAAACTATCCATTATTGATTCTACAGCCAAAATAAAAGGGAAATATTTGGGCATGATGCCATACACCTGAATCCCAACACTCAGGAGACAGAAGCAGATTTGTTTGTATGTGCGGAAATAATAATAAAAAATGTTTAAAAAGAAAAAAAAAAAAAAGCAGCAGGAGATTTGCATTCCATGTTTCATATGTGGAAGTAAGAAGATGCCTTTGTGGAGTTAATTCTTTCTATATAACTTTATGTGGATTCCAGGAATCAAACTCAGATCCTCAGGCTTGTATGGCAAGTGGGTTTTTACCTGTTGAATCATCTCACTGGGACTAAGACCTTGTCTTTTAAAAAAAGAAAATATAGGGCTGGAGAGATGGTTCAGGGGTTAAAACTCTGCCTCACAAGCAGAAGAACCTAAATTCAGATCCTGAATTCCATGTAAAAAATACCAGGTGGAAATGACAATGGCCTACATTTTGGAGCCTGGGAATCCTAGAGTAAAGGAAAAAAAAAAAAAGATAGAAGCAATCTAGGATGATTATCAAAGTCACCCTTGGGTCTCCACAGAGACACACAGTGTTCTCTAATACACACGTGCATGAATGCACATGTACATAAAAATAAATAAAAATTTAAAAAAAGAAAAGATAGTGAGAACCTGAGGAGAGGAGAGGAGAAAAAAAGGAAAAGAAAAAAAAAGAACAGAAAAATAATAGTATCCTCTGTGTGTGTGTGTGTGTTTTGCTGGAGATCAAAGCCATGACTTTAAACATACCATAACAAATGCCCTACTACTAAACTAAATTTTATCCTATGTGTATATAATTCCAAAAGATTCAAAAAACAGGAACTAGTGAGATAATTCAGCAGGTAAAGATGCTCACCCTCAAATCTGGAGTCAACATGGTAGAAGGAGGAAACCATCCTGAAGTTGTCCTCTGATCAACACATGTGAACCTATGTTTCTCTCTCTCCCTTCCTCTCTCTCCTCCTACACCCCGTGTCTTTTTATAAATTTTTAATTGAAAAATTTAAAAAGGCCCAAACAATAAAGGAAACCAACAATCTATATCTGATTCAAAACTCATATACACACCTAACTATACGATATAACCTATACTGCTATGAAGCAAAACACTGTATTACATGTATTATCCAGAACTAGAACACATGCTATCAAATTAACATCAATTATGTCTGGGTATTAATAATAAACCAGTATTTCTTTATTTTGTCCTGAGTTCTTTTAAACTGACCACAACAAAAAATGTTATCTTTATAATAAAGTATCCTTAATTAAATTTAATCACTATTAATGGCTAAAATCCAAAACACATATAACAAATACTGGAGAGGATGTGGGGAAAGGGGAACCCTCATACATTATGATGGGAATGCAAACTTGTACAACCACTTTGGAGATCAGTATAGTAGTTCCTAAAAAAGTTAAAATTGAAATGCCATACTATCTAGGCATACCACTCCCAGGAATATTCCCAAAGAATGCTTCATCTTACTATAGAGACATGTGTACATTCATGTTCACTGCAGCCCTATTCACAATAGCAAAGACATGGAATCAGTCTAAATGCCCAGCAGTAAATGAATGAATAATGAAAATGTGGTACATGTATACAATGGAATACTATTCAGCTATCAATAAAAATGAATTAATGAAATTTGCTGGTCAATGGATAGAGTTGGAAGAAGTTATACTGAGTGAAGTATTCCAGACATGTTCTCCCTTATGAGTAGAACTTACTACTAAGTCCTCAAAATGCTATACTGAAGAGGAAATTTCCGAAACACCCACTATAATAGAAAAGGCACATAACTTGGAGGTAGGGGGAAGAAGACTCCAAGAGAGTGGAGACAAAGAATAGTTAAATAGAAAAATAAAGCCACTATGGAAAAAAAAAAAAAAAAAAGCCTGTAAGGGAAGGGAAATAAAGTGATGGGTCTTACTAAAGGGTAAAGAGGGGCTGGAGAGGTGACTCAGGAGTTAAGCCTCTGCCTTGCAGGCAGAAGGTCCTGACTTCAGATCCTAGACCCCACATATAGACACCGGGCGGAAGCGGGAGCAGTCTGCGCTTCTGGTCCTGGTAGAGCGGAGCCTGGGCAGAGTACACTAGGAGGAGGTAGAGGAGGTCCATGGTGGTTCCCGAATTCGCCCGTGGTTCTACATACACACACATACATACACACGCACAATTGAATAAATAATAATAAAAAAAACTAAGGGGTAAAGGAGGGGGGGGAGGAAATGACTCAGGAAAAAGATGAGGAGCCTAACCTAGTACTAAATGCTGTAAACCATTATGACTCCAGTAAGATGAATCTAGAGGAGCAACAGATGTATGTAACATCCATGGGAAAGCATTACTCTCTAAATAGGTTTTAAACCCCTTAATGTCAAGGAAATCAACCTGATATTGTAAACCTACCCAAACAACATTAGAAGGAAACTAAATAGGAGCATATATCCTAGTGTTAACCTAAAAAAAGAAGATAATAAAACACCATCTAAACAGTCCCTTTTTAATCCATAGATAAGAAAAGCTCTCAGAGATCAACCAAGTTGCACCCTATTACAATGGAAGACTAATGAGGCAGAAAAACATATTAGACCAGAGTACAGAAGACCTGGAATATTCAGCTCTAATCAGCCCATCAAAAAATCTTATCCCACACCAAGGCTCAGGGAACCTTGCAGAAGAGAGGTGGCAAGATTATAAAAGGCCTAAAAGTGGTGTAAAGTACTCCTAAACACACTTCAGCTATAACAGGGCTGCTGTGCCCAGAAGTTCAGTGTGATGAGAACTTCTACCACCAGATCTACACAATGGTCGACTTACACAACATTCCCCCAAAGACTAACTAGCACTTTAGAAGAAACAACTGCTCTGAGAGTGTCTCAGGGAGAGGTGCTGGATAAGAGGGAGGTACTGGACAAGGAAAGAGAAACCTCCCCACTTACCACTTTATCCACTGAAGAGCCACACGAAATTCAACAGAAATATGACTCCCATACCAGCACAGGCACTCGAAAGGAGTCCTGTGATACACACAAGCAAAGGGACTGGAGCGAGGATGGGACACCGCAGGACTGATGAAGGGAGGGGAGAGTGGGATGATAAGAGTGTGTGAATGTGGAGGAGGGAGGAAGAGGAGATGGGTGGGGAAGAGGGCAGGACAAAGACATAAACTGTCATGGTTTGAAATGTGAGCTGTACCCCACAGGCTCATATGTTTGAACCTTCAATTGTTTGGGAAGGTCATAGCACCTTTAAGAAGTGGAGTCCTTGATGGAGGAAGAGTCACAGAGGGGGGACCTTGAGATGGATTTGCTCCACCTCTACTTTTCTGAAGAGGTCTGCTCTTGCAGTGACACTTGTAGAAGAAAAACATGATAGTGATGCAGGTAAGCATAGGGATTAGCTTAGGAAAGTGGGAGCCCTGCTTGGCTTGGGCTAAGTATGAGCATGCACACCTACACATATGCTTCCAATAATGCTCTTGGCTGCTTAGTAGCACATACTATGAATGCACACTTTGCCCAAACAATGTATCTAGCAACCCCCACCTTCTATCTGCATCAGGCTACAACAAATACACCCCTCTATAAACAGTGGAATGACTTCCCCTTCTTTGGTAATTTAGGCATCAAACTTAGAAGTTTCTATTTAAATATATTCCCAATATTTCTAGGCAAAAAGAATAAGGACACTAATCTGACTTGAACTGGTTTGGTGTGCATGTAAGGCTACAATGTGTCTTCAAGCAATCTTTTGCCTATGTATATACATAATTTGGTGTGTATGACTAAAATAAGATGCATTGTGGGAAGAAACATGCTAAACAGGAAGCAGGAATAGATGACCTAATCTATCAATCAAAATGAGAACCACCCAAACTGTGACCCATAGTTACCAGCTCCTCTTACCTGGTGCTCTTAAGTCTCTTTAACACAGAATTCCAGACCCTGACCACAAGTAACAATAGCCAGATATATCAACATTAGAAATGGGGGGAAGGACATGAGTTCAGATTATGCTACTTAGGAACACTTAATTTGGGACAAACTATTTAAACTCAATTTCCTCATTTATAAGAATACTGCACTAAAAGTTATGCTAAAAATTTCAACATTCAATTCTAAGAATTGTCACCCTCAACCTTTCTTCATCTAATAAATGATTTCTAATTTTTCAGTCATTCTACCTATTATGAACTTGAAAACAATGAACTTGAAAATGTATCATGAGAAGCAGCACACACTGGTGGTTAAGAGACTTGAGCCAATCAAGCTGCATTGGCTAAAACCTTACCTCTGTTGTTTACCTATAACTTTGGGCATCCGTCAAGCCATCTAATTTTTTAATGCATTTCAAAGTAAAGTTACCTCACCCAAAGTACTTTAGCACTCTTACTGTTTTTTGTTTGTTTGTTTGTTTGGTGTCTCAGACAAATTCTCTCTATACAACCCAGACTGGCCTGTCTCCAGCTGGACTTACTTGTGTCAATCTTTTTCTTAAGCCCTAGGAATAAAGAAAGCCATTCAGAAGCTCTGTTGAGATGATACATGTAACATCTGCCTCAATTCTTTCAAGTAACATGACCAGACTAGGTTGACAACCAGAACATATCATGTAGCCTTAGCTGCTCAGCCTTATGTTATAGTAATTAAGAACACAGCTTTGCTCCCCTTATCAAAATTCAGGGTACACCACAGAGAAGGTAATAGTCAGATCTGGGGAGGAGCACTGACAAATAATACCCCCTAGACAGAAAATAACAAACACACTGCAACCAAGGTCACCTGCACAAGACCTACGCAATATTGGGCCCAATGCCATGTATAATGCGTGAAGGAAAGCCCGAAGTGACCATTGATGGTCAAAGCTGGCCATAAGGAGCCACCTCATGCATTGGGGTCCATCTACTGAAATTGCCTGTGTAGCAGCAGGTATCCAGGCAGATGCAAGAAAAGATATCCGTTAGGGGACTCAGTGTGACACATACACAAGAAAGAACAATGGAAAAGAACGGATGCTTGTCAGGAAGACAGTTTCAGGACGAAGTGGAGTATTGGGGAGGAAGAGATAAATATGTAATTTTAAAAAACCTAATATGACTTACTTGAAAACGCAACTTTGAGAGCCAATGCCTGAATATAAAACTACAGCGACATTTCTAACGTGACATATAGGAAGGAATCGACGAACACTTGCGACTCGGGCTAAATGAACTGCTTTAATAAAGCCTGCCATAGAGTAGGTACCCAATACGATCTGTAACGGTGCTATCTAGAATTACTGCTGCCCGCTTGAAACAGACCCTGCGCCAGCAGAGACCTTAAAGGTCCACAGATGTAGGTCTCCCTGCGGGGTTAGGACACACTGTACCCCTTCCTCTGGGCGGGCATGGCGAGGGGGGTGTGGAACAACGAGCTCGACGTGCAAGCAGGTAAATAAAACGACCCGAAACGCGGCCCAGGAGGAGGCTCCCTCGGGCCTCGGGTGCTCCGCGACCCTCGACCCGGGCCTGCAAACCTTCCCGCACGTAATTATCTTTGGAAGCAACGAGGAAAACCAAGCCCCGAGGACGCCGGGCGGGCGGGACCGGGCCGAGCCGCAGACGCCGCCGCGCCCCGCCGCGCCGCAGAGACCCTCCCGCCCGGCCCGCCCGAGCTCGGCTCCGAGGACGTACCCGCGGGAACCTGACGGACGCCGCGAGCGAGCGGGCGCAGACGCTCCTCCCGTCCGTCGGGATCGCGTCGCCGCCCGAGGAGCTCGAGTCTCCCGCCTCCGCTCGGCCAATCGCGGGCCGCGCGCCGAGCATGCGTGCCGGGTCCCTCAGAGCTAGTCTCCGCCCTGAGGCGCTCAAGCCGCCCGCCCGCCCGCCACTCAGCCAATCGCGGGCCGCGCGCGCCGAGCATGCGTGCCAGGCCCGTCAGGATCGCGGAGGCGCGCCAACCTTTCGCCTCCACTCAGCCAATCGCGGGCCGCGCGCCGGGCATGCGTACCACCTCGTCCGGGCGCCCGAAGGCTCTCGGTCTGGGCACTGCGCATGTGCGCTTCCGTTCAACCCCTTGTTCCTGTGATTGGCGTTGTCTGTGCAAAGCGCGGCCTTTGGTACCTGCCGTCGGACCCGGAAGCGGACGCTACGAGCCTCATCGTTTATGTGGCCCTGCAGTAAGTGACGGCTTGGTGTGGAAGGGCCGCCGTCAGAATGGCGCACGACAGAAGTCTAGTTTAGCTTGTGTTGCCCATTCCGCAGACGCTGGCCGGTGCTGCTTGCATGACGTCATTCAGACTTGCAAGTAGGCAATGCCAGACCGCCCAGAGAAATGTGGGGTGAGGCGTCTCCGAAAGGACAACAGTGTAGCAAAAGTCATGCGCCAAGTTTTGCAAAAATTAAACACCATCCCCATTCCCCTCCCTTTTTTTTTTTTTTTTTTTTTTTTTTTTTTTTTTGGGCTAAGAGACCCAAAGTGGGAAGGAACAGCTCTCTGCCTTGATGTCATGCGGGCCGAAGGAGGCTTCGCTCTTCTGCATTTGCACTTGGTTTTTCCCACTTGCCCTCCCCCCACCCCCATCATCACAGGTGTTCAAGAAGCCTTATCTGACCAACTTGTATTCTCTCATCCCATACTTTCCTGTGCTGCATCATTTCTACCACATTTCCCACTCGTTAACATGCTTGTTTATTGTCTTTTTGTGCCTCTCAGCCATGAGAGAGCAGATATTTGCCTGTTCCCTGCCATACATCTAGAACTGTGTCAGCCTCTGTTAGTATTTATTGAATAGAGCTGTGAGATGACCGCCCGTGGTGAAGCATGTCTGAAATCAGAGCAACGTCGAGCAGAGAAAGATGGACACCTGGTAGTCACACATCATGAACAGCATCAAACCCTCTGGGGAATCGTTCCTTAATTGATCTGCAACATGTTGGCAATTAGCATTTCTTATGAATTCCCAATAAAAGGGGGGCCAACCTGGAAAGATGGCTTAGGGATTAAGCCTGTATCTCATAAGCAAAAGGTCCTGAGTTCAGATCCCAGATACGATGTAAAAATGCCAGGCAGAAAGCAGTGGGCTGCACTTTGGCCTCTGGGCTCTGGAAGGTAGGGCCTGAAAAATCCCAGGGCAAAGCAAAAGGAGATAGAGCAATCTAGGATGATTCCCTCTGACACACACACACACACACACACATACATACATACATACACACACACACACACACACAAAGATGTTATAAAATTTAAAAAAAAATTTTTTTAAAGTGGGGCTATGGACCACAGTTTGAAATCCCCTTTCTTAGGGCCCAGGGTGGCCAGTGGCACCTCTGGCAGAGATGGGGATTGATAGATTGGCAGGGCTTTGCAGTCGTTGCTGCCACCAAGGAGTCTGACTGAGTTTCAGGAAAGCAGCAACATGGCCACTCTGGTGGGTGGCCCCAAAGGCTGCAAGCTGCCATGACAGATGAGATTTCCTGGAGCATGGGTGATATATCAGTGGCTACCCCACTGAAGAAAGTGGCTCCTCTTCCCACACCCAGCATTAACCATCGGTAGGTCCCTCAAAGAGGGGTGGTGCTTCATGAGGTCATACCCCTCCCTGTTGTGACCTTAAGACAGCCGGCAGTATCAGTTTTATTCTCCCACAAGTAATGTAGGACAACACCCAGAGTATTGCCAACTATGGAAAATTTGTTCTGGAATCGTGCCCCTTTGGTCAGGTGGTCAGTCAACATTTCAGAGATAGGTAATGTCTATGCCTCTCATTACCATCCCTTGACCTCTTCCCTCATTCTCTGGATGTCTGAGCTCAGACGCTTCTTGAAAAAGTCTAGTTAGTGTCTGCCAGTAGCATCCTTATAGCGAAGGGAATCTAGGCTGAGGGAAAGTTAACTCAGAACAAATAAATTAGTGTATACATGATAAACTTAATATGTATTGACAGATTCCTTTCTATAACATGGCATAGAGAGGTCTGTTTTTTTTTGTTTTTGCATGCGTGTGGATGGGGGGGCGCAAGGGACACTAGAGTGTGTGTGCCTGTGGATGCCCAAGGGTGACATGAGGAATCATCTGGATTGCTCTACCCTCTAGTTGCTGGGGTTTCCGAGCCTCTGCCTTTCAAGGCCAGAATTACAGACTGCCACCATTTCTGCCTGTCACTTTTATGTGGGATCTGGGGATCAACCTGAACTCAGGTCCTTTTGTTTGTGAGGCAAAGGCTTTAACCCCTGAGCCATCTCCTCGGTCCCAACAGTCTTTATAGCATAGAATTTTAGAAGTGCACCATCATCAGAATAAGCTATTTAGTAAGGCCTGAGGCCTCAGACTAAAAAAAAACACTCTTGCTAGGCAGGGTACTCCCAAGAGAGACAGGGACTGGTGCCAAGGCAGGACAGAAAGAGAAAATTAAGGAGATGTGGAAAGAAAAAGGAGCCACTGCTGGGGAGGCTTGTAGAAGACTCTCTCCAGTTGAGAGCCAATACCAGTACAATCAGTAAAATTTGATGTCAAGTTGCCTACATGAGACAATATTCATTTTACATAGTTCATAGAAGTCAGCCTCAAGAAATCATGTTCTGTATGATTAATATATGTGACATTCTGTAGAAGGAAAAGTACAGTGACACAGAATGCAGCAGTGGCTGGGGAGAAAGATGAAGCGTGTTGAGCTGAAGAGAAGGCTCAGGAGTTAAGCCACTACCTCACAAGCAAAAGGATCTGCGTTCAGATCCCAGATCCCACAAAAAAAATGCCAGGTGGAAATGGCAGCAGCCTGCAATTCCAGCCCTAGAAAGGCAAAGCTTGGGAAACTCCAGATTCCTGAATTCACCTTGGGCCTCAACAAGCACACACACTCGAGTGTCCACTTCTATACACACCCATCACCCACATCTGTATACACACACACACATACACACAACGATGACAAGCCATCTCTCCAGCCCCAGGATCTTGACACTTTTGATAAATACTAAATAGTCCATTACTTTATAGAATGTCTCTCGTTTTGGAAGGAACGATATATATTTTCTCACGGTGAGATTAGAGGCATCAGCTTGAGCAAACATGCCACAGAAGTGATGTCGTACCTTTTTAGTGCATTGCCTTAAGGAACTCAGGATGCTGTGGTGGTATATGATTAATAGTATCAACCCTCATAACTTGGCTACACTGAATCTTTTTTCTATAAAGTTATGGGGTCAGCAGGTAACTCAGCAAGTAAATACCCTGTTTGCAAACCTGGAGACGTGAACTCAGTCCCTGGGAGTCCAAATGGTGGCACTTCAGACAGTTGTCCTCTGACCTCCCCCACTGCTCCCCTGGCCATACAGTCTATCATTCTTGCTCTCAAGTAAATAAAACATTCTTTAAGAAATTTGCATTTACTCGTGATTAATAAATATCTTAAAGGACTATTTTTGAGATTCATTTTATATAGACATGATGGGTTGGCCTCAAAATACAGATCCTCTCACCTTAGCTCTCCCCGCCAGAGCTGGGGTTACAGTCATGTGCCGATTTGAGATGACATGCTTAAAGTGATGCTGATATCTTGTTTCTACTCATAATTTTGCACTGATTTCAGCATCATACATGTGACATTGTCTAGAAAGCACTGCTTTAGTTTCATAATCTGTTGCCTCAAAGAAACACCTGACTCAAACAACTTATGGAAGAAAAAATTACTTTCCCAGGTCACAGTCCATCATAAGAATCACAGCATAAGACGTCAAGGGAACTAATCACATCACAGTAAAAATAGAGAGCAAGGGCCAGTGCTGCACACCTGCCTGCTTGCCTTTTTTTTTTTTTTTTTTTTTTTTTGGTATTTTATTATTGTGGGATGTGTATGTAATAAAGAGCACTGTCTCTCTGTGGAGAACCAAAGGTGACTTTGAGAATCATCCTGGATTGCTTCTACCTCCTTTTTGTTTCCACCTGGCTCTTTTATATGGGACCTGGGATCCAAACTCAGGACCTTCTACTTGTGAGGCAGAATCTTAACCCCTGAGCCATCTCTCCAGCCCCTTCTTCCCAGTTCAGCCAAAGCAAGCAAGATAATATCCTACAGACTTGCCCAAAGGCTTGACTCAATCTAGAGAATCCTTCTGGTCATATCTGGAGTCACATTAATTTGATATCAATCTCAAATATATATCTATTCCCTCTACTCTGTCTCTACACTCTATACCAGCCAAATAAGACATAACCTGTGTGTTTGCATGATTTACAATTAAAACATCACCTCATGCCCCAAGTATCCCAGAAATTCAGTTTTGACAGAAACTTAGAATATGCTTTAAAAAAAAATCAGTTCCAAACTAAAAACCTCCCTAGAGACCACATCAACGTTGTTTAGAAGAGTTACAAATTAAGTTCCAGTTACGTGCCTTCTAGTTACTAAGAAGGCACTTATTATCTTCATGGAAAAAAATTAGTATGTATAGGTATAGAGACTCATTTAAAATAATTCTCACAGACTCACAACATATACTTGTATTCTCAGGAAGTGTAGGCAGAAAGATCAGATGACCAAGAGTTAATTTTTGGCTTCTCTTAAAAATATACAGGAAGATAAATTCATTCATTAAAAAAAAATAATAAAATGACAAAAACAGAAAGTGACAAGGGCTAGGGATGCAACCCAGAAGCAAAACATTTGCCTGTCATGTGCAGGCCCTGGGTTAAAGAAAAAAAAATCCAGACACAGTCACCCATATTTTAATCCCAGCACCTGGAAAAATGAGACAAGAACAGAAGAATTAAGTGCTATCAATGACATAGAGGAACTGAAGACCCTGCACATCACTGAGTAGGATGCTAAGTAGTGCAGCCACTGTAGAGTAATATGATGGTCCCTCAAAACTAAAAGTAATAAGCAAAGCCAGGCATGGCGGCACCCATTTATAATCCCAGCATTGAGAGAGACACAACAGCCTCCATAACATGGTGAGTTTCGGGTCAGCCTATGCCATAGGACTCGGTCTCAAAAAGCAAAACATGAAATGGGCATGGTGAGCCATATCACTGGGGGACTGAAACAAGTTTGAAAAGTTTAAAAGTTTTTAAAAATTATAAAAATAATAGAAGAAAGCTGAGCTTGGTGGTGCACGTCTATGATCTCAGCACTTGGGCAACAGAAGCAGGAAGGGGAGGAATCTGTCATCCTCAGTTGCATATTTTCAAACCAGTCTATACTTGAGACTTTTCTCAAAAAATAAAAAAAAATTAATAAATTAACCAAAAGTACTTTATTGGTCAGCAATTCCACTTCTAGGCACACACGCAAAGAATTGGGTAGGTTCTTGAGATATTTGCACACCAGTAGTCATAGTAGCATTGTCTACAACAGCCAAAAGATAAAACCTACATGTCCATTTGCAGATGCCACAGAAGGTAGCATATTGTTACAATAGAATGCTATTTAGCCTTAAAAAAGGACACAGGTATGACATATGCTAAAACACTGGATGTCTTGACAATACGAAGTACTTCACCAAGTGAAATGTATAAGGCATAAGAAGACCGTGACTGTTCTGATTCCACTCATGTCTAGAGACAGGTAGAAGGATGAGGTCAGCAGGGAAGAGTAGAAAGTGAGAGCTGCAATCGTTTAAAATATAGTTGGACTGAAGACATGGCTCAGGGGTTAAGACTCTGCCTCACAAGCAGAAGGTCCTGTTTTTGGATTCCAGGTCCCACATGTAAAAACAGTGCTGGCCTGCATTTCCAGCCCTGGTAGGCAGAACTTGGGAAATCCCTGAGTGAAGCAAAAAGGAGGTAGAAGCAATCCAGGATGATTCCCAAAGTCACCCTTGATCCTTCACAGGAACACAGTTTCCTCTGATACACACACACACACACACACACACACACACACACACATAAAGTTTAATAAATTAGATTAAAAAATAAAGTATAGAGCTGGAGAGGTGGCTCAGGGGTTAAGCCTCCGCCTTGCAGGCGGAAGGTCCTGAGTTCGGATCCCAGATCCCACGTATAGACGCCAGGCAGAAGCGGGGGCAGCCTGCGCTTCTGGCCCTGGTAGGGCGGAGTCTGTGAATCCCCAGGCAGAAGGAGGTGGAGGTGTCCATGGTGGTTCACGAATCGTCCATGGTTCTACACAGACACACACACACACACAGACACACACACGCGCGTGCACATACACACGCACATGCGCACAGTTGAATAAATAATAATAAAAAATAAAATAAAAAATAAAGTATAAAGTTGCAGGTTTGCAAAATGAAAAAGTTCTGAAGATTGCATGGCAATGCAAATGTATTGAACACACCTGAACTATACATGTCAAAATGGTTTTTATAGCTCAGTGGATAAAAAATGCCTGTGCACAAACTTGGTGACTTGAATTTGATCCGCAGCTCACCTAGTAGGAGAGATACAACTTCATTAAGTTGTCTTCTGATCTCCACACAGATACCATGCAACATCCATGACTGCTCACTCACTCTCAACAAATATTTTTTCATTTGTTAATTATAGGACATGGCTTCTCTCTCAGCCATCATCCTGTCTTAAAACTTCTCTAAGTGTACCACATCTAAGCATGGTGACCTATGAAGCTGTCCTAGGGATAAGAAATACCAAAGGTAGAAAGAGAAACACACAAAAACAAAAATAGAATAGTTGGCTGGAATAGGTGGAGAGATTCACTGTCCTCTCAGAGGTAGAACTGTCCCACCACATTTTAATTACAAAGAACAATCAGGGGAAGCTGTGAATAGTATACAAATCCAGACACCAAACCTCTGATTGTTTGGAGGAGGAGCTAGGGAAATAAGAGGGCTCTCCCAGCTTCCAACATGTTTCAGAGGATCAACCTGAAGCTCCAGAAAAATCAAATTCCTGATGGATAGGAGTGACCAGAGAGTGACAATCTATACATGAGACATCTCCAATTTAAACAGAAACCTTGAGATCTGAGGCTATGACCTTAAATCTTAAGGGCTCCAGAAAATGACAGTGGGTTAAAATAACATTTCTGTACTTCCATTTTCCATAGAAAGTTCATGATTTATGTCAACAACTCCCCAAAGTCTAGCTCGGATCACAGGGGAGAAGGCTTCAGGCAACAGGATCCTTAGAGGCAAGGGATTAACATTCATAATAGGTTCTCATGCTAACAGGGACCCCAAGAAGGAGCCCTGGGCTATGCCACTGAGTCCTGAACCCTCACTAGGGTGGAGGACTCAGAGGGAGGTTAGGCGCCCACATAAATGAATTCTTCAGGGGATGGGAAGGAGGAAGGGGAAGGCACCAGGAAGGGGGAGGCAAAGAGGGGATGAAAGGAAGGTGGGAAGGAAGAGTACAATCAGGAATGATGGGGAAGAAGGGGGAGGAAGAGGATGGGGATACCTATTAAGCTTGTATGATTAGGAAAAAAAATGTGGGAGAAAAAAAAAAGAAAGTTAATGATTTTAACTCTTCTCAGCCTTCCAAGCTTTCTATCAAGGAATATTTCCTTTTCTAGCAGGCAGCATCCTATAAACTACTTTCCACTAGGTGGCACTCTACAATTAATATGAAAAGTTATGAGAATCAATTATCATAGAAATTTTTAAGAAATATATTTTTAAATGTTTTATTTGAGTAACTGAGGAGAATGAGCAGAGGGAAAGAAAAGGCACAAGCGCACCATGACGCGCAAGTAGAAAATTGAGGACAATGTTCAGAAGTCAGAGCTCTCAGCTTGGCCAGGTTTGCACACAGGTGGCTTCATCCACTGAGCCATCTCACTAGCCTGACATAACATAACCTGTGAGGTGTTAGGTGCTGCATGGTTCCCTTTTCACGCCATTGAAATTGAAGATTTTAAGACTCCGGTCTCCTGTGGCACTGGCACCAGCTTTTCTTTTCCTGCCAGTACTGAGGCCAATGTCAACTGCCAACTGTCTCTAGCTTTGACTCCATCATCCAGTATTTTTTTTTTAATTGTGTGTGTGTGTGTGTGTGTGTGTGCGTGTGTGTGTGTATCAGAGGGCACTGTGTATCCCTGTGGGGTCAAAGGATAATTTAAGGAATCAACCTGCTTCTACTTCCTTTTTTGCTTTGCTCTGGGATTCTCCAGGCTCTGTCTTCCAGGGCTGGAAGTGCAAGCTGCTGCCAATTCTGCCTAGTGTTATGTGGAATCCAGGATTTGAATTCAGGTCCTTCTGTTCACAAAGCAAAGTCTTAACCCCTGAGCCATTTCTCCAGCATCCAGTCCTCTTTTCATGTGTTACTTTCCAGTCTCTACTGGTACCTAAGTTTGTATCCCCCCTTCTCTAGATCATGAGCTTGAAAGATACTTCTAATACCTTGCTTATTACCTCCTAAATTTGTCTTACAAACAACAAAAAAGAGATGTCTTAATAGATAAAGACGCTTGCTGACAAACCCGATGACCTTAATTCAATAATCAGAGCCTACATGGTAGAATCAACTTCTGCAAAATTGTCCTGATGTTAACAAGACACAGACACACACATACAGGAAAGATAAATAGATATTAAATATTTTTAAATTAGTTTCAATTTTAGTGGTTAAATTTTTCAAAACCTCAACTGTTCCATATTACTACACTTAGGAACTCATTAACTTCTTTTTTTTTAAGAATATCATTTATATATTTATTATCCTGAGTGTCCTTTAGGCAGAAAATGCCTTGCTTGTCCTTCTGTATTGCAGACTACACATATTAAGGAACACAAGGGATGCTCAAGAGACATGAACCCACCTTCTCAGCTTGCAGGTCTCATCAAAAACACAGAAAATGAATTTAACAAAATCTGCTGTCACTTTATGCATACTGATTACTGCCAGAACATTTTAAATGAAATATAGCAGTATTTTAGTCTTCATCATTTTTAGGAAATAAAATAAAATAACCCTGTCATCTCCTTGTGCTACAAATCAAGTAAACTGCTCTCAAAGCTATACTGCATCTCAAAGGATAGGGAACTCCCTCGAGCTGATTGGGCTAGGCCAACACTTCCTAAACAGACATCCAATGGCACAGTCACTGCTAGCAACTCTCAACAGCTGGGATCTTGTGAAATTAGAGAGCTTCTGTTCAGATAAAGAGATTGTAACACGAGCTCAAAGGCAACCCACAGAATGGGAGAAAATCTTCACTAACCACATATCTGATAGAGCTCTACTGTCCAGAGTGCACAAAGAACTTAGAAAACTAAACATCAAGGAAACCAATGGCCCAATTAAAAAATGGGCCCTGGAACTTAAAAGAAATTTTACCAGAGATAAAATTAAAATGTCTAACAAATATCTTTAAAAATGCTCCACATCCTTAGCTATCAGGGAAATGCAAATCAAAACTTCCCTGAGATATCATCTCACCCCGGTCAAGATGGCAAAAATCCACAATACAAACAACAACAAATGCGGGAGAGGATGTGGAGAGAGGGGAACTCTCCTACATTGCTGGTGGGAGTGCAGGCTCATACAGCCACTCTGGCGAGCCGTCTGGAGATTCTTAAAGAAATTAAAGATTGAAATGCCATATGACCCTGCGATTCCACTTTTGGAATAACCCCCCATACAGCAGAGGTTCATCTCGATAGCACAAGCACGACCATGTTCATAGCAGCACTGTTTACAATAGCAAAGACATGGAATCAACCCAAATGTCCAACAGTTGACAAGGGGATAAGGAAACTGTGGTACATCTATACAATGGAGTACTACTCAGCCATCAAAAATGATGAATTACTGGAATTTGCCGGGAAATGGATGCCATTAGAAACAATTATATTAAGTGAAGTATCCCAGACCCAGAAAATTAAGTGCCATATGTACTCCTAATAGGTGGCTCCTAATACCAAACCCACCCAGCCCATCTTGTGACACTCATAGGTAAATCTATGTATTACCTACAATAATTGCAAGGATTATGAACAGGAGGGATGGGGTTGGAGGGCCACACCAGAAACAAGGAGAGAAGTGACCATGTTACAGTAGAGAAAATAGACCTCCATCAAGGACTGCAAGAAAGTGATGTGACACCTAGTTAAGTTCACAGACATTCGTTCCTGATCATTTACAACTAAGGGGGTATGAACTCACCAGAAGGGGAGGGCATATAGTCCGGCAGATTAAAAAGTAACCATTTTGCAAATGGGTGATTGACTCCTCCCACTGGCAAATGCCATATGACCCTACGATTCCACTTTTGGGTATAAGTATTACATCTACCCTTGAATGTGCTCTTACAAGACGACTCCAGTTTAACAGCTTTTTGTCTCTGGCCAGGGGGTGACATACAGTGCCCATCACGATGGAGTGAAGGGCATTACAGAAGCAACAAAACTGCAAAAGAAAATCAACAAACCACTATCCAGAACTTCAGAGACTCTATATCAACCATCTAGAACTAGGCCAGATTAATCTCTCCCCATCCTGAAGCTCAGGGACATTTGTGGAAGAGGGGGCGGTAAGAGTGTAAGAACAAAAGGATGGGAGGAGCAATGATTTGCAAGATACTCCACACAAGTTAGGGCCGAAGCAATCATAATAGGACTTTGCGTGCCCGGCGCAATGTCCAACACACTATTGACCTCACAAAGTCTAGCATCTGCTAAAGGCACCAAGATCCTTGGAGGCAAGGGATTGACAGCCACAGTAGTGTTCCTATACTTAAGGGGAATACAAGAAAGGGTTCAGGGAAAGGCCACTGGGTCCTTGTACGTCATCGGAGAGGAGGACCCAGAGGAGAGTCAGGCATGCACAAGAAAGGACTCGGAATTGGGGCGGGACACATGGGGGGGGTGGGGAGGGGTCAGGGGAGGGGAGCAGGGGGTTCGGGGGGAGGAAGAGGGAGGGAGGGAACTGGTGTACCTATTGAGTTTGTATGAGCTGAAATAATAATAAAAAATGTATTATATAAAAAAAGCTATTCTGCATCTCATTATTTCCAAACCACCAAATTTTCTCTGAAATGTCTAATATAAAACATATTAGTCTAGCAAATAACATTTTGTATCAAAATATACTTTATTTTTAAAAGATTTTAGTCTTATAAATAATAGACTTAAGTATCTAACAGACTTCCCCCAGTTAACTTGGTTTACTTCAGAGACAGAAGGATGGCTCAATGGGTAAGGCCATTGATGGCAACCTGAGTTTGATCCCTGAAAGTCTGTGTGATAATTGAAAGAACTGACTTTTGAAAGTTGTCCTCTGACTACCCATGCACCAAGACACATGTCTTCTTGTTCTCTCACACACATCAATATTGAACAAAATCACATTAGGTTTTTTAAAGATTCATTTCCATATGACTTTAGTTCTCTCTAGAACATAAAAGCAGCTTCCTATCTTTTCAACAGAAACAGAAAAGAACTAGCCAAACTGATCTTAAATCCTGTGTCTACCCATTTGAGTAAAATAACTTGGGATTCTCCATTTGTAACAGTAGTATGTCTTTTGTTGGATTATTACAGACTGAGTTCATGAGGGATGATCATGTTATATTCCTTCCCTTCTTATTTATCCAAGACTTTAAGATGTTTTCAATTTGCATCAATTTGTTTCTGCACTAATAATTTTCTAGCTTTGCTAGCCTCCAATACTAGGTATTTAACACAATTTTTAAAAATTCTGCTTTGTTTTTTTTGAGACAGGTTCTCACTTGTAGCCTAGGCTGGACTGGAGTTTATTATATAATCCAGGCTAGCCTTGAATTCTTTGCAATCCTTCTGCCTCAGGCTCTCAAGCACAGTGATTACATGTGTAAGCACCACGCCTGACTTTAACTTGAAATAAAAATAGCAAAAATAGTTGTCTAGTATGTCTCAGATTATGATGGTCCCTTAATGATTTAAAAAAAAAAATCAAAAGACTATGCATTCGTGAGTGTCAAATATTCTCATTTAAAAGCAACCTACTATCTTTATATGTATTAAATCAGACATCAAGGACAAATTTCTAAATCCACCTTTATGTACGAAGTATCTTTACAGAAGATGAGCTAATTAGGTTCAGGACTGAAAGGAGTTTAAGATTATCTTGGCTTTATGTTCCTGAAAAATCTATACTGAAGCTCTGGTCCTCATTGTGATATCAGAAGGTGGGACCTTCCAAAGGTAATTTGGGTTAGATTAGGTCCTGATAATGGGCCCATGTAATAGAAGGAAACCCAGTAGTTGTCTCTCTCTTCAAGCACATACTGAGAAAACAAGAGATGAATACACAGCAACGAGGCTCCATCAGAATCCAATCATACTGACACCCTCATCGTAAGACTTCCATTCCTCATGAGCGAAAACATTTTATGACTTCAGCCATCCAGACTATGGTATTTTTTTAGAGTGGTTTGAGCAAATTAAAGACTTGGGTTGTTCAACATTAGTTATGGAGATTTCTGTCACCTTTCACTTTCACAAAAACATCAGAATCTGTATGGCTGAACTTTTTTTGAGAGTGTATTTTTTTTTATTTGTTTCTGCAGCGCTGGAAACTAAACCCAGGATTTATAAAACATGCTAGGCAATCACTTCTACCACTGAGCTAGAGACCCAGGGCTGAGCTTTTCAACAAGTTTTTCCAAATGAACACAACTTTGCACAGAGTCACAAGTAATTCCCCAAAATAAAGATTGATTAAACAAAAATGGATGGAATGAGACACATACACTTATTTTTGTTTAGGAGAACTCTATATTTTATGCCAGTTATATAGGCTCAGTGTATTAAGACATACCTTGGGGAAAATATGGCTACTTTGTCAAAGTTATAAGTCTTATTTCTGAATATAAAAGTCCAATTTTTATTAGATGTTTATGATTCCCAAAATAATTGTGCTAAGATATGCCTCATTTTAGGCTTTAAATAACTATATAATAAAATAGAATAGGTTCAAAGCCAAAACATAAAATTTGTACTTCTTCCTAACATAAAGGAGAAAAGTGTTTGTTTCTTCTGGTACAGCTATAGTTCCAAATGGTGCTGGGGCACCTGAGTAACATGAGTGCCAGACAGTGTTTTAAATTTTGAGGAAACACGGAAACACCTGTTGGACACCACACAAACTACTAATTCGAGGTAGTTTACATTTTTAACATTAGGTAACATCATATTTCTTTCCATGACAGCACAGTTTTGTAAAACTTTCAGCAGTTTGGTGAAAGCACTGCTTGAGAAACAGAGGGCAGAAAATGATACTTTCTCCAAGGTGTGAGGCACCATGCAGTGTCCATGGTTACTAGTAATGATGTACATTCTTCTCAATTGCTTGGACCTAGCTGTTTAATAAACACAAGGATTAGGCTTTCTTTTTGGTCTAGGTATACTGTGAAAAAATTACTGAGATACAAAAGGGTGTCATGGGCTCAGAAAGTTTGGGAACATCTGGGGTATATGCAAGAAAAAATATAAAACAAGTCATTTAGTTTTTCTCTTTCTACTTAGAAATTTTCTAAATAAATAATCATATAAAAATGGGAAAATATATACAAACATACATACAAAGTTTGGATTTTTATTGAAATCTTGTGTTAAGTATTAAACAAAATCTGCTTTCTTCAGATAAAAATATTCTCTCAGATGTCTCCAGATATAACTGTTAAGTCTAAATTGGTCTTTCAATGTCTTTTCTTTCTTTTCCTCCTCATGAAATGTCCGTACATATGCAGGCTGCTCCTGAAACATATTTATCGTGTAAAGGATCGTACATGCCGACCTCTGCCGCTGCCTCCACTAACAAACTTCCCTCTTGAACCTCCACTGCCACTATTTGCACTAGCCCAGGAAGGGCCGAGTCCCCCACGACCTCTAGAAGCGCGGTCCCGAGGACTTGGGCGGTAGCCTGCAAAAACCAAGAACAGTTTTTAGTTCCCCTGGCTTTTCCATTATGTAAAATATTTATCTATAATCCTGAGCTCTAAGCAAGAATGTCAGTTCTTTAATAGCTCACATAAAATCCTATGGATGTGCTGAACTCTACTGAATTATATACTTTAAATGGGTAACTAAACTTTTGAGAACTACAATGTCCCAATTACAGTATGTCCCAAATAAAACTTACTTTTGAAATGTTCATAAAAATCAAAGCCACTTCTGATAAGAATCCTGTGCTTGACATAGTAATGTTTTATAAAATAAATTAAGTTACGTACATACATAATACTGTACATGAAAGTTTATGCTCTATGAAAGTATCCTTGGTATCAAAATATTTATTGGTTAAAGAGGCACCCTTAATGGTTTTCATTTACAAAATACAGTACATTAGTACGAAACTTTTTAAATTTTACAAAACTGTTAAGTTTCACTCACAGATATAAAGTTGTCTGTAAAAATAAGTCAACATGCTAAAATATTCTCTCTCAAAATGGCAGCATATGGCATTCAACAATTTGAAAAAAAAGGGACTGCACTTCTCTCAGCAGACGCATACCTGTGGAACTCAGTGGTCGTAATGGGGGAAGAGGGCCTCTGTTAAAATTGCTCTGACCTCCACGACTTTCATTATAATTTCCTCGAGGAGTATTCTGAGCACTCCAGCTAGAGCCTCTTGTACCCTCCCGACGACTGTAGTTTCCTAAACACAAAGAACACAATCAAATCTACATCTCACACAACCTCAATTCTTTCTCTTGTTTTTTTGTATTTTTTGAGATGGGTCTTGCCAAGTCCAGGATTGCAGAACAGAATTGTCAGAGTCACAGATTGTCATGATTTGACACTTGTGTTTATGTGCACTGATAAGCTGAATGATACTCTTCTCTTAGGTTTTGTAACCCACACATGGGATTCATTTAAGAGTATTATATGTAATTCTTTTAAAAAAAAATGGAATTGTATGTGAGTACGTGTCCGTGAGAGTGTGCCTTGAGTGCACGTACATGCCATGTGTATGTGGAGGTCAAGTGTCTGTCTTTGCCTTTTACCTTGTTGAGGCATCTCTCTTACTGCTTACAAATGTGGGCTAGGCTACCTGGCCCACAGGTTTCCAGAGGATTTTCCTATCTACATCATACCTCCCAAATCATAGCAGGAGTGCTGGGATTACTGACATGTGCCACCATGTCCACTTTTACATGGGTTCCAGGGATCCAAACTCAGGTAGTCAGGCTTGTGTGACACTTTTACCTACTGGGCTACTTTGAACTTCACAGCAACCATCTGTCTTTAAAAAATATAAATAAATAAAATAGGGCCAGAAAGATGGTTCAACTGGTAAAAGCATTTTCCATGAAAGCTTTACAACCTGAGTTTTATCCCTGAAACCCAAAGAAAAGGCTACTGTGATGGCTTGCATTGGTAGTCCTAACACTCCTATGGTGAGACAGGGGTCAAAAAAAGGAGAAGCACCTGGAAACTCCTGGGCCAGCTGCCCTGAAGTATGCAAAACCACAGAAACAAGACAGATCCTGCCTCAATAAGATGGAAGGCGAGGATCAATTCTCCCAACGTTGTCCTCTGAAACAATGGCCACCAAAATGCAGAGTACCAGTGACCCTGTAATGCTCACCCAGAATCAGGCCAACCTAATCTCTCCCCATCCTAAGGCTCAAGGAACCTTGCCGAAGAGGAGGATGTTAAGATTATAAGCCTAGGGCTGGAGAGGTGGCTCAGGGGTTAAGCCTCCGCCTTGCAGGCGGAAGGTCCTGAGTTCGGATCCCAGATCCCACGTATAGACGCCAGGTGGAAGCGGGGGCGGCCTGTGCTTCTGGTCCTGGTAGGGCGGAGCCTGTGAATCCCTGGGCAGGAGGAGGTGGAGGCGTCCATGGTGGTTCACGAATTTGTCCGTGGTTCTACACACACACACACACACACGCGCGCACACACACACACACACACACACACACGCGCGCGCACGCACGCGCCGCACATACATATGCACATGCGCACAGTTGAATAAAAAAAAAAAAAAAATCAAAAAAAAAAAAAGATTATAAGCCTAAATATGGGAATGTCCACTGTTGAACAAGACACTCCATTCAAGGCAGGACTGCTGCATCTAGGAACTCACTGCAATGAGACTAGTCCTTACCAGACCTACATAAAGACTGGCATACCAACATGTCCCCATAGACTAGAGAGGATCTCAGTAGAAATAATCACATGCAGTGTAAACCTTGGGGACTCGAGCTGGATGAGTGAAGGGGAATAAGTGGGGTGGCCCAAGGAGGGATAAGTTGGTATGCCACAAAGGCCTGAACCCCCACAAGAGCAGACAAGCCAAAAGGAATCCTAGGATACATAGAAGTGGCCAGGCCAGAGGGTGGGAAGGAATGGAATGAATTGATGAAGAGAAGAAAGGGGAATGGGAAAGAGAGGAGAGGTGGGAAGCTAGAAGCTGGGATAAGTACTCAATATGCTTGTAAAAATAATAATAATGATAATAATAATTAAAAGTTGTCCTCTGATCTCCACATCTGCATTGTTGCATGCACATACCTGTGTGTATACATGCACATAATAGAGGCTAGCTAGTGATACGGCCTAGCAGATAAAGGAATTTGCCAAACAAGTCTAGCAAATTCAATTCAGTTTCTGGAATCCACATAGTATAAAGAGAGAATCAACTCCTGAATACTGTCCTGTGATTTCAACATGCACACCCTGGCATACACACACATGCACAGACACAAATAAAATTAAAAAAAAAAAAAATAAGAGAAGCATGTGGTACAGAACAATCTTGATAAAATGTTGAAAAATACAATTACGAAAAACAGTTTACAGGTATTAGAAAGAACAATTTTCCATGTTAAAAAAAAATAGCCTAAGTATTTTTAAAATTTACGACTAAAGCACAATAACAAAGGAAACTAAGAAAGTAAGAAAACCCATATGTTTTCTCTTTAGTTTTGTTATCTCTATCAGCAAAGTACTCTTCAAACAGTACCTGGTCTAGAGGTAGCTCAACTGTAAGAAGAAAATTCTTAAAAAAAAAAAAAATCTCTGCTGGGCTGGAGAGATGCTCATGGTTAAAAACTCTTTCTCATAAGCAGAAGGTCCTGAGTTAGGATCCCAGGTCCCATGTAAAAAAATGCCAGGTTGAAACAGTGGCAGCCAGCACTTCCAACACTGGTGGGAGGAGCCTAGGAAATCCCAGAGATAAGTGCGGAGGAGGTAGAAACAATCCAGGGGTGATTTCTTGAAGTCACACTTGGCCCTCCACAGGGAAAGTACTCAGTGCCCCCCCCCCTCTCACACACACACACACACACACACACACACACATACACACACCCGCACACACATAAAACATATAAAGTACTTTTTAAAAAAATCTCTGCCATCTGAATCACACATTTTAACATTCCAACTAATGAGAAAACATAAAGTATTACCTTTTGAAGCTGGTGGTGTGAAAAACCTATTTTGACTATGAAAAGCACCCCGTCCTCCTCGATTGCCTGAAAACCCACCACGAGAAGAAATCTTCTGTGACACTTTGATCGGCCGCTTTGGTGGAGGAATTCCATCCTGAGGGACCACTTCTTTACTTTCAGCTGCAACAAAGTCATCCACATGCATTGATGGTGGTCTACTTGTGTTCTGCTTTCTCTGGCGAAAAATATCATGGGGTCGGATACCCTGTCCAAATCCTCCTCGGCCCCTTCCTCTTGGTGGCGGCACCACATGAGCTCGTTTGGCAGGTTCAATGTATTCAGATTTTCCACTATTAAAACAACAAAATAATTTATAAATAATTTATTAAAATTTTTTCGTTTCACTATTTTCTTATTCTGTTTATTAAATGCTCAAGTACTATTACTTTCTGTGATAATGCAACAAACTAGCTAAAAATAGTACAGAATAATTAATTGAGAAGATTAACAATGTATTTTTTTAAAATGATCCAGTCAATTTCTTTCTCAAACTTTCTTAATTCTCGTAAAAAAGGTTTAACAGGAGGGACTCAGGACAGCCTGGTGATAGAGTAGACACTCAGCCCATGCAATACCCTGGGTTCAATCTTTAGCAACAACAATAAAAAATATATATAAATATAATTATATTAATAGGAAATTAATATAAAATATAAATAAAATATAATTGACATAATTATGTTAACATATTATTATATTACTGGGGGAAAATCCCAACACTTTTTTGCAATTCAAATGGTATGCCAATATCCTTTTCATGTGTCTATCTTAAAACATTTAAAATACAATATTCAGTGGAATCAATTTTACCTTGAAGTTATAAAGGTCTCGTGTTTGTGTTTCCCCAGTTTGAATCCTTTAGTTGTCTTGGTTCTTCCAGGAGATGACGGTTCTGACAAAAATGAGCGCTCTAATTCTGAATGCAGATCAAAGTCGCTACAACATTTTTCAGAGAGCTCTATCAAGTCAACTTTTACCTGCAATAATAAAAATGAAATGAAATGACCATTAATTGGAACATGGTTCACTACCCAAATTACACTTAACTCTCACAGTAAATAAGTTATAAATAAGTCTTACTTATAATAATTTATAAACAAGTTATAATTCTTTTTCAAAAGCATGATCATTAGTAGTTAACAATATTAAATATTAAAACAAAGTTAAAAATTAAAAATTTTTCTGGTAGAATTCCTCCTCAAAGCAGAACTCTAAATCTAGAAGACTTTTGCTGCCTGGAAAGTAATGGGATTTCTCTATATAAACTAATTCTATAATATCTAAAGAATGAGAGGTGGCTCAGGGGTTAAACCTCTGCCTTGAAGGCGAAAGGTCCTGAGTTCAGATCCTAGATCCCACGTATAGACACCAGGCGGAAGCGGGGCCGGCCTGTGTTTCTAGTTCTGTAGGGTGGAGCCTGTAAATCCCAGGGCAGAGTAAACAAGGAGGAGGTGGAGTTATCCATGGTGGTTCCCGAATTCATCCGTGGTTCTACACACACACACACACACACACATACACACACATGCACACACGCACGACTATATAATAATAAAAAGAATGTTTCCAAATAACACAAAAATAATAAACTGCACCTTGTACAGTTATCCATTCCCATTACAAAAGGCATATTCCCAAAAGCTCTATGGCTTTAGTGACAATTCAACCTACATCTAATTTCAGAAACAAAAATTACAGTTATTTTAAAATTTATGTTTACATGATCTAAAATTTTTCAAAACCATGGTTATAATTATTGCTACTAGACAGCTGTAGTCCAACTTTTTAAAAAGATAAGATTTCTTTTTTTTCCTTTTCCTTTTTCTTCAAGATCTTATTCTGTTGTTCAGGTAGACCTGAAAGTCAATGTATAGCCCAGGATAGCTTCAAATTTCTGGTAATCCTGTTGCCTCAGTCTCCTAAGTGTCACCATTCCCAAATGAAAAATAACAACATCTAACATAAAGATTTTACTTTTAAAAAAACATTGTGTGTGTGTGTGTGTGTGTGTGTGTGTGTGTGTGTGTGTGTGTGTGTGTGTGTGTATCAGAGGGTACTGCATACAGTCCCTCTGGAGGACCAAGGGTAACTTCAAGAATCATGCTAGATTGCCTCTACCTCCTTTTTGCTTCACTCTGGGTTTTCCCAGGCTCTGCCCACCAGGGCCAGAAGTGTTTTTATGTGGGCCCTGGGATCCGAAATCAGGGCCTTCAGCTTTCGAGTCTTAACCTCTGAGCTATCTCTCCATCCCTAACATAAATTATTTTAAAATTTTATGGTACTGCTCAATACAGTAGTCCAGTCATGTGCAAATAGTTAACTTTAAATTAATTAAAGCTCAATAGTACTAAAATTAAGGGGCTAGTGAGTTGGCACAACAGGTAAGGCACTTACTGTCAAGCTTAACAATTGAGTTACGTCCCTGGAGTCTACATGATAGAAAGCAAGAACAAACTCCTTTAAACTCCATACACACACCATGGCATGCACATGCCCATATACACACAAATAAATAAATGTTAAGAATTAAAAATAAATAAAATCCCATTGTCCTTTTGCTTAGTTGGCATTAAGACAGGGTTCCAACACATGCAGCCACAGCTAGCTTTAGAACTTGTGATGTAGATCATACTGGCCTCCCATTCACACAGATACATCTGCTTCTACTTTCCAGAGTACTGGGATTATATAGGCTTGAGCCGTCATGCCTGATCACAATCCAATTCTTAATCCCATTAGTCAAATTTCGATTTCCCAGGAGTCATTGCGGTTAATATCTACTATTGGAAGCAACAAACGCAGAACATTTCCATTGCTCTACAAAGGTTTTATAGACAACATAGTTTTAATCAATCATTCAAAAAATTAGACTGAACTCTTTAATGCAACTTTAGTTGAATTGTTTCCATTTTTTAAGAAAAAAAGCAACCCTCAATACACTAAATACATCTTTAAATGAAAGCTATTATTTAACTTCATTACACATAGTGAACACTAAAATTCCTTTCACAAGGGAGTATCAAAATAGGTTTCTTAATATAGAAGTATACGAAGATGTGATTAAAATCATCTACCCAAGTACCTGAGAAGCATAAAATAGCCTATATCAAATTTTAAATGTTTTATTCTCTTAACTGCTCAACAAAATACTTAAGAATTACCATTCATATTAAATATATTCTGTACAAGCTCCTAAACTGAGAGCAGACATCAGATCATTCCCTTCTTTAAACCCAATGAACAACAAACATTTATTTTGTGAGATATTTTCTATCCTACTAGAATAAGGAAACCAAGTATTTAGAGCACTCGTGCAAGAATGTGGTTTTTCCCTAAAGTCATATTCATAAATTATAAATTAATCTCTAGAAACAAGCAAAATAAATAGCCATTAATTAGATGCCATTAATTTGGGCCATTGGCATAAACATAATGTTGTCCTTCCCAAGCAGACATTAAAAGTAGCATAATATGTGAACTATTACAATGCTAACACTACACAAAAATCAGTAACTATTTCTCAATATTTAGTTTTAAAAAAATCCTTTATACCAAATCCAGATCTGTATCAATCTCTTCAGCCTGAAATGGAGTAAACCACATGGATTTCAACTGATCATCCATGACATCCGCTAGCACATATGCAGTCCTAGAATATTAAAAGTATTGGTCAAAAGTAGAATTCCAAAATAAAACATTCAGCTTATTCTCTAAGTAAAATCTATGGAAAGCATAATTAAAACTATAAAAGTACTCTGAAGTGTTACTAAGATAGACTTTGAAAGTCTCTTTCAAAAGTTATTTAAAAATTAAGTATTCTTAAAAAAAAAAATTACTTCAAAAGTAATACCACTGTCATAGATTTTGATTTTTCAGTAAAGTAACACAGGGCACTGGCTTTATTTCCAAAAAGACAAATTTATTACACTGTACTAATTTGAACAGAAACTACCAATATTTAAATTTTCTAAATATTAAACAGTCAATAGGACAATAGCACTCCAAAGATTGAGAGATATATCCATAGCTGGGCATAATGGCACACACCTATGATCCCAGAACTCAGAAGGCTGATGAGGAAGATAAATTTCAGGCCAGCTTGGGCTATATTACGAGACTCTTCTCAAAGGAATAAATAAACAAACAAAAAGAGGGTATATGTAGTACAAATTAGAGAGATCTGAACTTTGGCCTGTTCTGTCAACATGTTTTTATACATTCTGTGTGGTATGCCCATTTAGATGTTTTTATAGCTTAAAACAAATAAACAAACAAAGCAACACACTATGCAACAGAGGCTGTAGTGACCTGTGAAACTCTTTTCCTAGCTCACCTTTTACAGAAAAGGTTTGTTGATCCCCTCTAGACTCCAGCAGCTATTTAAAAAAAATGTCTACTTAAACTCAAAACCCTAGCTTATATTACCTGTTGTTAAACAAATTCTGGAGAGATTCTGGAGCTAAAAGTACTGGTTCCACATCTTGGTCACTGAGCGGTAAAGGATCGCCTGATGACTCCAGCATCTGCTTAAGTCCAACGACATTATCCAATAAGGACTCCAGATTGTCATCATCTTTCGAATGCTCCTAGACACAAACAGAAGCAGAATAAGATGCAAGCGAATAAAACCTGAACACTTATGCCATGATCTAGTGATTTTATAGATGAAAAGGCTGAATTATTTCACACTAAAGAATTTGGGGGCTGGAGAAATGGCTCAGGGATTAAGCCTCTGCCTCACAAGCAGAAGGACCTGAGTTTGGATCCCAGATCCCACGTAAAAACGCCAGGTTGAAATGGAGGTGGCTGCATTTCTGGCTGTACAAGGTGGAGCCTGGAGATCTCCAGAGCAAAACCAAGAGAAGGTACAGTAATAGAGATTCGTACCTGAAATCACCCTTGGGCCTCCATAGGCATACACAGTGCCCTTTGATACACATACACACACATTACCCCTCTAAATATTTTTTTAAAAAAGAATTTGGAACAATATCAAGAAATTACCTGCTTAACATTAAGCACACTAATAATAAATAAATACCAAAATCACTTATCAGTTTTATCTCTAAGCAACAGTAGCTAGAGGAAGGGGGTGACCTTCATTTAAAGAATAAATACTTCAGTGGGCTAGAGAGATGGCTCAGGGATTAAGACTCTGCCTCATTCGCAGAAGATCCTGAGTTCAGAAACCAGGTCCCATGAAAAACACCAGGCAGAAATGACAGTGGCCTGCACTTCTGGCCTTGGTGGGCAGGACTTGGGAAATCCCAGAGTGAAGGAAGAAGGAGGTAGAAGTAATCCAGGATGATTCCTGAAGTCCCCCTTGGCTCTCCACAGGGACATATAGTGCCCTCTGATACACACACACTAAATGAATAAAGTTTTTTTCAAAAAAAAAAAAAAAAAAGAAAATAAATACTTCAAAAAAAAACATTTTCTTCATTTATTCATTAAAATTTGTAAGAGTGTAAGAGGACTTCACTCCAAAATATTACTTCAAAGAGTTATCTGGAATAACATAAATACTGAGCAAAGGACTCTAATTATTTTCAAAAGAAAACTATGAAAAATTTGCACTCGTCAAACTGAGAAGGAAATGTGCCTCAGAAATGCTATTTTTATTTCTGTTTTTCTTTTTTACCAAAACAAGCTTCTCTAGTTCAAGGAACAAATTTTCTGGGCTTTCTTCTTTGCTTTGTAGAAGCTGTTTTAACTCTGCGGCATTAATACTCATTGTCCGTGATGGGTGAGCGCCCTCTACTTCCATGAGACCACTATCATCTCCACAACATCCCTGTAAATGTCACACACAAGTTAAATTGAGAACCGAGAAATCTGCAAAAGATGCTTCTAAACTTAGTTAAACATTTCAGCCATTTGCTATGATCTTCCCTTCAATGTTATGATTTTTACAATTGTAGAAATGGCTAGTTTTAAGAAGGATCTGATTCACTGAAAGATGAATTTTTTTGTGTAACACTCATAAAATAAATAGGTGAACACATACATTCAAACTACTGGAATTAAGATCTCTCCAGAAAAATATCCAACGACAGATGCAATAAAACACAGAAGGAAATAAAACATACTCGTGTTCAAGAACTAATAAAATGCCTATGATGGTAAAGAACTACAGGAACCTGTGGTTATGCTGCTGAAGACAAGGCAAGCAACTAAAGAAAATTACCATACTTAAGCATATTCTGCCATACATGTTAGCCACTGATACTTTATAAATGCCTACATATTTACAATGGCAAACACTATATAGGTGTGTAGCCTAAAAACAATGCGCTATAAAATGTAGTCTAAATACTATAACACATAGATTTATATATGCATATGCTTTCATATAATGATGAAAACATTTGACAAAGCATTTCTCATATTCCTGCCATAAGAGGCACAGGCCTATAGTAAAACCATACAGATGTGACCAGAAAGCCACAGGACAATGTAAAAATGCAAAAATCCTCAACAAAACATTTAACAATCAAACCCAAAAATGTATAAAAAGATTTGTAACACCTGACCAAGTGGGACTTATCCTACAGGGATACAAGGATGGGCCAACATACTAAAATTAATTAATGTTTATTATAGTGTAGAACTAAAATAGAAAGATCAGGGCTGAAGAGATGGCTCAAGGGTTAAGCTTCTGCCTCACAAGCAGAAGGTCCTGAGTTTGGATCCCAGATCCCATGTAAAAACGCCAGGTAGAAATGGCAGTAGACTGTACTTCAGGCCCTGGAAGGCAAAGTTTGGGAAACTTTGGCAAAAGCAAAGAGGAGGTAGCACAATCCATGGTGATTCCCAAAGTCTCCTCTGGGCTTCTACAGGCATACACAGTGCCTGATATACACAGAAACACATACACAAAAAATTTTCAAAGAAAAATTATGTAATATTATTAATAGATGTGGAAAATTTTTGCTAAAATCCTAATGCCATTTATGATTAAAAATAACTTCAACTGGTAATACAGTGGAACTTTCTCAACTTGACACAAATCACCTACAATTAACATACTAAATGGTAAGATACTATAAGCTTTTCCACTAAGGTCAAGATCATGCCCCCTGCAGAAGTCTTACATAATACAAAGAAAAAGAAATAAAAGATACACTGAAAGGCAAGGAAAAAATTAAAACATCTTTGAATATTAACAGTAAACTGTGCCCTTCAAGTGAATACAATGTCAACTTAACATGCCACCATGACTTAGGAATGATCACAGTGGGAGAGTTGGCACTTATGTAGAAGATGGAGATCTATGGAAATTCTGCATTCCTTACTCAATTTTGCTGTGAACCTAAAAAAAAATCCATTTAAAAAGGGAGTGGGTAGAGGATCAGTGAAGGAAAATAAAACCACTAACATTTATTGTTTTCAAAAAATGCTGAAGGGGGGCTGGAGAGATGGCTCAGGGGTTAAGACTCTGCCTCCAAAGCAGAAGGTCCTGAGTTCGGATCCCAGGTCCCATTAAAAAAACACTAGGCACAAAGGGCAGCAGCCTGCACTTCTGATCCTAGTGGGCAGAGCCCGGGAAATCCCAGAGCAAAGCAAAAAAGGTGGTAGAAGCAATCCAGGATGATTCCCGAAGTCACCCTTGGTCCTACACAGGGCCATACAGTGCCTTCTGATATACACACACACAAATGACTAAATAAAGTAACAACAACCAAAAAAAAAGAAATAAAACAATGCTAAGAGGAAGAAAAATATGAATTCATTAAACTATTAGGAATAACCTGTCTTCATACTGTCTTCATTTTTCATTATTATAAAGGGAAACAGGTGTGTTGTTAGGTGGTATATATCTGTAATCCTGGCACTTGGAAAGTGAAAGCAGGAAAATTAGGGTTCAAGGACAGGCTCAACTAAGCACTCAAGGTCAGCCAGGGTTATAGGGGACCTTGTCTCCAAAAGGGAACCAATCCAAACAGGTTTGTTGGCTTATCTGTTTATATTTTTTAAGATTTAATTAATTTACTTATTTAGTGTTCATGCGCCAATGTCAACTGCCAACTGTCTCTAGCCTTGACTCTATCATCCAGTACTCTTTTCTTTTTTTTTTTAAATTTAGTGTGTGTGTGTGTGTGTGTGTGTGTGTGTGTGTGTGTGTGTACCAGTGTATAACAAGGCACTATGTGTGCCTGTGGAGGCCCAGGGGTGATTTCAGCAATCACCCTGGATTGCTTCTGAACCTCCTATTTGCTTTGCTCTGGAGTTTCCCAAGCTCCACCTTCCAGGATAGGAAGTACAGGCCACTGTTAATTCCTCCCGGCATTTTTATGTAGGATACAGGATCCAAAAGAACTTCCTCTTACATGGCAGAGGCTTATCTATCCAGCCCCTTATCTGTTTATTTGTGGTAGAGATCCAATGCAGTACCCTGTGCTTACAAGACAAGTTCTCAACCACTGAGTTATGCTAGTAGTCCTTAAAAACATTTTCTTGACATGTAAATTCTAAACTACCCTATTTCTAATTAAGTCTTAGAAAATTCAGAATTGAGTTCATTATGTTGAAGTTTTCTGTATATGAATGATGACAAGTAGCAACAATTTTTAAAGTTTTTAAAAATGTGAATTTATTGAGTTGCTTCAGGAAAATAGCCACTTTTTTTCACTTTTACAAGCATATTAAGTACTTATCCCTGCTTCCCTCTATTCCCCCTTCCTCACCCTCTTAAATTTGTGTGTGTAGCAATCAGATATTTCATTTGTTAAGCACTTCAGCTATAAAACTGTATGATACAAACTGAGCTTGGTAGCACAAGCTTATAATCTCAGCTTCTGGGAGGCAGAAGCAGGAAATAGGAAGGCCTGTGTGGACTATACTTCAAGTTCATGGCCAGCCTGGACAACTCAGTGAGACCCTATCTCAAATTAAAATTTTAAAAAATGATTTGGTATGTAGCTCAGTGATGGAGCACTCTCATACCATGTGCAAGGCCCTGTCTGGGCTCAATTCCAGCAAAACACACACACATACATAAAATTACACAAATACCCTGGGTTAAGCTAGTCATGGTCTGGGGTCTAACTGAACTAAAATTCATAAAGTGAAGAAATGAATAATAGATACATAAATGATTTACAAAACAAAATATATAAAGCATGCTGAGAAAAAAATGAAAGTCATCTCAAAAAACTTCATAGGGGTTGGTTTATATGTCAATGGTAGAATGTTTAGTACATTCAAGGTTCTGATTTCAATCCCACTAACGACAAAAAAAAGACTTCCTAAATTAAGATGTATCAAAACAGGAGTTAATGAACATATTATACTTCAACAAAAGTGAGACAGAAAGAGAAACACCAATAAGCTAAGACAAATAGAACCAAGAAAGAAAAATCGGTGAAGTTTAAAGCCAATGACGTAGAAAACATTTTATTAGGAAATAATAATTTCAGGCTGTATAGGTGGTTCAGGGATTAAACCCCTGTCTCTCATGTGGAAAGACCTAAATTCAGATCCCAGATCCTATGTAATGAAAATGGCAGAGGCTTGCACATCTGGCTCTGGAAGGCAGAGCCTAGGAAACCTCAGAGCCAAAGGAAAATGGAGGTACAACAATCCAGGTTGATTCAAGAAGTCACACCCTTGAGGTTCCACAGGCATACACCGTGCCCTCTGATACACACACAGACAAACAACATGCACGCACATGTAAAAACAAAAAAAGGAAAAAACAAGAGTGGCTTTCTGACCACATAGCAAATATATCTGTTTACCATACTACAAAGTTTCAGTTTGAAACATAATCCTGCAGAAACTGAAAATTACTATAAGTATAAGGTAATCTTGAGATTTACCCATAGGGGGGAAAAAAAGAACTAAAAGAATTATTTATCTCAGAGAAATGAATGTTTGGAAGGAAAGCACAATACTTTAAGAAATCAAAGGCATGGGCCAGCAACATGACTCGGCAAGTAAAGGAACTTGCCCTGTGAGCTTCAGGACCTCAGTTCAATCCCTGGAACCCATGATGTGGAAGATAAGAACCAACTTCCTCAAAGTTATCCTCTTATCTCCACAAGCACACCATGACACATCCAAGTCTACATTTACATATGTGCATCACACACACACACACACACACACACACACACACACACACACACACACACGTGTTAAATTTCAGGAACTAAAGAAAGTGAAGGTATTAAGACTAAACTACTTCTGTTCTGTTCTGTTCTGTTCAGTGCCAGGTTTCCTGTGTTATCCAGGCTGGCTTCAAACACAAGATCCTCCTGCTTTATAGTCTGTCAAGTACTTGGATACAGGTATGTGCCACCACGCCAAACACTAATTATCACTGTTATTTTTTAAAAGAATGGAGGCCTGGTATGCTTTTCCACATACGTAACCCCACAATTCAGGAGGCTGAAGCAGGATAAATGAAACCAAGAAACATTTAGCCTCTCAAATTCTGGTATCATAAACGTTGAGTTATCACACCATTTTTTTTTTTTTTTGTTCTGTGTAATTTGTAATCTCTCCTTAACCAAAGAGAAACACATCTAGGTATTGTTTCATTCCGCCTGTGACCTAGACCCTGAAAAAGAGTATTTTTCCTCATACCTTTTCTCTTATGTCTTTATGTCTTTCTAAGCTAATGGATAGAAATATCTGGATAGTTAAAATCAAATTCACTGTCTCTCCATAAACTTAAGTTTTTAAATAAAAAACACCCATTAGAGGCTCTAAGGGCTAAATAAACAGTTACAGGAATTATGAATGAACATTGGGTGACAAAGTCTCATATAACTGAGACTAGCCTTGAATTTCTGCCTCCACCTTCCCATTGCTGGGGATTACAGGCATGCACCACCCTGACCAGTTTTAATTAGTGTTCTTTATTCAGGAACTACTTGATCACACTTGATTAAAATGTTTTCCTAACATCATTTGGAATCTAGTAAAAAAAATCATTTCCCATCACGTAAAACTCTTATGGGAAGCTATACTGTACTATTAATAAGCCAATTTTATTATTTTCCTTTATAGCTTTAGGTGGCCTGAAACTATGCAAACTAGGTTACCCTTGAACTACTGATGATTTTTCTGCCTCTGCCTCTAAGTGCCAGGATTAGAAGTGTATATATACCACCATGAATTACAAATATTCCGATCTTTCATAAGCAAGGGATCTGGTAAACATGACTTTCCTAAGCTACTTATGACATACATGAAGAATACTTTGCCAATAAAATTGATAAGACTGTATCTTTAAATGTAAATGTCAGTGAATATGGGACTAACTAAAGAGTTTATAAATTACATGCACACAAGGAAAACATACTAACAGTAAATACACATTTTTCAATCTCAAATTCTATTATCACATTTGGCAACCCTGTACTTAAAAGATTTTCTAGGGCTGGAGAGATGGCTCAGGGGTTTAGACTCTGCCTCATTAGCAAAAGGTTCTGAGTTTGGAACCCAGGTCCCACATAAATAATTCCAAGCAGAAATAACAGCGGCTTGCACTTCCTGCCCTGGTGGGTAGAATCTGGGGAATCCCAGAGGGAAGCAAAAAGGAGGTAGAAATAATCCAGGATGATTTCAAAGTCAACCTTGGTCCTCCAAAGGGACACTCAGCACCCTCTGACACACACACACACATAAAATAAAGTTTTTAGAAAAAAATTTTTTACAGCTCTCTCCAAATAGAAATCTTCAGTGAACTAAATTCCTTAAATTAGTGTTGAAAAGTACATAGTCACCCATTAAGATATGTGTACATACACACACACACACACACCATAGGCAATATATTTAAGCAAAACTAAATAACTGCAATAAAATATCATAGGGTTTTTAGTAAGAATATATTAATGAATATAATTAAGTTCCATCAGAGGAAACATTTCCAAACATATTTAACCCCAAACACTTCGTAAAGGTAGGCTTACTAATGACTTCTGAGATTGGGATCAAAATATACTATGAGTTTAAAAATATTAATTAAGAAAAATCTTATATCACTCCAACAAGAGTGAGCAAAATGGCTGTTTTTCTAAAGATGTGCCTCACCTTCCTGGGATGAAGGCAGAGAAAAGAAGACTACTTTAAGTTCTGAAATGCTTTTTAAACTGAAGTAATTTTTTTAGCTTATGACAAAGGCTACAATTTTTTTTAAAAAAAGCACGAAATACATGCTTACCATTGTATCAGAGTTAAGAATTTGTCTCATAAATTCCAAAAATGAAGATGCAAGTTCTCCTGTGTCCTTACTAAATGTGCTGACCACGCGCTTCAGCAAGCTATGCAGAGCATTACTGTTTTTCCTTAAAGAACTGCAAAACAAGCAAATAAAGAGGAGCTATTTAGAACTATAATGAAAATAAAGAGAAGTCTGCATGGTAGTACACATCTGTAATCCCAGCTTTTTAACAAAGGCAAAGACAGGAAGACTGCTTCAAGTTCTACGACAGCTGGGGACTCACAATAGGACCCTGTCATAAGAAAAAAAGAAAGGAAAAGAAAAGAAGGGGAATAATGTGTTAAAAAAGTATGTAAGTGTGTAAGTATACAAAACTAGTATGAGAAATAAACTATGTAAATTAAAAAGAATAAAATATATAAATATAAAAATATGCTTTGGTGGGGCTGGAGATGTGGCTCAGGGGTTAAGCCTCTGCCTTGCAGGTGGAAGGTCCTGAGTTCTGATCCTAGACCCCACGTATAGAAGCCAGGCAGAAGCAGGGCGGCCTGCGTTTCTGGTCCTGGTAGAGCGGAGCCTGTGAATCCCGGGGCAGAGTAAACAAGGAGGAGGTGGAAGCGGTCCATGGTGGTTCCCGAATTCTCCCGTGGTTCTACACACACACACACACACACACACACACACACACACACACACACATGCACACTTGAATAAATAAAAAAATTAAAAATTTAAAAAAAAATGCTTTGGTGTCTCTGTATATAACAAAGAATTATCTATATAACATGTGCTCCTTTCATTCATTTAAAATATTCTATTTTGAGAGAGAGAGAACACATGTAGATGCATGCCAGTGTACATTGGTAGAGGTCAGAAGACAACTTCTGGAAGTCAGTTCTCTTTTTCTACCATGTTGACTTCTGAGGATTAAATTCAGGTTTCTAGTTTTATGAGCAGGCACCTTACCAACTGAACTGTCTCACTGGTCCTACAAGCTCTTTTTAAAGTTTAAATTTTTTTTTTTCACATGGGGTCTTACTATATGTGGTTCAGGCTAACATCAAATTCACAATCCTTCAGTTTTCCAATTGTTGGATTATAAATATTTGCCCCTATGCCTGGCTACGTTCAAGCACTGATAAAAAATATTCCCCTAAATAATAAACTTTTTTTTGCATGGATGTTGTATGTAGAATGTATTTATGTGTGTTCACATGTGTCTTGGCATCTGTGTGTGGGGGGGGTACATGTGCACATGTGTAGGGATAGATATAAAGGCCCAAAGATGACACCGGTATCATCTTCAATCACTCTCTACTTTTTTTTACTGAGGCAGGGTGTATCATTTGAACTTATAGCTTGACAACTGGCTAGACCAGCTAGCCATCTTGCACTAAGAGTCCCTTGTCCGTCTCTCAAGAGGTGGAATTATAGGCAACCACGATGTCTGCTTGGCTACTACATGGGTTCTGGGGATTTCCCAGGAAAGGTAAACTGCTAAAAGTAAAGTAATTGCTTTGTTAGCTACACATAACTTATTCATTAGAAGGACTAGTGGTACAGTGGAGCAGTAGTACTAGACAATACATAAATAATGGTTATGTCCCAATAATACTTTATTAAAAAAAACTGCAACAGACCAAATTTTTGCCTACAGTCCAGTTTGCCAACACAAGGATTTCTGTATAAAAAATATCCAGGCCATGTATAAAAAATCCTAATAATAGACAGATTTCCAAGTGTAAACTTGGAATATTTTGATATTTCATTGTCTTTAAGCTATAACATAAGTAGCCAAAATGGAAATAAGTATGATATTACCAATAAACAAAGAAAACTATGGTAGTAAGATGGTATTAACTTGACCATTGAAGGTTCTAGCTCTGGGCACTTTTGTGAAGAATTAGTAATTAAATCCTTGAGTAAGTCTGCAGGAGACTGTCTAATTGATGAGGAATACCAGTTCATGGGTTGGGATTATCCCCTGGGCAGGTAGGTAAAATAAAGGAAACTAGTTCAATAGAATTTGGCATACTTTAGAATACTTAGATAGATATGCTATCTGGTGGGGTCCTTCTCTCAGCAGGTCTATAGTGTGGCCAGTTCTCTTCACCCCTAGTGTTGGTATTTGCTCTCCTGCCAAACTGGATTACGACTATAAACAGAAAAATCATAGAGTAGAATAAAATCCTTGTTCCTATAAGCTATTTTGTCATGAATTTATCAGTAATATGCAGACTTACTGTGACAAATGCTTATAATTGAAAAACAGCTAGATTAAGAGATGCCATTGTACAAAACTATGGTAGAGTAAATATAAAAGGGGAGAAAAATAAGCCTCCTTCCTGTTTTTGAGAAGTTTGTAATATAGTAAAATTTAAAGGCATGACAAACAAGAATAAAATTAAATATAAAGATAATACTGAGAAAAAAGAACAAGTTCAAAATCGGACTGCCAATTATTAGTGACTACATAAAACATAAAGAAAATTATACCTCCACAGCCTATCAAAAACTGGGATTTGAGTCTGACAAAATGGTTCAGGAGGTGCACTTGGCAACCCAAGTTTGAGTCTCAGAAGCCTACATGCTGGAGGGAACGGACTTCTGAAAGTTATCCTCTGACTTCCACATATGCACTGTAGCATTCATGAGCCTGCTTGCATGTTTTCCCTCCCTCACCCTCTTGGTTTCTGTTATTTTTTTTTTAAAGAATGGAGTCTCAGTTGGGTATGATGGCTCATTCCTGTAATCTCAGCACTCCAGAGGTTGAGACAGGTGGATCACTCTGAGTTCCAACTTCGCCTTTCTCTGTCTCACATAATTAAAAAAAAAAAAAGGCAGGCCAGAGAAATGGCTCAGGGGTTAAGTCTTTGCTTTGCAAGCAGAAGGTCCCGAGTTTGGATCTTGAATCCTACATTAAAAAAAAAAAAAAAACTAGGCTGAAATGGCAGCGGCCTATACTTCCAGTCCTGGAAGGCAGAGCTTGGGAAACTCCTCCAGAGCAAAGCAAACAGGAAGTAGAAGCAATCTACTGAAGTCACCCATGGGCCTCCACAGGCACACCCAGTGCCTTCTGATATACACACCCACACATACACCCACACACAAGGCTTTCTCTTCCCTTCCTCCCCCCCCCCAAGGATATAAATTAGGCATGCTGACTCAAGACAGTAATCCTAGCACTCCAAAGATCGAAACAAATTCTAGAGCAGTGTGGGCTACACAGTTAAGTGTTCCTGGCTAATCTGGGCTATGGTAAGAGGTTGTATCTCAAACAAACAAAAGAAACACTCTGGAGTTCAGCATTTGTCATTAGAATGTCTAAAAAAAGAGGAAAAAAAGATTTGGTAAAGCTGGAGCAAGATGGCAAATAAATGCCTGTGGTCCCAGATGTTGTAGAAGTTGGTGCAGGAGAACTAAGAAAATCCTCCAGTTTAAGACTGGTGAGGTTAATGAGCAACTAAAACTCTAATGTGTTGTAAATGGAATGCAAAAAATGCTATAGATACTTTAGAGAATAGTTTGTAAAACATCAGTCTACTTTATGACCTAGTAATTTCATTCTTAGGTGTCTATCAAGAGAAATAAACATTTGAGTTCACACAAAAACCTATACAAAAGATTTACAGCAGCTTTACTTGTAGAAGCATCAAAGACTGCTGGAAATTTTAAGAATGCCATCAGTAGCACTGCCAAGCAAAGCAAATTAAGATGTACAAGCAACCCACAGTGATTCCCGAAATCACCCTTGGGCCTCCGCAGATACACAGTGCCCTTTGATACACATGCTTGTACACACAAAATTTCCACATGCACAAAATTCTTCCCATGAGAGAAAACATACCTTCAAGCTTGCCCAAAAGGCAGAATTAACTAAATACATATTAAATTACACAAAGCCTTACCTTTTTAAATGGAATAATCCATAATCATGCTCTGCAAGAAACATCATTGTTCTAACACATGTCAGCAAACAGTTGTAACTACTTTCAGAGTTGGCTAAAGTGGCCAACAGACAGTCACAGATTGAAGTCATTAATTCTTTATTTGGAAGAGAATTGGAGAGTTGTTCTAGTTCAGAAATAGAACCTTCAGAAGAGGTTGGCAAAACCAGTGCGATGTCCTGTGAAGAAGGAAAGGAGCAGGGAAAAAAAAATTTCCAAATGATTACTACCATCATTCACCACTGCAATTTCACAAGTACACAGTAATTAATGTTTAGGGATTATCCCACTGAAATACTTGTTATGGTCCCATTCCAAACACAGATTCAGGTATGTAAGGAACAAATGCACTTCTACAAAAGTTATCTTAGAATGTATATCTTAGAAAATAGCATATATTTTATATCATTTAAAAAAAATTTTTTTCCACGTTTTATGAAAGGAAAGGTTAGTACTCCCCTTGACAAGGATGAGGAGGCCTTTGGGTCTTAAAACAACACTTGGTCAAAACACTGCCACCTACTCTGTGGCAGCTAACCACTGTTGTGTTTGATTTTTTGTTCCCAGACTCAGGAAGATAAATGCCATGTTCTCTCTCATTTGTGAATCCTAGATTCTAATGATACATGTGTGGGCATAGTATATGAAACTAGAAAGAAGACCATGAGAAGGAAAAAGAAAGTTGCAAGGAAGGAACAGAGAGAGTACTAGAATACATGAGATAAAATGAAAGTGTGACTACAGGAAACAGAGGGGCACAAGCAGGGGCAGGAGCATGCATGGGGACAGAGCAGAAGAGGGTTTTAAAACTTTTAATATTTTCCTTCATAACTGTATTTAGCATAGTTTCAATTTTTAAGTGGTTAAAATGTACTCTGGTAATAAGATATTTTCTGTTATTAACAAATTTGTATCCTTTTTAGTTTATAAAGTACCTTCACAGAAATAACTTTCAGTAAATTATGTCAATATTGGAATTTAAAACTTCAAAAAATGAATGGAATAAATGAATATGTATGCATAATCTCCCATTAAACAATCCCCTCTACTTCTCATACTTTCAAAGTTCAAATTTTCCAATACTAAGCAAGTAGAGCTAACAATACCTATACTACTCTATGGTAGTAAACTAAATTTGTAGGAGCCTATGGACATATCTAATGACCACTGATACCTTCAGAAATCTGCCAAGTCAGTCCTCAGCTTGGTTTAAAGGTATAAAACTCAAGTGTGAATCAGAACGAAGCTACAACCAAGTGAGACTATGAATGAGGTCTGAATGATAAAGGCAACAATTCTTACATATAGTTTAATACAGTCATACCACCCAATGTGGAAGTTTTAGCAAATGCCAATGAAATGGACGCTTTGAGGTAGGATTTGACATAGCTTTATGACCAGGTCTACTTCTGGAAACAAGTAACACAAAGATTCTTTAAGTCTTAAATGCAACCTAATTATATTTTTGTCTTCTGACATGGAATTTTAGTAAAAATACTGTCTGAAAAAATTACACCTGCTGACCAGTTCTCAAGAGCATTCTAACTAAATACTATTAAGTCTTGCAATCTTCTCTAAAGATTTCAAAGACAAGGAACTTTAAGAGCTAACACAGTATCACTATCTCAAGAATCAATAAACTACAAGTCAACTAATATAAAAAGTAAGGAAAAAGACTACAATTAGTCAGCAGAGATTGGCATAATAATATGAAATAAACTAAAACTGCAGTATAAATTAAAAACTGCAGTCACCCTTGATGATGTCAACATTTGTCCACACAAATTAGGAGTAACAGGTGGCACAAGCCTATAACTTCAATACTTAGAAAGAAGAGGCAGAAGGATCAGGAATTCCAGATCAGCCTCATCACATAGTTTGTTCAAGATCAGACAAGGCTACATGAGAAGACTGACTCAAAAACAAAAATCAAGGACTGGAGAGATGACTCAGTGGTTAAGACTCTGCCTTGAAGCAGAATGACCTGAGTTCAGATCCCAGGTCCCATGTAAAAATGCCAGGCAGAAACAGTGGCAGCCTGAACTTTCCAGCCCTGGTGGGGGGAGCCTGGGAAATCCCATAGTGAAGCAAAAAGGAGGTAGAAGCAATCCACGATGATTCCTAAAGTCACATAACAATGCTCTCTTTCTCTTTCTCTTTCTCTCTCTCTCTCTCTCTCTCTCTCTCTCTCTGTCTCTCGCGCACACACACACGCACACACACACACACGCGCGCGCGCGCTTACACCAAATTAAATAAAAAATTTTAAAAATCAAACAAACAAAGGTTGTCCTACAAAGAGAACATGATTAGCAAAAAAACAAAGCTATAAAAATTCAATACTTGGAAGGGAGGGAGGATGGAGGGAAACAGGGATAGGTACTCAATATGCTTGAAAAACTAAACTAAAATCAAATCAAATTTAACTTAATTTAAATTTAAGAAAAAGAAGCAGGATAAGACTAATCCAGCTCAAGGCCCACCTCCTCTGACTGCCTTCTTCCAACTAGGCTCTACCTCCTAAAGGTGCCATGACCTTCCCAACATGAGAGTCTGTGGGGGAACCCATTTCAAACCACAACAGATGGGTAGGTCAGAAGAGGGGTATATGGATGGGGAGGGTGAAAAAAGATGGGGGGGGTGGGAAGGAGGTCAGGGCAAAAACATAAACCCATTTTGTTTGTAAATGAAAATGAAAATTCTATGGGGCTGGAGAGGTGGCTCAGAGGTTAAGCCTCTCCTTTGCAGGAGGAAGGTCGTGAGTTCGGATCCTAGACCCCACGTATAAACGCTGGGCGGAAGCGGGGGCGGCCTGCGTTTCCGGTCCTGGTAGGGCGGAGCCTGTGAATCCTGGGGCAGAGTAAACAAGGAGGAGGTGGAGGCGGTCCATGGTGATTCCCGAATTCGTCCATGGTTCTACACACACACACACATACATATATACACGTGCACATGCACAATTGAATAAATAATAAATAAAAAAAAATTTTTAAAAGAAAATGAAAATTCTCAAAAAAAATAACATCTGCAAAATAAAAAAAAATTCAAGAATGCCTTGGCTTGCAATATAATTAGAGGGACAACTAACACAATAGATATTAATCAACACTAAAAAAATTGAAACCCTAGCACAAAAAAAAATTACCAAGGTTTCAATACTACAAAAAGAAAGATAAATCTTCAAAGAAATCCATGAAATAGTAACCAGAGGGGGCCAGTATAATGGCTCAATGGGTAAAGTGCCTGCTCAAACCCGAAAACTTATTACAGAAGCCAACATGGAAGAAGAGACTGACTTCTGAAACCTGTCTTCTAACCTCCATCTGTGTGTCATGCCATGCATGAATTTGTATTCTCTCTCTTAAAATAATAAAACATCTCTCAAAAAAAAAATCAAACATTTTTTTAAAAAGTTTGGAAATACCAAATCATTTTATTTTTCCTTCATTTACCAAACTTATTTTCCTAAATGACTGCAGGAGAAATAAGACACAAGAAAGAACTCTTTGTTCACAGCCAAGATTTATGTCAATAGAAACACTAAAGTACACAGAAACATAAATGCTGACTTTATAAAATAACTATAAATACCTGATCACAGAGAGACTGCAAAATAGATGTGACATATTCAACACACTGCTGGCGAATAACACTGTCTCCTGGAGACCGCACCAAAGCTAAAAGATCCTGGAATATCTCTGCATATCTTTCATCACCTTTAACAGTTCCATTAATTAGATGCAAAATAGCTAATTTACATGCTTTGTGTGAAGCCAGAGCATCAAGAAGAGCAAGCAACCTGGTGGTTTGGCTAGTATACTGTTTTTCTTTATCTTCTGAAGTGCTGAAATAAAATCAATATGTTTAGTAAGTAAGGTTCTGGATTTTTAAAGGCATTATTTAGTATTTTTCTATATATGGATATATGCAATTTTGCATACAACATTTCTGTTTATTCTTTGGTCATGATTGTTTTGGAATTATACAAATACTGCAAAATTTTATAAATTCATAGGTTCTTAACAATATATTTTAAGTAAAATTGTTTTTTAATATTTCACCTTCTAAAAGTTCAAAATCAAGACCTTGAGATGTCTTATACATGAAATGGGCTAGAGCTTTCTAATGAGAAATAATCTGTATATATATTCATTTATACATATATGTGTCCATGTGTGTATTTACATGTATTCGTACATGTTATCTGGACATTCTAAACCCTGGTTTCCAAATTGTAAATAAAAAGTTGTATCTGTGTCAAGAATAACTTGTGAGAAAATTCTAAAGACAAAATGAAAATACCTTTGTAAGTCTTCTACAATCAAATCCAACACAGTTCTCATAATCAGAAGTGCAGTTGGTGAAGCAAGGTCACACAATTGAACACAAATACGCCGTAGCATATGCTGAATGGGTTGGCAGGTTGTGCCAGAGAAAGAACGAACTATTTCTTGGAGCAACTTTGCTTGAACATGAAGGTGCATGCTCCACAATTTTCGGGTGTTGAGTGCCACTGATATATCATGTGGCTCAATAACCTGTTAAAAAAGTATAATGTGTGTACATAGATTTTTAATATTTATTTATAGTTACAAGACTTCAGAAAGAATGGTTATAAAAAAGAACATCTTTACTGCATGCTTAAAACAAAATTTTCTATTGTACAATTAAACACTTCTTTGAATTCAACAAGTCTAAAAACTCTTATTGTTCTCAAATTAGCAGTCAGTTGAGCAGAGTCCATTGGTGAAGCGATCTAATTGGCAACTTCTAAAACATAATAAAGGGAGAAAAAGGACTTGAAATAACAGAAAAATATAGTACAAGTATACATAACAGCATAATAAAACTTGCTTTAACAAAAATTTAAAACACTACCCCATACTTCCTCAAACATCAGCTTCTTCAGTTTTATCTCACCCTCAATTCAGTTATTTTATGCCTTTTGGGGGGAGAAAGATGAAGGTCTGTTTTTGTTTTAAATACACTGGCTGTATTTAAAGTGTTACTTGCAGTCACTTATAAGATGCATGTTATATGGAAGTGATACCTGAGTTGTTTGCATGGGCAAAGGAAGAGGCAGCAGCTCTGAAAGGAGAATGAGTCCAGAAAAAAATCCTTCAGGAACCTTCAAGATCGAAGAAAGAACTTCTCTTAACATTAAAGACCAAGTATTATTAGCCAGGGTCTCTTCAGAAATTGTAAGTTTTTCATTAACTCCTTGTGTAAAAGTCAATAAAATATCAATGATATCATTCTGAATTTTCTGTTCATCACTATCCAAACGACCTGAGAGAGGGATAGAGCACAGGAGCATATGTAAAGTAACAAGTGCTGAAGGAACACGCATGTCCTTAAACTCAAAGGATCCACCTCTCAGAAGTTCCGTTAACATAGTTTTAAGAAGAGTGAGTGTGCAGCGAGCCATTGAAATAGTAGTAACTCTGTGAAGGGTAGTCCCCATGTTCACATGGAGCCTCCAAGGCTGAGTCAAAATAGTGTTCAACTTTTGCAGAACCCGAATAAAGGTGTCCATTCCTTCAGCAGAAAAAAGCTGAATAACAGCAAGATTCCATTTCAGGTCTTTCTGTTGACCTTTATACAAAAGGAGGGAAAAAGAATTAATTACTCACATGCTAGTAATTAGTCAAGAATTTTAAATATTTATAAATGATACTCATATGAGGCTTAAAGTATAGTTTAGTTCCCAATATTATTTACCTTCAACAGGAGGTGGTGGGCATGCCACATTACAGAGAACACGTAAGGCAGTGGTAAGGCCAACTCCTTCTGCAGTCATCAAGTTATCAATGTTCTTCAAAAATAAAAACAAAAAACTTTAATTTCTTCATATCCATCATATCAACGAGAAATATGGCATTTAAAATATGAGCCTACAGTGACAGAGTACCTGCTGGTTTAATCCCCAGTACCAAAAAAAAAAGTTTTTTTTTTAATTTTTTTTATTATTATTTATTCAACTGTGCGCATGTGCATGTGTGTGTGTGTGTGTGTGTGTGTGTCTGTGTGTGTGTAGAACCACGGACGAATTCGCGAACCACCATGGACACCTCCACCTCCTTCTGCCCCGGGATTCACAGGCTCCGCCCTACCAGGACCAGAAGCGCAGGCCGCCCCTGCTTCCGCCTGGCGTCTATACGTGGGATCTGGGATCCGAACTCAGGACCTTCCGCCTGCAAGGCGGAGGCTTAACCCCTGAGCCACCTCTCCAGCCCAAAAAAAAAAAGTTTTAAGTACACATATTTTAGCACGTTTAAAACAAAAGAAAGCTGGGAGTGGTGATGCACATCTGTAATCCCAGCACTCAGAGGCTAAGGCAGGATGACTGCTGTGCGTCTAAGGCTAACCCCATGTTAGACAATTGGACCATGTCTCAAAAAAATTAAAAACAAAACATTTAAAAATCATAAGCTAAGGGAATGTATCCAAATTTATCCAGACCTAAAGAAATTTATCCAATTTTTCCATCTTTGGAATAGTTTATAATATGAACAGTGTTATGTAAAGAAAACAACTGTAATATACAATTAAAGTTACTGACTAAAGTAAAAGCATTAGACAGACTCTTGATATTACAATTTTGAAATACATTATTTCTTTATACCCATTTTATATATCTTTTCTCCCCAAAATAAAGTAATGACTATACTGACAACTGAGCTTTTGCGGTTTTCTAGGGTTTTGGTTTGGTTTTTTGAAACTAGGTCACACTACAGTATATATTTTTAAAACTTTAGAGAGAGAGAGAGAGAGAGAGTGTGTGTGTGTATCAGAGGAAACTGTGTCTCTGTGGTGGACCAAAGGTGACGTCAGGAATTATCCTAGATTGCTTCTATATCCTTTTTGCTTTATTCTGGAATTTCCCAGGCTCTGCCAACCAGGGCTAGAAGAGCAAGCTAAAGCCATTTCCACCTGTCATTTTTACATGGGACTTGGGATCCAAACTCAGGATCTTCTGCTTGCGAGGCAGAGTTTTAAGCCCTAAGCCATCTCTCCATCCTTATATTGTACATGTAAGCCACAATTTTTAATTCTGTTGCCTCTGTCTTTTACGTGTCTTGAGATTAGAACTATATACTACTTTACCAGAATGCCAAAACTGTATTTAAAAAGCCTTGTGAGTACTAAACCTCTTTCAAAACTGATGAGGGGTTACTGAAATAGCTCAACAGGTAAAGAAAGGTACCTGCTCAATACTTACAAACCTAATTACCTGGAGGCACACATACTAGAAGGGAAAGGACTTGTAAAAAGTCTTCCTTCTTCCCGGGGCTGGAGAGGTGGCTCAGCCTCTGGATTAAGGGGTTAAGGGGTTAAGCCTCTGCCTTGCAGGCGGAAGGTCCTGAGTTCGGATCCTAGACCCCATGTATAGATGCCAGGCGGAAGCGGGGGCAGCCTGCATTTCAGGTCCTGGTAGGGCGGAGCCTGTGAATCCCAGGGCAGAGTAAACAAGGAGGAGGTGGAGGCGTCCATGGTGGTTCCCGAATTCATCCGTGATTCTACACACACACACACACACACACACACACACACACACACACACACGCACACAATATTAAAAAAAAAAAAAAGAAAAAAAAATTTTAAAAAGTCTTCTTCTTCCACCTACCTATATATGTGCTGTGGTACTCTGAAGAAGCAATATAGAATGCTTACACTACATAGCACTATCTAAAATGCACATATCAAGGAGTACACAGAAGAAAAAGAAATGCAATTGTTCACATTTAGCACTTGCCTATCGTTCTACCAGACACTAAATGGCTTCAATTATATAAATATATATTATTATTGGAAGGCATGCATGTCTCACAGTGAATATAGAGATCAGAGAATAAGTTCCTCTCCTTCTATCTTAAAGAGGCAGAATCTCATATCTGCCACTGCATCTACTCCAGGCTAGCTGGATGAACTTTCAACTTTCCTATCTCACCATAGGAGTGTTGGAAACATAGGTGTGTTTTTTTTTTTTAAGTAGTTTCTGGGAATGAAACTCAGATTCATTAGACTTGCACAATAACCTGGTGAACCATCTCATTGCCCCAATTTTTGTTTGTTCTTGATAGTACTGAGATTAAATTGAGCATGCTAGGGAAGTGCTGTACCACTGGGCCATGCCCCTAACCCTTCATTCACATTTTTATAGCTTTTGAAGAGTAGTATTACAAGTGAACTTAAAAACTTGGATAAAATGGGGGCTGGAGAGGGAGCTCAGGGGTTAAGCCTCTGCCTTGCAGGGGAAGGTCCTGAGTTCAGATCCTAGATCCCATGTATAAACTCTGGGCGGAAGTGGGGGCGGCCTGCGTTTCTGATCCTGGTAGAGCGGAGCCTGTGAATCCCGGGGCAGAGTAAACAAGGAGGAGGTGGAGGCGTCCATGGTGGTTCCCGAATTCATCCGTGATTCTACACACACACACACACACACACACACACACACACACACACACGCACAAACACACGTGCATACACGCAAATTGAATAAATAATAAAAATTTGGATAAAATAACATATGTTCCAAGTATTCCAACTTTTTTCCTTTTTAGTTCTTTTAATGTTTCATAAATGAATATAGTGAATTTATGATACTTAAACACCTTACCCCCAATCCCATAACTATATTAAGTCTCAGATTATAAACTTTAAAAAAAACTCCATTCTCATGTGGAGGCAGAGCGCTGAAAAGGCAGAAAGCTCAGGAAGTAGGGGGAGTAAGGTATAGAGGGAGAGAGACAAAGAAAGAAAGAAAAAAGAGAGGGGGAGGGAGAAAGATACATATAAATCGAAACTTGGTTTTGTTCTTATTTTTGAGACAGAATCTTGCTATACCGTCCATGCTAATCTCAAACTTGTGATCTTTCTGCTTTAGCTTCCCCAGTGCTGGGATTTATAGGTATGAACCACTGTACTCAATTCAAAACTTTTAATTACAGCATGTAATTAATTTTTTTTTTCTTCTTGGAGACAGGATCTCATATAGGCCAGGCTGCCTCACACTTCTGATCCTCCTACCCCTATTTCCAAGTCCTGAAATTACAGACATGTGCTACCATGGCAGGCTCATGTGATTCAATTTCTGGAAGTGAATTTTTTCCTAGTTAAATGTCTTACTCAAGTCACTTCATATATATTGAATGTGCTATTAATATTCACCCTACTATCTGCAAGTAAATAATATACAACACACCCAATATTAATTACATTTCTGCTAAACAAATTATAAAAAGAAGAAAAACCCCAGATATCACTTAAAACAGTTAAGAACATAGCCCACAAGACACCAGAGGAAATAAGAATCTTAATAAACAAAGAATGAAGAGAAGGGCAGAAGCACAAAGAAAAATCTGAAGCAGATAACCCCAAACAATGCTCTGCTATTACTTCAGATTACACTAAAATGGACAATATACAAATTATTTTAATAACATACTGCAATTACAACAGAAAGATGGTTTCCTCACTCTCACATCCACACACAAACACACAGAACTCACCTACTAAATGAAAGGGTAGGAGACAATTCATTCTACATTGAGCTTCTACTTTAAAACTTGTATATGTCTATGAGTGACTTTAAACTATTTTTCTATGCTGAATATTGGATCAAATGAAAAATAAAGAAAAAAGCTCCAAGCTACAGAGATGGCTCAGAGGTTAAGCCTCTGCCTTGCAAGCAGAAGGACCTGAGTTCGATTCCTGAATTCCACGTAAAAACACTAGGTGGAAATGGTGGCAGCCTGCAATTATAGCTCTCGAAGGTTGAGCCTGAGAAATCCCAGAGCAAAGCAATAAGGAGGTAGCAGCAATTCAAGATGGTTCCCGAAGCCACCTTTGGTCCTCCACAGAACCACATAGTACCCTCAGACAGACAGACAACACACACACACACACACACACACACACACACACACACACACATACACAATGAAATTGAAAAAAAAAAATCTTTTAAGAAAAAGCTCCAAGATTAAGGATGAATGTACTGACTTCTTCATTATGAAATAGACATAAATTTTTCAATATTATTTTTAACTATAGATTTTATAATTTCAACTTTTATAAATAATTCCAACTACAGATTGCATCATCCAAACAACAACAAACTGGTCTAAATTAAAACTACTTGGAACTGACTATATCAACTATGATGGTTAGTCTCAATTATTCACTTAACACTTAACATGGGAAGAAGGCCTCTGGACATGCCTATGAAAACTTTGATGTGCTAAGACCCATCTTAATTGTGGCTGGGCAAGGGAACCTGGACTGTATAATAAAGGAGCTGAGAATCAGCAAGGAAGCATGAATTAATTCATATTCTGTGTTCTTTTAATTTTTTTTTTTTAACGTGGGACCTGGGATCCGAACTCAGAACCTTCTGCTTGTGAGACAGAGTCACAATCCCTGAGCCATCTCTCCAGCCCGATATTCTGTGTTCTTGACTGTGACTATGAAAAGACCAGTTTCCTCAAGTTTCTGTTGCTGTGACGTCCCTGCCTGACATAGTGAGCTGAATAAACTCTCTTCCCTGAAGTTATTTTTATCACAGCAACAGGAAAGGAAATTAAGATATTTATTTTCACTAAATATTCTGAAATTCATCTTAGTAATTAAAGTTTAACATTTTTTGTTTCATTACCATAGATTTTAAAAGACTTGTAAATATAATCAAAATTTTACTCTCACTGCAAATGAAAATTAAGGAAGAAACTAGAGTAGAAAGTAAATAGTACAAGAACTGTATGCATGTATATCCATATATACAAAAATTAGCTATATCCATATACCAATGTTAAGCAAATTAATCAAGGACATGATTCCTGCATTATCTAAACAAGTAATGCATTATTACAATATATAATCACAAAGCTTCATAAAATGAAAGTACTTTCAAAATTTACTTACCTGTTTAACATATTCAATTAGGTTTGGAATGCAGTTAATTTCAAATCTAAGATTTTTCAGAGGTTCAAGCCACTTGCCAAGTTCTTAAAAAACAAAAGGAATAATCTATAATGTTTAAAAATAAAAGCCTTTATAACAAATGAAATTATGGTATTTTTTTTCCAAAAGTAAACAATGTCAACAGAGCATTCTTTACAATCACCTAAGTTTTATAAAATAATTAACTCTTGTATCTACTTCTTTCCTTTTCTTTTTAAAGACAGGGCCTCAGTATGTATCCCGGGTTGGCTTCAAATTCATAATCTTTCTATAAAAATCTGCCAACTGGTGGAATTAGAAGTGTGTTCCACCATGTCCAGTTTATGCATTTAATCCTTTACATCAGCTTTAAAATAAAATGAAAACATAGCCTACTATACTGATTCAAAAACTAAGTGACTATACTCACTTATCTAAGTTTTTTTAAATGTTTAAATGCTTAAACAGTCTGCCTAACTAAAAAAAATCTTTTGCAAAGTCAATTTAAATACAAAACAAATTTTATGTGATTATAAGCCAGTATTATAAAGTGAATTTTGTGTCTACATTAAATTTCAATTTTGCTTTTCTCTTGTGGTACTGATGATCAAAACTAGGGCCTCATGCATAGGAGAAAAGTGCTCTATTATGAGCTATTTATCCAGTCCAATTTTATCCATTTCTTAATTTGCATTATAAAATTAAAAGAAATTATCATCATCCCTAATATAAAGATAGTAAACTCTTGATTATAAAACACAAATGAAATACAGACTTAACTACCCAGAACATGGAACTTATTTTACTATTTTTAAAAACATGCATGCCAAGGTGTGGAAGTCAGAGGACAACTTTCAGAAGTCAGTTTTCTCCTTGTACCATGTGGGCTCCCAGAGATCCAGCTTAGTTCTCCAGGTTTGCAAGCAAACCTTACCACTGAAGTATTTTGTTAGTCCAAACATAGAACTCTTCAAGAAGCTACAACTCCTATACCCTTTCTCCAAATGTTTTTAGAAAACCATTGTAATGGACAAAAGGATACAGAACACTAGCTTAGTGCATGTGAAACTGTGGATGCGATTATCCACATGAGGAAAAATAAAAGAAAAGCAGCTGATTGTCCAAACTAACTTACCATATAAATAAGGCTATAAATAAGGCTAATGGCAATAGAAAACAGAAGTCATGTCTCTCCTTAGTTCTATCCATTTCCACGACGGTTATAGCTAAAACATATTTAGTATGCTTCTCATGCTTTTTTAGTTCTATCCATTTCCACGACGGTTATAGCTAAAACATATTTAGTATGCTTCTCATGCTTTTTTAATTATTTGTTTCAATATACAGAATATACTTCATCACTCAGAAAATAGTAGTAAAGCATTAATACCATTGAAGGGGTAAAGATGTAGCTCAGTGTAGAGGACTTTTCAAGCACATACTAAGTCCTGGATTCAATCAGCACAGCAAAGACCAACCAACAGATAACAAATAATGGTAATACTTTAAAAGAGATTGTATGCCCTCCTTTTATAAGGATATATACTTAAGGGGAAAAAACCTAATTCTATTAAGGGAAGTGAAGTTTAAACACCTAAATTACACAAGAGATAACACACATAAAATTTACAATTAAAAAGAAAAAGAAGAAAGTCAGATACAATAATATACACTTTTAATCCCAGCACTCAGGAAGTAGAGAAAGGAGGTTAGGAATTTGAGACCATCCTGGACTATATAGTAAGAACCTGTCTCAAAAAAGGAAATTAAAAAAAAAATAAAGCATTTTAAGAATATTTACTCAATGTTATCAAAAGCCAGGAAACAAACTGATTTCTAAATGTGATTACTTACCATAAAACTTTTATAAGATTACCCATATAAGGTTGTCAAAAACTTTATTCAATAACACAGACTTTAAGAATCAGTACTCAGTACTTCCTTTTTTGTTTTTTAAGTTCCTTTTGCCTCAGTCTCCTGAAGGCTTAGATTACAGGTAAAATTTATTAGTATTAGGAACATATTCTACCATGCCCTACCTGCCTTTACTTTGGAATATAATACAAATATGCTAATCCACAAGTAATTTTATAAGCATACTCAGAACAGTACATTCATATATGTAGAGCAAAGCATAAAGAGAACAGAAACAAAACCCTAACAAATACTAAACTGATTTCTTCTGTCCATTTTCATTACTTCTTCCATTTGATTAGCTACACTTCCAGTTTCTATGACTTATTAGAAAAAAGTTCTTTCAAGAGACCTTTTGGGCCAGTGAGACCTCATCTACCTGCTCACAAACCCAGAGACCTGAATTTGATCCCCAAAAGTCAATGGTGGAAAGAGAATTGACTTCCAAAAATTGTCCTTTGACCTACTCTTGCACCATAGCACTCATACATGTACCTTTTATCTCTCGCTCAAGTAAATATTAAAAAAGAAAACCTTTTTTATTTATATACTAAAATATTTCATCAAGCCTTTTATCTTATAAACCTTCTCCCTAAAAAATCAACTTCAGGACTGGAAAGATGGCTCAGGGGTTAAAGCCTTTGCTTTGCAATCAAAGGACCTGAGTTCAGATCCCAAATCCCATATTAAAATGCCTGAAGGAAATGGTGGCTGCCTCTAATTCCCACCTGAAAGGTAGAGCCTGGGAAATCCCAGAGTGAACCAGTGAGGAGGTGATCCCCAATGTCATCCTTGGGCCTCCATAGGTATGCACAGTGCTCTGACTATACACACTAATTAAGAGAGAAGGAGAGAGAGAGAGAAAGACAGAAAGAAAAAGAGAGAAAGAGAGGAGGAGAGAGGAAAGAAAGAAGAAAAAGAAAAAAGAAAGAGAAAGAAAAGAGAAAGAAAGAAAGAAAGAGAAAAAGAAGGAATGAAGAAAAGAAAGAAAGAAAGAAAGAAAGAAAGAAAGAAAGAAAGAAAGAAAGAAAGAAAGAAAGAAAGAAAGAAAGAAAGAAAGAAAGAAAGAAAGATTAAGTTAGTTAGTTCCTTCATTCAATAAATTAAAAACCAGGGGGAGGAGGACATGAGTAAAATATTTGCTATACAAACAGTAGGACCTGAGTCTGGATTCCAAGAAATCGTTTAAAACCGGGAACAGTTGTGAACATCTGTAACCCCAGCAGTGGAGTATGAGGCAGACAGATAGGTGCTGGGGGCTCACTAGCCAACCAAGATAACCAAAATAGCAAGCTCCAGGTTCAGTGAGAAACCCTATCTAAAAAAAATTAAAAAAAGCCAGGATAGAAAGTGCTAGAGGAAGACAACTGATACTGAACTCTGGTCTCCACATGCACGCACAGTATTATCAGGTATAGTATCAAAATATGGTGCTAGGGAGATGTCTCAGTTGATAAAGTGCTTGTGGAAAATGAGGAACTGAATTGAATTTCCAGCACCCGTGTGAATGAGTCAGGCATAACAATGTGCACCTCCAATCCTAAGAATTTAGGAGACAGAATCCCTGAGTCTAGTTGGCCAGCCAGTGCAGCTAAACAGCCATCTCCAGGTTCAATAAAAGACTTTGTCTCAAAGTTAAATAAAAGATCCTATCTCAAAAAAATAAGGCAGAAAGTTATTGAGAAAGACACCTAATGTTAACTTCTGGCTTCCAAACACATGTGCACAAATGTGCATACACAATGACACAAATATAATAAAGTGATAATTAAAACTATCCGAAAGTTTTTCCCTTCACATATCACAAAAGTTTAGATAACATGAGGTACCATACCTTGTAATTTAGCATTATTTTCATCTGCTTTACAAAGCTTCAAAAGAGATGCTGCATGTTGTTCAAGCATTTGAACATCACTAGAAGATTGAACCACCATCAAAATAAGTATGCATGCATAATTATAAGCTACTGACTTCTTAGACTTGGAATCTCTGAAACAAAGAACAGTATTTAAGTTTGGGATAGGAAAATACTTTTTCAACAATAACTTAAAACATTTTTGTCTATGTGGTTTTAAAGAAAACAAGGAAATTAACAATGAGACATTATTTAATTTCTTGAAAACAAGAAACCAGAATTTTTACACTTCGCTTCCAATTCATCTAGAAATACTATTAATAATAGTAATCCTTTTGTATACACAGAAGCCTGGTTCTGCAACCCCTGTAAATACCAAACCCATGAACCATTCAGAATCTTCTATAAAATACAGTATTCACATATAATGCATGCACGTCTTCACATCTATATCACCTCTGTATCACTTATAATACCTAACATAATGAAAATACACTTATGCATTAAGACAAAAAGTTTATGAAAATCCAGTGCAGACTATAATCCAGGTTGGTCTCAAACTCACTATGCAGCCAAGACTGATTTCAAATTCACAATCATGAGCCAGGCAAAATGGCTGAGTGGGTAAGATGAACTCCTTATAAACCTGGCAACCTGAGTTCTATCCCTGGAAATCCACATGGTAGAAGGAAAGAACTTCTAAAAATGTCCTTTGATACCTATGGCATGCACACATGCACATCCTCTCTCCCTTCTCCTTTTCTTTCTCTTTCACCATCCACTTTCTAATATAACAAATATTACAAAAAATTTATAGTCTTCCTGCCTCAGCCTCCCACATTCTGAGATTACAGGCATGTACCACCATGCCAAATTCAGGTGCATTTTTCGCCAAATATTGTGTGTGTGTGCACGTGCACGGCGTGTGTGTAAATACATATATATGCATTTAATAAGATTTGTTATATATTTACATATATGTTGTTGTTTGGGGTTTGTTTTTTGGTTTTTGGTTTTTTTGCAAGCAGGCTAACCTTTACTACTAAACCATCTCATTGGACCTTTTCTCCAGTTTTTTGAAACAGGGTCTCATTCTATACACTATATACCCAAGTTAGCCTCTAATTTGCAGGGAACTGCCTTCCTCAACCTCCCAAGCGCTGGACATGTATGTATCACCATGCCCAACTTCCCAAGTATTTTTGATTCACAGTTGATTAAATTCATGGAAGCAGAACCCAAAGAGTGGGACAACTGTATACAATGAATACATTAGAGTATAAAAATACATTAATAAAAACAAATGAAGAATGAAATATTAACAATTAACAGTTAATGAATTATGAGGCTATATACTTCATTGGTCTCCTTTAAAAATGTTCAATCTGGAAAAATAGCAACAAATGTAGTCGTCTATCACCATTCAGTCTTCCAGAAAGCAATTACTAAGAAACAATATAGTAAAGTATAGAAGCCACTGTACTTTTGCTTTTCATTGGTCACTCAAAGTATCCTACCAAGTCCCATTATGAAGGCAGTTATTTGCATGTTTCCGTTTTGCATGGCATGCACTAGAAAGAGGGCATGTCTCTTCTCATACACTAAAATCCTCTGCTCTACTAGGCAGGCTCTTCAAAACTGTTATCCTTCCCTATTTCCCCCATTCAGTCAAAGCTGTTTTGAATCAGAGTACTACAAATGGTTTAGAAAAAGTGCAGTAGAGAGTGTGCTCCTACTTTTTTAAAAACATACATCCATTCAGTATCTTATATGTGTGCTTATATATGTAGACACACATGCCATGTGTGTATGTGTGTGTGTGTGTGTGAATGATGTATGTAGGCAAACATGTACCACAATGTGCATGTGGAAGTCAAAGGACAACTTGTGGGACTTGGTTCTCTCCTTCCATCATAAGGGCTCCAATAACTGAATTCAGGTTGTCTGGCTTTACAGCAAGTGCCCTGACCATTGAGCCATCTTACTAACACATTACTACTCTTTTTTTTTTTTAATTCAATTGTGTGTGTGTGCGTATGTATGTGCGTGCACGTGTCTGTGTGTGTAGAACCACGGACGAATTCGGGAACCACCATGGACCACCTCCACCTCCTTCTTGTTTCTCTGCCCCGGGAATCACAAGCTCCGCCCTACCAGGACCAGAAGCGCAGGCCACCCCCACTTCCGCCTGACGTCTATACATGGGATCTGGGATCTGAACTCAGGACCTTCCGCCTGCAAGACAGAGGCTTAACCCCTGAGCCACCTCTCCAGCCCCCACATTACTCTTAAGGTATAAAGTCCAGGGCTTTAAGATTCCACACAAATCAATAGGGACACTACAATTGAAATCTCTGTGAATACCACAGGGTAACTGCGAAAAGCTGAAAGAGTCCATTGTGTTGCTGTTAACAGCCACATCAGAGATTTCTGCTATTCTAATTCTCAATTAACAAGGACATTATATCAAAAGATATACTTTTGCATCAAAGAAACATGCTTTAAAAAAAAAAAAAAGAAGAGCTGGAGAGATGGCTCAGGCGTTAAGACTCTGACCCAAAAGAAGAAGGTCCTGAGTTCAGATACCTGGTCCCATGTTAAAAAAAAAACAACAAACCTGCCAGGCAGAAAGAGCGGTGGGCTTGGTCCTCCAGTGCATTTCTCTCTCACTCGCTCGCTCTCTCTCTGTTTTCTCTCTCTCACACCCACACACAGGAAATTTTAAAAAATATTTTTAAAAAAGAAATTAATCCATTAACAAACTGGTTTTCTAATAGAAATTACCCTAAGGCTTCTTTGGAATAGTACTCCATTAAAGTAATGAGACTCTGAAGATTTTTCTCAAGGCTGAAAACATGTCCAACAGCTGATCTTCCCACAGGATTAAAAGTAATCAAATAAAGATTATGAAGGGTTCCCAAGAGATCTGCATGGTCAGTTTCTTCACTTGCTGTACACCTCTGAAAATGACTAAACAGTTCTGTGATACACTGCAATGTCTGAGTTGAGTCCTGCAGCCACAAGGCAAAGGCATCATCACCACCTTCAGACTGGAGACCTTCCTCTTCGTCTTGATCATAAAGGTGACACAGAGCTCGGATCAACAAATTTGTTGCTTCATATTCTGACATATAAAAAAGAAGACCCTTCTGTGACTGTGCAAGAAACTTCAAAACATCTTTTGTGGCCTGCAATACACCAGGGTGGGCACTCGTAACTGGAATTGACAGAAGCAAGGTGACCAACTCCAAGAAATGATGACTATGAAGATACCTGTGGAGAAATTAATATATGTCAAGTAAGAACAAAGCATTCCTCATTACTCAAAATTTACTAGAGGAGATAAAAGTAAAAAATGTTCATAGTCTTACTCCTTAGCCTCCAAATTATAATGCTTTTACCATAAACGGAAATAATTATTATAATGTGAGTCACAAGTCTTTCTTCTATTGGGTCAAATAAAAGCAAACCGTCTATAAAGCTTTCTCCTTAACACTCAACGGATATTCAACAAATGACTGATGCTTTTTCTTTAGGGAACTAATCATGACTACTTTTAAGTTTTCTTTTTAAGTCACTTTTTTTTTAACTAGGGTCTCACTCTATTGGGTATATCAATCTGTGTGAATTAGTGTACCAGGAAATATATTATATAGAATAGGAAAATATAGTAGGTTTAGATTTACTCTAGAGATGAATTAATCTGGGGAGGATAAATTATAGTATGTGACTAGGAATTACTCTGGGGAGGATAAATTATAGTATGTGACTAGTTAACACTATTAAAGAAGCCTAGTTTCACCCAATCTAAGAAATACTTCTTTTTCCCAGATCAGCCTCAAATTCATGGTAGTTCTCCTGCCCAGGCCCATGTGATTGCTGAGATTGTAGGTGTGAACCTCTATGCCTTGGCTGAAGAACTATTCTTTAATATACTAATTTTTAGGGGGGAACCTACAATTTACCCAGTATTTTAAAAAGGACATAGGTGATACTGACAACTTTTGTTTTTATTTTTCTGAAACAGGGTGTGACACTGTTAACCTAAGCTGGCCTGATAAAAACTATGCAGGCAAAGTTGGTCTCAAACTTGTGGCAATCTTCCTGTCTCAGTAATCAGGATTTACGTGCATGGCTTCCTACTGTTGACCTTCTCTCCTACTCAACCCTGTATCAGCAACTAGTATCTCTTCTTCCCACCCTATTAACCTTTTTCTTTTCACAAAAGCATTTTTTTTTTAATTTTTGCATGTGCGTGCGCATATGTATATGTGTGTGTGTATCAGAGGGCATTGTGTATCCCTGTGGAGAACCAAGAGTGATTTCAGGAATCATCCTGGATTGTTCTACTTCCTTTGTGCTTGGCTCTAGGATTTCCAAGGGCCAGAAGTACAAGCTGCCACCATTGTCACCTGGCACGTTTTTTTTAAATGTGGGATCAGCGATCTGAACTCAGGACCTTCTGCTTTCGAGGCAGAGGTTTAACCCCTGAGCCATTTCTCTGGCTCCCAATTAACCTTTTTTATTTAAGTTGCTATGTTTGAGTGGGGGCATGTATGTTCTACAGCATGCATGTGGAGGTGAGAGGACAATCTTCAGGAATGAATTCTTTCCTTCCATCTTGTGGGTAAGAAAACTGAGCCATCCTTTCCAGTTTACTCTCCTGTTCTAGAAAAATAAAAACTCCATCTACACCCTAGCATGTCCTGGATGTTGCCTTATTTCTATTTTTTGCTTGTCATATGTAGCCCAGGATAACCTCAAATTTGTATTTCTGATTTTCCTGACTCGGTTTCCCACTTGGGTAGGAGCACTATCATGGCCACTTTATTTTTTTGTTTCAGATCAAACCTAAATCTTTAACCTAAAGCTAGAGAAATGCATTACCAACAAGCTACATCCCCAGTTCCCTGCTGTCTCATTTCTTACTTTGCTTTGTAATTAATATTAAAACTGTAACCAACACTGACTGCTTCCATATCCTCATTTCCCAGTGACTCATCACCACTTCATCTCCAACTACTACATTAAAAAAACAACGGGGGGGGGGGGTAGACAATAGTGAAATAGCTCAGTTGGTAAGGCATCTGCTTGGGAGGGGGGACAATCTGCTTTTTCCCAAAGTTCCATTGCAGTCTATACTATAAAATTCATTACAAGATTTCCTGTTGTGACTTTCTGAATATTGCAAGTGTATTTGACTCAATAAACTATTCACTGCTTCCTGGAGCTATTTTCTTCTCTAGGATTTCTTGATGTTTTGCAGTTCTCATTTCACCTTTCTATTCTTTTCAAGGTTCCTACTCTGCTCCCATTACACATCACTGCTCCCCAGTGCTGCCACTGGCCTCCCAGTATTCAATCTGTATGGGATGGCAATACCTAAGCTTAAATATTTGCTTTGGGCTTTCTATTTTTCTCGGAACTTTCTCAAAAGTTATTAAAGATGGCTCAGATCACAAGGACAATTAGCTCAGAAGCATGGAGGAGTAAACAACCTAAGTCTAAGAGGAAAAGAGTTGATGAACAAACCCCAAGCTTAAATCATTTAGTGGGATGAGTTAGAGAACATATTTCAGATCCCCGAGGGTCTATTTATCTACACTGAAAAGTAAAATAGCACCACCTTCACTAGCTTTTCTTCTCTCCTCATCTTAATCTCTTGCATGTCTGCTTCTGAAAAAGTTCTCAGATCAAGGACCTACACCCAAGACTTTTGGCTTTGCTTTAGGGAAATTAAAATAAGCCCAACAGTTAAAACCAGGAATGGCTAGGTACAGATTTCAATAGGCAAATACTTCATTTCCTAACAATATGCTTTGGTCCCAAATCAACACAAAAACTAATCACGGAAATAAGTAACAAAATAATAAACATGCTTACTCTTCCATTTTTGTTAGAAAATTACTTACTAGCCAAATGCTAGAAGACACCGCCTCATTTTGTTTTAGTTCAAACAATATTAAAAGTAAAAACTAGTAGCAATGTCAAAAGCACATTACCACACTAAAAGAACAAATGACAGAAAAAAGTGACAATAGAACTTTAAAGATATTTACCAGGACTTAACAATTAGATTGGCAATTAACTATTAAGACAATAACAACTATAATTATTAAAATCACCATTAATATTATCTTGTCTTTAATAAAATAATTAAATGACAAGACACTCCTTTCTAGTATTTTCCCAGAAACAACTAAACCTTTTCATTTAGTTTTGGTTATACATATGCTATACAACATACATTGGTATTATTTATTGTCCTCTATCTCTGCTCCTAATACAGGCACATATACATACAATAATATATTCCTGAGTAGTTATTTTAAAATAGATACATCATGATAGTGAGAAAATGGAATTAGCCAACATGCCCATCAACAGAAGAATGGATAAGGATGAGATTATGGAATTTACTGGTAAGTGGATAGAATGGGAAATTTAACATTGATCCAGATATCTCAGACACAGAAAGGTAAGCACCACAAGTTCTCTCTTATATCCCTGTTAATGTACTTGGCTTGAAATTACAGTAAGAGCCAAAAAAATGGAAAGGGAACAATAAGTGGCAAAGTAGGAAGGAATGATTAGAGTGAAAGCTTTTAAAGGGGGAGATTTAGGATACCATGACAAGTAAAGTGAGGGAAAGAATAATTTAGAAAAATACATAGGGGGGCATGAGGAGATGAGAGAAAGGAAAGACAGAGGGACTTACAGAAAAACCCTAAGACTGTGAAAAATAACCCCATAAGAATCTTCTATGCTAGTTTATGTTTTAAAAAAAAAAAATCTTTTAAAGAAAGGAACAAGAATGGGCAGTCTCTATACAGAGGAGCACAGCATGAGGAAAACAAGGCAAAACAAAATAAAAAAGCCCTAAACTAATTCACTTACAACCCAGTGACAAAACTATACTAGAAGTAAAAGGAATGTGACACTTCCTGATAAAATGTTGGTCAGAGAGATCTCAATGGCCCCCAGACATAGATTTTTGCCTTTGCTCTTGGTTGCTCTCCAAAAACTGTCAGTAAGTCCCTATTACTGAAGACGTAACACATGGATCACAGAACATGGGCAAAACACATCAACTGGAACTGGTCTGAGAACTTCCTCCTTGTTGGATGGCTTACACAGTACCAAAGAATACTGTAGAAGCTACTGGGGGAAAAATAATCACAGATCTCATCAATTCATGAGATCTGCAAGTTGCAATAAAAATCACCACGGCAACAGGTGACCATCAGTGTAATAATGGCATAAGTATAAAGGAGATAATCAACAGCTTTCTGTTGAACTAAAGACCCACTTAGAATGAAACACATTCCTGTTACTGTTAACTAGAATGAGAACCTACAAAAGGAAAGAAAACAGATCAAAAGAGAAAAACAGCCGATGAACCTATAGGTAGGAAGACAATATACCAAATCGCTCTATAAAAAATACCTGCTATAATACCCATAGATTTGATGAACGTTTAGCACTCAGCCTAGAAGTCTTCTACAACAGAGGTAGAGGACCTCAACACTCTGACAGGATGCAGTCTAAGGTAGTAGAAGAACAGTGAAGTGGCCAGCCATAATGCACAATACCAGTGACCAAGCAAGGCTTACCCAATATCAGGCTAACTTAATCTCTCCCCATCCTAAGGCTTAGGGAATCTCCAGGAAGAGAGGCCAGTGAGATGGTAAGAAACTAAAGAAGGAAGGTTCACCATTGAACAAGACATTCCATTCAAGACAAGACTGCTGCATCCAGAAACTCACTGCAGTGAGACTTGTCCTTACCAGACCTGCACAATGACTGACATTCCAACATGCCCCCATAGACTATCAAGGAACTCAAGAGAGATAAGAACATACAGTGGAAACCTTGGGGATTATAGCTGGATGCGTGAAGGGAAATGTCCTATTTGTGGGGTGGTTTCAGGAAGAGCAACTTGGTATGCCACAAAAGGCCTGAACCCCCACAAAAGCAGACAAGCCAAAGGGAACCCTGGGGTCCATAGAATCAGATAGGCAGGAAGGTAGGAGGGAGTGGGACGGATTGATGAAGGGAAGGGAGGGGGACGGGGAGAAGGGGAATGGAGGGAAGCAGGGATAAGTACTCAATATGCTTGTAAAAACTAGAAAAGTAAATAGACTAAAATACACAGTTGAGTATTATGTCTCCAATGGTTTGTGAAATTTAGTTCTCAAAAGACAAGAATGTCTTACCTAAAGAGAACAGGATATGGATCATCCCTCTCTGGAGGTCCAGTAATCCTTGCTATTGTTGGAAAAGACTTAACAGGCGGCTGAATCATTGTATGAGGTGCAGTTTCCATCAAATGAAAAATTTCTTCTAAGAGGTTAATCAGCTTTTCAATTTCACCTTCGCTTATGTTTGAGGATTCCAAAAGATCCATGTCCATAGAAGCTTCTACTTCATTTTCATAATCTGGATTTGTTCTCTCAAGTCCAGCGTCTGTGTCATGATCAGCTTCGTTGTGGTTAGGAACAGATGAAGTCTTCTCTGCTAGATGGTCACCAAGTCTTTTAATCTCCGACAAAATTTCATAGAAATGGCATTTTTGAAGAATAGCTGAGCCTGCAGTGACAACCCTCACAGTCTGATCTAAAAGTATGAGCTCCAGAAGTTTCTGATAGCCGCTTTTTTCACTCTGTCTGCCTCTTAAAAAAGCTTCCATACCTTCTGTCATATTAATGACACTGTCTAGAGCTTTAAAAGCATTTAACTTTAGGGAAGATGAGACATGATCAGCAAACAGGAGATCAAACAATACATTGATCACTCCTGCTTGTAACAATTCTGTAACTCCTTGAGTCCCACATTCTGCTAATGAGGACACCAATTTGGTCCCAGCTTTGAGCTGTCGGACATTTAAGGCTATGGGTTGACGAAATGCTACTTGCAAGTTTAAAGCTTGCATTGTCCAATCTACCAACTGACCAAGTGAGTCTTGTTTTGTGTTTTTCAACTGTAAATAGCTTAATCCTTTTATTATTAGACTTGGAATTTCTTCTAGAGCTGTTACCCATTTTGCACCTCTGTCTTCCCGATACAAATCCAATAGTTCAGTTAATTTCACTGACGCTTCTATTGCCCCTGAATTTTCTTTATCCGGACCTTGATCCTTCATTCTACTGATTTCAATTTCAAAAGTAGTCTTATAAGGACAGCTGAAATACAAGAGTGGCACTAGTTCCCTGTCATAGGGATCATATGTCATAGGAGGAACAGAAGCCAAATCTTCAGGAGTATATTCAACATCGAAGTTTGGATACTTGAAAGTTTCCCGCTCCAAGTCAGCAATTCCATCTTCATCACTAGAAATTTGTTCATAACCATCATCCCCTGAAAGGTTAAATAACAATTAAGTATCATTTCTATATTATTCTTGCTTAATATATTAATTCTGATTAATCAAAAAAAGTTTCTGGGGCTGAAGAGATGGCTCAAGGGTTAAAGCCTTTGCCTCACAAGCAAAAGGTTCTGAGTTTGGATCCCAAACCCCACAAAAAAACACCTAGCAGAAATGACAATGGACCGCATTCTGGCTCTGAAAAGTGAGCCTGGGAAACCCCAGAGCAAAGCAATAGAGCAACAGAGGCAGAGCAATCAAGGATGATTCCCAATGTCATCCTTGGGTACTAAAGGTACACATACTCGTGTGCCCTCTTTTACACAGAGCCACACAAACACACCCACACATGCAAAAAAAAAAAAAAATTGTCACCACGAATCGAGCATTCACAACAACCAATTTCCTCAACAAAATCGACTTTACAACCACTCATGTTCACAATTGCCAATATTTTATCATTTCTAATAAAATACAGCTAAGTTTGTTAAACAAATTATTTTATTTTACCTATTCAGCTTTGTAATTAACTCTGTAATAAATGCTTTCCCTCAGAAATAAAATTTAAAATGCCTCAAAGTAAAAATTAAAAAAAAAAAACTCTCTCAAAAGAGAAGAAATTAAAGTAAGGTACCCAAGAGCAATTATTTTATTTTAAGAACAAAAATACGAGTGGGCAAAAATTGTTAGTTAAATAAAAATACCATAAATTGGGCACAGCCAACATGCCTGTAATTTCAGTATTCGAGAGGCTAAGGCAAGAGGATTACTCTTATTTCCAGGTCAATCTGGGCTACATATTAAGGACCTGTCCCAATAAAAAGGGGAAAGAGACTGGGAAGATGGTTGTATAAAGTGCTTACTGTATAAGCAAGAGAATCTGATATCTGCTACCCAGCACTCAGGAGAAGTGCTGGTTGATGGCTCAGTGGGTAGGAAGCTTGCTATGCAGTCATGAAGACTTGAGTAGAAATCCCCAGCACTCACATAAAAGCCAGGTAAAACAGAGTGTGCCTATATCCCAGCACTGGCAAACGTTGAGGGACGAATAGAAACAGGCTGATCCTGGCAGCTTTTCCAAAACAGTGAATTCCAGGATCACTGAAAGAATTGGTCTCAAAAAAATAAGGTCTAGTTAGATGGTTCCACAGATAAAGTTACTTGCTACAAAAATTGACATAAATAGACAGAGGACAGTAGGATGAGGGCCAAATAAGTTAGTTAATGGAGAACAACAAATGGAAACCTCATTTGTTGCCTTATCTTCAAGACTAACTACACAACCCTTAAGAGTTCTTGCCTTTGCTGTAAGTTCTCACAATGCTCAAATTACATCTTATCATTTCTAGCACTAAAAATAACCCACAAAGCCCCAAAGAATATTACCCACCTTCACCTTCTTCATCCTCTTCACCTTCTTCTTCTTCATCCTCCTCCTCCTCCTCAGGGATACTATCTACTGTATGTCTGTCATCCTCATCATCATCCTCTTCTTCCTCTACATCCACATCATCTTCATCATCTTCTCCTTCTTCTTGTTGTTCCTCTTCTACTTCTCCTTCATCTGAATACTGACCTTCCTGAGGAACGGAATTCCGATCAGGAGAAATGGGTTCAAAGTAATCTTCTCTATGGGGAGCATCCTCTTCCTTGTCACCAGACACTGAAAAACATTAGATTTGAGGCAGATTATTTAATAATTAATTTATTAATTATTTAATGGTTTAAATATCATGAGTCATCAGGGCTGGAGACTGAAAATACATAATGACATTTTGGCTGATTTTTAGCTCACAAATGCCCTTTTAAAATACTGGCAGAATTGGGGAGGAGATGGCTCAGCAGGTAAAGACACTATACACAAACCTTGCAACCTAAGTCTGATCCCTGGAGTTCACATAGTGGAAGGAGTAAACTGATTTCCAAAAGTTGTCCCCCTCTGATATGCCCACAGCACACCAGGTGGAGACACGGTGTGCTATGGCATACATGCCTGTTCCCTTTCTTCTCTCCCTCTCTCTCAAATAAATAAAGAAAAGTGGAAGAACTGTTAGCTTTTAAAATATTAACAGCCAGATATGGTGGTAAATGTCTATTGGGAGATGGAGGCAGGAAGATCAGATGTTCAAGGCAAGTCTCAACTACATGAGACTCATTTCTATTTTTTTTTGAGACTCATTTCTTTAAAAAAAATTAAATTTAAAAAATGAAGAATACGGGCTGGAGAGGTGGCTCAGGGGTTAAGCCTCTGCCTTGCAGGCAGAAGGTCCTGAGTTCGGATCCCAGATCCCACGTATAGACGCCAGGCAGAAGCGGGGGCAGTCTGCGTTTCTGGTCCTGGTAGGGCGGAGCCTGTGAATCCCGGGGCGGAGGAAGTGGAGGCATCCATGGTGGTTCCCGAATTCGTCCGTGGTTCTACACACACAGACGAGCGCGCACACATACATTCGCACACACGCACAACTGAATAAATAAAAAAAAAAATTCTTAAAAAAATAAAAAATAGGTTAAGTTCACAGACGTTCTTTCCTGATCTCACCAGAAGGGGAGGGCATATAGTCTAGCAGATAAAAAGTAATCATTTTGCAAATGGGTGATGGACCCCTCCCTCAGTGAGGTTTCCTACTCTTATTACATCTACCCTTGAATGTGCTATTACAACAAGACTCCAGTTTAACAGCTTTTTGTCTCTGGCCAGGGGGTGACATACAGTGCCCAGCAGAATGGAGTGAAGGGAATTGCAGGAGCAGCAAAACTGCAAAAGAAAATCAACAAACCACAATCCAGAACTTCAGAGACTCTATATCAATCACATAGAACTAGGACAGCCTAATCTCTCCCCATCCTGGAGCTCAGGGACATTTGCGGAAGAGGGGGCGGTAAGATTGTAAGAGCAAAAGGATGGGAGGAGCAACGATTTGCAAGATTCTCAACAATAGTTGGGGCCAAAGCAAGCATAATGGGACTTTGCATGCCCTGCTACAATGTCCAGCGCACTGTTGCCCTCATAAAGTCTAGCATCTGTTAAGGGCACCGAGACCCCTGGAGGCAAGGGATTGACAGCCATAGTAGTGATCTTATGCTTAAGGGGAACAAGAGAAAGGGCTTATGGAAATGCCACTGGGTCCTTATATGTCATCGGAGAGGAGGACCCAGTGGAGAGTTAGGCGTACACAATAAAGGACTCTCTGGGAATTGGGGGGGAGGCACTGGGGGAAGGGGAGGGGGAGGAGAGGGGAGGGAGGGAACTGGTAAAAAATTTTAAAATGTATAATTAAATTTTTAATAAAAAAAAATAAAAAAAATAAAAAAGAAAAAAAAATAAAAAATGAAGAATACATATTATATAATTTCATATAGTTAGAATAAAGTATACTAATTTATATATTTTCATGTTTAACTAAATTTCTAGCTAAACTATATAGCTTTTTATTTCTTCCATATATTCTATTTATTTGGTAACAGGTACATGTGTACCGGTTACTATGTGCTGCCTTATTTTCAAAGCAACATTGGTATAGCTTTGAATAACTGACTTTTATTTAACAGGTTCTACCAATATAAAAAACAAACCACAAAGAAACTCCACAGGTTGAAGTGAGGTGGACAGCTCATTAAGATTTGATTTAACACTAGTGATTTTATACCTGGCAAAGGCATAGGATCATCTTCATCATCGTCAGGTGGAGGGGGCCCTGGAGGAGTTCTTGGTCCCCTTGGCTGGGGCCTGGGAGGGCTTCCATTAAACTGATCTTCTTTTTCACCATCAACTAGAGATGGGGGAAAAAAATCCAAAACAATTCCAATTATTCAAGTATAATGAAATGAACCCATGAAAATTTTGTTCATTATCTATAAAGGTTATAATTTCTAATTTCTCATATACCAAAATAATATTAAATATACTTCAGGATATAACCCTAGGAACATTCTTATTTTCAGACATGAAAAATGTACATAATGCTCAGCTTTGTTTGTAGTAGTGAAAAATTGGAGATTACTAAAATGTCCTTCAATGAGTGAAAGGTTAAATAAACTGGCGAATAGGCTGGAGGTATAGCTCAGTGACAGAACACGTGTTTTATAAACACAAGGTCCTGGATTTGAACCTCAACACCTAAAAAAAAGACAGTAAATTAATAAAAGCTGAATAGTCATTATGTATGAGACACTAATAAGATTAGAGAGAAAAATATAAGTAAAACACACTCTTCCCACAAAGAGTTCAAGTTCCTATTTAAAAAAAAAGAGAGAGAGAGAAAAGAGAAAAAGAAAAATTAGAATAAATGGATAAAGAAGTCAGAAAAAAGGCTGGGAAAGACGAGCACTGTAATTACAGCATTCAGGAGAATCTCCAGTTCTAATCACTCACTCCAGGCTACAAAGTGAGTCAGAGACCAGAGTCCCAAGAACCTGTCTCAAAAAAAAAAATGTCAAAAGAAGGTGAAAAAAAAAAGATGCAAATACAGTGTGGCCATCACCAAAGAAAAAGAACTCACACTACATGATATTGCAAAACAGAAAGAAACAATGGTCACTGTATTGTACTCATAAAACACAAACTACAGCAAAATTTTTCTAATGACTTCAAACATTAAGTTGAAAATCTCTTTACTCCAACACTTTATAATGATTAATATTAAGATGCGATGAGGACACCTGGGAATCAAGGTATAATAAAAAAAGGTCTTAATTTTTCTTTCTTCCAGTTAATGAATAAAAGACCCTCAAAAGGACTGGAGAGGTGGCTCAGGGGTTAAGCCTCCGCCTTGCAGGCGGAAGGTCCTGAGTTCGGATCCCAGATCCCACGTATAGACACCAGGCGGAAGCGGGGGCGGCCTGCGCTTCTGGTCCTGGTAGGGCGGAGCCTGTGAATCCGGGGGCAGAAGGAGGTGGAGGTTGTCCATGGTGGTTCCCGAATTCGTCCGTGGTTCTACACACACACAGACACTCACACACACGCACGCGCACATACATACGCACACACGCACAATTGAATAAATAATAAAAAAAAATAAAAAAGACCCTCAAAAGCAGAAATCTGTATGAGTTAAATTTTATCCATCCAAGCACATTCTAAATGTGCGCCAGGGCTGGAGAGATGGCTCAGAGGTTAAGACTCTGCCTCAAAAGCAGAAGAGTTCAGATCCCAGGTCCCACATAAAAACACCATACAGAAGTGAAGGCAGCCTGCATTTCTGGTCCTGGTGGGCAGAACCTGGGAAATCCCAGAGTCAAACCTGGGCATACACATTTAGGTGCCACTGGTATATACATGAATAGATACTACAAAAAAAAAAAAGAGAGAGAGAGAGAAGAGGAGGGGAAGAGAGGAAAGGAGAAGGGAGAGGGGAGGGGGGAAAGGAGGAGGGGGAGGGGAGCGGAGGGGAAGACAAGGGAGGGGAGGAGAGGAGAAAGAAGGGGAGGGGAGGAGAGGAGGGAGGGGAGGGAAAGGAGGGAGGAAAAAGGAGGGGAGGGGAGGAGAGGGGAGGGGAGGGGAGGGGAGGGGAGGGGAGGGGAGGGGAGGGGAGGGAAATCTCACCATGTTTTGGGTTCCTTTTCAAAGTCGGCTGTGGCTGGGGAGGTGGTGGAGGAGGGGGAGGAGGTGGTGGAGAGTCTCTGTCATGACTTATCACTCTATCCACAGACCCATATATTGCCAGTGTCAGACAGTTGTACCAGCCTCTTAGCACCAGACCATCAGTATTCACCTGATTTTCATGAGAAAAAAAAAATCTGTCAAATAATGTTTCAATGTGCCAAGACCAAACTAAAATCAAATTAGTTTGTGGTTTGACTACAGTCTAATTTCATTTTATTAGCAGTATGGGTGTGGAGACGCAATTGAGCACCATGGTGTGGATGTGAAAGCCAGAGAGCAACTTTCAGGAGTTGAAGATCTCCTTCCACTTTTATGTGGGTTCTGGGGATCAAGCTTAGACCATCAGGCTTACATAGCAAGTGCCATCACATGCTGAGTCATTTCACTAGCTCTCATCCACTTTCTGAAACTACAACTTTCCATTTCTATACTTCATGTCAACAGTACTAAAATTCTCTACCATGAGAAGAGAAGAATGGAATAAGAGTAATGCTAATTAATAAACCCCAGAAGTTAGAGATCACAAAAGTAACACAAAATCAAAAATTGTGTAGTCTTCAGAATGATAATGGTCCATAAAACTATATGACATTCTTCTCTAATTCCCAAATTGAGGCTGTAGTCCACATATTCATGTTGTGTTTTAACAATATTCAGAGGTATTAAAATTTTTAAAAGGAACTCAGCTGTATGTACTAGATACATACAGTGTACTGGACAAACTTTTCTTTCAAAAAATAAAAAAAGAGGGACAGCCAGTGAGATAGTTCACAAACCTGGTGATTTCAATTCGATCCCTAAAAGTTCTCAAAGTATAAAGAGACTTCCAAAACCTGTTCTCTGGCCTCCACAAGTGTACCATGCCATGCATGAGCATGCTCTTCCTCTCTCTTTCTCTCTTGCTCTCTCCTCTCTCAAATAACTTTTTTTTTCCAGAAAGAAAGAGTGAAGAGAAGAGAGAATAACCTGTCCCTAGAAACCAAAGTTCTTGATAAAGATGAAGTAATTCCACTGAAGACCCTTCTGGAGACCTAAGGATAAATACAATTCTTAATTTCCTGTTAGACTCCATAGGAAAACTGGAAAAAGATAAAAAGACTATGCCTCAGGATTGATAACTCTGAACAGAATCTGCACTGGAAAGTTGGATGTGGTAGCATGTACCTGGAAAAAAGAGCAGTTTTAGCAGTTCAAGTCTCGCCTTGACTACAAAGCAAATCAGAGGGCAATCTTGGTAACAAAGTATCTACTGAAGGAAAGAAGGAACAGAAGGAGGAAGGGAAGGAGAAGGAAGGAAAGGAGTGATTTGTAAATAACTGGTGGATGAATTAAGTCCCAAGCAAAAGCCTATAGGAAATTGTCTGACTGACGGGAAGGCCCAGCTCATTGTGAGTGGAACCAGTCCCTGGGGAGGTAAGTAAGATGGAGGGAACTGAGAGGAAGGAGGGTATGGGAGGGAGAGAGAGGAAGGGAAGGAAGAATGGAGAGAGCAAAAGAGAGGAGGGAAGGAATCCTCTTGGAAGGGACACATGTTAGTCTAAACAAGACACAAAAAGACTAAATACCTGTACCCCCAAATCAAATAATAAGTTGAATACTCCCACAACAGGTCACAATTATCTTTGTATTTCAGACCTTCCATTACATGCTTCTACAATGGCATGTGGTACATAAATAAAATATACTATTGATAAGAAAAATGAAATATATATATATGTATCTTAAGACATCATAAGGCAGGATAATAGCTAATAAAAATTTACAAGACTGAATTTTATGAACTTGTCCACATAAATCACAGAGGGGAAGAAACAAAGGCTCGCCTTTTCCAGATTCAATTATAAAATCATGAGGAAAAAGGTCTTCAGAGTCTTTAGATAATGACACATGCTATATCCAGTGGCAAAAGAATTCAGACTGGAAAAATCATGTTGAAACAATATGGTCATAGTTAGATAAAGGGATCAAGCTCTGGACACATTTGTAAATAACTGGTGGTTGAATTAAGTCCCAAGCAAAAGCCTGTAGGAAATTGTCTGATTGATGGGAAGGCCCAGCCCACTGTGAGTGGGACCAGTTTTTGGGGAGGTGAATAAGATGGAGGGAACTGATTAAGAAAGTTAGGCTCCTTTGGTACTTGGCCAATATGCTGGTCTGGCAAATAAGGGCTGTCCCTCTCTCTGCACTCCTGAGGATATTGTGTAGCCAACTCTAACAACCTTAGTTTGATCTCTGGAACCCACACAGTAAGAGAACTGATTCCCAAAAGTAACCCTCTAACCTTAACATACACATACACATACGCACACACATAAACTCTTTCTCATATACACAAGATATATAACTAAATGTAAATAAATTAATGAGTGAAAACAAATGGAACCGACAAGGTGCAAAATGACTTCTATGATTACCTTTGAATTGGGTCTAAAGATGATGGAAGTATTCTCATCATATTCCAGGCTGCCAAAACAAAAAAAGTGGGAAAAAAATGCACAAGTTCAAACACCAAATATCACAATTTATGTAGAAGTCTTTCCAGTTTCATATCAATATAATAAAATGCCACATTTTTTCTTTAAGCCACTAAGTTTTGGCTCAATACACTTACCACCAAAAGAAACATTATACAGTATAACTCAAACCATTGAAGATTCTGATTTAATTGGTTTGGATTAAATATAGACATGAGTAATATTTTAAGACTACTCTGGTAAAAATCGATTATAGAGTCAAAGTAAAAAACCACGGTATGGGGCAGGAGGGATGGCTCAAGGGTTAAGACTCTGTCTCACAAGCAGAAGGTCCTGAGTTCAGATCCCAGGTCCCACGTAAAAATATCTCCTCTGAAGCCTACACTTCGGCCAAGCCTGAGAAGTCCCAGCGGGAAGCAAGAAGGAGGTAGAAGCAATCCAGGATGATTCTTGTAGTCACTCTTGGTCCTCCAAGGGACACACAGTGTCCTCTGATACACACACACACACACACACACACAAATAAATAAAAATATTTAAAAAAAAAAAAAAAAAAAAACCACGGTATGGTGAAGTGGTGGGTTGCTTGTCTACCATGACGGTAAAATCAATCCAGGATGATTCCTGAAGTCTCCCTTGGGGGCCTCCACAGGGACACATAGTGTCCTCTGAGATAAACACACACACACACACACACACACACACACACGCACACGGGTAAAAAAAAAGATTTCAGGCGGGAGAGGTGGCTCAGGGGTTAGGCCTCTGCCTTGCAGGCAGAAGGTCCTGAGTTCGGATCCCAGATCCCACGTATAGACGCCAGGCAGAAGCGGGGGCGGCCTGCGCTTCTGGTCCTGGTAGGGCAGAGCCTATGAATCCCGGGGCAGAAGGCGGTGGAGGCGTCCATGATGGTTCCCGATTCGTCCGTGGTTCTACACACACACATACACACATGCGCGCGCACATACATACGCACACACGCACAACTGAATAAATAATAATAATAATAATAAAAGATTTCAGTTCCCTTGAAGAGGGGGCGTTAAGATTATTTAAAAAATAAAAATAAAATTTCATAGGAAATTAAGATGATCAATAAAGGAATGAGCAAAGCCTACTAATTCCTAACAAAAATCATTTTCTTAAGCTGCTTTTTCCCTTTGTGACTTCTTATTGAATCCATTCAATGGTCATTTTGTTTGTAAATAATGCAGGTTTAATATCTAGCATATATTAAAGAATCCAAAAATAACTGAGTCTCATGTTATAATATGTGACCATGGAATTTCACTGATCAGCAGTGTGATATAAAAGATTTACTCAAAATATTAGCTGTCATTTTGCAAATAAAAATTTTCTAGGGCTGGAGAGGTGGCTCAGGAGTTAAGCCTCTGCCTTGCAGGCACAAGGTCCTGAGTTCAGATCCTAGACCCCACGTATAGAAGCCAGGCGGAAATGGGGGCGACCTGTGTTTCTGGTCCTGGTAGGGCAGAGCCTGTGAATTCCTGGGCAGAGTAAACAAGTAGGAGGTGGAGGAGTCCATGGTGGTTCCTGAGTTCGTCCATGGTTCTACACACACACACACACACACACACACACATACACACACGCGCGGGCGCACACACACACATACATACACTCACATGAATAAATAATAAAAAATTTTCTAAGAATCAAACAGAAATCTTTTCAAAATTAGTTTACTAAAAAAATCATGTAATAGTGTCATATGCAAAATGCATGCACACATGCACAAGAAAAAAGCAAATAGAAGACAGTTATAATGTTTCACACATTTTTATTTTAATATCCTCTCAAGTATTTGGCATTTCTTTCATACTGTTCACTGATAAAAATTAAATCCTACATTCTTTTGTCAACCACTAGATACATCCTTTTCTCTTTTTAATAGAAATAAAAGCTTTGTTTTCTAACTTAATGAGGTTCCAAATAAATTTACCTAGCAGGTACATACCTTCCCAGCCTATCAAAAACTGGAGCACTTGGTTTGCTTACATTATTGAAGAATAAGTCTAGTTGAAATGTATGTGGAGATGTTTCCCTGTAAATAAGACAAGATCAAAATGTTATCTTTTTCAACAATCAACAAAGCATTAAACAAAACAAAACATAAACACAGTAAATACAAAGTCAAGAGCAATTTTAGAAGCAGGATGAACGTTCCTAAGATTCAAATAACAGGGCTGCAGAGGTGGCTCAGGGATTAGGCCCTACTGCCTTGTAAGCAGAAGATCCTGAGTTCAGATCCCAGACCCCACGTATAGATGCCGGGGCGGAAGCAGGGGCGGCCTGCGTTTCTGGTCCTGGTAGGGCAGAGCCTGTGAATCCCTGAGCAGAGTAAACAAGGGGGAGGTGGAGGCGTCCATGGTGGTTACTGAATTTGTCCCTGGTTCTACACACACACACACACACACACACACACACACACACAATTGAATAAATAATAAATAATAAAAAAATTTTAAACAAAACTTAGAGACAGAGAGAAGCACATATGCACCATGTGGGCTTCCAAGGACTGAACTCAGTCTCCAGGTTTGCAGGCAGGCACCCTACCTGCTGGCCATCTCACCAGTCTGAACTACTTTAAATATTACCAAAAATCCTTAAGATCATTTATCTGCTACTTGTTAATTGCCCTAAGTATTTCAAATATGTAATATCAGGAATCAGTGAGATGGCCCAGAGAGTAAAAGTGCTTGTTGACGACCTGAATCTAATTCCCAGAGCCCACACAGTAAAAGGAAAAAACTGCCTATTATAAGTTATCCTTTGATGCCCCATAGACTATCAAGGAATTCAGGAGAGATAGAATGTACAGTGGAAACTTTGGGGACTAAAGCTGGATAAGTAAAGGGAAATTTCCCTATCAGTGGGGAGGCCTTAAGAGTGGCAACTTGGTATTCCAGAAGAGGCCTGAACCATCCCCACCACCAACCCCCAGCCACACCAAGAGTAGACAAGCCAGAGGAAACCCTGGAGTCCATAGAAGGGGACAGGTAGAAGGCAGGAAGGAGGTGAATTGATGAAGGAAAAGGAGGGAAATGGGAGGGAGGGGAGATAGAGAGAAGCAGGGATCAGTACTCAATATGCTTGTAAAACTAGAAAAATAATAGTATTAAAAAGTTATCCCTCTATATCAATCACATAGAACTAGGACAGCCTAATCTCTCCCCATCCTGGAGCTCAGGGACATTTGCGGAAGAGGGGACGGTAAGATTGTAAGAGCAAAAGGATGGGAGGAGCAACGATTTGCAAGATTCTCAACAATAGTTGGGGCCAAAGCAATCATAATGGAACTTTGCATGCCCTGCGCAATGTCCAGCGCACTGTTGCCCTCATAAAGTCTAGCATCTGTTAAGGGCACTGAGACCCCTGGAGGCAAGGGATTGACAGCCATAGTAGTAATCTTATGCTTAAGGGGAACAAGAGAAAGGGCTTATGGAAATGCCACTGGGTCCTTATATGTCATCGGAGAGGAGGACCCAGTGGAGAGTTAGGCGCACACAATAAAGGACTCTCTGGGAATTGGGGGGGAGACACTGGGGGAAGGGGAGGGGGGAGGGAGGGAACTGGTAAAAAATTTTAAAATGTATAATTAAATTTTTAATAAAAAAAAAAAAAAAAAAAGTTATCCTTTGAGCGCCACACACAAACTCAGAAATGTGAATATGTGCATGCACATACAACAAAGGAATGTGAATTTATAACTAAGTATAAGAATTCCTGCCCTCATAAAGTCTAGCATCTGTTAAGGGCACCGAGATCCCTGGAGGCAAGGGATTGACAGCCATAGTAGTGATCTTATGCTTAAGGGGAACAAGAGAAAGGGCTTATGGAAATGCCACTGGGTCCTTATATGTCATCGGAGAGGAGGACCCAGTGGAGAGTTAGGCGTACACAATAAAGGACTCTCTGGGAATTGGGGGGGAGGCACTGGGGGATGGGGATGGAGGGGGTTCGGGGGGAGGAGGGGGGAGGGAGGGAACTGGTAAAAAATTTTTAAATGTATAATTAAATTTTTTAATTAAAAAAAAAAAAAGAATTCCTAAGGGGGATGGGGGGAGAGTGCAATAGGGGACGATGGGGGAGGGAAGGGGAGAGGGAGAGGACAGGGGTACCTATTGAGCTTGTATGATTAGGAAAAAAATAAAATGTGGGAGAAAAAAAAAAGAATTCCTACATAGTCTGCATAAGGGTTTCGAACTCTGCACCACCAAAACAAAAAATGTAAAAGAAAGAAAAAAAAAAAAAAAAAAGAGAAAGGTAATTTAAATGCACTAGATTTTTATACAACTTAGTGACTTAAAAATTCCTTAATTTTGGCTGGAGAGATGGCTGGGGGTTAAGACTGTCTCGCAAACAGAAGGTCCTGAGTTCGGATCCCAGGTGCCACTTAAAAAACGTCAGGCAAAAACAATGGCTGCCTGCACTTAGGGCTCTGGAGGAGCCTGGGAAATCCCAAAGCAAAGCAAGAAGGCAGTAGAAGCAATCAAGGATGATTCCTGAAGTCACCCTTAATTCTCCACAGGAACACACAGTGCCCTCTGATACACACACACATAAAAATAAATAAATGTTTTTAAAATCCTTTATTTTGAGCTGGAGGTTAACTCTGCCTCGCAAGCAAAAAGTCCTGAGTTTGAATACTGGATCTCATGTAAAAAACGCCAGGCAGTAATAACAGAGGCCTGTACTTCTGGCCCTGGAAGGTGGAGCCTGGGAAACTTCAGAGCAAAGCAAGAGGACGTAAGGCAATCTACGGTGATTCCTGAAGTCACCCTTGGGCCTCAACAGGAGCACATAGTGGTCTCTGATACAGACACACACATAGACACACACAAATCCCTAATTTTATATAAGATAGGATATTTATAAAAATAACAAAAATTCAAGGCTGGATGTGGTAAACAGACACACTTGTAATCCCAATGAAGATGAGGCGGTAGAACTGCTTCAAGTTCAAAGTCACCCAGGGCTACATAGCAAGATATTGTCTCAAAAGAAAAAACACACCACCACATAAAAAAAAAAAAAATCATATATAAGCGTACAAACAGATACATTAAAAAAGAATACATCAAATTTAGGATTCTTTCAGAACAGAGATTATAGGAATTTTAACTTTTCCTATGCATTTCTGATTTTACAGTATGGGAAAAAATGCTTGTAAAGCATATTACACAAGTATCACTTAATCTGTAACCTACTTTCAACCTCAAGGTTTCCTTACATTTATAGTACTCCATTAATCCTTAATTTTATTGTTCTGTAACTTATAGACATGTGTTAAAGATGTTTCTGATACTTTCATCTTTAGAATTATTACAACCTGAAAAGCACTTATCCCCTAGCTTTAAAAAAAAAAAAAAAAAAAAGGTAGAGAGAATACAGAAAATGTGATAAATACTCATACCCATTCAGCTAATGGCAGAGATCAACTTTGCCTTCTGTGTGATCCCTGGCTCCTGGTACTCACACTTTGTATAGTCTCCTCCCGCAACACACTAGAATGTGTGACCAATACAATATGGTAAAACCGATAATGTCACTTCTAATACCAACCTACAGAACACAATGACTACAGCTTCCTTTCTCACTTGTGATCACTCACTCTGTAACTATGTCTTCACATATATAGGACAGATAACATGGAAAGGATCTACCAAGGAACTGTGGTCTTCTACAAGCAGCCACATAAGTGAGCTTCCAAGCAAATTCCCCAACCCCAGTCAAAGCTTAAATCACAGTTCCCACCTACATCTCCACTATAAAAGTCAGGAGGGCACCAGAGCAGCTGAGACACTGTCAGATCCCTGAAGTAATCAGTGTTTACTGCTTTTGTTGTTTTGTTCACTGCAGTGCTGAGATTGAACCTAGGGTTTCGACCATTCTAAGCAAGCACTCACCAGTGAGCTATAGGCCCAGTTCAATGTTCACTATTTGAAACAGCCAAATTTGCTATCCTTTGTTATAAAGGAATAAGAATCGTTTTCCTTAACCAAGAGTAATATAATTACAGAAAACTGTTTATCATCCTATCTCACTGCATCTTTTCCACTATATACACATCTCTCTTTCTAAGAAAAGTAGAAGGAAAAGGAAGCTAGCCAGCAAGCCCTAGGAATGAATCCTCTTGTCTCTGCCTCCCCAGTGCTGGGATTTCAGGTCTGTACCACTGTGCCTGGTTTTTTTACATGGGTGCTAGAGATCAGGTCTCAAGTCCTCAGGCATGCAAGGCAAGCATTTTACTAATAGAGCCTTTTCTTTTTGTCTCTGTTTGTTCTATTTGTTTGGACACAGGATTACTTGTAGCCCAAGCTAGCCTCTAACTTACTACATAGCTGAAGATGATGAATGACAGGCCTTCCTGCCTCCACACTACAAGTACCAGGATTATAAATTTGTCACAACAAACCCAGCCTAAATTTTAGTTATTTTGTTTGTTGGAAACAGGATCTCAAACAGTTCACACTGGTCTCAAACATCAGATCCTCCACAGGCCTGCCACACAAGCTATGCCGCACTGGAAATCACAGCCAAGGCTTCATTCATGCTAAGCAAGCACTAGCAAATGAATTATCCTCAGCCCTCTTAATTTTCTTAAACATGGAAAAAAATACATGAAATCAATTATAAGCATCAGTTAATCTAATTGTTAAAAGTTGTGCACTTTAATTTTTAAATGGCACATCTAAAGACTTTTATATCTGTGTTTATAAATAACCATTTTTCACACTTTAAAATAAATGAACCTTTAACTGAATCTGTTCTGTAACATTCACCACAAAGTAGCAGATTTAACTACTTTACATAATAGAAACTAAATTATTGATAACATCAATAAAAAATGTACTTATGGATACATAAGACCAATGCCTACATAGTAAGAAAAAACTCAAAACATGTATTTATTAAATATATTCATTTTTCGGGGCTGGAGAGGTGGCTAGAGGTTAAGCCTCTGCCTTGCAGGCGGAAGGTCCTGAGTTCGGATCCTAGACCCCATGTATAGACACCAGGCGGAAGCCGGGGGCAGCCTGCGTTTCTGGTCCTGGTAGGGCGGAGCCTGTGAATCCCGGGGCAGATTAAACAAGGAGGAGGTGGAGGCGGTCCATGGTGGTTCCTGCATTTGCCTATGGTTCTACACACATACGCACAATTGAATAAATAATAAAAAAAGATTTTTTTAATTTAAAAAACATATATTCATTTTTCTTTTTTTTTAATTTTTTTATTATTATTATTATTTATTCAACTGTGTGTATGTGCGCGCGCGTGTGTCTGTGTCTGTGTGTGTGTGTAGAACCACGGACGAATTCGCGAACCACCATGGACGCCTCCACCTCCTTCTGCCCCAGGATTCACAGGCTCCGCCCTACCAGGACCAGAAGCGCAGGCCGCCCCCGCTTCCGCCCAGCATCTATACGTGGGGTCTAGGATCCGAACTCAGGACCTTTCGCCTGCAAGGCGGAGGCTTAACCCCTGAGCCACCTCTCCAGCCCCTCATTTTTCAATAGTTAAAATTTGACTTATACTTGCAACCTATATAACATTACAAAATTATGATTATTCACATTACACAAGAATCAAACTCTTCTATGTTATTAGTTATCTAAACCTCCATGTCAAGAACAATGGGCTTAAATTTTTTTTCCACAAAACCCAAGGAAAAAAGTATGAAATAATTACTTCCTAATTACAAGTAATAGCTCATTTGAAGCTACAAATTTATAAAGTTACATATACAGGTCCTAGGGAGATGAATCACTGAGTAAAATTCTTGCTGCACACCTGACAACCTGAATTTGGATTCCCAGCATACGCTAGGCATGATAGTATGTTTCTGTGACCCCAGAACAGGGAGATGGAGATAGGAGGATCCTAAGGGCTTACTAGCCAGTAAATCTAGCCAAATTGATGAGTTCCAGAATCAGAAACTCTACCTCAAACAATATTGGGGAAAATAATAGAGGAAGACACATGCTAGTGACCTCTGACTTCTACACATGCACTTAAAGGCACACATACAAGTCACATGTATAATGTAAGCTGGGCATGATGTTACACGCCTGTAATTTAAGCTACTTGGATGCCGAAAGTGGAATCCTACATTCAAGGCTAACCTGATCAACTTAATGTCAAAATAATTTAAAAAAAAAAAAAATAGGAGGTGGCAGAACACATGGACTATTAAATGAAAATCATAATGCCAGGCAGGTTTTCCTACAAGCTGCTCATCAGGCAGGCACCAGAGGCCCTAAAAACAAACATAGGTTACTGCCATTGTTCTTGGTTGCTGATCACAACTAGATAGTAAGACCCTATTTGCTAAAGATACCACACACTTTGATTGCAAGACAGACTGATGGAACTGACCTGGAAACTTCCTGCCTGCTGACAGCTTTCATAGAGCCAGAAGGTACTATATAGGCCACTGGCTGGAAAAGTCATCTATGGTCTTATCTGGGGCTGGACTCTCAATGATACAATATTGACATTCCAGGCAAGATGTACCTAGTGGTTCAATAGTGGTATGATTATTGGGTAACCAAATGCTTTCTAATTGAATTTGAAGTCCAATTCACAGGAGGAATTCATGTCTTACACTATAAACCTGGCCAAAAGTCCATGCTACGAAAGTCAGAGGCCCTTGGGGAACCTACTACCGTTGCTTTGCTAAATGGACATGTTATTAAACTGCCTTCTAAATACTTACATTTATGCCCATAGATTAGTACTGCTCTCAACCTTGGTGAGAGAAGCTTATTTAGTGGACAGAGTGCTAAGACTAATTAATGACCATTGAGTGCTCATTCTTTTTTTTTGTTTTTTATTCAACTGTGTGCATATGCGTGTGTATGTGCGCACGCGCATGTGTCTGTGTGTGTGTGTGTGTGTGTCTGTGTATGTGTAGAACCAAAGACGAATTCGCGAATCACAATGGACGCCTCCACCTCCTTCTGTCCAGGGATTCACAGGCTCCGCCCTACCAGGACCAGAAGCGCAGGCCGCCCCCACCTCCGCCTGGCGTCTATACGTGGGATCTGGGATCCGAACTCAGGACCTTCTGCCTGCAAGGCGGAGGCTTAACCCCTGAGCCACCTCTCCAGCTCCCATTGAGTGCTCATTCTTAAGTTGGACATTTATATTAAGCACTCCGAATCTTGGGGAACATCACAGAAGAGGGGGCTGAAAGAATGCAAGAGCTGGAAGATGGTGAGGTGTGGGTGTGAAACACTGTCTTTGGGACATGTGTGACCATTGCACTCAAACTCACAGTGGCTTTAGTTATCTGCACAAAACCTGCCCAACACTTGACTCAACATTCCAATATATATGGGAGAGGGCTCAGAAGATACCAATCCTAGCTAAGAAGTTACTAGCACATGATAGCTGCTGGGGGAAGAGTATGGCTGCTAACAGGTTGGTTACCCATTGGCCGGTACATGGACCTATACCTACACAGGTTCAGGTAGCACTAACTGAACTCAATGAGTGGAGGGGGATATATTGAGGGGATGGGAGGAGTGGAAGCGAGCGGATATGATCAAGATACATTGTATACATGGATAAAAATTGCTAAACAATAAATAAAAAATATTAAATTAAAAAATGAGAGGTGGAAGAACACTAGGAAGTAGTTCAGTGGTACTGGATTCGATCCTCAGCACCACAAAAAAAAGTACAGTGTAATAAAACATACATTTTTAAATATTCAAATTAATTCTTACTTTATTTTAAAGGGAAAAGTCAAGGTCAAGTGGACTGGTAAGATGGTTCCGCAGGTGAGGTGCCTGCTCACAAACCTGGAGACCTGAGTTCAATTCCCAGGAATCCACAAAGAAGCAAAGAAGTGGCCTCTGACTTCCATCTGTGTACCATGGAATGGATGTGCCCATGTTCCTTTATTCAAATAGATGATAGACAGACAGACAGACAGATAACAGATAGACAGATTACAGGTAGATAGACAGATAACAGATAGATTACAGAGAGACAAACAGATAGACAGACAGACAGACAATCTGAAAAAGAAAATGAGGTCAAAACCCCTTTGTCCTGAACTGGGGATGTATGTAAGTCAGTGACAGAATACTTACCTAGCATGTAAAAAAAAAACCACAGATCTGATCTGATCCTCAGAACAACCCCATACCAAAGTATATGTGTGTGTGTGTGTGTGTGTGTGTGTGTGTGTGTGTGTGTGTATGTGTGCACGCGCGCGCTCAAGTATGAGAAAGAGGGAAAGAAAGGAGAAATGTTTCTATATTTCTAACAGTGTTTAAGTTTAGAAAAAAAAAAATGGGCTGGAGAGATGGCTCAGGAGTTAAGACTCTGCCTCACAAACAGAAGGTCCTTAGTTTGGATCCCATGTCCCATGGGACATACAGTGTCCTTACACACACACACACACACACATACGCAGCAAAATAAATAAAAAAAAAGTTTTACAAAAAAGAGATGACTCACCCATATGCTCTGTTGTCGGGTAGGCTGCTATGAGCTCTTACTCCTGGGGGTATTACTCGGACTTCATTGATATAAACCACACATGGAAAGCGAACCACATCTATGTGAGAACTTTGCTTTAAAAAGAGGGAAGAGAAGAGACATACTGTAAATAAATCATTCTTTTACAATTCGAAATACACTCATCTTTATTTTCTGCTCAAAAAGTCACCAATAATCTTAAACTTCGAGATGGAATGTAAATTCAATGGGTAAAACTCTTGCTTCAATTGTACCGAGGCTAAACTGGATCCTCCAATATCAAAAAATAAACAAGTGGGGGCTGGAGAGGTGGCTCAGGGGTTAAGCCTCCGCCTTGCAGGCGGAAGGTCCTGAGTTCGGATCCCAGATCCCACGTATAGACGCCAGGCAGAAGCGGGGGCGGCCTGCGCTTCTGGTCCTGGTAGGGCGGAGCCTGTGAATCCCGGGGCAGAAGGAGGTGGAGGCGTCCTTGGTGGTTCGCGAATTCGTCCGTGGTTCTACACACACACACACACACAGACACGCGCGCACATACACACGCATATGCACACAATTGAATAAATAATAATAATAAAAAAAAATTAAAAAAAAAAATAAACAAGTGTAGTGTCATGGTTTGAAATGTGTCCCTCACAGGTTCATATGTTTGGGAAGATCATGGCACCTTTAGGAAAGTGCTTGCTGGAAGAAGACAATCATGGGTGGGTCAATCCTACCCTACTTCTGAGAGAGGTCTGCTCTTGCAATTGGCAGTCTTGAGCTCTTAGTCTCCATAAAGGGCATGACTTAGCTTGTCTCCAGCTTCTGCCAGCCAATCATATCATTTCTGCTATAAGGGACTTTATCTCCCCTTTGGAACTGTAAGTTAAATAAATCTCCCTTTTCCTTTAAGTTGCTTGACTTCGGGTACTGTCTCTCAGCAACACAAGAGTAACTAGTACACTTGGTATCATTAAATATCATTAATACTATATTACTCACAATACTGTATTCATCTCTTTCAGCTTCCTGATTGTGGATGCAAGGGGCCAGATGCCTTGATTCCGGCTACCATAATCTCCCTTCCACAATGGAATTATGAGCTAATATAAAACCCTTAACTTACTTTCTGTACAGTACTTTGTCACAACAAGACAAGTAATTAATATATTTAGATTAATTTGCTTTGCTAATCTTACTAATATCAAAGTATTCAGGTATTCACTTTGCAGGTGAAGGTGTCTATATATAAAAGGAGCAACCTGAGTTTTATCCCACAGCCCAAATGGTGAAAGGAGAAACAATTTAGGTACTTAAAGGTTGAAGTTTCTTTCCCAAAAATTGGAAAGGAAAAAAATCCTCAGAATTAATCATAATAAAAGATGGCTAAGAGGGCTAATAAATGTGACTCAGTGGTAGAACTCTTGCCTGGCTTAGTCACTAGCACAGAAAAAAAGAGTTTTCAAAATAAAAGAAACAAGTAGTGTAAATTATACATCGTACATAATTATCTCTATATAACAACATAAATGAAGGGAACCACAGCTCTTATGGACAGCAACGAAAAAATTTAACATTGATTATGGCCCATTTTGTACCAACTTTTCTTTTTCTGGAACATCACACAACACACACAGAACTTATGACTGCACAACCTTTACAGATACATGGTTTATAAGCAGGAAAGGTTTTGCATTAGCTGATATCATTTTATTAAATATGATTTTTTAAATATCCATTAAATTTCTCTATGTTCCAAAATGTTGTAGTGTGAATATAAAATGTTCGGCATAGGGTCAGGTGTTGTATCCTAGGTCCCCAAATGTGACACTCTTCAGGAAGATTGCAGAACCTTTAGGAGGTAGAGTTCTGTTGGAAGAAGTATACCATTGGAGGTAAGGTTTCTCTTTCATATTTACTTATTTATTTATGGAGAGAGACAAAGAAAACATGCATGCCATGGTACAGGATGGAGATATCAGAGAACAACTTTCAGAAGTTAGCTCTCTCCTTCTACCATACGAGCTTCTGGGGATCAAACTCAAGTTGCCAGGTTTGCAAGCAGGGGCTTTACCTACTGAACTGTTCTTCAGTCCAAAGCTTTGAGGTTTTATAATCTAGCACCACAACCCCACTTCCTATTCCTCTCTGTTTCCTGTCTATGGATGCAATGCGAGTCAGCACTAGCCCTTGCCCCACCTAATGAACGGACTTTATTCCTCTGAAACCTATTCTCCCTTAAGTTGCTTTGTTCAGAGTATTTTAACACAACAACAGAAGAAAAACTAAAACAGAAAATAGTAGCAGGATTGAGGTAAACCTGACCATGTGGCTTTTGGGTCTTTGGAGCTGTTTCTGAGAGGAAGAAAAATTTGTGTCTTTTGACTAGAAAAATAAAAAGCCATTGACTGCTATAAGAAAAGTTCAATGAACCATTATAGTGGGAGATTGGAAGATGAGAGAAACAAGGATAATGGAAGCTGAGCTCATAAGGGTTCAGGAACAGGGTTAGACTCCATTCAAGTTATATTGCCAAGAGTCTGAATGCATTGTGCCCATGTCCTGAGAACTTGCTTGAGGCCAAATGAAAATAAAGTAAACTGATATCTTTGATGGAGGACTTTTAATACAGTAAGCATTGAGTCTGTGCTATGGCTACTTGTTAATATTCTTATTCAGATCTACAATGATACAACAAATAGTGATACAACAAATAGAAGCAAAAAACTGTTCAGTTTGGATAAGAACACAGAAAGCTTGATTTTACAGGCAATGTGTGTGCTGAAAAGGGGTTATAAGTGTTTAAGCCTGCTGCTCTCCACTGTGACATAGAAAAGGTGTCCTGAAATAAAGGTTCCAGCTCATGAAAATATAAATTAATGTAAAAGGAATACCAAAAGAGTTCCTGTTCCTGGAAAGCAACTGACTAGAGATTTCTTGCACATAGAAACTGCTGCAACTGTGATCCAATGGGTCAGGCTCTATCCTGATGGAATGGAAAAACTTAGCAAGGTCATCCACATGGTACATGAAGGCATGAAAAGTACAAGACTAAAGGGGTCATGGATTCTTCCTCTATCCTTTCAGAGAGCTGCTGAGGCTAGGCAACATGTGGCAGGGTTAGAGTCCTGTAAGGGTGCTTGTTTCAGTTCTGTTGATAAAATATGACACTATTCAAGCAGCTTAATGGAGAAAGGGCTTATTACTTGGCTTATGATTGCAGAGGGGATGGCAGGCAAAGTATGATGACACAAGCAGAAGGCTATAACCTTGCAGAGAGTGAGAAAGAGCGAGGAAAAGGGCCGGGGTTATCAAATCTCAATGCTCCTAATGTTGTACTTCCTCTAGCAAGATTCAAAGATACCATAATATTCCCAAATAGTGCCACCAGCTAAAGACCAAGTCGTCAACCACATTAGCCTGTGGAGAACAATTCACATTCAAACCAAAAGAGGCCATTGAGTGAAACTGTGAGACATCACCTATAGTGAGGAACCCACAATGCTAAAGATGCTAGAGTTATGGGACATCTGCCAAGAAGGGTTGCATGCAGGGAATAGAGCTAGCCCAAGAGAAAGATGGGGTGGAGTCACCTAAGCCCCTTAAAACTGAGATAATTGACACAGTTCCAAATGCCAGACATAAAGAAGCAAAGATTTAGTGTTTGCCCTGCTGGATTTTAGTCTTTCTTTGATCTACTCTTTTCTCACAATACCCCATTCCTCCCTTCTTTAAAAAATTATCTATCTATCTATCTATCTATCTATCTATCTATCTATCTATCTATCTATCTAATCTGTGTGCATATATACCAGAGGGCACTGTGTGTGCCTTTGGAGACCCAAGGGTGATTTCGGAAACCATTCTGGATTGCTTCTACCTTCTTTTTGTTTGTCTTTGAGCTTTTCCAGGTTCCACCTTCCAGAGTTGGAAGTGCAGGCTGTCTGGTGTTTTGTTTTGTTTAATTTAAAGACTGAACACATACTCTTTAGTTTCTTCAGGATGTTTTTCTGATTTAATTATACAAAGATGAGGAGTCAGGCTTTGTAACCTAAAAATATTTGCTTATTAAAATTATATTAATACTTTAGTAAACTATACAAAAAACATAATGAGATAAACATGTACATAGAACTGCAGATCAGTCAGGCCAGATCCCTGCAGAGAATTCCCAGCACGATGCCATTAATCTGAGAGGACACAGAACAATCCTTGTTTAGTTATACACATTCATTTCTTCATCTTGTCCATGATGGTCAGCCTTCACTTCATGATGGTTTTCGTCTATGAATGTGTACATCTAGCAGTTTGCTTCTTAGAGCAGACATTTACCTTCCTCATCCACCAGCCATCGGAGGAGGACTGAAGCCACAAAGATGATTGATTTTTACACATTCTTTGGGGGTGGTTTCCTGGTGGCCCTCTTCCTTCATCATTTCTGCAATCAGATGAGTTTCCATAGCCTCTTCCTTTCTTCACATTTTGCTGAAGTAGGGTTTTGAAAAAGAAAACCACAAATTCTGCTATTTCCCAAAAGAAATCTGTTATCAAAGATAATCTCTATGGGGAATGATTCTGGCTATCCAATACTTGTCCATTCGAGATGTAAACTATCTTCTCTCATGTTCCTTCCTTCCTGGCACCTCCCCACATCCCTTAAGTGTTATCTGGGATCTGAACAGTACTTCATTTCTGAGACAAGAGTCTTAACCCTTGAGCCATCTCTCCAGCCCCCTTTCCTCCCTTTTGGAATGGGAATGTGTACCAGTTACTCTTCTCTGTGGTTGTAAGACACCACTCGAAGTCAAGAAACCTTACTTAAAAAAAAAAAAAAAAACAGGCTGCAGAGATGGCTTATGGGTTAAGATTTGCCTCGGAATTAGAAGGACCCCTTATAAAAAATCTAAATTTCATAAAATATTTTAAAACACAAAGATGAAAATATTCTCTAAATGTAAAAATACTGATTTCTACAAATTTTAATATTTGGATAATAGGACTTAGATAGTGGTAAGATTTTCAACCTACTTAACAGTTTATGTACTTTTTTCTTAAGTGCCATAATGATAAATGTATTTTTCTAAATAAATATATTGAATGCCTCAAAAAGAAAAGAAGAAAAGAAAAAAAATGGAAGGACTTGAGTTCAAATTCGAATCCCACATAAAAACACTAGGTGGCCTGCACTTCAGGCTCTGGAAGACAGGGCCTGAAAAAACCCAGAGACAAGGTAGAAGCAATCCAGAATGACTTCCAAAATCACCCTTGGGGCTCCACAGGCACACACAGTGCCCTTTGATACACACACACACGCAAAAACAGATAAACGAATAAATTAGACTTATTAGCGAAAAGTGAAAGCAAATTTCCTAAGCAAAGGGAAAAGGAAAGCATCAAAGGAAACCAAACGACTTGGATATTTCAAGAATCTGAGCACAGTTCACCAGAGACAGTGGGCAAAATTGGAAAGTAGAGCAGAGTAAGCTGAACATAACCAGCAGAATTCACAGAAATTCAACTTACATTCACAGTCAGAAGACAACTCCACATCTCCATCTCCATTAAGAACCCCTTTCCTAAGTCCAGATGATTACAACCAATGACCTACTAGATACCTCCACTTGAATGGCATGTTCAAACCTCAACTCTCCTATATCAGTGATGGCACTACTATCTACATAATGCCTAACAATATCACACTCAGCTCCTCAATCCCTCATCTAAATCTTCCATCTATTTAAATACAAAGTTGTATGATTAAATTACTAAATGACTTTCAAATCTAGGTATGCCCTTCATTCCTGTGGTTGTTCCTTTAGTTCTAAATGCTACACCATTTTAGTTTGATTATAATAAGAGGATCTTACCTATTTTGTGGTTCTTTCTTGCTCCACTCCAACCCACTGTACTGCAACTTGGTTTTTCTAGAATATAAATGCATATCACTTCTTACTTCTGCCTTTATCAAACTAAATTCCTAGGCCTCTATAAGTTTGGCATTTTTATTTAAACTTAAATGTTAAATGGTGAATTTTCCTGATACGCCATGCTGTTTTTCAACTTCATATCCTTATTTATGCTGTTCTCTCTACTTAAAACTCACACCCCTCCATCCTAACTCCCTTTGCATGTTAACTTTCTCTCAAAAATTATGATAGAGTAAGTCTAGATAAATATTCCTCCTTTGCATACCTTTTTTTCTTCTCACCTATAAAAGTGTATGTTGCAACATGACAAGATTCAAGTCTCAGTCTACTATAAATCCTGTATCTTGTATAAATGATAATAAATGAACTTTTAAATGACACTTAAATGTGACTGACTTGTTTTAGAGAGTTCAAAATAAAACCATAAGACAAGCTGGGGTAAGCAAGAAAGTTCAATAGTTAAGGCTCATGCTCACAAACCTGACCACCTGAATTTAATATACAGAAACTCACAAAGTGAAAGGAGAACTGACTTCCTATAGTTGTCCTCTGACCTCCACATGGGTACCATGGCATTTATTAGTGTTCTCTCTCCTCTCCTATCAAATAAAAATATTTATTAAAAAAAAGAAAACAAGTTGACAATGTGAAATAATTAAATTTTATGAAAGAAAAAGTAATCGGAATATGAAGAGCATATCAATCAGATTCAAAAACTCGGAGCTATATTTATCCATAACAGTCATTCTGTGTTTAAAAATCATAATGCAGAGGCTGAAGAGATGGGTAAGGGTTAAAAGTCTGCCTCAAAAACAGAAGGACCTGAGTTCAGATCCTAGATCCCACATACAAACACCAAATGGAAAAACTGAACTTCCATCTGTGGAATGCAAGGCCTGGGAAAGACCAAAGAGAAGCAAAAAGAAGGTAGAAGTAATCCAGAATGATTCCCAAAGTCACCCTTGGGCCTCCAGAGGCACACTGAGACACACACACGAGTGCCCAAAACTAAAAAAAATAAAAAAATAAAAAATCACAATACAACTAAGCTGTCTTCCTTTCCTGTCCTATCCCTGTAACTACCATTTTCTTTCTACCTTTTCCCTTGGCCAACTCAGCTATTCCTATTATTCCTACCATTGTTATTTGTGAAAATGAACTGTAAATTGGGCTTCTTAATTAAACTCTAAAACAACTTCTTGAGTTTCTTTTTATTTTTTGCACGTGTAGGTGTGGGTGTGTACATGTGTATAGATGTATATAGGTATATATAGAAGAGGGTATTGTGTGCGCCTGTGGAGGCCCAAGAGTGACTTTGGTTATCATTCTGGATTGCTCTACCTCCTTATTGCTTTGTTCTGGGATTTCCCAAGCTGTCTTCCAGTGTCAGAAGAGGAGGCCATCATCATTTCCACCAGCATTCTTACATAGGATTTGGAATCTGAACCCGGGTCTTTCTGATTGTGAGGTAAAAGCTTTTATTTATTTATTTTTTTTTATTCATTCAATTGTGCGCGTGTGTGTGTGTGTGTGTGTGTGTGTGCATGCGTGTGTGTAGAACCATGGGCAAATTCGGGAACCACCATGGACCGCCTCCACCTCCTCCTTGTTTACTCTGCCTGGGGATTCACAGGCTCTGCCCTACCAGGACCAGAAGACCACCCCCACTTCCACCCAGCGTCTATAAGTGGGGTCTAGGATCCGAACTCAGGACCTTCCACCTGCAAGGCAGAGGCTTAACCCCTGAGCCACCTCTCCAGCCCCTGTGAGGTAAAAGCTTAACCAACAACTTCTTAAATGAACTTTCCACTATCACCCACTCCCCTAAGAATATATTTGAACCCAACAATTCCACTCTGGGAAGTAACATTAAAGAAATATGAACAATGTAATTTAGGCTTGAGAATATCACACTGCTGTTTATAAGGAGCCAGAAACCCAAATAAACATGAATTTAGCACACAAATAATAGCATTACTACTTAAATAGAATGTGTAAGATACTCTTTACTATGTAGCTCTTTGTACCTTTTGAATTGTACTTCCTACACATCTTACCAATTTGTTTAAAGGGAACTTATTTTTAAATAAAGCTCACTTTTGAAATACTATATAGAAACATTCTTTTAGTTATAAAAATATGTGACATACCATTATATAGAAAAACAAACCAATAACCAGTATTATGGCTTTGAAACATTATAGGAGTGAGTTCATTTATTTAAGCATAATCATATTCACTAGATTTGGAAAATGTTAATAGAAAGAAACTTCATTTAACTACAAAATATAAAGTAAATTCTAATATTTTGAGGGAGAGTGATAAAAGAAATTAACTCACCTACACTGATGAGAATTAATTTGACATTAAGCAATATTTTCAAATATATGTTATGTGAACATTAAAGCTTTATCATGTTTTTGTTTGTTTCTGTTTGTTTGAGACAGGTTGTCATGTGATCCAGCTGGTTTCAATTTCTCTGTGTAGCCAAGGATAACTTTAAACTTCTGATCTTTCTGCTTCTACCTTCCGAATACTACTAGGTCTACCATGCTCAGCTGACTTTGTACTTTTTACTTGAAATATCGGTTTGTTCATTTATTGAAACATCACTTCCTCATAATAAAATAGCTCCCTTTGAAAGCTTAACTGTTGTTCTTCTGAAATCAGTGTACTGGCCTCATAAATGTATAAAGGCTCTTTAAATAATGAACGGAAGATTGCTAGCAGTTTGGTAAGATGTAAGACTGTTAATGACAGCTGGAACTAAGAAAGCTGAAACTATGAAAGTATCTGCTTTTCTCTATTTCTATTTTTTTAAATATCTTTCGGTTTGTGAGAGGGAAGGCTGGAGGGGGAGGAAAAAGAAAAGAGGAGAAGAAAGAATGCATGCATGCTATGGTGCTGTTTAGGAGATCAGAGAACTTTCAAAATCAGTTCTATCCTTCTACCATGTGGGCTTCTAAGGATCAATTGAACTTGCAATTCTCCTTCCAAGGAGGCCTGCACAGCCATATCCTGCCACATACATGCATTTGGGTTTATGTTAGTGTAGCTATGTCACTTTAAGAAATCCATCTAACCTTTTATCACAGTTTGCTTGTCTACAAAATGACAATTAACTACAAAACTGAGGGAGAAATCAGAGAATTTTTTTTTAAATAACCAAAGCCTGGCCCTGGCACAAATTATTCATTAAACGTTAATGAGTGTTAATTCATATATGCTGACTCCATAACTTTTATTATGTCTACTTTTTCCTTGTTTTCCCTGAGCTATTTTAGGTATTACTTACCAGTGGAATTTACTAATCCCACAATTGCATATTTGTAAACTACATGCTTCAAACAAATAGTCTATATTCCTTTTGAGTATTTAAGAAACTCCATGATGTGACTTTGAACTATCCTTCAAATGCCACTCCACAGTTATTTTGTGCATAAACTTACCAATGATAACAGTAGGATGCCCTACTTTCTCACACTAAGAAACATTCTCCCATTCTAACAAAGACCAAGTTCATATGCCAAAACCTTGAAGTCTTTCCTGATAACTCTCAAAAGAGTAATCTCTCCTACTTCTAAAATCAAGTAACCTTCATGCCCACCAAGAGAGCAATATAAGTATCAACTTGGAATCTTCACATACCTGATACTAATTAAGTATTTTGATTACTGATGTTGTTGGGAGGGTATATTTTCTTCTGTTTTAGTTTTTTTGAAACAGGGTCTCATGTAGACCAAGCTCACCTCAAACTGATTGTTAATTCATTTAGCACCATTCACATTCCTTAAGGATTGTACTCTACACTTGAGGCATTTTGGAAATGAGATTAAACTACAGGAATTCCTACTACGCTTTTCACATATTCAATACATTTCAACTGTCATCTGCCATAGTTACAACTTTTTGAGAACATTTCGGTATTTACCTCCTGTAAACCTCTACTCAAAATTAGTTCAAGTATGATTTAAAACCTTCCTCAATCACTCCCAGAAAGTCTTTACTACGTGCCCTATTCATTTATGATCCTCAATGTTTGCCAAAGAATGAATAAAGGAAAATAATGAAGCAATGAAATTTTCTAGAAATCAGTACTAATTACTATGTGCTTTTCTTCACTTTCCAACTGTTCTCCACTTCTACAAATGTTCTACAAGTGTTCTGATGACAATGACCCCTGTCATTTTGAGTTTTCTAAAGCCTAGTGGAATTATAATCAAGGAGGTGCAGTAGCCACTGGTCAGTGCTGTGACTTACATGAAATGTGAGGCCACTACTAAACTCACTGTCGGTAAAATATGCTAATCCCAAGGTCCACAATTTCTTTAACTTACAGAAGTATATAACATTCCTTAAATTAAAAAAAAACAACAATCGTATCAACCATTACTTCAATATTTCATAAAAGAATATTTTAAACTTTTTTCAATCAGCTATTTATTGAACATTTTCCTGGATATTGTCCTAGAAACTAGAAATACAGCTTCGAACATGAGACACACTGCACAGTCTCCTCGGAGCGCCACGGAGTTCTCCGAATGCCCAGGTTCCACGGGGACGAAGCAAGGAGCGCTTCGGTGGGTCACTGGCTGCTGCTTCCCCAGCCTTGACTTCCGCGCGGACTTCGTGAAAAGTTCATTTTTGGCTGACCTTCGGGAACCTTTAGTTACCAGGCTACAGTCAACAGATTCAGTGCAAGAATCGCAGGGCTTGCCACTCGCGCGGGACGCCCCAGGGATGCTGGCACAGAAAGGGCACCCCAGCACTGTCCCCGGAAAACCAGGCGCGCGCACTCTGACGCCAATTCTGATTACAGTCCTTCCACTCTGCGTGCCTCCAGCACTCTTCTCCCGGCCGCGTGCACACCGCACGTCCCGGCGGGGGGCGTCTCTCCCCGACACAGCGGGGAACGCTACGAGCGCCCCAAAGAATGTGTCACACCGAGCGACACGACCACCGTTAGGAGAGACCCAGACAGGGATTTAGCAACGTGGCCTCTCGGAGCCCGCGGCCGTCAGAGCGCAGCGGCCCCGGCTCGCCGGCGCGCCCCGCCGGGAGTCGTCAGGGGACCCGGGTCCCGCCCGGCCGCCCCCGCCGACGGGACGGACGGGACGGCAGCGGCCCGCGCGCGCACGCCCGGGCTGGGGGAGGGGGGTGTGGACGCGGGCAGCGCGGCGCCCGGCGGCGGGGAGCCGTCCACGCGCCCCCCGAGCTCGCCGCCCGCGTGCCCGGGCCGAGCCGCAGCGTCGAGAGCCGGTCGCGAAGCCTTACCTCGGCGCTCGGATGTTTAAAAGTATCTAAAAATAGCAGCTCCATGGACGAGTCCACCGCCATGTTTGCCGCGGGCGGGGGACCGGGGGACGACTTCCGGGGCAGCGCTGCGGCCGCCACCGCCGGGGCTCCGGAGAGCGGAACGCGGAGGCACTTCCGGTGGCCGGGCCGCCGTCGCCGCCAGCCTCGGCCTATCCCGACGCATCGTCCGCCAGAAGCCGCTCGCCCCGCCTTCTCCAGCGCGGCGCCTGAGAGCCTCTGAACACCGCGAGGGACTGAGGAGGAGGGGCGGGCTCTACGGAAGCTCCAGAGGCCCAAACCCCGTCGTTCTGCGATTTCACGTAGGCAAGATCCCTATCCCGGAGGAGAAGGGATGGAAGGCTAGGAGCAGTGCCAGTGCTTAACTCCCTGCTCTTGTATTCTTGTATAGCCCCTAAATGGAACCTTTTTCAGTTCTAAAAGCAAAAAAGAGTCACTGAGTGAGCCTGGCAAGATAAAGACGAAAAGAGCCAAGTGATGGGCATTAATCATGCAACCCTCAGGAGGTAGAGGCAGGAGAATCAGGAGTTCAGGGCCAACCTTGGCTACACTGGCCTACATGAGACCCTGTCTCAGAAAGGCGGAAAAGGAAGCGAGAGGAAGGAAAGGTCTGTGTGGTGTGTATGTATGTGTATGCGTGTGCACAGACAGAGAGATTTCATAGCAAACAAAAGGACTTTTCTCCCTGTAAAACACAAAGAATGATATCTAAATTGTGAGAATTAATAAAAATCCAAGAAATATAAATGAATGTTATAGATAATATAAAAAGGAGACAGTAAAAAACACATCTGAATCTCTATTGCTAGAATGGTGACAGGTCTGCTAATCCAGCCCTCAAGGAAGTGAGAAAGAATAACGTATTTTTTTATTATTTTTTTCCACTCATACAAACTTAATAGGTACCCCAGTCCCCTCCACCCCTCCCCATCCCCTTGCTCCCTCCCTCCTTTTCCCCTTCCTTTCACCCCCCTCCCTCCCTTTCTCCCAGTGTCCCCTTTCCCCCTCCCCCCAATCCCTGGAGCATCCTTTAATATGAATATCAAACTTCCCTCTGGATCCTCCACTCTAATGAGGTGTAACGACTCAGTAGCATTGCCTAGACCCCTTTCTTGCGTTCCCCTTTAGTGTGACTGTTAATCCCTTGCCTCTAAGGATCCTAGTGCCTGTGATCCATGCTAGACTTAGGGGGATCATTGATATGTCAGTCATTTCACAGGTCATGCAAAGTCCTATTATGGTTTATTAGAGGAGAGAGAGAACGGAAAGCACAGATGTGAATCCATGAGGGACAGAGGCAAGAGAGCCCTGGATGACTCATGGACTTCAAGCATGGAATCTATGAGGGGCAAAGAGCTGGAAAAGAACTCAGGGACTCTAGACATGGAATACCATGAGGAGCAAGGGATCCAAAGATGGCTGCCATAGTCAGGTTTATGTATAGGCTTTTATTTATTTATGGACAGACCATGGGGAAGGGTGGCTTTTCCTCTGGTTAGCTCCAGTTTCTGCAAACCTGATTGGAGCTTTTGGTCCTCTGTAACTCATTGGTCTGTCCATATTGGGGTCCAACACAGTTGATCTTGTGCCTGACGTCATGGTAGGGCTTAACTACAATGGAGAATTAATTTGTGTCTTTTCATGAACGGGAGAATTGGGGCGAGGTGGCCTCTGTGAAGGATTAGAGCCAGTTCCTCCAGATCCATACAGTATATTCCTTCGGGGTAATCCCAGCAGTGGGGTTTGACCTTCCAAGACCTACCCAGCATGACTGCTCTAAAACTGTCTAATTGTGATCTGAGGTGTCTATGGCTTCTGCCGTCCACCATGCCTTTCCCACCATAATGTACTATATCCCCTCTGGAATTGTTAACCAAATCAATCTCCTCTTTTCCCCTTAAGCTGGTTGTATGAGTGCTGTCTCACAGCAGCAGAAAGAAAAGTAATTGCAAAAGAACTTGGTACCAATAGTGTGTGTTGCTATGAGATTGAGAATTCTGCTACCAAAAAATGAAATGTTGCTGTGAAAGTGAGAGAATTTGTTACCAAGAAGTATGGCCATTGCTATGATGTTTTAGGGTGGAAATGTGGAGAACTTTGGAACTTTGGAACTTTGGGCTGGGAAAGTCTTTGTGTCTTGTAGACAGAATTTTTATTTGTTTATTTATTTATTTGGTGTGTGTGTGTGTGTGTGTGTGTGTGTGTGTCAGAGGGCACTGTGTGTTTCATCCTGATGTTCTTATGTGGGATCTGAGACTATTAACCCCTGAGCCATCTCTCCAGCCCCTTGTAAACAGATAAAGAGCCTTTCTAATGAGAGCTTCAATAAGAATAAGGCTGAAAAAGATTCAGACTGTGGAAATCCAGTCCAGGAATGAACAGAGGCTGTTTTAGAAACTAGACTAGGACAGGCTGGAGAGGTGGCTCAGGGGTTAAGCCTCTACCTTTCAGGCAGAAGGTCCTGAGTTTGGATCCTAGACCCCATGTCTAGGGGCAGAAGCAGGGGCGGCCTGTATTTCTGGTCCTGGCAGGGCAGAGCATGTGAATCCTGGGGCAGAGTAAACAAGGAGGAGGTGGAAGCGATCCATGGTGGTTCCTGAATTCGTCTGTGATTCTACATACACACACACACACACACACACACACACACACACATACATACACACACGCACAATTGAATAAATAAAAAACATATTTTATTTGTTGTGTGTGAATGCACGCGTGCGGAGGACCAAGGATGACTTCAGGAATCATCCTTCTTATTTCACTCTGGGATTTCCCAGCCTCCACCCACCAGAGCCAGAAGTGCAGGCCTCTGGCATTTTTACATGGGACCTGGGATCCAAACTCAGGACCTTCTGTTTTCTTTTATTATTATTATTATTATTATTATTATTATTTATTCAACTGTGCGCGTGTGCGTATGTGTGTGCGCGCGCGCGCGCATGTGTGTGTGTGTGTGTGTGTGTGTGTGTAGAACCACGGACGAATTCGGGAACCACCATGCACGCCTCCACCACCTTCTGCCCCAGGATTCACAGGCTCCGCCCTACCAGGACCAGAAGCACAGGCCGCCCCCGCTTCCGCCTGGCGTCTATACGTGGGATCTGGGATCCGAACTCAGGACCTTCCGCCTGCAACCCCTGAGCCACCTCTCCAGCCCAGGACCTTCTGTTTTCAAGACAGAAGCTTAATCCCTGAGCCATCTCTCTGGCCCCAAAAATAGTAATTTTTTAATGTTGATAAGGATCTGGAACAACTGAAACTGTACACAGATATTTACTCTATATTAGCCTGAACTCTAGGGAAACTGTTGGGAAATTATTCTGCAGCATCAAAACAAGATATAGAAAAGCTGTGTTCATATCAGGTAGATTTTTTCCAGTTTATTTTTAAAGCCATTTATACTTGAACTCTATTTTATAAATGCTTGGAATTGTCTAGAACTATTGTTCTGTAGCAACGGGTAAATAGTTATTGGAATGTAGCAAGTAAATAAAGATCTACTGAGATGACTCCTGAGTGAAGATGTGCAGAGCTGTTGACTTGATTCAGTCCCTTGAAGCCACATGATGAAAGGACAGAACCGACTTATGAAAACTGTCCTTTGACTGCACGTGCCTGTTCCTTCTTTCTCCCTCTCTATTTCTTATTAATAAGTATAATTCAAAAATTGAAAGAAGAGGCCTGAAGAGATGGCTTGGGGTTAAACCCTTTGCCTCACCAGCAAAAAAAAAAAAAAAAAATTCAGACCCCGGAGCCCATGTAAAAATACCAGATGGAAATGGTAGGAGCCTGCACTTCTGGCCCTGGAAGACAGAGTCTGGGAAACCCTACTATAACAGGGGGTACAAGCAGGGCTTTCTATCTTGTAAGTCAGGCTCAATCCCCACTGAGACTGATATGGAAAATTTTTAGCCCAGTCATTTACAAGATAATTTATAAGGAAGGGGATATGAATCTAAAGGTCATAGCATAATGACTGTTCTACAACTGCTCTCAGCAAATACTAGATGTCCCCATGATGCCAACTAAAACTAACTGTTTATCTTATTATCTATAGACCTGAGGGGACTTTCCATGTGATTTTTCTATATAAAAACCCATTTGAGAAACTACCCATTACTATTTTTGGGATCCAAACTCCAAAATGTAAGTCCACTGGCCAGTGAATAAAAAGGGCTTTCTTTTTTCTTTTCTTTCTTGACTTACCTCAAGGCTGGTGTGTCACTCCTGGTCAGCATCCTACAACACCAGAACAAACCAAATAAGGAGGTAGAGCAATATAGGATGATTCCTGAAGTCATCCTGGGGCTTCCACAGGCACACACAGTGCCCTCTTCTACGCCATACACACACAAAGAAGAAAGAGAAGGAGGGAGAGAGAGAAAAGGAGATATAAATAGAGAGCTCAACTAATAAGCATATTTCACTTCATTCCCTGTGTCAGGAATATACAGAGATGTAAAGAGGAAGAAGCCATGTCTTGCCTAATTAAGTTTAATCCCTCATCATCACAGTTCCTTCCCATGGTCCGTGGTCATATTAGCTCCTTAACAAGACTCCTGTCTCCATTGTTGTCCCTCTTTAAGCTGCCCACTCTGCAGCACACTAGCTAAAGTCTAAATCTAAACTGGATGTGGTTGCTCATACCTTGGTCCCAGCTCATGAGAGGGCAAGGCAGGAGGGCTCCCTCCACAGTGAGGGACCGATCAGCCAAGTCTGAATAGCCCAGCTCAAAAAAAAAAAAAAAAAGACCAAATCCGATGTGGTTAAACTCATACCTGTAAACTAAGCACTAAGACAGCAAGGGCAGGAGGAACATGAATTTGAGGCCAGGGTACAAAGTGAGACTCTGTTAAAAAAAGAAAAGTTCCACCAAATAGTCAAGTTGTGCAGCATCAAAGCAAAGACCCCAAACACACCGCCTCCCTCCTTCTGACTCTTCTCAAATCCAACTCCTTGAACATTCTGCACAGAAACCACAGTAACCTGCATCTCCAAGTCTGCTCATGCCAGATTTGTCTTCCTCAGGTCTTCTTTCAGCTCAATTTTTGTTCCTTCTTCAGAGTTCATTTTCACCGTGAAGCCAGTCCTGAATTTGCTGGGTAATATAACTTCACCTACATGACTGTGATAGATACAGATGTCAACTTGACAGCTGTGAAGAATTGATAGTTAAGACAAGCCCTGAAGCAATCCTGCAGGTGATTGTCAAATTGATATGGAAGACCCAGCCTAAGGTTGTACCTTCCAGTGTCAGACCAGATGAAAGGAAACAAGAAAAGAGAGCTCTCTTTCTCTCTTGTCCTGTGCAACTCATTTTCCCTGCTGCTGCCATCCTTCGATAACATCAGAACGCAGCTTCTTCAACCTCCAGCATGACTGAAGTTCAAAGACTCTCCAGGAATCCTCTGGCCTTCGGCACCAGACTGGGACTGCTGATACATTCACCTACTGAATTCAAAAGCAAAGAGAAGGTAAAAACAATCTAGAGTGATTCTGGAAGTCACCCTTAGTCCTCCACGGGCACATACAGTGCCCTCTGATATACACAGACACATATACACACACACACAGAGGCACACATGCAAAAAAAAACAAAACAAAACAAACAAACAAAAAAAAAAACACACACACACACGGAGAGCCATCTAGCAGAAAGTGTTATTGGATGCTGCCTGATGAAAGGGAAATCTCGTCCTTCAATAAAGCATGGAAGACTGAGAGCAGTTAAAAGCATGAGCTTACCATGGAAGATGGACGTACAGAAACCTATAAGTGTCTAAACCACTGGTGTTTTTCTAGAGCCTGTATTGGAATAAGGCCATAGCCTGTTTGATTGGAAATGTCTCATATATTAAACTGTCTCTCTCTGTCCGATGCTAATATCTGGAAGGATTAGACTCTTTGGCTTTCAAGCTGGCATTCCAAGAATACACTAAAAGCTAGGAAGTTTCTCCAAAATCCTACCTCTCTTTTCTGCCAACTAGAAGTCTCATGCCTGGATTTGCCTACAGATTCCCAGCCCCCTAGTTATAAATAAACTCTGGTAGAACTGGGTGGGATAGTCTTACCATTCTCCCTCTGGGAGGCATCATGATTTCCTACCTGTCTTGGCCAATTATTTTCTAGATTTCTGCCTCTCTGTGTTCCTTTTTCCATCTTTCATATTTTTGGTCCCAGGGCAACTTTATGGGCTGTCACACTGGATGTGACATATTTAATGGAATTTCAGTAAGAGCAATGGCCAACTATAAGCTTCATTTAGCCCGGTAAAATAAAATCTAAGATTGTTAAATTTGTCCTTGAATACTGAATGTCATTTAATAAATTTGCCTGTAAACTTGTATGATCTTGTTAGAAATCTTTTTTGGGCTGCAGGGATGGCTCAAAGGGTAAAGAGCTTTCAATGCTTTCAATGAGTTCAAATATTCAGAATCTGGGTAAAGCTGACTATGGTAGTGTACATCTGTAATCCTAGTGTTCCTAGGGCGAGATGGGGAGGTGAAGACAGGCAAATCCATGGAAAGTTCTGAATCAACTGACTTGGGGTCCACAGTTGTGTGGCACTTTTCCTGGGAAAACACCATGTAAATGTCTATTGACTCCAGATAGGGATCACATGCAAACTTCTATTCACCTCTGTGACAGTTACACTTAATTATTGCTGTGAGAGAACACCCAAAGTCAAATAACTTAAGGGAGAAAAAGAAATTTATTCACCTTAGGGTTCCAGAGGGAAGATACAGTGTTTTGTATCCCAGGCGGCATGGTGGTGGCTGAAGCTGAAGACAGGCTGCATCACACCCTCCCGAGAGGCTGAGAGATGCAAGACTGGAGAGTCTCTCTCTCTTCTCTCTGTTCTGTGGGTCCTTTTATCTGGTCCACTACTACTGGTCCAATGAGATCTATGGAGGTTCCAATCGGATCTGGGGCTGGTCTTTGTATTGATCCAGATAATCTCTTCAGGTAGTCTCTGCTGATCTTAGTTAATGTCAAGTGTGTCAAGTTGACACCCAGGATTAACTATTACAACCTCATATAAGGATTAAACAGCAGACCAAAGTTATGACTATACTACAGTCCAAGTTGTCAAAGCAATGAGTTTATTGGGGTTATTTATAGGAATATGGTTGAGGGTTTCTAGCAGAAATAGGGAAAGCTCGAAGCCCAACCTGCACGGGCGAAGCTCATGAAAGCTGCAACCCTGGGGCCCTATGCATGATTTGCAGCAGTTCTGCTTGAAAATCTGACTGCAGGGCTGGTTCCTGGGGTGAGTGGGGGGCAGGTTTTTACTACTTCTATAGCCTAGAGGAAGAGACTTGTGAACCTCCAACATTTCTGAGCTATTTACTGTCTGAGTCTCTAGAGCCCCCTGCAGGAAAGAAGGCTTCAAACTGCCACCCAACAACCTCCTGAGGTTAGACCTGGGGACAAAGGTCAAGATGATGTCATGCTACTCCAGGGGGAAAATCACCGCACAACAGCAGTAGGGAGCAATTAAGGGACCCTGTCTTAAATGTGGTAGAGGACAAAAAGCCATACATATGTGACATGGCGCATGTGCTTCCTGACTTTCACACACATGAATACACAACTACATATGCACACACAGAGACACAGCCTGAATGCAGACACACATGCGCCCATGTACACATACATGCACACATATTAAAAATACACCAACAAAAAGATTTTTTAGGGATGGAGGGGCTCAGGGGTTAAGACTCTGCCTCAAAAGCAAAAGGTTCTGCCCTTTACACCCCACCCCGCTCCGCCGGTCGGGACGCGCGCGCGCGCGGTCCAGCCAGGCCTCACCCCGCGCCCTAGGTAAGTCCCTGTTCGGGCCCCGCCCACCAGGACGCCAGGTCAGCCCACAGGGACCCGGCTCCGACTCCCACCATCCAGCCGGAGCCGCGCGCGGGGGCCGAGGGACGAGGAGGACCTCCCACTGCGTCTGGGCCCCGCCCCAGCTGCCCTCGGGTTAAATAGCTCCACGCCAACGCCCCCATCCTCCCTTTATACCCCACCCCGCTCCGCCGGTCAGGACGCGCGCGCGTGGTCCAGCCGGGCCTGACCCCGCGCCCTAGGGGGTAACATACAATGCCCACCAGGATGGAATGAAGGGCATTGCAGGAGCAGCAAAACTGCAAAAGAAAATCAACAAACCACAATCCAGAACTTCAGAGACTCTATATCAACCACCTAGAACTAGGCCAGCTTAGTCTCTCCCCATCTTGAAGCTCAGGGAAATTTGCGGAAGAGGGGGCGGTAAGAGTGTAAGAGCAAAAGGATGGGAGGAGCAATGATATATAAGATACTCTATACTAGTTAGGGCTGAAGCAATCATAATTGGACTTTGCATGCCCTGCGCATTGTCCAACACACTGTTGACCTCACAAACTCTAGCATCTGCTAAAGGCACCAAGAGCCTTGGAGATAAAGGATTGGCAGCCACAGCAGTGTTCCTATACCTAAGGGGAACACGGGAAAGGGTTCAGGGAAAGGCCACGGGGTCCTTGTACGTCATCGGAGAGGAGGGCCCAGAGGAAAATCAGACATGCACAAGAAAGGACTCTCTGGGAATTGGGGCGGGAGGCACTGGGGGATGGGGAGGGAGAGGGGTGGGGAGGGGGAGCAAGGGGTACGGGGGGAGGAGGAGGAAGGGAGGGAACTGGTGTACCTAATAAGTTTGTATGAGCTGAAATAAAAAAAAAAAAAAAAGTTACCTGGACAACTCAGGTACAAGCTCAGTGGTAGAGTGTTTTACCTAACATGTGGGAAGACCTGAGTTCAATTTCTGAGTACTGGAAAATTTAAAAATAAGTAAATAAATACTGTCAATAGAGGCATCTCTATTGACATCAAGATAAAATATATATATATATATAAAATACTAAACTTTTAAGAAGTAAAATTTAAATCATATTCAAAGAAGGATAATTAAGAATTTCTAGGGCTGGGGAGACGGCTTAGTGGTAAAAAGTGTTTGCTCCTATAGTAGTATGTATGGTATGGTAGTAACCAACTGCTTTCTGATCAGATTTAAGACCTGCTCTTTAGTGAGGAACACATATATGGTACTATATACCAAGTCAGTACTTATGGGAAAAAGGAGACCATAGATCCTAGGTGGAATCAAACTATTAAAGTTTAACTATAAATACTTAAGCAAACTAACATCTAAATGCATCCATCATTATATTCATAGGTTATGGAAGGTCTCAGCAATTCACCAAGAAGCATCCTTTTGCAACGGAAGTTGTTTAAATCACAGAACCACAATTGGCCAAAATGCAGAGTTCTAACACTGGAGTTCTAAACAGGACATCAAAATCAACTTCCATTCTCAAGGTTCAGGGAATCTTTTTTTTTTTATTATTATTATTTATTCAACCGTGTGCATATGCGTGTGCGTGTCTGTGTGTGTATGTCTGTGTATGTGTAGAACCACGGACGAATTCGCGAACCACCATGGGCTCCTTCACCTCCTTCTGCCCCGGGATTCACAGGCTCCGCCCTACCAGGACCAGAAGCGCAGGCCGCCCCTGCTTCCGCCTGGCGTCTATACGTGGGATCTGGGATCCGAACTCAGAACCTTCCGCCTGCAAGGTGGAGGCTTAACCCCTGAGCCACCTCTCCAGCCCAAGGTTCAGGGAATCTTGTGGAAGAGGAAGCAATAAAGTTGTAAGAGCCTGAGGATGGAGATGGTGCTACCAGACAGTCAGTATCCTCTAGTCATCCTCTAGTGGGCTGCTGCACCACTAAGAACTCACTAAAGCCTATCTGCTTCCACAAGACCTACGCAATAGTTGCACTATCAACATGTGGAAGGGGGACGATCTCAAGAGACAATTTACCTCCCTGAGAGACAATTGAAAGTTAATGCTAGACAGAAAAGGAAAATTTCATTCCTTAGTGACTCACCCACTAACTCATATGCCCTAGCAAGTACTCACGCACTTGTCAGAATAGGCATTTGAGATGAAACCTAATGGGCCACACACACAAGAAGACATGAAAAAAGGAGGGAGACTGGCTGGAAAGAAGGAAGCATGAAGTGGGACAAAAGGAGGGATGAGATTGGGTAGTAAATCATTATAATCAAGCTTCAAGTTAGGCACAGGTGTCAACTTGACTGCTGAGGGTTTGAGCCCTGGGCACATTTGTAAAGAATTAGTGGTTGAGTTAGGCCAGAGCAAACCTGCAGGAGATTGTCTAGCTGATGGGGAAGGTCCAGCCTATGGTGGGTGGGACTAGGCTCTGGAATAAATCATGGAGAGCTGGTTGGCTATACCTGGCCAGACATGCTGGTCTGGCAAGTAAGGATTGTCCCTCTCTCACTGTTATGTGGTGATGGTGTGGTGTGGCCAGTTCCCTAGGCCCTGGTTTTGGTGTGTGCTGTCCCATCAGGCTGGACTAAGAACTGTAACCAGGAATCATAAGAGAATAAACCCTTGTTCCCTTAAAAAAAAAAAAAAAGAAAAGAAGAAGCAAAAGGTTCTGAGTTCTGATCCCACAACCCGTGTAAAAATGCCAGGTGGGAATGGTGGCAGCCCTGTACTTTTGACCCTAGTGAGTGGAGCCTGGGAAACCAAAGCAAGGAGGAGGTAGAAGCAATCCAGGAAGACTCCCCATCGATCCCCACAGGGACACACAGTACTCTCTGATAAAAGAAAGAAAGAGAGAGAGAGAGAGAGAGAGAGAGAGAGAGAGAGTCTAAGCATTGAACCCTGGGCACGAGTTACACTAAGCACATGCTTTACTACATTGCAAACCAAGCCCGAAAAAGATTATTTTGTATTCTTTTTTGGAACAAGTACAATTACACAATCAGACAGTAGTTAATTAACACTTGTTAAATTAACGAGTTTTAAAGGTATTTGCAAGCCATAGAATACACTTGAGAAATTCCAGAACTCAAGATGTTGAGGCAAAAGGATCAGAAGTTCAAGGTCATCCTTAGCTCAGAGCAAGTAAAAGGTTAGCCTTGGCTACATAAGACCCTGTTTCAAAGAAAGAAAGAAGTACAATGATTTTTTTTCTTTTATTGATCTTTCATCATATGCATGGTGTTTTGAAAAAAAATTATTTTCCTGTTTGAACTTGATCCCTTGGATACAATATTTTGTATAAATTAATTAATCTATGTCCTGAAGCTAATGATTTTTTAAAATATCTTATTTATTTCAGAGAGAAACAGAGAGAGAAAGAGAGAATATCCTGGTACACATGTGAAGATCAAAAAACAATTTTCAGAAATAGATTTTCTCTTTCCACCATGTGGGCTCCAGGAATCAAAGTCTCCAGATTCCTTATAGGTAACTTTACACATTAGCCAACTCCTCAGCTCCTAAAAAATGAATTTTAAAAAACATCAGACTATCTGCAAAAGATACAACTAAATAGTAACAGTGATTGAATTTGTATCTTTTCTATTTTTTTTTAAGAATTTTTATCTTTTCTATTTTTTTTTAAGACAGTATCTCAACATAGTCATGCGGCCTGGGACTCCTGATCCCTACATGTCAGATGTGCTTCGCGATGCTGTTCAGTTACGTTCTTAGAACACTGTGCTGAATGTGTCTGGCAATAAGCAAGCACTGCACTCTAGTTTCTATAGTGTTTCATATGTTCTAGACCCACCTCCTCCTCCACTTCCTCCTTCATACCAGTCTCTGTAACCTCTTCCAGCACAGCCCTCCTTCCACCATAATCCTCTCTGTCTTAAAAACCCACCACCTTCCCTACCCTTCATCCCTGTTCTCTTCCCCCTCCTCCTCCTTCACACTGCGCTACCTCCCCATCTACCTCATCCACCCCCCCCCACCTCCTCCAACCACCACTCCAACTACCCTGTCTGTTGTCTTGCCTCCTTTGCCAAGGGGATGTTGTTCCAAGGTGATGGTTCAATTTCATCCCAACATCCTCCTCTGGTCATAGAACCTTTCTGAAAGTTGCCCTCGACCTCTACATGCAAACCATGGCAGGCATGTGCCTCCTCTTCTATTCCTCCTCCTTTTCCTTCTCCTCCTCTTCTACCTTCTCTGTCTCTATCTCTCTCTCTTTCTCTTTTTCTCTCATAAATAAAATATAGCAAAAAAAATAAGATGGATAGTGATAGAAGACATTTACCATCAGACTCTCACCTCTACATGTAAACACACATTTAATTCTGTCCCTGGAGGGTAGAGCCTGAGAAACCCCAGAAAAGTAATAAGGAGGCAGACCAATCAGGATGATTCCTGAAGTCATCCTTGGGCCTCCAGAAGCACACACAGTGCCCTCTGATACATACACACACACACATGAACATACACATGCATGTACTGCTTATTTAAAAAGTAAAAAGAAAAGAAAGAAAAAATAGTATGCTTCCAAGTTAGGCAGTTTAGAGCAGCCATGGTGGATGGTCTCTGAGGGTCTTTGGAGGTCCTGAAAGTCATCCCCACTGACTGGCTTACCCTAAAGGAACACACCCTATTGATCCAGAGGAACTACCTCTAATCCTCCACAGAGGTAAAGTGGTCCACTTCCCCCAGTCCTTTGCAACCATCACAATCTGTCATGGAGGGATACCCAACCTTTTGTTTTACTGCAAGGAATGGTGGGGATGGATTTTGGCTTTGGGTCTTGTTAGTTAAAGAAGGGAAATTCCTAGTGCAATCGCTCTAAGGAAAAAGCATTTCATGTCTGAATGAGGGTCATTAAGCTGTCTAAATAGAACAGTGTATCTCAGGAAGCTTCGGTTATGGGTGAACCATGCACCCTTGTACCCCTTTAGCACTGGTGCTGTGGGCACTGGCTTGGAAAGTCAGCCACCAAGTTCACGGTGCTGGTGGGGCCTAGACTCCAGCTAAAGAGAGGTCTCCCTGTCCTGTATCCAGAGACTACGTACTGATAGGCGTGATATCCTCTATTATTAGACTTCTAAACTCCAGAATAGTCAGAAATAGATTTCTGTTGCTGACAATCTGCCCCATTTACGACATTTTGCTACAGGAGCTCAAACATTCCAAGCTGAAAATCGATCGATACAATGAAGAATTGGGAGCATTAGGAAGAAGCAAATGGATTGGTGAGGGAGAATAAAGAGGAGGGACAGAGACTTGCCACCACGAAGGCAGTAACACCTAATCTGGGATTTTCAGGATTAGGAGCCGGCCCCAGGAAGGGTGGGAAAAGAAGGGGAGCAGAGGGACGGGGTGGGGAAGTGGTAAACTGGGTGTGTGCGCCAGTTTTGGCAGCACCAGCTGGCAGAGGGAATGTTGTGGCAAGGATGGCTACCTCGAGAGTCTATGAAGCAGACTCATTTTTCCACGAGGACTTGCCACGTTGAAACTACCAGCTCTGCCCTGTCTCCAGTTGGCCACTGCCCAAAGCCTCCCCCCTTGGTCAGATTCACTCAGCCAAGGACAGTAGAAGATGCAGCCTTTGTTGTAATCAGTAGCCTCCCCAGGCTGGTACAGTTTAGCACTCGACTTTGGTTGGGGCCTTCCAATGGACTGTTTTACTGTGTAGGAAAGAAAAGTGAGATTCAAGTACCAGTGGGCCAGCATCTGACATAGAGAACTTGTGTGATGATTAGTATCAATCGTCAACTTGATGGAATCAAGAATCACTTGCGAGACAAACTTCTGGGCATGTCCGCCAGCAACTTTCTAGACTGAAGTCAGTTGAGTTGGAAAGACCCACCTATGTGTGGGCAGCACTATTACAGGGGCTGGGGTCCTGGACTGAATGAAAAGAAGAAAGCGGACCAAACACCAGCATTCATGGCTCTCTGCTTCCTGACTACAGACACAATGTACCCAGATGCCCCATGTTCCTGTCACCATGACTTCCCCACTGCGATGGACCACGACTCAAAACTGTGAGCCCAAACCAACCTTATGATCCTCAGGTTGAGTCGTGTCATAGTGATAAGACAAGTAATTAATGCAAGTATGTATTTATATTATTGTACAGAGTAGCCAGGCATGCTGGCACACACCTATGAAGCTGACACTGAGAATTTGAGGCAGAAGGATCATGAGTTTGATGCTGACCTGTGCTACGTAAGGACACTCTGTGTAAACAAACTGAAACCAACCAACAAGCAGGTCGTGTAGGCTTACCGCCTACGATTAAAAGTTAAATAGAGGCATTCTTTAAATAAAACTTAGACACACCTTTTTTTTAACCTGTCTCCTGAGTATTTAACAACACCAGTGCAGTAGCATTTCTGCTGGATTCTTACTGGTTAGCATTCCCATTGTCCCTTAAGAGTCTTCACTGCTAATTAGCTACCAAGGGTGACTTTGGGAATCACCCTGGATTGTTCTACCTCCTCTTGGCTTTGCTCTGGAGTTTTCCAGGCTCTACCTTTCAGGGCTGGAAGTGCAAGCCACAGCCATTTCCACAGAAATTATTTATTATTATTATTTATTCAATTGTGCGTGTGCACGCTTGTGTCTGTGTGTGTGTGTGTGTGTAGAACCACGGATGAATTCAGGAACCAACATGGACGCCTCCACCTCCCCCTCGTTTACTCTGCTCAGGGATTCACAGGCTCCACCCTACCAGGACCAGAAACGCAGGCCGCTCCTGCTTCTGCCCGGTGTCTATACATGGGGTCTAGGATCTGAACTCAGGATCTTCCGCCTGTAAGGCAAAGGCTTAACCCCTGAGCCACTTCTCCAGCCCCAACCACCAGAAATTTTTTACCTTAGATCTGGGATCAGAACTCAGGAACTCTACTTTCGAGGCAGAGGCTTAATCCTTGAGCCCTCTCTCCAGCTTTGAATCTTTTATTTTTGACCTTTTAGGAAAGAATATTTGAGAGAAAAGTTAAAGCTTTCAAACATCCAAAGACCTTCTTGGTTGGATGTCTATTATAAAAGGGACTTTAGCAGGGCCTGGAGCCCCTGTAACTAAAGGCAGAGCTCTCATTGTGTAAATTACCACAGCTTAGTGATGCCACGGGCCACAAAGGGGCGTCCACACTCCCAGGATCTACTATACTAGCTCATCCTAGACAGTATCAGTCTCTAGGTGCTGTGTTTGCCTTTGATCTGCTTGAAATTCAAATACGTTATCTAATTGAAGCCCAGCCTGGCCTCCACATACTCATACGCACAAGGTGTGTGAATGTTTAAAGGTCAAAGGTCAAGCTCAATTGTCCTTCTTGGAAGCCTTCCACCTTTTTTTTTCTTTTTCTAATTTCTTTCACACATTTATACGTGTACCTAATGAATTTAAGTCATTTTACACCCTATATCATCTGGTCCCACCTTCCCATTCTTTGATCTTGCTGAAAACCTTCTTCCCAGCTAGCTCTCTACCAGTTTCGTGTATTTGTGTGTGACCAAGACACTCGTCAGGGCTGCTTGCGTTGGCATGTGCCTGAGCCCTTGTTGGCCATGGGAAGAACAATTTCCTTGTTTTTTGAAACAGTTTCTCTTCAGGACCTGGGGCTCATTGATGAAGTAGGGTTGTCTGGCTGGCCAGCCCCACGGATCTTCTTGTCTTTGCCTCCCCGGCATGGAGATTACAAGTGTGTGCCACCATATCCAGCTTTTCTGTGAGGCTGCTGGGAATCAAACTCGGGCCCCCATGCATGCCCAGCAAGTGTTTTACTGACTGAACCCTCTCCCCAGCCCTGCAAACCAGCCTTGCTGTCCTCAGTAGGATGAGGTTTGCAGGCTTTTCCCATCATTTGTTGTTTCACTCAAGTGACTAGAAGTCAGTATGCCAAAGTGCCTGCTCTCAGCAGAAGCAAGGTTCTGGGTTCCCAGTTCTAGCCACCACTGTGTGCAGAGAAGCCCCAAGAATCCTGCAAAACCCAAAGCGAACTCAGCTTTTCACACGAATGTGTGCTTCTGTTATAACTCACGTGTAACATCCTCAAAGAAACTAGAAAGAGAATTGAAGGGACCCTGCACGTTGAGAAAGGTCACATTGCCTCTGCCATATTGCAAGCAATGCTAAAACCCTGAGGGCTGGGGATGTATCTTAGTGGAAAAATGCTTGTATGGTATGTATAAGGTTCTGGGTTCACTCTCCAGCAGAAACTAAAGCTAAAGCAGAAGCACAGCTTTTGGGTCAGTGAGATGGCTCCGTGGGTAAGGTACCTGCACATAAACCTGGCGATCTGGGACTTCTTTCCATGCTAAGTACACACTCTACCACCAAGCCACACCTCTACTCACCCGTCTTTTTTTTTTTTTTTTTTTTTCTACTTTTACAAGGATATTGAGTATCCATCCCAGGTTTCTTCTTTCCCCCTTCTCTCTCATCCCCTCCCTTTTCTTCACTATTCCCTCCCACTCCTTCTACCCTTCTTCCTCCCTGTATGCTTCTATGGATCCCGGGGTTCATTCTAATTTGTCTACTGTGGGGGCTCTGGTCTTCTTGATATATCTCTTCAGGCCACCCCACTGATATGTGCATTTCCCCTCACTCATCCAGCTTTAGACCCAAACGTTTCCACTGTGAGTTCCCATTCTGTGGGTATAATAACAGCTGCCTACAGACCAGTTTGATGTACCATCTTCATACCTATAGGTTTATTGGCTGTCTTTCTATTGATCTATTTCCTTCCCTTTTTTTAGGTTCTTGTTATAGTTTATAGTAACAGGGATGAGTACCATTCTGACAAGTGGGTCTGGAATCCAATCAGAAAGCTGTTGGTTTTCTCCTTGGTGCTCATGCCACTATTACACTGTTGCCATGGTGATTTATATTGCAATTTACAGATCTCATGCCATGGATGGGGTTTGTGATTATTTCTCTTCCCCAGCAGCTTCTACAGTATTCCTTGCCTACCCATCTTTCTTTTTATTTTTGCTTGTGTGTGTGTGTGTGTGTGTGTGTGTGTGTGTGTGTGTATGTGTGTGTGTCCTGGTGGAGGTATAAGTGTGACTTTGAGAATCATTTTAGGTTGCTTTTACTGCCTTTCTGCTATGCTCTGGGATTTCCCAGACTCCACTTTCCAGAACAGGAAATGCAGGCCTTCATTTGGTGAAGATACTTTAGGACAGCTAAGTCTGGGCTGGCCACACCTTCTTGGTGGACATGGAGAGACACACGTGACATAAAATGGGCCATCTCCATTACAGTAATTGTATAGTAATTATTTCTTCACCTAAAGCTGCGGAACATGCATTCACAACCAGAATCCTTCCCACCAGAATCCTTTTTTTTTTATTAAAAATTTAATTATACATTTTAAAATTTTTTACCAGTTCCCTCCCTCCCCCCTCCTCCCCCCGAACCCCCTCCTCCCCCTCCTCTCTCTCCCCATCCCCCAGTGCCTCCCCCCCAATTCCCAGAGAGTCCTTCATTGTGTACGCCTAACTCTCCACTGGGTCCTCCTCTCCGATGACATATAAGGACCCAGTGGCATTTCCATAAGCCCTTTCTCTTGTTCCCCTTAAGCATAGGATCACTACTATGGCTGTCAATCCCTTGCCTCCAAGGATCTCGGCGGTGCCCTTAACAGATGCTAGACTTTATGAGGGCAACAGTGCACTGGACATTGCGCAGCCCACCAGAATCCTTTACGACAGAAACAGAAACTCTGCCCATTAAACCTGACCCTGGCACACACACACACCATTCTGTTTCCCAGTAATTCACATGGGTGGCATTGTGCAGGATTTGTCCTTTTGTGTCTGTCTTAGTTCAGTATAATTTGCATTGTGGTTTTGGTTTGTTGGTTTGTTTTTCAGACAGTCTTGTTACATATCACCATCTGTGTTATATAGATTGGACTAATCTAGAACTTTCATCCCTGCGTCCCAACCACTAGGATTATATGTATGAGTCTCCACACCTGGCTATTTTCTATTTTCTTTCTTTCTTTCTTTCTTTCTTTCTTTCTTTCTTTCTTTCTTTTTTTTTTTTTTTTTTTTTTTTTTTTTTTTTTTTTTTTTTTTTTGCTATTGCGACAGGATTTCTTTCACTACATAGCCCATATTCATCTTTGTAGACCAGGCTGAATGAACCGACAATCAATCCTCTCGCCACAGCTGGGAGTACAGATGTGTGCCACCATGCTCACCTTAACATGTGTCAGGACTTCATTTTTTTTTTTTTTTTTTGGCTGAATAGTATTCTCTTCTATTCATGCATCACATTTAGTAATCCATTCATCTGCAAATAAAGATTGCTTACAACATTTGGCATCAAATGGATAGCGCTATGGATATTTAGGTCACTAATTTTAATTCTTTTTTTTTGAGGATTAAGGTAGAGTTTATTAGAAGAAACTGCCAAGAACTCATAGACTTCATTTGTAGAGTACAATGAGGGACTAGGGAGCCTTGGAGAACTCATGGAATCCAGAGGGGCATGGAGCTGGAAAAGAACTCATGGACTCCAGGCATGGAGTGCCAGGAGGGGTAGGCGCCCTGCTACTTTTAATTCTTATGAGATATACTTAGGAAAAGAACAGCCAAGTCACAGGACCAATTCATGTTTGACCGTTAGGGGAACCACAGATTCTTTTTTATAGTAGAGGTAACGTGGTATTCCCACCAACAACACATGAGGGTGCAATTTCTCCATGTGTTTGCCAACACTTGTAATTTTCTCCTCTTCCTCTTCATTGTTTAAGATAGTCATCCTAATGGGTGTGGGAGCCATCCACATTTGATGTGTCCCGTGTATCCTTAACAAGAAGTAATTACCAATAATTATACTTGGTGGTTAAGATTTGTCACAGTAGAACAGGTGAAATAGCTCAGAGGGTAAAAGTGCTTGCTGCCAAGTCTGGAAATTTGAATTTGATCCTTTTTCTTCTCATGTTGGAAGACAAGAACTGTCCTCTGATTCTACATATATGCCAACCGTATACACACACACACAAACACACACACATACACAGAGTATATAAATAAATTTTAAAAAATTTAAAATAAAAAAATTTGTCATGTTAATTAATAATTTAACCCATGGCAGCAGACACCAAGTTTGCTCAGTTTACTTCCTAAGTCAGAGCAGCTCCCAAGAGAAAATAGAGAGCTACGACGAAAGCAAGGGGAGAGAAAGCTATCAGGGAGCTGGGGAAGGAAGGGGAGTCTAGAGCCCAGAGTAGCAGAGACTAAAGTATAAGGAGGAAAGTTGGCAGGACTAGACACCAAAAATTCAAAGGAGGTTTTACCCAAACGAGAGTTTCACCAGCTGTCACTCATCGGAACCAAGTCTGCCACCAGAAAAGCCAGTTTGGCAGCTTGGAAGACGGACAGGGTAAAAGTCAAAGCCTTTGATTAGAAGGCTGCAAACATATCTAGACATGACCTTTCTAACATTTTCATCCTTTTGGGTTACTCTGCTAATCCGCACTCTACCTGAAAGTCATTTCTGAAATTAACCCAGGGCATTACATAGTCATAAAACTATTCAGGCATCTGCAATGGAAGTCTTTCACTGGCTTCTGAAAATGGTTGTTTGCCAGCCAATCATTTCCCAGTCAGTATGCCTTTCTATCTCAGGCAGCTGCTCATGAATGGACAACAGTACTCTTTAAATCAGGAAAGGAAAATAACTTTCCATTTCTTTTTTTTTTTTTTTCTTCCTATGAGGATTTTAAGATGTGTGCTTATGTGTGCGCCTCTATGTTTGGGGGCGAGGGGAGTCCAGGTGGTCACAGGACAACCTTGGCTGTTGCTCCTCATAAACTCCTCCTTGTGTTTTTAAGACAGAGTCTTTGCCTGGCCTGAAGCTTACCAAGCAGGTCAGGGTGGAGACAGGAGAATCCTGCCTTACCTCCCCGGTGCTGGGGTAACATCAGTGTCACCATTCCCAGCTTTCTATATGTGGGTTCTAGGAATCAAACTTAGACCCTCATGCTTGCATGGCAGAGCTTGTTGATGGGTGGTCTCCCTGGCCCAACTGTTAAATTTTAATAGTTTTCTTTCTATTTTTTCCTGAGAGAATTTTGCTATGTAGCCCAGGCAGATCTTGAACTCGTGATTATTCCCCTGCCTCAGTTTTCTTTGTGCTACCCTTATAATCTGGCTGAGCCTTCCATGACCATGCATACATGGGCAGCACTAATGGGAGTCAGTGGGTTACTAAGAAAAAGAAAACTGGCAAGACAACTGCACAAGTAAGGCTCTTGTTCACAAATCTGAAGATTGTATTTGATCCCTGGAAGCGCATGGCAGAGAGAGAAAATTGACTTGTGAAAGTTGTCCTCTGACCTCCAGCTGGATACTTACCTTGTCGCCGTCTTTTTCTCTCTCTCACTTGCTCTCTTTCTCTCAAATAAATGACTAAAATAATAAAAAATAATGACATGACTATGGGAGGGCAGATGTGATGGAGAATAGGAGTAGATGTGACTGAGATACATTGTATGCACATGTGAAATTGCCAAAAAATAAATTAAAGTATTAAATAGAAACACAAGGAAAAAAAGGAAAGTGAGTTTCTGAAATGAGACACTGATTGATTATGCAACTCTCCCCAACTAATTTCATTTCTGGGCATGACTAACTAGAAGTCTTTGGAAACCTTTAGGGAAAACCTAGTGAGCTCAGGGATCTAATGTGGGTGATTCAGCAAGATGAAGTTTCCTTGTGAGTCAGGAGATACTGTCTATGCTTAAAACAATGTGGAGGCCGAAGCAAGAATTTCAGATTGATTTCATGGGGGGAAAGGGGGATGGTGGGGGGGGGGTCCCAGCTTCGCTGTTGACATCTGAAGAATGTCATTCATTTACGATCTGCCTTCTTGCTCTCACTCTCTTTGAGACTTCTTTTTGTGTGGACATTTCATATCTGTGCATCGGGGAATCACTCAAACACGAAGCCTCTAGCAAATACCAAATGTCAGGCTTCGCGAGCGTTCCAGTGAGTTAAAGCTGGCGTGCAGCCCTCTCTGCTACATGAAGGCCAAGGCAGGAGGGAGCTGTTGAAACCAGGAGTTTCTAGAGGAATGTGATCAACATGAGAAATTGTCTAAAAACCAAAAGAAGGAAAGAAAAGAAAGAAGGAAGGAAGGAAGGAAGGAAGGAAGGAAGGAAGGAAGGAAGGAACGAAGGAACGAACGAACGAACGAACGAACGAAGGAACAAAGGAACGAAGGAAGGAAGGAAATGTAGTTAGAGACTATCAAAGATAGACCTATGTCATGGTTAGGTACAGATGTCAACTTGATGGTTGAGGGCTTGAGCTTTAGGCACATTTGTAGAGAATTAATAGTTGAGTTAAGCCCAGAGTAAACCTGCAAGAGACTGTCTAGTTGATGGGGAGGCCCAGCCCACGGTGAGTGGGTGGTGCTAGTCCCTGAGCAAGTGAATAAAATAAAGTGAACTCTTTGAGAAAGTTGGCATCCTTGTGTATACTTGGCCAGATATGCTGGTCTGGCAAGTTAGGATTGTCCCTCTCTCAGCCATGATATGGGTATTAGGTGGCCAGTTCCTTTGGCCCTTTGGTGATATTACAAGCTTTCCTGCCAAGCTAGACTAAGAACTGTAACCAGACAATTATAAGAGAAACTAAAAAGTCCCTTGTTCCCTTCAGCCATTTGATGGTGATTCTGCTACACCCAGAACAGGAAATAATCGGGAAAGAGAAAGCTTGAAGGGAAGTGAAATATGGAGAGGAAAAAAGGTACACACATGCATGACTCTTAGACGAGAACGTAACAGAAACTTCCACTGAAAAATAAGTACTGGGCAATACTGATTCCAGAGAGACTCAAAAGGTAACCACAGACTCGATGCTCACTGGCTGTGGGAACCAAGCAGAAGAAAGCACAGTCTAAATAAGGTCAAGGACAAATCGCTGGGTAATTGGTAATGACCAAGATAAGGCAGGCAAGGAGCAGGGCTGGGACGGGTAAAGTGGCACCTGCGAGGGATGATGTCTTGCAGATCAGGTCCGGAGCTCAGGAAACGCACAGGTAGGAGTCTTCGTGAGCAGGTAATTACAGGTCTGGAAGCAGACGACACTCCTGGGCGACGTGTGGGAGAGGGGAACAGCCTGCGTGGAGCCAGTCTCACGTCGGCGCGCAGCCTCGTGCGCTGGGTGGGTCTACTGTCAACGTCCTGGAGCAACCTTCTCCCGTGCAGATGTCTACACTGGCGATGCTCTTATGCTTCGATTATGGTGATGGCCAGAGGACAAGACACATTTGCAAAAAACTCATTAAATTGTACATTAAAATGTATATTATACTGTATGACAATTAAACTTCGATAAACCCGACTCTACAACAGTAATAATAAAGGGTTAGAAATGTAGCTCAGTGAGTGGTAAAGGGCTTGTTTCATGTGTGATATTTTAGGTGCCTTCCCAAGACCTGCCAAAAAAAAGAGTAATAATTAAGAGAGCTGGTTATAGTGGCACATGCCTGTAATTCCAGCACTTGGGAGACAGAGGCAGAGGATCAAGAGGTCAAGTTTAACATCAATCACCTAGCAAGTTGCAGGCCAATTTCAGTACATGAAACTGTGTTTCAAAAAATAAAACAACAAAATAAATGAAAAAAGAGAAATAAATAAAATGACTTGACTACATGATATTTTCACCTTATCTTCCAGTGTCTTTCAGAACCAGGAGTTTTTGTATACAGAAAATATGGTACAGATGTAATCTGGGAAAGGCTGTGTAAAAAACATGATCATGGGCTGGGCTGTAGTTACTTGGTGGAGTTCTTGCCTATCGTACATGATGCCTGGATTCAATCCTTGGCACCACATAAATGGAGCAGGGTGGTGTAATCCCAATACCCTGGAGGTGGAGGTAGGAGGGTTATGAATTCAAGGCCATCATCAGCCACATAAGGAGCTTGATGGAAGCCTGGGCTATATGAGACTCTGTCTCAAAAAATAAATTAAGTACTGGAAACATGGCTCAGGAGTTAAGACTCTGCCTCACAAACAGAAAGACCTGAGTTCAGATCCTAGGTCCCACATAAAAATGCCAGATGGAAATGAAAGCAGCCTATACTTCCAGCCCTGGTGGGCAGAGCCTGGGAAATCCCAGAGCAAAAAAAAAAAAAAAAAAAAAAAAAAGAGAGAGAGAGAGAGAGAGAGAGAGAGAAGCAATCAAGGATGACTTCTGAAGTCTCCCTTGAGCATCCACAGGTACATACAGTACTCTCTAATATACACACACAAATTTATAAAAAGTAAATTAATAAGGCTGGAGAGGATGATTCAGTGGGTAAGACTTCTTGCTGTAGAAGACAAGGGCCTGTGTTTGGATCCCCAGACTTGCATGGTCATGAATGCCTGTAACCCCAGCACTGAGGGCCAGACAGACAAACATGCCATACCTGACTTCATTACTGAAAACATAAGAGACAGAAAGAGAGAAAGTGCAATTACATGTACACAATTGCACACCTGTGTGCACTTGTAAGTAACGGATAGAGGTCATCTTTCGGTATCATTCCTTAGAGCTGTCTACCTTATTTATTGCCAGAGAGACAAGCAGGTATTGGGGCTCACTGGTCATCCAAGCTAGCTGTAAAAACTGACGAGCCATGCGATCAGAGATCCTGTCTCAAGGAAATAAAGTGGAGATTGATAGAAAACACCCTCTAGCCTCTGCACACAAATGTGCGTGTGTTTGTGTGTTCATGTGTGTGTCCATATGTATCAGAGGGCAACGTGTTTGCTTGTGGTCCAAAACTCAAGGGTGACTTTGTGACTCATCCTGGATTGCTTCTACCTCCTTTTTGCTTTGCTTTGGGATTTCCCAGGCTCCGCCCACCAGGGCCAGTGTTCTTTACCTGGAATCGGAACTCAGGTCCTTCATGCTTGGAGGCAGAAAGACTTAACTGCTGAAACATTACCTCTAGCCCAGGTGGAACACTTTACCCAGGAAAGATTTTGTTCTGTCCTCTGACTAGAACTGGCCCATGTGCTCTGTAACCAGGTGGGGAAGGTGTTCCAGCTCCCAGGATCCTTCTTTAGGTGAAAGAGCTGTTGTTCCAGAAGCCTTTTGACCCGTAGGTTCTGATAAATCTCATTACCCCACCCCACCCCCATATCCACTGGGGACAGCTGTGGCTGGGTGAAAGTGAGACGATAGAGACCTTGGGATCAGAGAGTCCAGTTCCCGGGAAACGTAGGTTTTCATTGTCACTCAATGAGACTGCTTTATGGAAGGAAAGTCAAGTTCATAAGTCTTCACTGAAACTTAATCTCAAAAGTCATGATTTTGCAATAGCATGATACGTGAATGAATTTCAGGGCGGCGACTGCACCTGTTGAATAAGAAATGAGCAGTGCAGAAACTCACTTGGAAAGTGCCAGAGCCCAATTGCAATCCAAACATGCCCAGGGCTGCCGCAAGAGATATTGAATCATTCTTTCCAGAAGTGGCTAACCTCGAACGGAGGATCTTATTTTTGTTTTTGTTTTTCTTTTGAGACAGGATCTCATGTAGCCAGGACTGGCCTGGAGTTTCTGATCATCCTGTCTCAATTTCCCAAGTGCTGGGCTCATAGGAGTGCTTTACCACAACCCAGCACAAACTGTTGCCTTTAAGGGTAACCAACTAAGAATGATATGACCATTTGGGATGAAATGATAGACCCTGAAAGGGAAATGTTTGTTGACACTTGCTATGCTCTTCCATCAAGATCTAATGAGTTAATTGAGCCCATTGTCTGGTTTGACATGTGACCAGAGCAAGATGTGAAGCCCAAGCCAGTGGATGCCATTCAACTTGCTGCCCTCAAAGCCAAGATTCTGAAAAAAGAAGTTTCCTTATGGGTATCGAAGCAATAGCCAAGGCGAAGTTGACAGAGGCATTTCAAAGCCAGAATCACAGACCACCTCCCACTTGGCACCGTTTGGCTCACACATGCTGAAATCTACAGGGAAAATGAAGTCTTTAATTAAAAATGTTTCAGACTCCTAATGGACAATGAACACAATAATTCCCAGCTCACCTGTTGGCTTTCAATAGCTGAATTTGACTGGTAGACATCAACACTATCTAGTAGATACCTGACTTTAGGATTGAGTGGACTCCTTTTTAGCCTAATTAGAGGATTAAGCAATAGTGAAAGTACCATAAGTCTGGTTTTGCTTTTATGAGATGGTCAGTTCTGTAGCTCTGCTTAACACACATGTATTGTAACATGTTTTAATGGGTAGCCAGGGTATTTAGGTTTCTAGCCTTGAAAACAGTTGTCTCAGAACATAAAAAGGATACTTAGGGATGTTATGGTGCATTTTTCAATTCTTGATACTAAATTATCTGTGAAGATGTTTCATATACATCCATTTGGATAGATTTGTAACAATTAGCAATGCATAATGGCACTGAAGGTACTGTCGCCTTTTCCTGTTTTCAGGGGTCACTGCCTGTCCAGGGATGAACCAGCTGGTGTATGTAACCTGTTAAGAGTGACAGCTCGAAGGTGGGCTGCCTCCAAGAGAACTTATGCTCCGTCACATTGTTTGGTGCCGAGTTTCCATAAACGGCAGACAGACTTCACTCCTCAAGCTCTGTAATATTTTCCATCTGAGGGAAGCTGCGAGCCAGGAAGGTGCTTACTCATTGCCCGAGTGCTGAGGAAGCAAAGGTATGTCTCGAATAGTGATAAATCAAATTATTGAATCAAATCACTTTTTAAGTAAAACCGGTTTTCTTTCTTTTTTTCTTTTTTTTCTTCTTTCTTTTCAGTTTACTAAATGGCACCCATAAGGGTGACTTGCCAAGTTAACCATACTTCTGGAAATGTCAGCAAAATAGAGTTTAAATTAATATCAGCCAAATTAAAAAAAATTTTTTTTAAATTTATTTAATTGTGCATGTGTATGTGTGTGCGTGTGTTGAACCACGGGCGAATTCGGGAACCACCGTGGACGCCTCCACCTCCTCCTTGTTTACTCTGCCCCGGATTCACAGACTCTGCCCTACCAGGACCAGAAGCGCAGGCCGCCCCCGCTTCCGCCTGGCGTCTATATGTGGGATCTAGGATCCGAACTCAGGACCTTCTGCCTGAAAGGCAGAGGCTTAACCCCTGAGCCACCTCTCCAGCCCCAATATAAACCAAAATATTAACTAACAAAATATTAACAAAATCTAAGGAAACATTACTGAATAGGCAAATGAATTTCTTCTAGGTTATTTATCATGGGTCAGAATGCTATTACGCAGTGTAAACTTTAGGTGCTGCTGAAAGTAGAGAGGTGCCTTCTCACTTAGGGCTTAATGGGCTTGTGATAATCAATTTTCAGTGTTTAATGAACCGTCATCATTTTCTGTTTCTAATGAACACAACTGTAGCTAATGTCAGAATGTCTTACAAGTAAATATTTGCATTATTTAAATCTAGAAAATAGTTGTTCTTCCTGGGAGAATAATACATGGGAAGTGTAGATATTTTAAGTTATTGAAAATGTAAGAAAGAAAAAAAAAACCTTACATCTTTACAAGTGCAGGTTTTGTTTTCATTTTTGTTTTTTAAATCCATGGTCTTTCTTGTAGCCCTGGATGCTTGGAACTTGCTATGTAGACCATCCTTCTGTCTCCCACATTCTGAGATCGCAGGCCCGCATCACTGCACCTGACTTTACTACAGTATTTAAAAGATAAAGCTTCCTGTATGTGCATGTGCATGTCGTATGTGCAGATGCAAGTGCATGTGTGTGCTCACGCATACAGAGGCCTGAGGTCAACCTCTGGTATCATTCCTTAGAGATGTGTCCACCTTCTTTGTTGGCAAAGGGTTTCTCACTGATCAGGAGGCTCACCAATTAGGCAACCAGCTCCACTCACTGTGGTGAACTCATGCTCACATACACACATTCATATGCACACACAATAATAATAAAATTTAAATGATTCATAAAAAGCATTTACATTAGATAACCAACTTTTTTAAATTAATGAATTAATTTTTTCCACTCATACAAACTTAATAGGTACCATAGTCCCCTCCCTCCCTCCACCCCTCCCAGACCCCCTTGTTCCCTCCCCCCTTTTCCTCTTCCTTTCATCCCCCTCCTTTTCTTTCAGTGACCTCTCCACCCCCCCAGCATCCTTTAGTGGGAATGTCAAACTTCCCTCTGGGTCCTCCTCTCTGATGAGGTGTAAGGACTCAGTAGCATTGCCTAGAGTCCTTTCTTGTGATCCCCTTTAGTATAGGAACACTATTGTGGCTGTTAATCCCTTGCCTCTAAGGATCCTAGTGCCTGTAATCCATGCTAGACTTTGGGGGTTAATGCTATGCCGATAGATGACCAACATTTTTATTCACAACTGGATTTAAAGCTATTTGCTTGGTCTTGAGAGAGAGATTGAAAGCCACCTCCTCAATCCTGTCTCAAAGAGCAAGCCAGGAGAGGAGAGGAAACATGGAGGCTGGCGATCCAAGGACAGGCATGTGTTTCCAGTTTCAGCTACTAGAGGGCAGAATTGCGGCACTAGTGATATATTGAAATGGTTCCAGAAATGCAGAAGCTGGAGGCCAATTTAGGCACAGGGCCAATTCTCAAAAGCAAAGCAAGGTGTGGGCCAGAAAAGGTGCAGGACCCAAGGGCAGGGCAAGGCTGGTGGGAGGAACCAGGGTGTGAACAGACCAAAAGCATACTGCTGAGGTGGCATGGGGCTGCTGAAAACTGCCGCTGGGACCTGGTGAGAAACACCAGGCTGTCCCCAGCCCTGGCAGCGCCTCTGAGGACAGTGGCCACCGGGTGGTCACTGCCAGGAAGAATCTCTAAGCCCAGAAGCTTGGACTTCTGTTTAGGGGTGGGGGAGAAGGGGAAGATGTGGGGTGTCCACCCAAGGAAGAAAGTTTTCTGAGGGAAACTCCCAGGAGAGTTGGCGGGGCCCCAGAAGCATGTACAGACAGAAAGTGGGGATGGCCTGTGTACACGGAGGGCTGATTCTCTAGGGAGTGGTGAACAAATTCTCCCCAGCCAGTAAAACTGATGATTAAAATCTTACCAGCGTGGGTTTTTTTTTTTTTTTTTTTTTCTGATTTCAATGCTCTGATCCCAGCTAAAAAATTATTGCCCCCCCCAAAAAAAGAAAATGCAGTACTCAGAGTACCTGTCAGTCATCTATTCTATGGTATGAATTAGGGTTGATTAAGAGATGTTAACTGACACAGTACCATGTACAATGAATATACACAGCAACATTTTTAAAGAACAAAGGAGAAATGTTAGTTGAAACCAGACCTGGGGACGGGGACCTATAGTCCCTATAATTCCTGAGGCAGGAAGGTCACTTGTTCTCGACCTGCCTGCGCTGCAGAGTGAGTTTAAGGCCAGCCTGGGTAACTTAATGAGAGGCCATTCCACGGCAATTAGAAATGGGCTGAAGGTGTAGCTCAGTGGTAGAACTTGCCTAGCATGTTGGAGCTCCAACATTAAAAATAACAAAACAAAAACTGGCCACAACTTTTACCCAACCATGGTGTGTTTGCCAGCCCTTGAGAAGTGAGACAGAAGAATTAGGAGCTCAAGGTCATTCTAGATTATTTATGGAGTTCGAGACCACCCTGGGCCACTGGAATCCCATCTCAAAATTAATTTAATTATATTTCAAATGGCATAGGGCTATAGCTAGCGATGGAGTGAGTGCTTGCTTAGCATGCAAGAGGCCCATGCTTCAAGGAAGCAGAGCTGTGTTTAGTCTATCTGGGACAGCTGTAAACAAGCAAACGAGTGCCTAAATAAAATATTCAGATAATGACAGAGCAGAGAGGAGAAGTAGAAAATCTGGGCAGGTTGGGCAATACCCAGGAACAAGTTAGGCAAAGTCTCTCTTGGGATGATGTTGGAGCCAAGGATAAAGAGTGAGGTGATGTGGGGGAAACTTATAGGGGAAGGTAGGCGTTGTAAAGTTCAAGGTTTCATTGTTGAGACTTTTAGGCTCTTAAATAATTTGGATTTTATGCTGGTTACAATGAAAGTCACTAGAGTGTTTTAATCAGGACACTAGCTTGAATTTAGGGTTTTTTATTTTATTCTGTCAATCATATTCAGTCTCAGGAATGTTAGGCAAGTATTTTACCACTGGACTTATCACATTTTTCTATTATTTATTGATGTATTATATGGGTATGGTATGTGTATGGTGTGTATGTGGTGTTTGTGGCATGTGGTATGTGGCGTGTGTGTGTGTGGTATTATATATATTTGTATATGTGGTACATGCATGTGTATGTGTTTGTGTGTATGTGCTACATGCATGTCTGCGTACATGTATGTGCCAGTGTTTGCACATGCAGAGACCAGGATGCTGGGTACTTTTCTCTATTGCCCTCCACCTTATTCCCTGGAGACAAAATTCTTCCTGAACCTGAAGTTTTGGGGGTTTTTTTTTGTTTGTTTGTTTTTTTGTTTTTTTTTTTTTTTGGCTAGGCTAACTGGTCACTGAGCTCTCAGGAGCCAATTTGCAGACCTAAGGGCTGAGGTTACAGGCCCAGCTCTTAAGTGGGCGCTGGGGATCTTAACTCAGAACTAAGGCTTACATTAGCATGAGCACTCTTACCCACTGAGTCACCTCCTCAGTCCTCTCCCACATTCTTCATGAGTACTCAGTGGGTCAGAAGTGGTGACGGCTCACACCTGCAGTCCCAGCACTCCACGGCAGAGGCAGGAAGAGCATGTTCCAGGTCAGTCAGGAACACATAGAGCAACGTGTCTAAATAAAACAAACAGCAAAGTTTAGCGGGGACTAAAGGCACTAGGATCCTTAGAGGCAAGGGATTAACAGTTACAATAGTGTTCCTATACTTAAGGGGAACACAAGAAAGAGTTCTAGGAAATGCCACTAAGTCCTTACACCTCATCAGAGAGGAGGACCTAGAGGAAAGTTTGATATACACATTAAAGGATGCTTCAGATATGGGGGGAGGGGGCACTGGGAGAATGGGAGAGAAGGAGGAAAAGACGGGGAAAAGGGGGGAGGGAGCAGGGACGTCCAGGGAGGGGTGGAGGGAGGGAGGGGACGGGGTGCCTATTACGTTTGTATGAGCAGAAAAATAAATAAATAAATAAACCACAAAAAAACAAACAACAAAAAGTGCTCTGTGAAGCACTGACCATAAAAAAACAAGAAAGGAGGCCGGTGGTGGTGTGGGGTCCAGTGGCAGAGTCCTGGGCTCCACCTCCAAGCTGGGAAAAAGCAAAAGAGGCAGAGACCAGTCAGGAGCAATGACAACAACCAATGAAGGATGTTGGTGCCCTGGAGTAGAGAAGTAGCAGAGAGATTGAGAAGCTCCATGCATAGATGGAGAAAGAAAAGTACAGAGGTGATTATTAGATGCCTCTTTCGGATCACTGCGTGGTTGTAGGTGGTACTGTTTAATGAAACAAAGACTGTGGAATCCAGGCTAGCTAATGCTGTTGATAGGATGGGGGTGGAGGGGTATATGCAGCCTAAGATCCTACTGGAAACCAGGAGATGTGCCAAGCAGGCAGTTCTGCAAACTCTGTTCTGGATGGCATTTAAAGTCAAGGGCTTCAATGAGATTCACCGCAGGACAGAACATAGATGAGGCAGAATGGAGTCTTACTGCAGTATTGCATGCGGGACAGAGAGGAGAGAGGTAGGAAGCTGGGGGCCCCAAAAGCAATAAGAATTTGAGATTTCTAAGAGTACCTCAGGCCAAGAGGAGACAGCCTACCATGTCACATGTTGCTCAACTATTAAGATGAAAAAGTGACCACCAGGCAAATGTAATTCCATGAGAGGTGAGGAGACTGAAAATTGGCAGGACTTGAGCTTCCCCCACCCTCAGGTCTGTAGTGTAGCTCAGTGGTAGGGTGCTTGCCTGACACCCATATGGCTCTGAGTTCAAATATGTAGCAGCCATCAAAAGAAAAAGAAAACCTTTTTTTCCCTCCCTAGGACTAGGCATCAAAGCCATATGTGCTAGAGAAATAGAAGTATCGCTCATAGAGGTCATAGTGATACATGGGGGTATTCTGCTATACCCACAACCCTGAAAGGAAAACTTTCTAAGAGCAGATCTTACAAGAGAGAGGAATACCCAGAGATATTAGACAAAGTCCACCAGGGGCACAGCAGACAAAACCCAAATAGGAAAAGTTCCCCTAGCCTCACTATATTCTCAGAAACTTCTGAAGAATTTGATGTTTGTTTGTTCATTTAAACATTTTTTTCTGGCTCCATCTCAAACCTACTGAGTTAATGAAAGAGAAAAAAAAAAGTGTCTGTGTTGGAAGCCTTGGGTAGTTCTGATTTAGCTGAATTAGAGCTAAACAAATCCTTCCCCCAAAATCTGGTTTGAAGGTAAAGAAGGTAAATAAGTAGAACTTTCTCGTTTTAATTTTTTTCTTTGACCTTGAGAGCTTGCTCTCATCTGTCTTCTGGTGAGTTTCAGGAACATCCAACATGAGTGACGCCCAGCGTGCGTGCTCACAGAATCTCGGGAGAAGAATCCTCAGTCACCTGCTGCTTATTTCTGTGCACGTAAGTGACTGGGATGCTGTCTCATGCATAGAGAATTGGAGGCATTTCAATGTCATTGTTCAGCTCATATCGAAGTTCATTTGTGCTGTCTTGGTGGTGCCCTTTCAGGTACGAGAATCAAAAAAAAATCCCAAGGCTCCCCTTCCATCCCTAGCACACGTAAGCCTTCTCTCTGCAAAGGAGACCTGAAAGTCCAGCCCCTGTCCCCCTTGAGTTCAGTTTGCCGGAAGAAAAATCCCCAAACAGGGGTAATGTGATATAGTTGGCAGCAGCAGGCAAAACAGAAGTGAAAATAGGAGCAGCCCTTGAAGAGGCAGTGTAGTTCCTCCTCCTACTGTTTATTATCTCATTTGGTATTCTTGAAGAGGGGCAGGAAAGTATTGCTACTACAGAAACATAGATAAACACATTTGTGTCTTTTGACAATGCTAGAATTTATTAAATAACAAGAAGTTCACAAGGTATATTGGTTTGGTTGGCAGTGATTTGCCAGATATTTTTGTTTTCCTTGATAACCCTGGCTGAGGTGAGCATAAATTCTTTTATTTTAATCTTAATAACTAATGTTATTAATAATTGATGTTGGACTGCATATTGCACAGTAAACATATCTGCATATGTGTATATGTAGGTCATAGAATGGCTACAACGGGTTAAAGAAATCAGTAGTTTCAAAGAAGCCTGAGAAGTCGAAGCTGGGAAACAGACAGACATGCCAAGGAGCCTGTGCGGTGAGAACCAACTAGCTGGAGGCTCATTTCTATGCAGTCAAGCCATTACGGTTCTTGGGATTAAGCTATAGAGAGTGTCCAGCTGTAGAAGTGACAGGACAAGACTGAGTCCAGATGAATGAATGGGCTGATGGATGGACAGCAGGTCCAGGTGGGTAAACAGGAGGACAGGCAATGACATTTCAAGCTGAAGCCCTGGGACACTCAGGAGTTTCCTGCCTCTCATCCCCTTGATGTACAAACCAGGTGGTCAGATGACAGGTCAGTAAAGCCATTGTGCTGCTAGATGTCCACCTCTTTATGGTCTTGTGAGGTCTACTTTCTTGGTAAGTTTTCAGGCCTGAATTTCCTGACATGAGTTTAATACATGTGCTCTTACAGGGTCAATTCACCTTGATAAAGTTACAAGGTGGCAACGCTTGCTACTGTTAGAAATGAGTCATGTCACCATGTAGGTTCGGGTAGACACCTGGTGCTGGTCACGTGTGTCCACCCAGGTGCAGACGCAACCATCCTCACATTGGAGTCTCTCCGGGCAAGGCACAGTCTGCAAAACTTTTGCATAATAAGGAGTAACTTAGGGCAGAGCACAGCCCGATCTCAGTAGCAGGGAAATTCAAGGGATCTTCATGCTGACGGAACTGTTCAGCATCTGGATTGCGATGGTGGCTATATGGGCCACAGATAAAACAGGGGAACTTTGAATTATGAATGGCATCAATATGCTAGTTACGATACTATACTACGATTTTATAAAATTAGGCTTAACTAGGCATACAGGATTTCTCTGTATATAGTGTCTTAGAAGTGCACATGAATCCATAATTATCTCAATAAAAACTTCCATTAAAATAATGAATGAGTCAGGTTGTGTCACTGGCGCCTGGGTCTTGCCTTTACATTGCATACCACCCCTGAGTGTGATGGAAAAAGATATGATCTTAATCTCACAATCCCCAGGTTGACTCACTGTGCTCCAAGTAGGGTAGAAATGGAGCATATCTAACTTTTACCCTAGAAGATAAGATGAAAGGCACAGGCATGGGCTCCCAAGAATAACCTCTCAGGGTTCTTCCTACCCAAAGAGACAAGATAACCCGAATTTCACACTGAACATTGGGACATTATACAATTTCTGAGTCAACGGCTCCGATACATACATCCCGAGTTTTCCCTGATGGTTGTGCTCAGCTATTGAGGAGGGATACTATCAAAGGTAGAGAAGAAGAAAATAGTGTGCCTTGGATCTGTGGGTAAGGCAAGTGGGGTAAATGGTGGGAATGATGATGATCTCCAACTGATAATGAGCACGGCAGACCCAGAGGTGAGACTGGCTTTGTCCAACATGGCTGGCGTAGGGCACTCATGGATCCTGTGACATAGATTTTATTTGTCCTTGCCTTTCTCTTTCCTGTCAAATCCTTTAGGCAGCTTCTCCCAGCCCCACTTTTTTTTCTCTTGATTTTTATTTTTCATCTTTTTGCTACATCTTCCACTATAGCCCCACATGCAATGTTCAGGACAAAAAAAAAGTGAGAAAGCCCAGAGAGACACACAAGATAAAGCTTAGTCAATTTTTGCTGTAGCCTCTGTGACTACAAGTCTAGTTGAGGGCCATTGCTACATTGTGAAATCACTTCCACATTGTGAAATGACATAAGAAGCTTTTGTTGGAGGAGAGAAAATCCCGACTTGTAGTCTGGGCTCCTCCTTCTATGTGCTACTTGACCTAGAGTAAGTTTGTTTCTTCACCCACTGGTAACACAACTCCCTGTCTGAAGTCCCTTTTGGTTTTGCCTGCGTCTAGGGAAACAAGCCATCCTAGCCAGGAGTGGTGTTGTGCTGACATGACGCCGGCCAATAAAGGAAGAGAAGTTGGAGTCACTTCCTTTAGAACCTTCCTGGAGGCTGGGGGTTCTTAGTAGGCAGGAGTGGCCACATGGTCCGGGAGGTTATGAGCAAAGCATGGGCCATGAACTCAGAGCCGTGAGGCCAACGCTGTAATTACATGTGGGCAAGACCCATAAGCAATGATCACAGTGAAGGCGGCTAATCAGAAGGGGAAGGGAGATCTGACAGAATCAGGAGAGGAGGAGGGATTTGGCACAACGACTGTCACAGTTGAAAAGGGTGGTGATTCATTTCATACATCCAAGCAAAGGTACGAATGGAGATGATCCAAACCGTGGCAGGACAGAGAAAAGGTGGTCACTTTTTAAGGACTAAGTTAAGGGGGTACGTGTGTGCGCGTGCGCGCACGCGCGCATGTATGCAGCTCAGTTAATAGAGTGCTTGCCTAGGACTCATAAAGCCCTGGGTTCGATCCCCAGTACTGCATAAACTGGGTGAGGCATTGCATGCCTCTAATACCAGTATTTGAGAGATGGGGGCAAGAGAATCAGAAGCTGGAGATTCTCCTCAACTACACAGAGAGCTTGAGATTAGCCCAGGATACATGAGACTCTTTCTCACAACAAATGACAGAAGGAGGAACAGGAGAAAGAAGAGGAGCAAGTGGGGGGGGGGATATAGAGATAGAATCAAATCATGGAAAACTTTGAAGACCAGAGAGCCTGCTGCTCCTAAACTGATCTCATAACAACAGCAGCAACCCTCCCCCCACCCACCCTCAGCCTACCAAGTAGGAGTAACGTGGGAGAGGAATTTGTCCCTGGGGAGGAACATGCAAACACTTATTATGCTCTTAGGTGTATTTCAAGTACTATCATGGGTCTTAGAGCATTTAATTTTCACACCAATTCTACACAGTATCATTATCTCTCTTGTTCCTGAGGACAGTCAGGGCAAGCTACAAAGTGGGACCTTGGGCAGGGCCAGCACTAAAGCTGCTTGTCTGAGTCCTGAGCTTTTCCACCAGCATAGTTGCATGTTTCTTTTTAGCAATTGCTGAACCTGCATCTGTGGGATCTCTAGTTGAATTGCCCTAGTTCTTGTTCAAACTTTAAAGATGGGTTCTAATTAGGGACTGGAGAGATGGCTCAATGTATAAGAACACATGATGCACAAGCACGAGGACCTAAGTTCAGATCCCATCACATGGCTATGAGCACCTGCAATGCCAATGCTGTAAAAGGTGGAGATGGGAGGATCTTTGGGGCTTGCTGGCTGTCAGTCTAGATCTAGGCTCAGTAAGAGACCGTGTCCTGAAGGGATAAGGCAGAGAGTGGCAGAATAGAATAGCCAGCATTTTCCTTTACCTCTGTATACATTCTCTCTCTCTCTCTCTCTCTCTCACACACACACACACACACATTTTTTAATTAAAAAAAAAAACAGGAAAAAAAGAATTCTCTTTTACTTGGCAGTAGTAGTGACCAAGATTTTGCGTTAGGAAATTCTGAGTTTGAATCTTGATGATGCTAACTTGGTGCATGTGGACGAAGTAGATGTGAAGCCCCATTAGGCCTCTGTATTAATGCCTGTACAGTGGGGTTCATGGCCCAAACCCTGGGGTGGCTGGGAGCATCACATGTAAACATGAGTGAGGGACACAATGCTTGGCACATTACAGGTGCTTAGTAAGTAAGTGATAACTGTTAACTAGCATGGGCCTAAGCAGGAGTCTGCTTATATTGGGATTTCCTGGGGGAGCTGTTCTGATTTGGCAGGTCTGCAGTGCAGTTTGAGCTTGGGGACTAAAACAAAGCAAACCCCTAAGAGCTGAGACTATGCATGAGGCCCTGGATTCCAATCCCAGAACTTCCAAACAAACCCTCTCTGTGTGTTCTACTGTGGTTCTCAAGATTTCAGAATCGCATGTGTGGGCCTTGACCATCATTCCCTGGGCCCAGATTCTATATCTGAAATCTAAAACATTTCGGGTAATAAACTCCAAGCTATCCAACTTCCTTTCCATGAAAATAACCTATTCATCTCATTTACAGTTTTACTCTGGTAGCCAAGGCTGACCTTGAACTTACCATTTTTTTTTTGTCTCTGCTTTCTAAATGCTTGGATTACAAGCATGTGTCACCAGACCTGACTTCCACCATCATAACTGAATGCTTATGTAATGAACACTCCACTGACTGCTGTATAGCTACACTGGGGCAATCTAGGGTTTGCTCTATCATCCCACCCGAGAATGTAGTCAGTTCCCTGAATGCTTGGGTTCCACAAGAGTCAACGAATCACGGTTTGGAAACATTCAGAAGAAAATTCCAGCAAGTTCATAAAAGCTTGAATGTTCTGTGTTCTGATCACTAGGTGGAATCCACAGTAACTATGAACAAAGAGGTCTGTGGGTACACCTTGTTTAGATCCACCACTTCCAGCTCTCTCCTTGCCTGCATCCAGTGAGCTTCGGTCATCTCTGAACTAAACATGTACAAACTTTTCTTGCCATCTTGAGAAAAGTATAACAACTATTTACACAGCATTGATATTGTATTATCAGTAATCTAGAGCTCATTCAAAGTCAATGAGAAGTTTACAGGTAAATATTATCCCATTTAAAAATAAAGGGCCTTGAGCCTTTATAGGATTCTGATATCCATGGGGGAGGGGTGTCCTGGACCCAGATATTTCTTATGTTATTTGCAATTTAAGATATCGATAGAGAAAATAAAGATTTTTGTTCTGCAATGTGATAATCACAGACTAAAACTGCTATTAGCAGAACTATCCAGAACTCTCTATCATCCAACAGCATGCTCAGAAGATTTCCGTGAGATCTGGTCACTATGACATTGTAAGCATTTCTGCCCATGAAAGACAATGAACGTTGTCATGGACAGCAGCTATCACAATTATTGACGGTGACAGTTCAGACCCTATAGGTTCAGGCTCAGTCCCACAAGTCTGATCTCACTTATTGGGGTGCTTTCTGCTAGGCTCCCAATCCCTGGATTATCAGAGTTCTCACAGTGCCCTCCTTAGATTTGACCAACTGGCTAGAGCAGTTTATGGAACTCAGGGAAATACTTCATTTACACTTGCTGGTTTATTATAAAGGGTGGCTTGGAGACATGTACAGAGCATTGCATATGGGAAAGGGCACGGATCAGCTGACCTGCTGAACCCTGACCAGTGGGGTTTACTGAGACTGCATTGTACGGGCCTGCTTGCATAGGTCCCTGGCCTTGGAAAGGAGTCTCCTGCATTTTTCTCAAGGCTCCCTCAGCCCCTTGGAGCTGCTCCATCATAGTCCCTTGTTTCTGCCAACCTCTGCACTTGTCTTTCTTCAGAGGAAGATAAATTCGCATTATGAATTTTTTTTTTTTTTAGAATGCTGAAATGTCTTTCTTTTCTCTTCCTCTCCTAAAGTCCATGCACGTGTGAAGAGGAGGTAGGAAAAGGACATGTAAGTAGCATCTAAGTAGTTATGCATAGTTGGCTGTTAACCTTTTTAAAAATTCTGCTACTGGGGATTCAACACTGGGCCTATGTGGTGCCAGGTAAGCTTTCCACCACTGAGCTATATCCTAAGTACTTTATGTATTTTTTGTGGGGGGGAGGCATAGTTTTAATAAATTGTCCAAGCTGACCTTGAACTTACTCTACACCCCAGGCAGGCCTGGAACCTGCTATCCTGCTGCATCAGCCTCCTGGGAAGCTAGGATCACAGCCTGGGCCACAGCTTGCTGGTAGTACTCTCTCTCTCTCCCTCTCTCTCTCTCTCTGTCTCTGTCTCTGTCTCTGTCTCTGTCTCTGTCTGTCTCTCTGTCTCTCTCTCTTTCTCTCAACAGGGTCTCATGTATCTCAGGCTGGCCTTGAATTGATTAGGTAGTTGTCATGGCTACTCTCTGCTGCTGTGAGACAATATTCAAGCAGAATTTAAGAGGGGAGAGGATAGTTTATTTGGCTTACAGTTCTAGAGGGTTGTGGTAGAAACAGTATGGTGGGCAGCAGAAGCTGGAGGCAGCTGAGATCACTACAAACGTCATGGAGACGGAGAGATTGAGTGGCAGACTCCAAGAGTAGAAGCAGGGCGGGGCCAACCAATCTCAAGACCCACCCTTTGCGAAATGCTTTTCTCCAGCAAGACTTCCCCTCCTAAAGTTACCATGATCTTCCCAAACACCACCTAAGATTCAAACACATGAGCCTGTGGGGGACAACTCACATTCAATCAATAGCCAAGGATGAATTGGAACTGTGAATCTACCTGCCTCCCAAGTACAGGTGTTCCACACCGAATTCATGTAGCTCTGGGGGTCGAACCCAGGGCTGTGTGCACAACAGGCAGGTGCCCTCCAACTGGGCTACATCTCCAGGATCACCTTATTACTGGACATTAACTCTGATGCTTGCCTGGCAAAATGCTTAATTTTTAAGTACAGAATATTATGACTCTGTTTTTTAAGTAAATAATGAGTCAAAATTAACAGAAACTTGCATTCTAATGTTAGAATGACTACATTGGGGTTGGTGAGATGGCTCAGCACGTAAAGCTTCTGCTCAAAAACCTTGAGACCTGAGTTCAATCCCCAGAAGTCCACATAGTGGAACAAGAGAACTGACTTCTGAAAGTTGTCCTCTGACCTCCACACGTGTGCTATGACATGCAGGTACGTGCCTTTTCTTTTTTTCTCTCTTACTCCCTCTCTCTTAAATAAATAAATAAATATTCTTTAAAAGTTGAATGACTAAGCTAAATCTCTAGATTTTATTTGCTCAAGGTAAACTGATAAAGTGTCTGCTACCAGACCACTCACTGTCAATAGAAGCCTCATCATAAGCCTGTCTGGAGTGCTGATTGCCTCTTGCCACTTAAAAATAGGGGGCTGGAGAGATGGCTTAAGGGTTGACTCTGCCTCATAAGCAGAAGGTCCTGAGTTCAGATCCCAGGTTCTATGTGGAAATGAGGCAACCCACACTTCCGGTCCTGGTGGGCAGAGCCTGGGAAATCCCAGAGGGAAGCAAGGAGGTAGAAGCAATCCAGGAGACACACAGTGCCTTCTGAAACACACACACACACACATAAAATAAAGAAATAAAAATATTAAAAATAGTTTTTTGTATTTATTTATGTATGTATGTGCGTGAATGCTACAGCACTCATGTGAAAGTCAAAGGAAAATTTGAAAGAGTTGGTTCTCTCCTTCCACCATGTGGTAGTTTATAGAGATCAAGCTCAAGTCGTTAGTCTTGGTGGCAAGCACCTTTACTCACTAAGCCATCTCATCAGCCCTCTTGCCTCTTTTAGAATGGACATGTCAATGACTGTGTATATCTCATTGTGTAAGACCTGAAAGGAGTGATTGGAATTTCCCTTAGGAATCTTACATTAGGGAAGAAAAGATTGAAACCTGATGCCAGTCAGGGGAGGAAGTGATTATTTATTTGTTTGTTTGTTTATTTATTTATTTAGTGTGTGTGTGTGTGTGTGTGTGTGTGTGTGTGTGTGTGTGTATGTATGTGTATCAGAGAACACTGTGTGTCCCTGTGGAGGACCAAAGGTGACTTTGGGAATCACCCTGGATTGCTTCTATCTCCTTTTCGCTTTGCTCTGGGATTTCCAAGGCTCCAATCACCAAGGCTAGACCTTGCAGGCCACTGCCATTTCTGCCTGACTTTTTTTTTTTTTTTTTTTAAATGTGGGATCTGACCTCAGGACCTTCTGCTTGGGAGGTAGAGTCTTACCCCTGAGCCATCTCTCCAGCCCCCCAGGAAGTGATTTTGACAGCTTGTCAGATCACCTTGCAGAAGAGACTAGAGCAGAGACAATGATGGGTCAAGGATGGGCGGGACAACAGTTTGATCAGAACTGTTGATCAACAGTTTGATACACACTCTGTCCTCTATTTATTTTTAATTTTTAAGATGTATGCATGTGAAAGGGTGAATGTACATGTCTGACATAGTGCAGGAGTGGAGGCTAGAGTGTAACTAGATAGCACAGAGATTATAAAGGAATGCTTATGCCCCACCTTCCACTCTGCTGACTAAAAAAAATAGTCCCTGCATAATTGGAATTTCCCTAGGAATCTAATGCTGGGAACAGAGAGAGAGAGAGAGAGAGAGAGAGAGAGAGAGAGAGACTTCACAGAGTACTGAAAAAATAATCTTCTGATGCCAGAAGAGACATTCAACTCCCAAAAGAAATCATACAGCTCTGACAACTTATCAGACCACCTTGTAGAAGAGGTTGGAGGCAAGTCAATGATGAGACTCCAGTGTAGGGAATGATCCTGGAGAAGAACTCCATGGCTCTTACTCCCATTTAAACCCCATGGAAGTCTCAAATGGATTTGAACATTGGATAACCCTCTCCAAAATATTGCCATCATCACTGATAATCTTTTCTGTTGCTGTGAGACAACACTTACACACAATTAAAAATTTTTTTCCACACAATTTAAGGGAGAAAAGGAGAAATTTCTTTGGCATACAGCTCCAGAAGGGATATGGTCCATTATGGTGGGAAAGGTATGGTGGGTAACAGAAGCTAGACACAGCTCAGGTCACTACAGCTATCATGGAGGCCGAGAGAGCCAGCAGCTAATTCTAAGAGTAAACTGCTAGTGGAAACAGGGTAGGACTGCCCAACCTCAAGGCTGACTCTTTGTGACATGCCTTCTTTCAGCAAAGTTCCACATCCTAAAAGTGTCCTGAGCTTCCCAAATGTTAACTTCAGCTAAAGTTGCAAACCATGTCCCTAGAGACAACTCTCATTCAAGTCGTGCTATCTCCTAGCCACCTCACGATGGAAACTGCTCTCAGTCTACCTTTAAAAGTTTAAGCATATTCCAAAAGTCCAAAGTCCAAACCTCCTGTAAAGTCAAAAGACAAGTTACATACATCTAACATACAATGGCACAAAACAAACATTCTTATTCCAAAAGGGAGGAATGGGAATGGGATATAGCCAGGAAAGACTGGTCCATAAGAAGACTAGAAACCAGCAGGACAAGCTCCAGATCTTGCAGCTCTATGTCCAACAGGTGAGCCTCTTGTTGAAATCATCTCAGTTCCAAAGGACTTCACTTCCGCCCTTCCAGGGCATCTGCCTGCATCACATCACTCTTGGGCTGGCTCCTCTCATGGTGTGTAGTTCTCTTAGCAAATGTCCCATATTGGCCGTGGCATCTCTGACATCCTCCTATCTCAACAGCACTCCATTTTATTTACCTACTCAGGATTAGTCCCACTCTATGGGCTGGGTTTTTCTCATCAACTAGACAATCTCTTGCAGGTTTGCTCTGGACTTAACTCAGTTACTAATTCTCTGGATACTCATCTTTGCAGTTGCTTTGGAGGAACAGGAGCAAAATATTTTTTTAAAGCTTTTTATTTGTTTGTGTGTGTGTGTGTGTGTGTGTGTGTGTGTGTGTGTATCAGAGGGCAGTGTGTCCCTGTGGGGGACCAAGAGTAACTTCAAGAATAATACTGGATTGCTTCTACCTCCTTTTTGCTTCACTCTCAGGAGTGAATCGCCACTATTTCTGCCTGGTGTCTTTATATGGGACCTGGGATCCAAACTCTGAACCTTCTGCTTTCCAGGCAGAATCTTAACCTCTGAGTCATCTCTCCAACCTAGGAGCAGAACATTCTTCTGAAGCTCAGACATTTGGCTCTTTGTTTCCAAAATAATCTGCATTCTTATGGGTGGGAGTCTTCCCTGAGGGTCTGTCTTCAGGATACAGCCTTTTATGTTCTCCAAATGAAGAGCACACTTTAGCTCACTAATGGAGCTAATTTCTTTAATAATTGCTGCCATTTTGCTGTCTGAAGTCTCTTTAAGTTTATTGTCACATTTTTCATCAAACTTTATATCATAAATCTGAATAAGAGGGGTTGGGGATTTAGCTCAGTGGTAGAGCGCTTGCCTAGCAAGCGCGAGGCCCTGGGTTCGGTCCCCAGCACCGGAAAAATAAAATAAAATAAAATAAATCTGAATAAGAGCACTAAGAAGTATCCATGCCACCAGTTCAAGACTGTATTGTCTTGAAATCTCTTCTTCTAAACATTTTAACTTTAGGCAGGCTTTCAGAACTACGGTGAAACTTGGCTAAACTTTTTGCCAAAAAATTATTCCAGTTGCTCCTAGTTTAGTTTCTAAAACAGCTTCTGTTCCTTTCTGGACTGGATTTCCACAGTCTGAATCTCTTTCAGCCTTACTCTTATTGAAGCTCTCATTAGAAAGGCTCTTTATCTGTTTACAAGGAGCTGGAGAGATGGCTCAGGGGTTAATACTCAGTCTCAAGTCCCACATAAGAACATCAGGATGAAACACACAGTGCCCTCTGACACACACACACTCACACGTGATAAATAAATAAATAAACAAAATTTTAAAAAAATTCTGTCTACAAGACACAAAGACTTTCCCAGCCCAAAGTTCCAAAGTCCTCCACATTTCCACCCTGAAACATCATAACAATGGCCATACTTCTTGGTAACAAATTCTCTCACTTTCACAGCAACATTTCATTTTCTAGTAGCAGAATTCTCAATCTCATAGCAACACACACTACTGGTACCAAGTTCTTTTGCAATTACTTTTCTTTCTGCTGCTGTGAGACAGCACTCATACAACCAGCTTAAGGGGAAAAGAGGAGATTGATTTGGTTAACAATTCCAGAGGGGATATAGTACATTATGGTGGGAAAGGCATGGTGGACGGCAGAAGCCATAGACACCTCAGATCACAATTAGACAGTTTTAGAGCAGTCATGCTGGGTAGGTCTTGGAAGGTCAAACCCCACTGCTGGGATTACCCCGAAGGAATATACTGTATGGATCTGGAACTGGCTCTAATCCTTCACAGAGGCCACCTCGCCCCAATTCTCCTGTTCATGAAAAGACACAAATTAATTCTCCATTGTAGTTAAGCCATGAAGTCAGGCACAAGATCAACTGTGTTGGACCACAATATGGACAGACCAATGAGTTACAGAGGACCAAAAGCTCCAATCAGGTTTTCAGAAACTGGAGCTAACCAGAGGAAAAGCCACCCTTCCCCATGGTCTGTCCATAAATAAATAAAAGCCTATATATAAACCTGACTATGACAGCCATCTTTGGATCCCTTGCTCCTCATGGTATTCCATGTCTAGAGTCCCTGAGTTCTTTCCAGCTCTTTGCCCCTCATAGATTCCATGCTTGAAGTCCATGAGTCATCCAGGGCTCTCTTGCCTCTGTCCCTCATGGATTCACATCTGTGCGTTCCCTTCTTTCTCTCCTCTAATAAACTCTGTCTTAATCCTCTACGTGTGTTCTGGCTTCAATCTTCAATTCTCAAACACAAGAATTGGGACACATACAGACCCCCGAGGGATCCCCTGCATCAACTACAGCCATCATAGAGGCAGAGAGAGCAAGCAGCAAACTCCAAGAGCAGACTGCCAGAGGAAGCATGACAGGGTTATGGAACCTCAGGGCTGGCCCCCTGTGGCATGCCTGCCTTCAGCAAAGCTCAGCATCCTAAAAATATCCCAACCTTCCCAAATGTTAACATAACCTAAGACTGCAAAAACAAGAAAAGTTTGTGGTGGATAACTAAAATTCAAACCATGACAATCATATTGAATCGATTTCCTTTTTCCTGCTTTTCATCATTATGCTTATTTTTTTATTGAGTTATTAAAGGAATGTGGCCAAGCCAAGGCAGACTTTACCACAGATATGACGACAAAAGGACAAGCATCAAGGTGCTGGTCTTCACCTTTCCACCATGTTCGAGACCATATCTCTTCACTGGGGTGATTCATGCCAGCTGGGCCTCGGGCTTCTTAGGTTTCCACCCCCCATTTCCTGAAAGCATGCTGGAATGACACACATGTCTTTGTATCTAGCTTTTTATTTGGGATCTGGTCATCCAAATTCAGGTCATCAAGCTTGCATGGCAAAGGGTTTACGCATTGAGCCATCTCCCTGAGACCTGCTCTTGCCCTCTATCTAAACAGAAGCCTCATGCCAGGATCTGGATGCACTGGTTACTCTTTTGAGTTGCTGCAAGAGAACACCCAAAGTCAAGCAACTTAAAGGGAGAAAGTGGCATTTACTCAGCTTATGGTTCCAGAGGGGAGAGACAATCTTTCATGGCAGAAGTGGCATGGCTGGAGGCAGAAGCCAGAGGCAGGCTAAGTCACATCCTCTATGAAGGCTGACAGCTGCAAGACTGCCTGCAAGCTCAAGAGCAGACTCCTCCTAGAAGTAAGGTGGGATTAATCAACCTCTTGGCCCACCCTGTGACTGCCTTCCTCCAGCAAGAGTCCACCTCCTAAAGGTGCCAAGACTTTCCTAAGCATGTGAGCTTATGGGGGACACATTCCAATCCATGACAATCCCCAAGAAAGACTTGAGGGGACAGTGGACCTCTTTATTTGTCCCTTTCCCCAGTGTGACCACATTTCTTTGCTTTTTACTATTACTTATCTCTTTAATTGGTTTATCGAGGACTAGTTTTTTTTTTAAATCAAATAACAGGAGGAATTTTAGCATAGCGGCTCATGATTCCAGCATGGAGCTGACTGAGGCAGGGGGATTTCCATGAGTTCAGGGTCAACCTGAGTTCTAAGTCCGTTTAGGTTGAGTTTCAGTCTGGCCTTGGTCTACCATGTGAAACTTAGAGAAAAAAAATATTCAGCTTTCCTCTCTTCTTCCCAAGCAGGATGAGATATTTCCAACCCTCTGATGCTACTTTGGTCTTTCCAGTGACCTGCCCATTCCCTGAATCTATTAAGAGCTAATGACCATCAGTTAGTTTATTAGTATACAAAAGTTATTTGTGACTTGAGAGATTCTAGGTATTTTATCAGCTATTTGTTAGGAAATGGGTCTAAAGATCAAATGCATGTGTTACTGTATCTTGGTATAGAAACAGAAGCTCTGCAGGAAGCCACTAAACTATAACTTCAGACTGAATTCTCCTATTTGTTTCATTGCTAACTCCAATTTAGAGGTGTGGTTGACCTAGTAACTCAGTTATGGCCTAGTCAAAATCATATTTTAGCTAGATCTTTGGAGGATGAAATGAGATAGCAACTTTGGGACTAGGAACCAGATGAACAATGAATATATGTGGTCCAGCCCTGAACAAAAGATGGGAAGGAGGTGCTGGGCATAAAATGTTAAGGAGTAAAGGACAGGCTAGGCAAGATGAGCCCATGGATGCAACAGTGGCAATTTTCATGGGGACAACCAACCACTTTCTCATTGGATCTGATGCCTACTGCACAGGGCATGATGCTAAATGGGCATGATGCGCCTATCAAATTGCCTTCTAAATAGCTAGGTTAACATGTTACCAAACCTGAAGTAGGAGCCTGTCTCAATTCAGCCATCCATTCTCCATTAAATCCATTAAGGGGGAAAAAATCAAATCACCAGTGAAAAACAGAAAGAAAATTTATTCTTTATGACCATATGGGAAGAGGAATAAACAATACTGCTTCCAAATCCATCTTTGAGGTTCTAATGTCAGGTTTAGGTTTTAAAAAAGAAAGCAAGCACTATGCATAGCTAAGCATTTGGGGTCAAGGTATAGTCTCACCCATTATTGACCCACCATTGGTCCCAATCTCTCCTGCAATCTGAAAAAAATATCTGTACTTTATGAAATCTCTTCTTCCTCCTGGCTGGTCAGGCTCTCTTTCTCTCTCTAGCTTGAGATTTCTGTGTGTGGGGGTTCCAATTTCTCAGGGTACGTGATGCCAACAGTCTATATAGTCAGAAGGGAAGCACAAGCATTCCTTCAGAATATTTTTATCTCTGTGCCCTCTAGTTGCATATGTCCTTAGAATAGTGCTGCTGTAGACTTTGTTCAGAAAAGCTGTTAACTGTGATCAATTGTCCTGAGTGTGCTGTGTCAGAAACAAACACATTTGTGTCTTTTCACAATGCCAGAACTAATTGGGTAACAATAAATTCACAAGATGTGGTCCTGGATTTCTTTGATAACCCTGGCTAAAGTGAACATGGGGTGTTGGGGGGTATTTTTTTGTTTAAAAATTTTAAACCTTATTTATTTATCTATTTTGTGCACGGGCGCACGTGTGTGTTTGTGCACGCGTGTGTGTGTGTGTGTGTGTGTGTGTGTGAGAGAGAGAGAGAGAGACAGAGAGAGAGAGAGAGAGAAAGAGAGAGAGAGAGGGCATTATGTGTCCCTGTGGAGGGCCAAGGGTGACTTTATGACTCATCCTGGATTGCTTCTACCTCCTTTTTGCTTTGCTCTGGCATTTCCCAGGCTCCACCCACCAGGGCAGAAAGTGCAAGCCTCCACTGTTTCTGCTGGTGTTTTTTACATGAGACCTGGGATCTGAACTCAGGACCTTCTACTTGCAAGGTAGAATCTTAACCCTTGAGCCATCTCTCTAGCCCTTATTTAATTTTTTTTATTAGTCTTTGTGTATGTGCGCATATCCACACATGTGTATGCTTGCCGTGGTATATGTATGGAGGTCAGAGGACAACTTTGTGGAGTAGGTTCTTTTCTTTTATCTTTATGTGGGTTTGGGGATCAAATTTAACTCATCAGGTTTGTCTGGTGTGTCTGTGCAAGTGCCTTTACCTACTGAGCCATCTGGCTGATTTCAAACAGATTAATATTATTCCAATCTTAATTGCTAATTGCTACCATTAATTCTTAGCTCACACATTGCACATCACATTCTAATATATATATATATATATATATATATATATATATAGATTAGAATCTTATATATATAGAAACGTAAGTAGAGTGTGAATGTATAAGATAATGAACCAAATGAGTCAAACAGCGGCTTTGAAGAAGCTGGAGAGCCTTGTGACGACTGCCAGCCAGGCCATGGTGGATCTCAGGTTTGAGAATGAAATTCCCGAGTGGAGTGCAGCTGCAGAGGTGAAAGGATCAGACCAAGTCCAGAAGAATAATGGGTGGACAATGGAAAGCCTGTCCAGATGAATGAACAGATAGCAGTTGAGTAGGTCACGTCACAGAGTGGCAATCAAGCTGAACTGGAGCCCTTAGGTCAGTTGGATGTTTTCTGCTCTCAATACACATTGTTACAGTCCGCCTGCATGGTTGCTGATAAATGACCAGAACACAGCTTAAGGGAACAAGGAGTTTACTTTCTTACGATAGTCCGGTTACAGTTCATAGTCCAGCTTGACGGGAGAGCACACACCAACACCAGGGCTGAGGGAACTGGCCACCATAACGGCTGAGAGATGGACAATCCTTACTTGCCAGACCAGCATGTCTGGCCAAGTATACAGAAGGATGCCCACTCTCTCAACCAGCTCTCTATGATTTATCCAGGGCCTAATCCCACCGACCATGGGCTGGGTCTTCCCCATCAGCAAGACAATCTCCTTCAGGTTTGCTCTGGGCTTAACTCAACCACAACTCTCTACAACTGTGCCCAGAGCTCAAACCCTCAAAAGTCAAGTTGACACCTGTGCTTAACTATGACACACATATCAGGTGGTCAGATGACAGGATGGTAGGGATTGCCTCTATCACAGTGCTGGGCATCTATTTCTCCATGGCATTCAGGTGAGGGAGTTAAATCCTTTCTTCAGTCTGGTGTGTCCAACAAGTTTTTGAGCCTGTTGTTCCTGACTTGATTTTAATATACTCACATGATGCTGCAAATTCAATTCACCCTGAAAATTGATATGACACTAACCCTTTCGACTCTCAAGAATAAGTCACTTAGTGGTCCACGCCGCATCAGGTTTGCTAGATAGACAGTGCTACTTAGCTTGGTGAGGAATCATCCTCCATCCTCAAAATAGAGTTGAAAGCTGCCTGTCAAATGGAGTCTCTCAGTGCAAGACACTGCCTGAAAAACCACTGTTTAATATAGTATGGAATAACTTAGGGCAGGAGACAGTGACTACAGAGTACTGAGAAGAAATGTTTGTTGAGGTTTCCTGCCATAAATGGGACATCTTTATCACCTCCATCAAGGTTCAGGGGAATACCATGAAAGAAGGTTCAGAAAGACTGTAATAGCTGAAGGAAGGGCAGCATATAGAGTACTGACTTCCAGGCAAGACATGGCTGCTGAATGCTGTGACTATCAGCAAAGATGAGGTCAATCAACACCGTATCACTGAAAGGGTTCACAACCCAATCCGTCTCAGAGGGTTTATACACAGTTAAGTTGTGGGGGAGGGAGAGAAATTGCCTGCAGTGATGTGGCCACTGGTAAGTTGCTCATACTCCTGTAACAAACTCTCGCTCATGCTTCTATAAACAACCCTAGGAAACCCATTGGGTCAGATATGAAAGTAGAGGGTGAGCTAGTTGGAAGAGGAAGGGGAGCACAAGGAGTAGGAGTAGAACAAAAGAGGATAACCAGTGTTCATGAGTAAATATGATTAACATGAAAACATATTATGTACATATATGGAAATGTCAGAATAAAACCCATTATGTATAGTTGATACATGCTAATAATAATATTGTCATAGTTAGATACAGATGTGAACTTTACAGATGAGGATTTGAGCTCTGGGCACATTTGTAAAGAATTAGTAGTTGAGGTAAGCCTCAAGCAAGCCTATAGGAGATTATCTAGTTGACGGGGAGGCCCACCCCATGATGAGTGGGACTGGCCCTTGGGAACTGAATAAAGTGGAGAGAGCTGGTTAGCAAAGTTAGCATCCTTCTGTATACTTGATCAGACATGCTGGTCTGACAAGTGAGGATTACCTTTCTCAGCAATCCTACGGGTGTGTAGATATAGCTTGGCCCTTAGTGTTGATGTGAGCTCTCCCACTAGGTTGGACAAGCAACTATAACCAGACAATTAATTGTAAGAGAGAATAAAATCCTTTGTTCTCTTATGAGCTTATGGGCAATATACAGAGTTAACTACAACAAACATAAAAGAATTGCAGAACTTTACAACACATCACATGTAGAGAGTGATGGGCAAGGAGGAAAGTATAGAATGATTTTGGATTCTACCTAGCCTGGCCCAGAAGGGAACTTAAAAAAGCTGAATGGGTGTACAGGCAGAGCAAATAGTGAACTGGAGACATGTGATATTTTCTTCTCTATGCTCCAAAGAACTTCACAAAGGTGTCAAGCAGGTGATGTTGATGGAGCAAATATGACGAGCACTGCAAAATGGCTTTAAATTTGACTGTTCGATCCTTCTGGAACAGAACTCTTATTTTCAGATGAGACCAAGGTAAGAGATACATTACAGATTTTTCAAAGTCACTGTCATAGTTAAGCACAGGTGTCAACTTGATTGTTGAGGGTTTGAGCTCTGGGCACAGTTGTAGAGAGTTGATGGTTGAGTTAAGCCCAGAGCAAACCTGAAGGAGATTGTCCAGCTGATGGGAGAAGACCCAGCCCATGGTGGGTGGGATTAGGTCCTGGATAAATCACAGAGAGCTGGTTGAGAGAGTGGGCATCCTTCTGTTCACTTGGGCAGACATGCTGGTCTGGTAAGTAAGGATTGTCCATCTCTCAGCCGTTATGCAGTGATGGTGTGGCCAGTTCCCTTGGCCTTGGTGTTGGTGCGTGCTCTCCCGTCAAGCAGGACTGAGAACTGTAACCGGACTGTCTTAAGAAAGTAAACTCCTTGTTCCCTTAAGCGGTTTGATGATCATTTATCAGCAACCATGCAGGCTGACTGCAACAGAATTTTGGTACCCAGTAAGTGGGGTGTTGCTGATAAATCTGACTATGTGGATTTTGTGGCTTTTGAACAGTTCTGCTGGACAAAGTTGGAAATGCTTGAGAATTTTCACTTTGTGGATTTACAAATACCATTCAGAGTTTAGTGGGCCAATTGCTGAGAGAGATTGTTTGGGCCCAATTTGTGATGAGGGGAACAAGGACTTTGGTAAAGCTGAATTTAAAGACGATGGACTGGTTTGCTTGACAGAGGAGAGCTGTGTTGGCAGCCTTAAAAGTTTGGATGTGCAACGGGCAGGCAGCAGAATATGGTATCAGTGAAGGAAATGAGTATCAGTGAAGGAAAACCTAGTGACTTGCACTGAGACGATGGAAGACGTGAAAACCACCGTATGGCAAGTTCGTGGTTTGGAAACTCAAATTCCTTCAGGGGCCAAAAGCCCAAGTTAAAGCTGTTTCTTGCCCTTTGCAAGTTTGGTTGCCTAGAAAAAAAGGTTTTCCAGCGTCAGCGCATTAAAGTTGGTGCAGCTGTAGCTCCAGTGGACTAAGCTACGCTTCAACTTCGCTTCGGCATCTAGCAGCGTCCCTCAGGTGATACTGGTTTTGGTGTACTACTGAAGGGTTCATGGAGAGCAGCAAAAGCTTGCCACCAAGAGGCAGGTGTAGAGTTCCTGCGAGAGAAGGTGAAGTTTATAGCTGCAGAGGAACCTAGAGTGTTGGAGATGCCAGAACCGTGGGATGTATGCTGAGGATGACTGCGAGTGGAGATTCAGCCTGGTTCAGAGGAACTCTGCTTTTACAACTTTAAGCTGCAAACAGGGACTGGGAATGCCTGGAATCTTTGAGCCACCTTGACTACGTGAAGGGCAATAGAAGATGGACATTGAAGTACAGGATGCGGTAATTTGCTGGACTTTTATTTTAATTTAAATGTTTCTTATTGTATCACATCCTTCTGTTTTATTTGTTTTCAAGTATTTAACTTATTCTGATTTAATAGCCTTTTAAAGTTAAAAAACTTTGAACTTTTAAAATGTTGGAACTGAAGTTTTAATGAGAACATTTTAAATTTGTCCATGGAATGTATTTATATATTAATATCTGTGGGGACAAGGAAAGGTTACAGTTTAAAAGTGCGATTGTTTTTGTGTCAAGCTGACAAGGGGTGGAGTGTCATAGTTAAGCACAGGTATCAACTTGACTGTTGAAGGTTTGAGCTCTGGGCACAGTTATAGAGAGTTGATGGTTGAGTTAAGCCCAGAGCAAACCTGAAGGAGATTGTCCAGCTGATGGAGAAGACCCAGCCCATGGTGGGTGGGATTAGGTCCTGGATAAATCACAGAGAGCTGGTTGAGAGAGTGGGCATCCTTCTGTTCACTTGGGCAGACATGCTGGTCTGGTAAGTAAGGATTGTCCATCTCTCAGCCGTTATGCAGTGATGGTGTGGCCAGTTCCCTTGGCCTTGGTGTTGGTGTGTGCTCTCCCATCAAGCTGGATTGAGAACTGTAACGGGACTGTCGTAAGAAAATAAACTCCTTGTTCCCTTAAGCGGTTTGATGATCATTTATCAGCGACCATGTAGGCTGACTGCAACAGCCACCTATTCGGTAGGTGGTAGGGTCAGTATTGAAGAGCTGATCATATAATGGCACATTCCTGCAATGTTGGCACTCTAGTCCAACATTGGAAGGAAGTAGGACCAAGAGTTCAAAGGCAGGGGCCAGTGAAATGGCTCAGGGGGAAAATCCGCTCACTGTGCAAGTCTGTGAGTTCAATTCCCAGAGGCTATAGTAAAGGTGGACAGAGAGCACCAACTCCACAAAATTGTCTTTTGACCACCACAAGCATGCTGTGGCATGTGTACCATTCCCATATAACATGCACACACACACACGTACACACACACAATAATACACACACAAACACAATAATAATAATAAATTTAAAAAGTAGTTTAAGACCTGTTAGTCACAAATAAATAATAAATGAATCAGCATTGAAGCATAGCCCCTGAATTAGCCCAGTACGATGAGGTCTGCATTGAACACCACAGGCTTCAGAACTCACTAAATATAACTGGCACTGAAACAAGAGAGAAAAACGAAGGAAGAGCCACATGAACCTCCAGAGGAGGACAAACAGCCTCTCAGCAAGCTCCACTTCACCGTAGAGAGACCCTGTTTCAAAAGAATAAAAGATGGGCTGGAGAGATGGCTCAGGGGTCAAGACTCTGCCTCGAAAGCAGAAGGTCCCATAATAAAAAGAAGGAACTGCCAGCTCTGGTGGGCGGAGCCTGGGAAATCCCAGAGTGAAGCTAAAAGGAGGTAGAAGCAATCCCAGATGATTCCTGAAGTCACCCTTGTCCTCCACAGGGATCCACGCGGTGCACCTGAGGCCACAGTACCTGAGACTGACCTCTGGCCTCCACAGTCAAGGCGGAAATGCAAGGCACGCTGGTCACTCATCATAAGCCTCACCCAGGAGAATTGCAACAGCATAGGACTTGTGTTTCTGTCAGCTAGCCATTCCTGCTTGTGACTCGCGGCCTACACTGGAAACTGCCTGCCACCCAGATCTGTACTTGCCAAGTCCCTGACCGGACAGCTCTGCACCTGCAGTTTTGGAACATTTCTCTGATCTCCTGCAAAGATTTTTTTTTTTCCTTTTTTGGTTTGTTTGACTCTATCTTCCTTTTTCAGGCTGGCTCTTCAACTCTTCTGTGGCATTAATATCAGGAATTAAGACTGGACTCAGTCAGCTGTGTCGGTGTAGACTTGTAATCTCAGCACTTGGTAGGCTGAGGCAGGTGGATTGCAGCAAGTTCTGGGCCAGCCTAGGCTACAGGCTGGTTTATTTTACAAAAGAAATATCATCTCAAAAAGATTGGAATAAAAGAACCTGGGATTACTAAAGTCCATGACTACTGGATGAGATAACAGTACCTGGTGAATTTAAAGGCAACAAAATCGAGTAGTTTATGAATTGTTATTAAATACATTCCGACAGTGACATGTTCCATCTACATTTCTTTTTTTTTTAATATTTTCATTATTTTCTTTAATTTTTTATTATTATTATTTCTTCAACTGTGTGCATATGCGTGTGTATGTGCGCGCGCGTCTGTGTGTGTCTGTGTGTGTGTGTGTGCGTGCGTGTGTTTCTGTGTATGTGTATGTGTAGAACCACGGACGAATTCGCGAACCACCATGGACGCCTCCACCTCCTTCTGCCCCGGGATTCACAGGCTCCGCCCTACCAGGACCAGAAGCGCAGATCACCCCCGCTTCCGCCTGGCGTCTATACGTGGGATCTGGGATCCGAACTCAGGACCCTCCGCCTGCAAGGCGGAGGCTTAACCCCTGAGCCACCTCTCCAGCCCTCCATCTACATTTCTGATGTAGCTCACTCCCAACAATGTGGTTGGATAGCTTTTGAGAATCTGAGGTGTCTAAGAGCTGGACACAATGGTTCATCCCTGGAATCCCAATAACTGGGAGGTGCAGGTAAGGGGAACTACAGTTCAAGGCATTCTGGGTAATAGCATTCTATCTCAAAAAGCAGACAGGAAGATAAGGAAATCTTCCAAGAATCTTTTTTTCTTCAAATATTTTACTTATTTGAGAAAGAAAAAGAAAGGGAGGGAGAGTTCGTGTGCATGTATGTCACAGAGTATGGGTGGAGGGAGGTCAAAAGACAACTTTCATCAGTTAACTCTCTCCTTCTATCATGTGAGCTTTCAGGGCTTGAACTCTGGTCACCAGGATTGCAAGCAGGTACCTTACTTGCTAAGCCATCTCACTCAATGAATCAAAGGGTCATTGTTTCTAAACAAAAATACTGATTGTTAAATTTATCAATGTTAGTTACTTTTAAAAAGTCAACTGGGGATATTTTAAATTAAAAAGCAGGTTTTAAATCGCATTCACTAGAATTAAAAACACTGTCAGTAGTTTTCCATTCATCCTCTCAGACTGTCTTTCTTAATCGAATAACACACACATTATTTTATGACCTGTGTTTTGTGTTATAGACAGCTAGACATATACACAGATGTTTATGACACATAAAAATTAGTTTTTAAAACCAGGTGTGGTGTTGCACCACTATAATCCCAGCATTATAGAGGCTGAGGCAGGAGGCTCAGGAGCTCAAAGATCTCAAAAAGCTACAATAAACAACAAACAACAAAAAGAAGAAAGAACAAAGAAAGGTTAGATGCTTTTATTTTTCATTCTTAAAACCATCTGTAGTGAGTAATCTTTCTCTTTTTTTCAAAAACATTTATGTTGAAACATTTCCTTTGATGTTGAAATGATCTAAATCGTCACTGCTGGATTAAATAGTCACAAAATAATCTCTGTGTGTGTGTGTGTGTGTGTGTGTCAGAGGCCACTGTATGTCCCAGTGGAGGACCAAGGGTGACTTCAGAAATTATCTGGGATTGCTTCTACCTCTTTTTTGCTTTGCTGTGGGATTTACCAGGTTCTACCCACCAAAGCTAGAAGCACAGGCAACCACAGATCCAACTGGCATTTATATGGGGGACCTGGGATCCAAGCTCAGGACCTTCTGTTTGGGAGGCACAGTGTTAACCTCTGAGCCATCTCTCCAGCCCCACAAAATAATCTTGATATTTCTTTTGTAAAATAAACCAATTTATTAAGTGCATGAAAGAGGGGAGGGGAAGGAGGAAGAGGGAGACCATGCCAAGGCACATATGTGAATACAGAGTATAGTTTTGTGGGAGGAGTTCTCTCCATACCCTTCACATGGGCTCCAAGACTTGAATCAGGTTGTGAGGCTTGTGCAGGAGCAAGAACTTTTCTCTGCCAAACCATTTTGCCAGGTCTACTTTTGATATTTCTAAATGGTACTCCAGAAAATTTCAGCTATTTCCATTAATAAAAATGCGTGAAATGACTTTTTGAAAAGATCCTATTCTGGGCTGAGGAGCTGCTTCATAGGTTAAAGCTTTTGCCCTGCAAGCAAAAGGAACGGAGATTGGATCTGGATTCCACATAAAAATGCTGGACAGATATGACAGTGGTCTGCAGTTCTGGCTCTGGAAGTTGGAGCCTGAGAAACTCCAGAGCAAAGCAATAAGGAGGTAGAAGCAATCCAGGATGATTCCCAATGTCCCTCTTGGGCTTCCATAAGCACATGCTCAAGTGCACTCTTACACACACACACACACACACACACACATTCATACACTCTACAAATTAAGCATCCACTGCTATTGTTATTTCATATTATTTTCCTCAATGAGAAAGCTCAAAAGATCTAAAGAGTTAAGATGTAGGGTTGTTCAGGAGAAGTGAGATAGCTCCCAAGGCAAAGTGCTTGCTCCCAAACCTGGCAACCTGAGTTTGATTGCTAGATATCATGTGTGAAAGCAGAGAACTGACTTCAGACTTGTGCTGACCTCCACCCATGTAAGCCGGTGAGGGATTATCTTGATCATATTAATTGATGTGGCAAGACAACCTAGAAGTGGGCAGCAACTATTCCCTGAGCTTGGGTTCCGGGGACGAATAAAAGGGGAACCCAGCGGAGCACATTCTGTTTTCCTGTCTGTCCACCAGCTGCAGCTCTTGCTGCCTTGACTTTCCCACCCAGATGGACTGACTTGTACCTTAAATTGTGAACTGAGAGGAGACCTTTCCTCCCTTCAGCTGCCTTTGTCAGGATAATATATCACAGCAACAGAAACAAAATGGAGACAAGGGTGCTCCTTCTTTCAGAGTCCCAGGTGGGGGGAATACACCATGTGATTGATGAGCTCACATGCCTGCTGTTTCTTATACGATCTGATATATTTGCAGGTGTCCTTCTTTGTTGACACACACAAACTGTATGCGTCTCCTGATGTGCTAGCAGATGACTGAGGGTTCACTTGTATAAACAAGAGGTGGGATCATCCAGTCTCTAAATGGAATAACTCAGGCCAGCGCTGTTGCTTCATAGTATGCAATCATTCGAGGTTAGTAGGTGCAGCCCAAAAGCTGAAATTCCATAGGACACAGCCAGGGCAGGCCCAGCCTGTTCTCACATGGTAATCGCTGTGACCTCTTTTTCTTTTCTTTTGTGCTAGGGACTGAACCCAATGCTGACATGTGCCCTACAACTTAACCACACCCCCAGCTTAAGGCCATTCTGAGCTACATGAGAACTGGGCTTTCACATCAAAAACATCCAGAGTGGGCAGGACAGGCTGTGATTTTCATCAAAGATGGAGATGTTTTACTTCCCTGTTTATTCCTCTTTGGAACAAACTTAAAGGTAGCTTTGGACTACCTTTAGGGGGGGAAAGGCAGAACCGGAGTTTTTGTCTGAATGTACTTTTAGTCAGCCAAACACCATCCATGAACAACAGTAAATAGCGAACAAGTTGGCATGCATCCCCTGACCTTCCATTCCTGCTTCTGCTTGTCAGAGGGTGACTCCTCAGCACCCTGCTCAGCTCTCACCTCTAAGGGACTCGTCTTCCGTCCTTTCTGCCTGTCAATTCTTTTCTTTCTTTTTTTTTAATTTTTTATTATTTATTCAATTGTGCGTGTGTGTATGTATGTGTGTGTGTATGTATGTGTATGTAGAACCATGGACGAATTCAGGAAGCACCATGGACTGCCTCCACCTCCTCCTTGTTTACTCTACCCTGGATTCACAGGTCACAGGCTCCGCCCTACCAGGGCCAGAAGCGCAGGCCGCCCCCGCTTCCGCCTGGCGTCTATACGTGAGGTCTAGGATCCGAACTCAGGACCTTCTGCCTGCTTAACCCCTGAGCCACCTCTCCAGTCCCAAACTGCCTGTCAATTCTTAAACTTCTTTCAAAGGTGACAGCAACGAATGAATTACTGGGTCATCAAGTCTTTACTTTTGTAGCTTCAGCAGGAGATTGAACTCAGAGCTTTTCGCTCACTAGCCATACCTGTAACCCCATCAAGTTTATCACTGGTCTGAATACATACAGTATGTAGGGATGAAGGGAAATCAGGCTGATTTTTATTAGGAGGAAGAACATGAGGAAACACAATTTTTAAATTTTAATTTATTTTATTCTCTTAGAGTGTCATACATGAATACAATAAAGTCATTTCCACCTTATATTATACAATCCCATCCACCCTCCTTTTCCTACTACAAACCTTCTTTTTCCCTCTCAATCTCCCTCCTACTTTCATGTCTTCTGTTTCATCTGGGATGTCTGAACACTTGCTGGAGAATGGATTATATATCACTGAGGAAAACACTCCCCTCCCCAATCCAGCATGAGCCCTCAATAGTCTCCCAGGCAGGTGTGGAGACTCTTGACATCTTTCTACTTCTGGGGTGAAATGTTGATAGGTCAAGTCTCATACAAGTCTTATGAAATATAGGTAACTGCAGTGAGTTCATGGATATAGCTGCCCTGTCATATCCAGAAGATAGTCTGGCCACACCCCTCCTCCCTTTAGGCTCTTAACATTCTTTTTTTTTTTTTTCACTTATGTTTTCAACTTTATCTATCTACTTATTTATTTGTTGTGTGTGTGTGTGTGTGTGTGTGTGTGTGTGTGTGTGTGTGTGTGTAAAAGGGCACTCACTGTGTGTGCCTGTAGAAGCACAAGGATGACTTTGAGAATCATCCTGGATTGTTTTACTTCCTTATTGTTTTGCTCTGGGGTTTCTCAGGCTCTGTCTTCCAGGGATGGAGTTTCAAACTGCTGCCATTTCCTCAAGACATTTTTACCTGGGATCTGGGATTCAAACTCAAATACGTTTGCTTGTGAGGTAAAGATGATCTCCTGGGGAAGGAGGGCCCCACCAGAAACAAGGAGAGAGGGGACCATGTTACAGCAGAGAAAATAGGCCACCATCAAGGACTGCAAGTAAGTAATGAGACATCTGGTTAAGTTCACAGACTTTCCTTCCTGATCATTTTCAACTGATGGGGTATGATCTTACCAGAAGGAGAGGGCATATAGTCTGGCAGATAGAAAGTAACCATTTTGTAAATGGGAGACTGACCCCCTCCCTCACCATGGTCTCCTACTTTTATTCCATCTACCTTTGAATATACTCTTCTAACAATACTCTAATTTAACAGGTTTTTATCTCTGGCCAGGGGGTGACATCCAATACCCATCAGGATGGAACCAAGGGCATTGCAGAAACAGCAAAACTGAAAAAAAAATCAACAAACCATAATTCAGAACATCAGAGACTCTATATCAAATACCTGGAACTAGGCCAGCCTAATCTCTCCCCATCCTGAAGCTCAGGGACATTTGTGGAAGAGGGGGCCGTAAGATTGTAAGAGAACAAGGATGGGAGGAGTAATGATATGCAAGATACCCCACACAAGTTAGGGTTGAAGCAATCATAATAGGACTTTGCATGTCCTGCGCAAGTCCAACACACTATTGACCCCACAAAGTCTAGCATGGACTAAAGGCACTAGGATCCTTGGAGGCAAGGGATTGACAGCCATAGTAGTGTTCCTATGCTTAAGGGGAACACAGGAAAGGGTTCTGGGAAATGCCGCTGAGTCCTTGCACCTCATGGGAGAGGAGGAACCAGAGGAGAGTTTGACATGCACATTAAAGGATGCTCCGGGGATGGGGGGGAGGCACTGGGGGATGGGGGGGCAGCAGAGGGGGGGCAGGAGGGTGTGGGGTGGAGGGAGGGAGGGGACCGGTGTACCTGTTAAGTTTGTATGAGCGGAAATAAAAATGAAAAAAAAGACAATCTCCTGAGCCATCTCTCCACCCCTGCTTGTTTTATTGTTGTTGTTGTTTTACTTTTTTTTCTTTTTTTATGTAGCCCTTTGTATAAACAAGGCTGGTCTCAAACTCAGTGGTTCTCCTATTGCAGCTCTCATGCATAGGGATTAGAGATATGTGCTATCATAACTGAACTTTACATACTTGGTAGGTATATATCTGGATGTGAATTGACTGGGTCATATGGTAATTCTATGTTTAACCTTTTTTTTAAAAAAAAAAAAACTATTTATTTATATGTGTGTGTGTATCAGAGGACACTATGTGTCCCTAAAGAGGACTAAGGGTGACTTTGGGAGTCATCCTCGATTGTTTTTATCTTTTTGCTTTTTTTTTTTTCCCAACCTCTGCCTACTAGGGCTAGGAATGCAGGCCTCTGCCTTTTCTGCTTGGAGTTTTTTATGTGGAACCTGGGATCAGAACTCAGGACCTTCTGCTTTGGAGGCAGAGTTTTAACCTCTGAGCCATTTCTCCAGACCTATGTTTAACCTTTTCAAGAGCTGTCAGACAGTTTTACAAAAAGACCGTTCTATTTTATCCTTTCAACAACCTATGATAGCTCAAATACTGCTGTATTTTACCCACTTGTTACACCTTTTCAAATTCAACCAACTTAATATGGATCTAGCACTTATTTATTTTTATATGAATTTCAAGAGTGACTAACAGGATTCAATACTTTCATGTTTATGATCTACATATATGTATATATGTGCACAAATATATTTGTGATAGGGTCACATTGTGTAGCCCAGATTGGTTTCAAATCCCCAGTCCTCCTGCCTCATCCTCCCAGTACTGGGATTCCCTTTGCAACTTTATTTGTACAGGTCTTTTTTTTCCATCTTTCTTCTCTTCCTTCTTCATTGATGCTGGGGATTAAATCCAGGCCTCACTCAGGCTAGGTAACTCTCTACCACTAAATTCATCACCCCTTCTGCCCATCCTTTATCTTTGTTAAGGAAATGTTGATTGAAGCCAGGCCTGGTGGCACCTGGCTATATAATCCTAGCACCTAGGGAGTGTGATGCAGGAGGGCCGATAGTTTAACACTAACCTGGGCTAGACAGTGAGAGCAAGTCACTAAACAAAACAGAAGCTAGAAGATTCTCACTTTACAGAGTATGTCACAGGAATACAAAGAGAAAGACAGAGAGCAAGCAGTCTGTCTCCAGATGAGTCAGCTCACCCAGCATAATCTGCTATTTCTCTCATGTGGTTGTCATTGATTTAAGGGATTTACAGGAAAGCATGGAGCCAGTGACCAAGCCATGGGAGGGGGGAGGGATTCTGGAGCACCCTGCCCACAATAGGAATCCCCTCAGGGTGAAGAGTGCAGCCCCAGTGAATATTTAGAACAGAAGCGACCAACTGAAGGAGGCAATAAAGTGGGCCTAGGCAATAAATAGCCAGTATGGCTATCCCACTAGCACACCTGGCCAGGCACAGAACCTTGTGCCTATGGTCTTGGCTACTTGGGAGACTGAGGCAGGAGAATAACTTCAGCCTGAGCAGCACAGCAAGACCGCATCTTTAAGAAAAAGAACTGGAGGTTTAGCTAAGTGTTGGGGATTTTCCTGACATGTACAAGGTCCTGGTTCAATCTCTGGTATTGCAAAATAAACAAACAAATCTCTTTGGATATTTCAAACAAGAATTCAGTCAAATATCCTTCATCTCCTTTTCCCTCTTCTACCACAAAAGTTCTGTAAATCTCAGTAGCAAGAGCCACAGGAGGGTTGGAAATACTATGTCAGCATTAAAGGTGAGTATCCATCCCCTGCAATAAACAAGATCCCTCAAGCAACAGTGTCCTTTGTCAATACCTTTTCCCAGAGTTCTGGGATATCTGTTGGTAGAGTGCTAGAGTGATTGACAGGATGCGACCTTGGGCTGGATCTTAACAAGAGACTCATTTTAAGTAAAACCAGCTACACAGACATCTCTGAGGCCTATCTTGAAAACTTGGCGTATTCTCAGAGGGACCAATGACTGGGTAGCCATGGTCACAACATGGAAAGAGCATTGGACTGGGAGCCAGGAGACCTAAGTGCTGGGCTCAGAACTGTTGCTAATTGGCTGTGTCACCTTGGTTGAGCAAGTCACCTCACTTCTTCAGTCTTTTGTGAAATAAGGGCATTGGGATAAAATATCTATTCAAGTCTCTTCCAAATAGTAAAATGTAAGCTTTGATAACATATTTACTACGTATTTTATAACATGTTGTGTAAAGTTATTGTAGAATGGCACTTAAAATGTCTCAAATCTTCTTCATAGTTCATCATTATTGCCAATAATCTGAGGGCAATATAAAGAATGCTGGTATTTATAGAACTTACAATATGATATTACTATGATTTGGCTACAGTAGCTTTGCTTTTGTGGCACAGTATCCATTATGTGCATGTATTATAGCCAAGGTGCCCTAGAAGAGTGCTTTACATTATAACAGACTGCCTTACTTTATTTTATAACAAGGTTTGATATTCAGGAGACTACTCTAAGAGGTTCTCATTCAGTACAGTGTAGCCATCTCTCTATCTCTCTTTTTATGCCTGTGTGTGTGTGTGTGTGTGTGTGTGTGTGTGTGTGTGTGTGTGTGTGAAAAAGGCATTTTATGCACTTGTGGAGACCCAAGGCTGACATCAGGAATTACCCTAGATTGTTCCACCTCCTTATTGCTTTTGTTAGGGATTTCCCAGGCTCTGCCCTCCAGAGTCAGAAGTATAGGTCATTGATATGCCTGACTTTTTTTTTTTTTTGAGGATTAAAGTAAAATTTATTAGAGGAAAGGAAGAACAGAACTCACAGACTCCAGAGATGGAGTACCATGAGGGACAAGCACCAAAAATGTCTGCCAGGGTCTGGATTATTATACATTTAAGCAAGCCTGGGAAAATTCTGCTTGGTGTTTTTATGTGGGATCAGGGGTCCCAGCTCAGGACCTCTGGCTTGTGAGGCAAATGCTTAATCCCTGAGTCATCTCGCTAGCCCCAATATTGCAGTCTCTAAAGTCAGATTTCCTAGGTATGAATGCCAATTCTGTTTATACCATTCATGTTTTAACACTTTTCCTTTTTAAGACTCAATGTAGTCTAGGGTGGTCTCAAACTGGTGATCCTCCTGCTTCAGCTTCTCAATTGCTAGGGCTAGAGATATGTATACTAACATGTCTGTCTTTTATATTCTGCTGTTCATGTTTATTGAGATAGTGTGTGAGTGGTAGAACTGGGGAAATGCTAGCCTGCCTGCTTCTTCTCTAGGTCCCTCCTGACTTAAATGGAGAGTTTTAATATTTATATTTGCCTGTGTATATGTGCCAGAGAGCACTGTATATGCCTGTGGAGGACAAAGGGTGACTTCCGGAATCATCCTGGATTGCTTCTACCTCCTTTTTGCTTCATTCTGGTATTTCCCAGGCTCTGTCCACCAGGGTCAGAAGTGCAAGCTGCTGCCATTTCCACCTGGTGTTTATATGTGGGACCTGGGATCAGAACTCATACCTGCTTGTGAGGCAGAGTCTTAACCCTGAGCCATCTCTCCAGCTCTTAAATGGAGCATTTTAGAAAAGGGTTTCTAGCATTTTCTAGCTGGAAACCCAGTAGTTGTATTTGGTGGTCTCTTGCTCTTCTCATGCCAATATTTATATATCCCTGTGAGCTATGGACAAGGACTTGTAAGCTTCTGCTTAGTTATTCATATCCAGATTGGTAGGAACACAGTGGATCATAGCTAGTTAGAACAGCAGTTCTTGTCCCACATCCTTGATGCCACTATATTGGTGGAGCTACGGCATGAAGTCATCCACACAGAGGCCATTAGATATTTTGCTGAGAACCCTCTAACCTAGACCTGGTTTCAGTTCCCACCAATCCCATTCAGAAGCCCATGTTGATTTGTTAGTGCTATCACTTACAGGTTGGGTTCAGGCCTGATTGAGACCCTGCCTCAAGTAATAAGAAGTAAGTGATTGAGGATGATTCCTGACATCAGCATTGAGGCTTCTCATGCAAGTGAATGCACATTCATGCTAATATACACACATACATGTATGCACACTACACACATGAAAATGAAAACACACCAACCAACTCAACACCACTACCTCAGATCACTGTCTTTTTTTTTTTTTTTGATGATATATAGAGAAGATCTCCTTGTTCTTTTTTTTTTTTTATGATGCATAGAGAAGATCTCTTTGTTCTTTCACCTCTCCCTTCAGTTCCTTGGATCCCATCCTCACAGGAAGGTTGTGCTAATGTTTACTGTGTGGCCTTTCAGAATGATAATCTGATTTAAAATATTTCTTGCAGAAATGGACTCTGGCTAAAAACAGATATTTTCCCTTCCAACTAAAGCAGGGACACACATTTGGGAAAGAAAGTGATATCTTATTGCTGATAAGTGTTTCATCTCCAAGGTACTTATTCCTCTCTCTAAGGACAGCATGATTGATAGATACCCTAGACACACCTCTTCCCTCTGAGTTTCAAACATGAGCAAGTATTGGTTCTTAAAGCACATGTAATGAGATTTTGGCAATATGACTTCTGGAATTTAATGAAAACTCAATTACTTAGTTGAAATACTATTAATCTACTTGGGCTAGAGTGGTAATCACTGAATTTGGGTAATTGGGCAGCTTCACACATGAGCATTATTGAGCTAATGAACATATGCTTCACTCCACACCTCAAGTTCAGTTTGAGAAGCACAGAGTAGGCTCTTAATGCTTCTTTTTTTGGCCTGAGTTTCACAGTTTTTTTTTTTTTTAAATTTTACTTATTTATATGCATGGATGTGTGTGTACCAGAGGACACTGTGTCCCTGTGGAGGACCAAGGATGACTACAGGAAATCATGCTAGATTGCTTCTACCTCCTATCTGCTTTGCTTTGGACTTTCCCAGGTTCTGCCTTCCAGGACCAGAAATAAATACTGTTGCCACTTCTGTCCAGCGTTCTAACATGGGATCCAGGACCTTCTGCTTGTGAGGCAGAGGCTTAATCCCTGAGTTATCTCTTCAGCCCTGTTAATGTTTCTTAATACTGTTAAGTGTATGTTCTTTAAAAATGAAGAGAAGTGAACTGGAGAGATGGCTCAGTGGTTAAGACCCTGTAAGCAAAAGGACCTGAGTTAGGATCCCCAGATTCCATATAAAAACCCTAGGTGAAAATGCCCACCTATAATTCTGGCACTGCAAGGTGGAGCCTGGGAAACCAAGAGCAAAGCAAAAAGGAAGTAGAGCAATCTGGATGATCCCCAAAGTCACCTTTGGGCCTCCACAGGCACAGGCACGGAACGCACACTCAAGTGCCTGCTTGTACACACACCCACACATTAAACAAACAAACAAATAAGCAAATAAAGAGAAGTGATGGGAGAGGGGATTGTCTCTCAGAAGCAAGATCAGAGCTTGGGGAGGGGATGGATGGTAACTGAAGCTTTCAATAGAAGTCATATAGCAGGAGCTGGGTGCAGTAGATTGTGCCTGTGATCCTAGCACTTGGGAGACTCTGAAGCAGGATTTCCATGACCTTGAAGCCAGTCTGTCTACTTAATGAGTTGCAGTACAACCTAGGTTTCAGAGTGAAACTCTCTCTCAAAGAAAAAAAAGTCATGTAGATGTATACACACTTATAGGTACTTAAAATAAGTACAAATTGAGAAAGAGTAATGGGTTTTGGAAAATCACCTTGATAATTTTCAGAAAAACTCAAGGTAATGGTTCCTAGCCCTCAAGACTGAATGAAGACAATGTGACACATCTTTCATCAAGCTGATGCATGTTTGTTTTTTGTTTTTTGTTAAATTTAGTGTGTGTATATGTGCGTGTGTGTATCTGTGTGATACAAGGGTGATTTTGGGAGTCATTCTGGGTTGCTTCTACCTCCTTTTTGCTTTTCTCTGAGATTTCCCAGGCTCCACTTTTCAGAGCTGTAAGTGCAAGCTGCTGTTATTTCCATCTGGCATTTTTACGTGGGATCCGGGATCCAAACTCAGTTCTTTGGCTTGTGAGGCGGAGGCTAATCTCCTAAGCCAACTTTTTAACCCTGGTTAGGTTTTGAAAATTGTCAAAATCTTACATTTGAGGAGTTAGTGTCTCCCATGTGGGACAGATGAGGCATTTGGGGACAAGATTCTGCAGTTCTGAGAAGGAAGAGTCCAGCATGTTAGTACTGGACAGCATTCCATTGGACGAGGTGATCACCTGGACATGGGAAGTTGGTAGCAACTCGAAAGTTCCTTCCTCCTCTGCAAGCTGACCTATCCCCAACTACTCATGTTTCTGCATGCCGTGGGCCCCTCTGTCAAGGCCTTAGGCACATCCTGGGTACAGAGCTCCTTCTTTTTCTGGTTATTTTACCTTGACTTGTGAGCAGTATTTGTAATTCAAATGCCATATCCTGTTTCCTTCAAGGAGTTTAGACCTACTGAACCTTTGGGCTCTTTCCTGGGTTTGTAATGGTGCATTTGTTTTCGTAATTAGTTATTTGTCTAACCCCCTTGATACCAGCAAGCACCACATTTGTTTTTATTCACAGTTGGGTTTCCAGTGCCAAACAAGCATGTCAACAGCATTTACTAGATAAATGACTGAACGTATCCATAAGTCTGACATTCTGAATAGACTCTAGTCATTTCAAAATCAGTCTTTTCTCACATGAGAAAGCTCTGGCATGCAAGCCAAGAGGATATAGGCCCATCGTAAAGATTATCTTCACTGTCTCCACAACGCAGTTTCTGCCAATTGCACTTTCTCAACTTAACACTTCATATACTTCAAACACACAGGACAAGGAGACAACTATTTCCTGGTCTGTGGGTTACATTTTGCCAGACTGCCAACATTGGCTGTTTATCACAAAGGAGTGGAAGAACAGTCTGACCACAAGGGACTCGGAGACTTAGGAAATAAGAGACAAAACTGTCTTTCCCTATTTTAGTATCTAACTTATTATACGTAATGAATCTTGATCACATTTCTCTCTCCCATTACCCTCTTTTATCTCCCTCCCCCTCCTGCAGATCCTCTTCCTATTCCCAATAATCCCCCTTCTGCTATCTTTTTTTTTTTTTTTTTAAACGACTCAGTGGGCTCTCAGGATTGAACTGAAGTCATCGGGCTTGTGAAGGAAATGCTTTTACCCACGGAACCATCTCACAGGCCCGTTTTAAATGCCCCCATCTATCCACCCTACCCTGAGTCAATGATGAAGCTTGCTGCCCGGCTTCCTCCGTGGTCTGGAAAGGCAGCGCATACTTCTGGATAAGAAGCAGGTGCAGAGAGGTTAGCTGTGCCTTAATGGAAGGGCCAGAGTAAGGAGACATGAATTTCCGAGTTGTACTTATTTTTCTTAGATGCCCAATAAAACGGGATTGGTTCTGTGGTCTCCAAGGGTCAGCCACCTACCCTGTCCAGATCTTTATGGGTTTCTGTATCTGCACTTTCTCTGAATTTGCTTATAATGCCTGGCAGTAAAATCTTGTTTAAAAATCTCGAAATGGTCTTTTTCTTTATGAGTGGCGTTTGAAACAGGGTCTCATTATGTTACCCCCTGGCTTACCTTGAATTTATGGTCCTACTATCTTAGCACTCAAGAGTGCTAAAATTACTAATGTGCCTGGCTTAGTGTCTTTAGTTTAAGACAGTCAGTGTCTTTGTGGTTATCTTCAGAGATCCTTCTCGATGCCTTCAGGCAGAAACCTTCCTATCCTCAGGTTTATTCTTTTGATGGAAGATTCTTTATACACCGTCTCTCCCTAAAACCCTGAAATGCATGTCATCATTATTATCATCATCATCCTTGTTATCATCTTCATTTTTACACATAAGAAACCCAGGCCCTTTGAGGCTAAGGAACATGTCCAAAGCCATGAGATAGCAAGTGGCAGGTCTGACGATTAAACCCATAGTTTTACATATAGGCAGTCCATAATAATCACTGTAATAAGGTTCAGACCAGTAATTTGCTTGAACATGTAATGCACAGAATAATTGATAGAAAATTATAATTTATGGGCTGGAGAGGTGGCTCAGGGGTTAAGCCTCCGCCTTGCAGGCGGAAGGTCCTGAGTTCAGATCCCAAATCCCACGTATAGACGCCAGGCGGAAGTGGGGGCGGCCTGCGTTTCTGGTCCGGTAGGGCAGAGCCTGTGAATCCCGGGGCTGAAGGAGGTGGAGGCGTCCATGGTGGTTCCCGATTCGTCCGTGGTTCTAACATACACAGACACACACTCACAGGCGCGCACGCACATACACACACACATGCGCACAGTTGAATAAATAATAATAAAAAAATTAAAAAAAAAGAAAATTATAATTTATTTAGTTATTTTGATTGTGATTTCTCCCTATGTTTCTACTTTAGAGGTTAGACTTGATGAGGGGCTAATACACGAGGCCTCATATAATTCCATTTATCATGAGTAACTAAGAATGGCTTCTAGTATCCTCAGAATACAGGTTTTTTTTTTTAAGTTGAGATGTAATTTACATAATAGTCATGATTGTATATAATTTGGTTGTTCTTAATATATTCACAATTGTGTGCAATTAAATCATTTGAAAACAGTTTTATATTGTGACTCACTTTTTATTTTTTCAAAACATTGGTCCATGGCACAAGCTCATCTGTGGAGCTGTTAGGCTGTTTGTTGTTCCTTATGGGCTGGATTTTGATGGAGGGGAGTACAGTTGGAGCCTGGCTTGTTGCTAGGGTTGTGACAGATGCTGAATCTGTCATCATAGAGTCTGCGCGCACAGAGTTGAAATCATCAAGGACATGGTGCAATGTTTTGGACATCTTAGTCTTTCATTCAGGATCTTGATGCCTTTCATGCTGAGGAAGATATCAGGTGACTTTTGTTTCTTAATGACTTGACTGATAAAGGTATAAGTGCCTTAATGGACACCTTCAGATAGCCAAGCTTGCTTGTAATCAGGTTTTCATTATTACATGTTCACTGAGTTCTCCATATGGCCATTCCTTTATTCTAAGAGTATGGCTGACAGTTCTGTTGGACTGTTGTCACTGTTCCTTGAGATGAGACCTTCTGAGTGCTTCTCCTGTGGATCTCTGACTGCTCTGGCTATAGACAGAAATATTTTCCTTGTTTCAAATAAATCTTCTAAAAATCTGGGTTCTCATCTCTGGTTGGAATAGTCTCTCCATCCTCATTGAAATATCCACCTTCTGAGAATTCAACTCTGTCAATCATGACATTCCATCAGCAAAAGAGTTCTACAAGAGAGATGTTTGTTCTTGCCAGTGGACATCTATGTTTTTATTATGGATTGGTTCCTAATTCACTTTTGAAGGCTTTTATAGATACAAAGGAGAACTGTATGAAAGATGCAGAAATGTCAAACGAAGCTGAATGTAGTAAATGTAGTACTACTATTATCGTCTCCAATAAGGAAACTGCAGGGCTGGGGAGATGGTTCCGTTGGTAAAGACCTTGCCTCGAAAACATGATGACCTGAGTTTGACCCTCTAGAACCCACGTGAACAAACCAGGTGAGGTTGAAGGCAGAAACAGGATTCCTAGGTCTCTCGGGCCAGCAGCCAGCCTACTTGGAGAGTTCTAGCCAGTGAGAGATTCTGTCAGAAAACAAAGTCCACGGCTTCTGAGCAATGACACCCAAAGGTGTCCTAACCTCTTCATGCACTGCACGCATGTGTACCCTCACACACACACACACACACACACACACACACACACACAACTGCGCTTCAAGTAATAAAAACAGAACATTCAGATAGTGCTATGTCGAGGGCAGACTCTGTAGATACATGTGCACACCACCTCCCCACCCCCAGAGAGCTATACTTCACGTGATGAGAATGTAAGATACAGCATCAATGCCCGACAGACACAAAGGTGGGCTGTCCACTTTAAGAGCTGATCGCTAAAGGTAATAAGAGGTTCAGAGCCACCCTGTGGTATGTAGGGAATTCAAGGCCAATCTTAAGACCTTTTCTTAGAAACAAAAACAAAACAAAACAAACAAACAAACAAAAGATAATGAAGATAATTAAAGACCAGGACCAGAAGAACTAGCAGCATTTAAAGTACATGAAAGGATTGTCATTGAAAGAATGGCCATATTTCTTTATCCTTATTCTATTAAGGAAAAGACAACAAAAATAGTCCATTCTATGATACAAAGTGAAAATGCTCAGTCACCACAAAAGAAAGTTATGACATAGAGCCTTGCTAAACACTCAAAAGACAATAGTAAGAAAAAAAAAATGGTGGGGGGAAGAGAGCTTTAAAAAACTTTAAAATTGTCAGTAACCTTAGACTTACAGAAGTCACAATAATTACTATGAAGAATTCCCTCACCTAGAGCTGTAGCTGGAGAGTTCTTGCCTAGCATGCAGGTCATTCTGAGTTTGATCTTCAACCCTGAAAAAAGCCCATCTCTCACCTAGATTCCCAAGGTGAAAATTTCATTACATTTGTTTTACATTTATCAATATACAAGTTTTGTCCCAACCTTTGGAGAGTAATGAACAGATATGATTCCTAAATATTTAAAATTTTTCCTCCTATTTCATTCACATTTCTCAAAACAAGATCATGATTTCACTGTAATACAAAACTGAAGTTGTTATTTAATCTATACATCTTGCTAAGATTTGCCTATTACCTAATAATATGTCCTTTACTTATTTGAGATAGGGATTAATGGAGCTCAGGGTGGCCTCAAACTCAGTTCTCTCATTTCCCTAGTGCTGGGACAACTGGTGTGCACTGCCAAGCCCTGCTCCCCATCCTTTGCAGAGGAAAAAAGAAGTTTTGTCTAGTCCAGGATCATTTCTTTTTCTTATTTATTATCACTTTATTTTTCTATCCATACAATAAAGTTTAAATGACCAGGATCGTTTTTCTCAAGCTCTTTTAATCCAGAACTGTTGTCAGGTTTGTTTTTTTGTGTGCATATTTTAAAGACCTTAATATGCCAGAAGACTGAGGCAGGAGAATCTTGAATCCAAGGCCAAGGTGGGCAACAGAGCAAAATGCTGTCCAGAAAGTATATAGGTCAGTGGTTTTTTATCTATTCCTTCAATTTTGGTCCTTCCTGTTTGTTTTTCTTCTTCTTTTTTTTTTTGTGCTTTGTTTTTAATCACATTTGTCTGGGGGAGATTAGGTGTGATCTTAAGTAAGAACATGAAGTTTTTCTCCAGAAAACTCACACTGAATAGTCTAACTGTAGAATTTTATATACACATGGGATTGACAGCACTATTTCTGTATTTAGAAATCACTATTTTTACTATTGAGGTTCCATGATTCCCCTCCCCTTTTCCTTATCTGCTATTTCCAGTCAGTGTTTCACTCTCCACACTGGTATGGTCCTCCTATCCTCCTGACAGTCTTTGCAGAACTGCGATCACAGACTTGTGACCATTAGGTGGGTGTGAGCTCACCAAATGAATTCACCTGTATTATACAGATTCCCCTCTCTTCCCACATTCTTGTCATTCACAGGTTTAATTTAACAAAAGTTTGTGGAGAATTAGTGTTGACTTCTTATGAACATTGGAGACTTCACTTTTCTGGAGACTTGCACTTTGAGAATCTCACCTTTGTAGTGATGAACTATGCCCTACGCTCATAAGAAACGAGCTGCAAAAAAAAACCCGGGGGTGTTATTATAATTACTTATCAAATATTTGTTGATTGCACAGTGTAAGCCAGACTTTGTTGAAAGTCCTGAGGATGAATTCAAGAGCAATAAAAACCCCTCTTCCGGTAAATCCAGTTGGGTAAATTAATGTGTGTTTTTAATTTAATTTAATATCAGAAACGAGAGATTCAGCTAGCTTTCTAAACGGAAGGCAAATCTCTGAAAGAGGACAGCTATGAGGCTTGGGATTTCTAGTTTGCATAACACTTCTTCGGAATACTCTTCAAAAAAGGGAAGGGGATTAATTTGTTCATTCAACCTCGATATACAAATGATGAGTCCAAACATCGAAGCCAGAAAAGTTCTGATGGGAGACACACTTTCCAGGCATTTCCCAGTTAACTTTCTGTGTGCACTACTCTGCAACAGTGGTCTGCCAGGAGTCTGGCTTCCCAGCCGAGTGTGGCTGGGAGGTAGGATGTCCAACTCCGGCCTCTGGCTGGCCCCTAGTTACTTGCTTGCCCAGCAGAGCTATAACAACCTGGAAACCGCTCACCTGGGGAGTCCCGCAGAGAGGCGACTCCCGGGAACCCGCTCCTCCAAGCGGCTTCGCCCACTGCTATGTTGTTCCAGGTCTCAGCCGGCCAGGTTCCGCACCCAGTCCCAGTCCTCGAGACTTGGAGGGATGGGAAAGCTGACTCGGAGACACTGTGGCTAGGGCGGGGTGGTGGCGGCAGCAGGTTCTGAAAGCCTGCCCTCTCCTCCCCACACCCTCTCCTTCCCCGATTTACTACTCAGCATCCCCCAAGTGCAGAAGAGGTAGGCACACGCCCCTGCAACTCCCAAGGCGGAGCAGGGTGGTACCCCTGCGCCCTCCAGGGCTCCCGAAGCGTTGCCTGCGTGCGAGCGGTCTCCGCCCGCTCTCCGGGGACCCAGCAGCCACCTGCCCCGCTGGCCCCCGCTGGGAAAGCCAAGTTCCCAGCTTCCCTTGACAAGTGTCCCTGGAAGCTTATCCATTTGTACCCGCGGTGGGTGATGGCGGTGTTTAGCTGTGAGGTGGCTTCTCTTTTAAAGCATCACTTACACGAAGGATTGGAGCCGGGTTGAAATATAAACTCGAGGAATTAACACCTCTGGCAGTTTTCTAAAATGTCAACATGACCTACCTTGTCTCTGGGTGGCTTGTGGCGGGATGATGAGCTCACGGAGTCTCTGGGCACACCAAGCTGAGTTCTGAAGCTATCTAGTCACCCTCGAGTGTTTAAAGTTAAAAGGCAAGAGCGGAGGGTTAGAGCGGGAAATTTAGGAAAAAACTTGCTAGGCACGATTTAGGAAGAGCTTCAGGAGGCACGCGGAGTAAATACATTTTATTCGTGCCCAAGGCAAATCAAAGTAAGTGGGCCCCAGCCCTGGGGGGCATTCCGATCTCCAACCAGCAGTTAGAACAACAAAGATGTAGCAATTAAAGTGTTTGAGAGACGAGAATGGGGGCCCTTCCTCACCCGGGGCCCCCAGCTGCAGTGCGCGCACTCGGTAACTGAGTCCCCGGGCACCGCTGGGTGGCAGGGCGACGGGCCCCGCGAAAGGGAAGGGCCCGCAGGACTGTTTGCATTGCAAGGTGTGTAGCTCAGGAGTGGCCCTCCTCCGGTTCCGCAACGGCCCGGGCCACCTCTCCCGGCTGCCGTTGGCCGGTCCCTCCCAGGGCTCTCTGCCCTCCCGGGTGCCGCGCCCAAAGCAACGCCGCGCCCCGGGGCCTCACCTCTGGCCTCATTTCTTTCCGGGCGCCTGGCCTTGATGCTCGACACTACAAGAACTTTCAGCTCCGATCCCCTCCCACCTCCCGGTCGTCCCGAGAGGGGACCCTTCCCCGGCCGCTGCGGCGCGCCTTCCACCCCTCACCCTTTTCCCGGTGCGGGTGCCTCTCCACCCTTTGGGTGGCCACCGTCTCCTGCCCGCCCCTCCGGCTTCCCCCTCCTCGCTCCCGCCCTCGCGTCTCCATTCATCCAGCCATTGTCTCCCGCCCCCTCCTGCCCCCTCTCCGAGAGGCCTCCTCCCCCACCGCTGCCACGTCGTGGTTTGAAGGAGCCAATGGGCGGCGCCGCCAGGTGTCTCTTACCTGCACCACGTGGGGGAGGGGAAAATGGGCGGGCAGGTAGAGCCACATCCCAAAACAGAAAAGCTTTCAGCCATTGCGCGCGCCTCCGGGGGGTGCAGCCCTGCTCCAGACTTTTCTCTGAGACGCATGGGCAATTGAATACGCCGAGGGCAGGCCTCCTGCCGTCTTCCCACCCCCCTTCCTGCCTGGGTGTGGAGCGGCAGCCAGGTGTGGGCTCGGGTGGCTGCTTACCGCCTTTTGCACCGGCGGCGGCTGCGAGGAGGGGGGTGGGCGCTCTTTCTTTTTCTTTCCGAAGAGGGTTTCGGCACCGGTTTTCTCGTTCTCACTTCGACCCCCACCTCGCCGCCTCCCGACCCCCCCCTTCTCCCCCCTCCCCAACCTATCGTCATGACGGCGTCTCCGGATTACTTGGTGGTGCTTTTTGGGATCACTGCCGGGGCCACGGGAGCCAAGCTGGGCTCGGATGAGAAGGAGCTGATCCTGCTGCTGTGGAAAGTCGTGGACTTGGCTAACAAGAAGGTACTTCTCCAGGTTTTTATCCAAATGCGAGGACTCGTGGGGCGAGAAGGGTGTCGTAGGAGTTGGAGAGAGGTTAGGTCAACGAAAAACACAAGTGCTTGTTTGTCCGCTTCCGAACCTGGGGACCGGGGCCTAGACACTCCCGAGTAAAACCAAACTTGTTGGCCAACCGCCTTGGAGCCATTTCAATCTTCCCGAAACCTGCCCAGGTGGAAAGGTAGGGCGCCGCCGAGCCGCCGCCTCTGCGGGTCGCAGAGCTCTGGGGTCACCCGGTGGCCCCGGCGGCTCTGGGGTCCCCCCGGGGCCTTCGCCATTCGATCCGGGTGGGGGTGGGGCGCAGGCTGCGGCCGTGGGAGCTGCGGGCGTCTAGTGCGCTCTGATTGTGCAGCTGGGCGTCCGCAGCGCCGCAGGCCGCACCTGGGGGAGCCGGGGAGTAGGGTGAGGCGTTCCCAACTGAGGAAGGACAAACTGACCCCTTCTTTTCCCCTCCAACCTCCCGGAGGTGGGACAGTTGCACGAGGTACTAGTTAGACCGGATCAATTGGAACTGACCGAGGATTGTAAAGAAGAAACTAAGATAGACGCCGAAAGTCTGTCTTCCGCGCCGCAGCTGGATCAAGCCCTCCGACAGGTGACAGCCCTGGCTGGGCCACACCGCCCACCCTCGTCCGGGAGGGGTCCCCCAACGGGGCCCAACCCCACTGCTCCACACCTTCGCAGGCGGTCCCCACTCGTCCTTCGGGCGTGGTGGCGAGATTCCCAGTCGCGTTGGTGGGAGCCAGGCCTTGGGGTGGGGGCGGGATGCTTAGGATGGGCGCCACCCCTCGTGACTTCCGTGGCCCCCGGGGTCTTGGGTCAGAAATTCAGTTTTTTTTTCTTTTTTTTTTTTTCTTTGCTTCGCCCGAAGTCCTTGGGGCCGCGTTTTACCAAAGTCATTACGCCCAGAGGAGTTTCAATCTCAGCTGCGCATCTCCGAGTCCGTGTGCGCCAGTCTTCAGTGTGTCTGGGTCTGCAGCTCAGTCTCGGTGCCGGGGGGAGGGGGGATCGTGATCTGGAGGTGCAGACCCGCCCCCTCTTGGGCTGGCGGAGACCACAGTTTTTGCGCTTCTGCTGAAAGCTCCCGCCCAATTTTAGCCTTAAGACTGGATTTACAAAGACAGGCTCGTTTTCCTCATCTCTTCTCTAGTTCCTTGGTCCCTATCCCAGGGAGGATTTGCAGGTGCGAACCTGTAGGGCTGCTTGAGTCACTGTGGAACTGACGGGGATCGATCCCCTATTGGAATTGAGGTGCCCTAAAATCGGGCGGCGCTCTGCTGACGGTGGCTAGAATCCGGTATAGGGCGGGTCTCTATACACCTGTACTCTCACAGCCTGCCGTAGCACAGAAGTTTCGAATTAGAAGAGAAAGTTATTTCTAAGGAGTTTTCAAGAAAAGCGCTATCCGCTTTTACAGAGTTTTTGTATATTTATAACCCGGTTTGTTTATCGGAAATGAGTACCTAAAACCTGGAACATCACAACATAAAAAAAAAAAAACACTAGGGAATGATGTAATCTCAGGGCAACCTGCTAGTGAAATAAGACCTCAGATTTGTCTGATCGTGAGCTGAGGGTAAGAAAGTGCAGATGGATTGGAAAGCTTTCTTGCCAGGTTTTTGGGAAAAGGGGTTTTGTTGCTCTGGATGATCCAGAGAGGTCACTTTCGACAAGTTTGTAATTTATGCTCCCGTTGCATTCCTTGTGTGGTATGTGTCTCTTGTTCTTTCAGTTTAACCAGTCAGTGAGCAACGAACTGAATATTGGGGTGGGGACTTCCTTCTGTCTGTGCACTGATGGGCAACTTCATGTTAGGCAAATCTTGCATCCCGAGGCTTCGAAGAAGGTAAGAGGGCTGGCTTCTGGGAAAAAAAATGGTTGTACTTTGGGGAGTGACTGAAGGCTTATGGAATAAAACGGTTTCTCTAAATCTATGCTGGCCTCTAGAAAAACAAACAGCTGTACTTTTGGGATTAGTTAAAGACTTTTAGAAGAATGGCTTATACCAATTGTCTTACTTTTAAAGAGTTGTAGAAGGGGTGTTAACTGGTCTGGGTGTTAGCTAGTCACGATTTGTTAGGAAGCATGGATGTGTCAAAGAGCATGGTAGGGATGGCTGTAGAATGTGTGTGAATCTGATAATGCCTGGCATGGGAATGTTGAAATTGGAGGATGTGCTTTAGTCTTAGGACTTAAACGTTAAAGTGGTAAAATTAACTTTTATGTATTTTACCACAACAGAAAGATAAATGACAACTTAATGGAAATAATTTGGGATTGTAGAAATTTTATGACAAATTTGATGACAAAAGCAAAACAAACTCACTGAGTTTCTTGTGACATTTGCAAGATGCTCCACACCATTTTCCAAAGCTAATATGGGATTCTGTTGTTTTGTTTTGTTTTGTTTTGTTTTGTTTTGTTTTTTGAGGGGGTCACTTAAAGTAGCAAGAAGTTGGAAAGACTGGTATATTAAATACATTCTAATAACTTCCACATGTGAAATGCTTTGTTCTATCAAAAAATTTAAAGTTGTATTTCTAAATAATTTCATATTTTAAAAATTGCTGAGATGATTAGCAAATTATCATTTAGCAAAATATCATTTCAGTACATTTCATTTTGATTTTAGGTAAATTGGAATTTGCATTTTTTGTTGTTTTGTGTTTTTCTTCCTTTTTTTTTTTTTTTTTTTTTTTGAGACAGAATCTCATTCTGTAGCCCAGGCTGGCCCCCAAACTCATGGCAATTCTGCTTCAGAATCTCCACCTTCAACACTGAAATCAGTAGGGTTAGGTACAGCTTTTATCTTTGCTAACTTCTTGATGTGGCAAAGAGTCTTACACTAGATCTAATGTTTCTCTTCCCAGGAAAAATACTTCGTGAATGGCTTACCTGGTGTAGCCAATCTTTGCTTATATAGTTTCCGTTAAGAACTCAAATTAGGGATAAAAAAAAAGAACTCATTAATTTCAGCTGTTAACTTTTCACTGTGACAGGCACTGAGCTTGCAAAGATAAACTGAATCAGTTTTGTAATAAAAGACCTACATTGACAAACAGTGGCATAGGCTGGTGTCATTAGAATAGTTTTTTTTTTTAAATCTCATTACTCTAAAGTAGGAAAAGCTGGCAGTTAGCCAAATGTACAGCAACTTGAAAAGTCAGAAGAAAACACTCAAGGGTCTTTGCCTTGAGCGTTGAAATCATTCCCTTTATAGGGCTCTTAATCTTCATAAATACAAGTTGTCAAATTCTTGATCCAGAAAGGGAAATACACGAAGATGATTATTTTGCCCCAAAGATAATGTGTGGAAGGACACGACTTAATTACTTCCTTGAAAAACAGCTGTTTTGCTGTTTTCTTTGCTATTGTTCTTTGAAATGGTGTTACAATTTAAGTTGGCCTTTAACACTGCCTAGCACAGGCAGGTCTGTAGGTCAAGAGCCTCCTGCCTCATTTTCTCAAGTACCGGGTTACAGGTGTGGGCTACTGTGACTGCCTTTGCACCTATTACTTCAGATAGACTGCTTTGCAGGTGGGAAAACCCCTGAGAAAAATATTTCTCTGAGCCACTTCTATTTGGATTAATTAAACATAAGAAACTAAAGCACTTGGTGTCATAATAAAAACAATTCCATGTATTTATATATATGAGAGTAAAACAAAAGAAAACACTACTCAAAAAACAATAGATAATTTCCCCATAATATGAACATATTTGGTATATTTCCTAGACTTCCATGGAGAAGCATCACTTTTACAAGGAACATTTATGCAATACAAATGTGTTTTGTATGCTTTATGATTTAGTTTGACACCAATATGTTTATAAACACTGCATAAAATACTCAGTGTTTTAAATGGATATAGTGATTTCAACTGGTGTTCTGTTTGAATTATTATGAACAGGTTTCTGTGACCATTTTTGTAGGAAATTGTGAGTATTCATGCTTCTTTTGATAATTATTGAAATTTGTTATCATGCAAACTGATTTCAGATGCAGCATGAGAAAATCACATCTAATAAAATCCAACAGGAGGAATTTAGATAAGGAGACATGTATAATAAACATTAAAAATACTTATTTTCTTGTTTTTTAAAAAATCTATAGATAAGCAAGTAGGCATTCCAAGTTAATGAACACAAAGTTTTGCACTTTGAAGTAAACATAAAATCTTATTTTAAAAATAGCTTCATCGGGTGTGGTAATGCATGGTCTTCAATCCCACATTCTCCAGGCTGAGGTAGGGTGTAAATTCAGCGTCAATCTGGAATACACAGTGGGCTTCTAAACCCAAAGCAAAAACAATTATCTTTGAACATTGAGGATTTAGATTGAGAGTGCTTATCTACTAATGGGTGAATGGGTGACGTCTCTAATACTGCATTAATCCATGATTGGTGGCCCCTGCTTTGTAATCCCAGAACTCCAGAAGTTGCTGGCTGGAGGATCAGAAGTTCAAGGTCATCCTCTGCTCCATATCTAGTTCAGGGCCAGCCTTGGATACAGGAGACTCTGTTTCAAAATCCAACTGTGGAATACTTTTTGTAGTATACTAAATATACAGCAGTGCTTGGAGTTAAGAAGAATAGGTAATCTTGCTCCTTCATTTTATTTGTGATGCCTTATTTTTGGTGTGGCAGTGGGGCTTGGACCCCTGAGCCTTGCACATGCTAGGCAGGTACTTTACCATTGAGCTGTTTCTCCAGCTTTTCTTGAGACAGTTTTAATACATAGCTTGGGCTAAAACTCAACATCCTCCAGCCCCATCTCCAGAGTGTTTGAGTTACAGGCATGTTCTCTTTTACCTAGCCCGGATGCTTACTCTGAAAGCTTCATTTGAGCTCTCTGGTATTGGCAGAATAGTGGAGAGGAAAACCAATATGACTCTATAATTTGGCACAAAAAGTAATTATTTTCACATAGGCAGGAATATACTAATTCAGTTTAGTACCAAATATATACATTGCTAGAAGTTAGTAAAAATTAGAATCATTAAAATTTAAAATTTAATGCTAACCTAAATTTAATAACCTGAGAAATCTGATGCCTAAAAACACTGATGGACTAAAGTGGTTATGACTAGGAGGGATAAAGGTCCATTACTACCCCCAGAAATAGGAAGTACAACAATCCAATTGTATTACAGATTCATAAATGGTTTGAATGTAAGGTGTCACAGAGTATAAGCATTTCAGTAAATGTCATTAAATTTTTGTGAGGCTTCTGTTCAGGATCTATCACAGTAACAGGACCAGAGATTAACAAATAAAGCCACCGTTACATTGAGTTGTACATTTCTAAAAAACTGGTGAATATTTATGTTCAGTATTATTAGTCACACATTGAGCTAGGTTTGCCAAGTTAACAATTTCTAACTTATCCTTCCTCAGAATGTATTACTACCTGAATGCTTCTATTCCTTTTTTGATCTTCGAAAAGAATTTAAGAAATGTTGCCCTGGCTCACCTGATATTGACAAACTGGATGTTGCAGCAATGTCAGAGTGTATCCTTTAAAGTTATCCAAGAAGCACTTGAAAGCATGGCTCAAGGAAAACAGTAACTTAAGAACTTTCTCTTTTCTTTTAATAAAAAAAGCTTTGAGATAGGATCTTGCTATATAGCCCAGGCTGGGCTGGAACTCACTTCTGGAGTCCAGGCTGGCTGTAAAGGTACAGGCCACCACATGGAACTCAAGAAACTTTGAAATGCTTTTAACTTTTTCAGTGTATTGATGAAATTGTGCTTTCCAAAATTGTGAACATACTGTGCTAGGAGGAAGTAACAGTACAACTGTAGGCGTCTTTTATAGTACTTGTGGCTAGATGACTCGCAGTTAGGCTGCTTTAGAGTTTATAAATGTATGGTGTGGTGTTTGTATTTCTGAGGATAGTGTCTGTCTGCAAGTGTGCTACATACCCATCAGATACCTATCTATCTAGGTATATGATGAGTTAGAAAAACCGGAAGGCCTTTACTCTTTGAGGATTTCAGGGCCCCTGGATTACTTGGTTTTGAGGTTTGTTTTAGTCTCTTGGGAATGGAGATGATTTAGATACTGATCAGCCTTTGTTCTTGGACCCCTGCTAAGATTAGGCAAATACACACTCTCAAACAGCCCCTCTGGGGGGGGGAAGGGCTATTATAGTAAGGTCTCTTTGGCGCCAGACTGTCTCCAAAATCTATATTTATCAAGATAGTACATTTAATGGCATTAAAATTATTAATATTTGAATATTAAATATTTCCTAATTATTTCTTTGTAAGAAAGCAAACAAAACTTTATCATTGTTGCATGTGTGTTTGTATCAGAGTGTACACTTGTAGGGGAAGGTAGGAGGAGAAAGTGTGATGGTTCTTTCCTTCCCTGGGTTCAGGGGATAAAATTCAAATCAGTGCTTTTTACCCATTGATCCATCCATCTCTTAGCCCTAAGGTAAGATTGATGATGGGCTGGAGAGAATGCTCAGGGGTTAAGACTCTGCCTCACAAGCAAAAGGTCCTGAGTTCCGATCCCAGGTCCCATGTAAAAATGTCAGGCAGAAATGGCTGCTGCCTGCACGTCCAGCTCTGGTGGGGGGAGTCTGCAAAATCCCAGAGCAAAGCAAAAAAGGAGGTACAAGCAATTTAGGATGATTCCCGAAGTCACCATAGAAACACACAGTGCCCTCTGAGACAGATTCTCCCCCCCCTCAATTAATTAATGAAATTTTAATAAAAGATTGATGGTGGGGCTGGAGAGGTGGCTCAGGGGTTAAGCCTCTGCCTTGCAGGCTGAAGGTCCTGAGTTCAGATCCTAGACCCACATATAGACCCGGGCAGAAGCGGGGGCGGCCTGCTCTTCTGGTCCTGGTAGGGCGGAGCCTGTGAATCCCAGGGCAGAGTAAATGAGGAGGAGGTGGAGGCGTCCATGGTGGTTCCCAAATTCGTCCGTGGTTCTACACACACACACACACACACACACTCACGCACAATTGAATAAATTAAAAAAAAATTAAAAAGATTGATGGTGCTAAATTTTGTATTATGAATGATCCATTGTCTTATATTCATTACATCTCTTTATTGAGATGGCTGATGCAGCCATGTGCTGTGCCTTACATGTCAGAAGGGAACAGAATTGGGTTAGATTATTTCTTAGAACCTAAACTTTCACATCATTCTGAGGCCCAAGTTAAGTTCCTTGCAGGAACTTGAGGACTGTGAAAACTTAACCTTCCCCTCCCCTCCCCTTCTTCCTGACAGGATTTCACCGGTATGCAACTCATGATCATCTTGCTTCCGCCTCCCCCTCTGCCTGAATATCAGGTGTATAACACCAAAGCCCACTTGTATAGTGTACATTGCTTTTTCTTCAACTTGTTTTCTTTTCTTAATGATCTTGTGTAACACTGCCTCCGAATGATCATGTCAGTTACAGTCATAATTGGGTTAAGGCTGAACATATATACATGGGGGACACAGTGTAGGTCTTAGCATGTGCTAGGTTATTTGATGAACTGATTAAAAAAAGCAAACAAGAATGAGGGAGGGGGGAAATCAAGGCTGGAAGTACAGCTCAGTGGCTGAGTACAAAGAGACTTTGATTTGAGTTCTCTTTCCCTGTCCACAATAGAAACTGTCAGAGATGGGAGAAAAGACTGGTAAGTTACCTTAATTTAGGGGGAAAAATTCAGTAGAAATGACAGTATACCAAGAGTTCTCTCAAACTATTCAGTTTCCCTTTAAATCAAAAGAAAATCTCTTTCTGGTACTATTCATTGATGTACTGGTAAAAATGTCTATTGCTTACAGAGGTTTCAGATAACACTTTCTAAGACTTAAAACATCCCTGTTTTATAGTCTTCTTCACACACATAAGATTTGGCTTCTCAGAATAGTTACTTGAATTGCTTTTTTTCTCTTGTGCAGTGTTTTCCAACACTTTCTAACCCTTTGGATTATCTGTCCTTTAGATAAATTGGTAGGATGGAATGCCAATTAATTTTTCCAAGTATACATTGGCCGTTCTTTTTCAAATGTTATTGTGAACAAAGTCAGAAGTACATAGCAAATAATGGCTAAAGTGAACTTGGGTTTCATTTCAGGTCTGAAGAAAGAGCTCATGGTCACTTAGCAATGCATTCATTGAATAAAAGTAAGATTTTTTTAAAAAAATTATATTTACATGTTTTCATTAACTTATTTGCTTATTAGAAGAGGCAGGAGCTCTCTCTAATTAATTAAATTTAAAAAATTGATGGTGCTAAATCTTGTAGTATGAATGAATAAATAAGTTAATGAAATATGTAAGTAAGTTTTTTAAAAAATGCTTTTGTGAAGGTCAAAGGACATTTATTTTTTATTTTTGGGCTAGTGTGTGCGCGTGTGTGTGTGTGTGTATTGGGGGGCACTTGTGTCCTTGTGGAGGACCAAGGGTGACTTTGCGAATCATCCTAAATTGATTGCTTCTACGTCCTTCTTGCTTCACTCTGGGATTTCTTAGGTTCTACCCATCAGGGTCAGAAGGGAAGTACAAGGCTGTTTCTGCCTGGCCTTTTTTTTTTTTTTTTACTTCATGTGATTGGGATTGGAACTCGGGTCCTTCTGTTTGTAAGGCAGTCTTAACCCCTGAGCCATCTCTCTAGTCCCAAAGGACAACTACTTAAAAATATTTTCCTGGAAGCAGGGAGGAGAGGACTCACACATGCACACTATGCCATGGCACACAGGTGGCGGTCAGTGGATGACTTTTGAAGTCATTTGTCTCTTTACACTATGTGGGCTTCTGGAGATCAAACTCAGGCCTCCAGGTTTATGAGCAGGCATTGTACCCCCTGAGCAAGGCATTGTACCCACTGAGCTATTTTGCCTCCAAAAGACAGCTTTTAGAAATCAGTTGCCTCCTTTTGTGTGAGCACCAGGTCCCCAAATTTGCAGGCAGGTATCTTATCCACTGAGCCATCTTGCTGTTCCAAGATTTTGTATTTCTTAAAATAGCAGCTAGCTTACAGTCTATTTTGTACATATATTAGATTGATAGTTTTGTTATCAGCTCAAAAGGAGATTTGGACGGGGATGTAGCTCAGTTGGTAGAGTGTTTGCCGAGCTTGCATGAAACTATTGTTTTAATCACTCCTGTAATCTCTGCACTTTGGAGGTGGAGGCAGAAGGATCAGAAGTGCAAGATCAATGTTAGCTGTATAAGAAGTCTGAGGCTAGTCTGATGTATGTGAAAACCTGTCTTTTAAAAAAAGTGGGTGTTAATTTTTTTATTGCTTGTGTGTGTTATATGTGTGGATGTGTGTACCTCAGAGCGCATATGAAGGTCATAGGACAACTTCGTGGAGTTGGTTTTCTCTTTCTACCTACCAGGCTAGTAGAACTACCTAGCAGAACTAGTGTCATTGAGCTTGCTTGGCGTGTGCCTGCCCTTGCTGAGCCATCACATGACCTGTGCTGTCGTTTTCTCGGCAAGCATTTTACTACTGTTTATGGCCCCCTCCTTAACCCCACCCACCCTAATATTGTCATTTTCTAGAAAAAAAAAGAGTGAAAGGTAAGTTATAACGTCATGTAACCTTGACCCAAGAGGCCCACTCTCTCGGTAGATTTACTTTTGTAGGAGTTAAAACTTGCCTGACTTTTATCTTAGGTAATCTCCAGTGAAAGTTTCAGTGGAGGAATGTATCACTACTTTGATGAAAGGTTTAGGAATTTTTCGAATGCAGTTCTGGCTCTTATTTTAGCCCTTCTTTTCCTCTTTGTATTTGCTCTGAAAACTACTTCTGTTGGCATCAGGCTTTTGAGTTACTCCAGCTGCAGGTGTGCTATCTGCTTTGAGTTATGCAATGCCCGCTGAGGAGACCTAATCCATTCAATAAACTGTACATTGCATTTGGTAAGTCTTTTATTTAATTAGGTGAGGTGACATGATGGTCATACATACATACAGAAAGTGGTGCTTCTGTCAATTTTTAAGGAAGAAATTAATACTGGTCACCTATTGACATGCTGAATATGAAGCTAATGTATAAATGACTTTGTTCATTTTTTTTGTGAGTGCTCAAGTGCCTAATGCATGCATTTGTATCAGAGGACACTGTGTGTCCCTGTGGAGGAACAAGGGTGACTTCAGAATCATCCTGGATTGCTTCTATCTCTGTTTTGCTTCACTCTGGGATTTCCCAGGCTCTGTCTTCCAGGACTGAAAGTGCAGGCCAATGCCATGTCCACCTGGTGTTTTTACATGGGTCCTAGGATCCGAATCCAGCTCCTTGTGAGACAGAGTTTTAACCCTTGAGACATTTTTCCAGTCCTTATTCAGTTTTTTAAAAAGTATTTTTCTTTTTGACTACTACTAAAGTTGGAGGGAATTATTTTCTCATTTCTTTTTTTGTGCACTTGCATGTATGTGTATGTGTGTATCTAAAGGACCGTATGTTCCTGTGGAGGACCAAGAGTGACTTCGGGAATCATCCTGGATTGCTTCTACTTCCTTTTTGCTTCACTCTGGGATTTTCCAGGCCCCATCCACCAGGGCCAGAAGTTCAGGCCGCTGCTTGGCTTTTTTTTTTTTTTTTTTTTTACTTGGAACCTGGGATCTGAACTCAGGTCCTTCTGCTTGGGAGGCAGAGTCTTAACCCCTGAGCCATCTCCAGTCCTCTCTTGATTTCTTAACCTATTTTTTTGTTAGTATTGTTATTCATGAACTTATTTATTCTCGATAGTAAAGATGTCTGTTCCTATGTTTACTTTGATTGCCAAGCCTCCATAAAGAACTTTTTTTTTTGGTACACTCTAAAGTGTCCAGCAAGTGAAAGCTTGTATTTATGTAGCAGAGAGCACTGTGTGTGCCTGCAGAGGCCCAAGGGTATCTTCATGTCTGGGTTATTAACCATGTTGTAACAGTCTGAGAAGCTGAGATGGAAAGGTTTGAATCTTACGTCAGATGCTGCAAGCATCTATCTGGTGCAAATTCCTTTTGAAAGGAAATTTTCTTTATTTTTACTAATGAGCGAGAGCTGGAGGCACATGGATGTTAGGGCAGATGGATTCAGAGGATCACACTTAAGCAGTCAGTCCTCTTTCCACCATGTGGCCTTCATGAGGATCTGACTCCTCAGCTCTCCAGTTTTGTAAGCATGCATTTTAACCTCTGAGCTGTCTCTCCAGCCCTGATGCAAATTTTATTAATTTTTTACTTGTGTATCTGTGTAGCAGAGAGCACTGTGTGTGCCTGCGGAGGGCTAAGGGTATCTTCATGAATCACCCTGGAATGACCTACCCCCTCTTTCCTTGGCTCTGGAGTTTCCCAGGCTCGGCCTTCCAGGGCCAGAAGTATGCTGCCATTTGTGCCTAGTATTTTTTTGTTTTTGTTTTTGTTTTGTTTTGTTTTGTTTTTAGCATGTGACTCAGAATCTAAACTCAGGATCTTCTGCTTGCATGGCAAAGACTTATTAACTCCTGAACCATCTCTCTAGCCCGCAAATTTCTTAATCATTAATATTCTATCATATGTAAAGATCATTTGCTGTCTATTTAAATAGGTCATCTGTTTTTGAAAGATAATTTCCTTTTTCATTTTATATTATCTGTTTCATATGGCTCAGTGGTAAAATGATGATAAAATTGTGATTTTTTTTTATTTTACTCCAAAATTTTGCATTCATATGTATTTCTCCATGATTAACAAATGACTTTCACTAGTTCAGCTTTCTATTTAGGTTTAAAATAAAAGACTAGATTGATCTCACTTGCAATCCAAAAGCTCATAGAAATGTGCATTTGTTTACACTGTTTCCTGATAGTTGTGTATATGTATGCGTGTGTACTTACGTTACTAAAACATGGTGGTATTAGATTGTCCTTCTCAATAGATCATAAGTAAAAATGGTATACCATAGTAGTTAAAAATATTAGCTCCAGAGCCAAATTTATTAGGATCAAATGATTTGTGTTTGTCATTCTGTTTCCCTATATTAAAATATGAATAGCACAATACTGTGTACATTAGATCCACTTAGCTGGTGCCTGGCACCTCTTCCTTGATGGCCATTGTGACCCTTTTTCTATTGCTAGTTGATTGGGTATCTTAGAAGAGATAAAACAGCTGCTACGGACTTTGACCTTTATTAATTCAAAATCTTGTTTAAACTAATAAATGAAAATACCTCCTCATGTGACACTGGATATAGAACTTTGAGAGCATCAGCCACATGTTAGTACAAGTAAACAACAGTATTAATCTGTTCCTTTCATTGTAAAATATGTGAATGTGGCTCCTTGTGAGGTATTTATGATTAATTGAACAGGGTCATTGTATTTGTACAAACCATTATACAAAGCTTCTATGCCTCCCTTAAAGGTGGAGAGAAGCGATGAATATATCTTCATAGCCCTTCATGTGAAAAGGATTTAAAATATCCGAAAGTGGACAGTTAAGCTGTGCTAGCAGTTGACCTTATTAGCTGGAGGGGGAAGGAATTATCTCTGGCATCACATCGGCATGCTGTGAGCCAAGTGAGCAGATAGGTTGGCTTGTGGTCTGTAATAAGTTAAGTAACTAGAAATACTGTATGTTCCTTGCCAGAACTCAGGTTAATTTTGTATGGCTTATTTTAATTATAAAAGTAGAGTTCATTTTTGATGTAGCTCAGCTGGTAGAGTGCTTGTCTAGCATCAGGAAGCCTTGAGTTTGATTGCTATCATTGATTCCCAGCATTGCCTAAGAGGGATATAGTGCTGTGTGCCTGTAATCTCAGCACTAGAAAGGTAGAGGCAGAAAGATCAAGGAGTTTAAGGTTAGCCTTGGTTACAGAGCAAATTTTAGGTCTTCCTGGGCTTCCAGGATTTAAAAAAATTGAGTTGGAGAACTGCAGGAGAGTTTTTAATTTTTGTTTTAGAAGATCTTAAATTTTGTTTTCATGGGATCTTCTTTTCCTAATTTATCATATATAAGTGTCTTTTCTTTTTTGAGGGGGGCAGGCATGGTGGCTTAATGTGTAATCCAGTGACGAGGAGGATGAGGCAGGAAGATCAGTCTGATCTAGATAATTAGGACATGGATAACCTGGGCTACAGAGCGAGACGGTGTCTCAAGGGGAAAAAGAAGAAAAAGCAGGAAGTCTTGGTGTAGTACCGCAGAGCTGCAGCTTGAACCTATGCCTCCTGCTAGCTAGGCAAGTGCCATAGCACTGAGCCACATCCGAGCTCAACTATCTCCTTTCTCTGCCTTTTGACACAGGATCTCCTGTGATGCCCGTATTGGGCTCAAACTCATGATCTTCCAGTCTCAGCCTTCTAAGTAGCTGGGATTGCAGGCATGAGTTACCAAGTCTTTTGCTTTCTTCTTTTTTAATATTGTGTGTGTGTGTGTGTGTGTGTGTGTGTGTGTGTATGTGTGTGTGTGATGTGTGTGTGTGTGTTATATGTATCAAGACGGCACTGTGTGTCCCTGTGGCGGCCCAAGGGTGACTTCAGGAATCATCTTGGGTTGCTTTTTGTTTGGCTCTGGGATTTCCAAGGCTTGGCCCACTAAGGCTGGAAGTATAGGTCACCTTAGTTTTTCATCTGGCATTTTTTTTTTATTCAATTGTGCGCATGTGTGTCTGTGTATGTATGTACGTGTATGTGTGTCTATGTATGTGTGTGTGTAGAACCACAGACGAATTCAGGAACCACCACGGACCGTCTCCACCTCCTCCTCATTTACTCTGCCCTGGGATTCACAGACTCTGCCCTACTAGGACCAGAAACGCAGGCTGCTGGTGGCTATACGTGGGGGCTAGGATCCGAACTCAGGACCTTCCACCTGCAAGGCAGAGGCTTAACCCTTGAGCCACCTCTCCAGCCCCTCATCTGGGATTTGTAAGTGGGACCTGGGATCCAATCTCAGGACCTTCTTTAAGAGACAGATTCTTAACTCTTGAGCCATCTCTCCAGCCCACCATGTCTTTTCCTGAAATACAATTTTTTTTTTTCTGATTAGCATTTGTCTACATTTTCTAGGGCATAATGACTCATCCCGTTTGTTTTAAGTTCTTTACATGGTCCTTCATTAAATTAATACCTTCTGGAAGTAGGATTTGTTAGGTAGAGATCTTTCTTTCATGGGAAGAGTAGACACAAGTAAAGTTAAAAGTAAGATTTTTAGGTTCTTTTCTTAGCATTTTGTTAATGGTAGGAGAAGGTTTGTTGCTTTGACTCCTAGTTGCATTTTTAGGTTTTTGTTTTGTTTTTCATGACAAATGTCTTCCTAGATGGCCTCAAATGTGCTATGGAGCAAAGGCCTTGAACTCCTGGTTCTTCTGTCTCTCTCCTAAGTGATAATGACAGTTGTGAGCCACAACACCCAACTTTGCAGTGGTAGTCTCACGTCACCAAGGCTGGCATTTAACTCATCCCACTGTGTAGCTGAGGCTGGCCTTGAACTACTAGGTTGATCTTCCTACATCCACCTCCTGAGTGCTGGATTATAGACTTAACGCTTCCACACCCAGTTTATGTGGTGTTGGGCTTTGAACTGAGGGCCTCATGTTTGCTAGGTGAATATTAACTGAGCTACATCCCAGAATCTTTTTTTAATTAAAAAAAATTTTTTTTTATTTATTCAGTTGTGTGTGTGTGTGTGCATGTGTGTGTGTGTGTGTGTGTGTGTGTGTGTGTAAAACCATGGGCAAATTCAGGAACCACCATGGACCCCTTCTACCTCCTGCTTGTTTACTCCGCCCCGGGATTCACAGGCTCCGCCCTACCAGGGCTGCCCCCGCTTCCGCCTGGTGTCTTTAGGTGGGGTCTAGTATCCCAACTCAGGATCCACCTGCAAGGCTTAACCCCTCAGCCACTTCTCCAGCCCCCCCCCCCTTTTTTAATCTCACACAATACCTATTATTCCTCCTTTATCCTTTTTCTTGATATACTTGTAGGAAATTTGACTCTTAGCACTACTGAATTTCTCATTCCTGAGTATTAACCCCTTTGCTGTTCCTGGATATTTTAATAGATCTGGCAACATAATAACTGCACTATATTGTAAATAAAAAATAAAACAGCAAAATTGAACGTAACAAAGAGAGGGGTCTTTAGCAGGGAAAATGACATTTGAGATTTAATTTTAAATTGGGATGTAATTATAAACTTGAAACCTACTTAATCTCCCAACTAATATGTTTTAAATAGGTAACTCTCTTGGATATAAACTAAAAACTCAGTTTAAAAAAGAAGTCATTTCCATGTGGAAACCAGGAGCTCTGAATTCGCAATGCGTGTTTTCTTTTAGCAGTCAAGACAGAAGTTTTCCTTAGTAGTTCGGCTTGCATAAGTAAGCCTGCTGCCATTTCTCTCTCCGAATTACCCCTTCCATTGATAACCCACTTCTGTTTCACCTAAAGTGGTACCGAAGGGAGAGTTTCTCCATTCCACTAGACCCCAAGCCTTGACGTGATCTTGTTGCTCCAGCCGTGCCTTGCTGAGTTGAGTCCTTCCTCATTCCCTCCTGGCAGCTTGCATTTGCGAAGCCGGCAGAGCCTGTTTGTGCTGTTCAGCTGCCTGGGGGCACAGTGAGTATGTTGCATGAGCCATAAATCGGGAGGTACTGACACATCTTGTCCTCCTCTCAAGATCAGACGTGCAGCAAGTAGCTTACAATTCAACTATACCTACGCAGAGAAAAGAACCTTTTTATTTTTTAAAATAATTCCCCTGGGATAGAGCTCCTTGGTAGAGCGCTTGCCTAGCACACATAAAAAAAGAAGTCCTCCCATTTATTTGTTGTTTGTGGTCAGGTTGGGTAAGAATAGGAATTGAGTAAGTCAAGACATGTGCATGTGCATATGTGAGGTGTGTGCAAGTGTGTAAGGAGATGGTTTATATGTGTGACAGGTTGGGTGAGTTTTAAACATTGCTCAGCTTAGAGCTGCTGTTCTATTTGATGGCTCAAAAAGGAAACATGTTGGTACATGTTACATAGAACCACGTTAGCCAAATGCCAGTGACATAGTCTTAATTAAAAAAAGGAAAGCCTGGTGAAGGAGTTCTTCAGCTGCAGTCCATTTCAACACAGATGGGAGGCTTTGCACTTTTATTTAGATCTGTCTGCTTTACCTGACTTATGTCTGTATATATTTTCTTTCTTAAGTATTATTCAGAACAAAACCAATTGAGCAAAGCTTCTTGAAAACACAGCTGTATTACAATTTCAGTTACATTACCTGAAGCCTAGTTACTGAGTTGGGGACTATTTCTAAATCAAGTTTCTACCTGGTGGGGCCATGGAAGAAATGGATGATTGTTTACACAAAGTGAATGGTGTTTGGGAAATGCCTTCATTTATGCCAGTATGTATTTTTTTTTCTGGGTTTTTCAGTAGTTTCATTATGCTCTGCTGTAATACTGTTTATCCAGAGAATTCCTTCTAGGTACATATTTCATCTTGTCAGTGATAATACAAAAATGAAGCTAGAAAATATCCTGAACTTAAAACCATAAATAAGATCAGGTCTTCTCACAGATTTTGGACACTGTGACCACTTTTATGCAGCTGAGTCTGTTTCTACCCTTTGTCAATGAGGAGCGTGTGCCTGTGTTGGGGGTGCGGGGAGCGGTGGTGTTCAGTAGTCTTTCTGAAGGAGAGGTTGGTGTCTGGTGGTGACCTGCAACCTTGCGTGTAACTCAGTAGGATGCAGCCTCCACACCCCTGGCTGATCTTGGAGGAAGAGTGCATAAAACCTCTGTCTTCAGCAAGAACTTTCTTAGCCATGAAGCCTCCAGTATGACTGTCATTCAGGTCTGTCCTCCCCTTAGGCTATGGGCGCTCTGAGGAGTCTGTCTTTTCGTCTTTGTTTCTTTGACATTGGCATAGTCTGTCGTTTCTGAGGTCTTAGTCTCTGCTCATCTGGGTCTGTGCATGGTGAGGCATCTTGATGAGAACCTGTGGTGGAACAACATGACTCTTCATGGCAGACAGGCAGAAGGCTTTGCCAGCATGGTCTGAGAGACAGTAGGGGCTGTGCCGGGTGAGAGAGTTCAAAGGAAGATGCCACACAGTAAGATCCAGTTTAGAAGAGCGCCATTTATTGGAGGGATAGAATCTGAGAAACTCCCATTGCTGACTGTCCTGCAGCAGCCAGAGAAGGCTTGGGAGCTGTGGTCGTCAAGATAACAGTGCTTCATAGAGAACTTAATGGAAAAAAGCTCAGGAGATTAGAGATTTCTCCATTGAAGTTGTGTGTAGTAAAGTAATAGGATGAAGGATTCTAATTGATTTTGTTTGGTTTATGATTTGTAACTAAATATGCATATTTCATGATTTGCTATGTTACCTAAGTGCATTTTTTAATGTTTTTATTTTATATGTGTGTGTGTGTATATCAGAGAGCCTGTGTTTCCCTATGGAGGACCAAGGATGACTTTGGGAATCATCTTTGATTGTTTCAACTTCCTTCTTGCTTTGCTCTGGGATTGCCAAGGCTCCGCCCACCAGGACTGGAAGTACTAGTGTCAGCTTTTCCACCTGGCATTTTTTATGTGTAACTTGGGATCCAAACTCAGAATCTTCTGCTTGCCAGACAGAGTCTTAATCCCTGGCCCATCTCTCTAGCCCTAGTATATTCTTACTGGTAATATCCAGGATGGGGTTGACCTGGACATTTCATTCAAGAGAGCAGCACAAGAGACTTTAAGGATTGTGGGAAAAAGTCATCCTGGATTTCTAAGGAATTTTCCTTGTGTACGTGTGAGTGTGCGCATGCGAGTGAGTGAATGTTCATGAATGTTCGTGCATGTGACTCGTTTGTATTTGTAAGTATGGTCTTCTACATAATGGGGTAAAGGTGTAGATGACAAGCTTAAGGGTCTCCTTGCCTTTTCACCTCATCAGAGACATGGTTCCTTTGCTTTTGCATTGTGCCAGGTTACTTGGATTCTCCTGTCTTCACCTCTCATTCCTCCCAGGAAGTGGGGGAATCACAGACACCTGTGCTACTGTTGTCTGACGTTTGTATGGATTCTGAGGTCTGAGCTAAACTCCTCAGTCTGCACAGCAAGCACTTGCCCACTGAGCCACCTCCTCAGCCCTTACCTGACTTTTTGACTATCAGCTTAATTTGTGGTTAGTTATAACCTCATTTTACCTCTGCAAACTGTTTCCTTAACTCGACCTCACAGGTTTAAGCTTTGAGAAGAATGGTTCAGTCTCTCGATATGGAGCCTCTCAAGTTGAAGACATGGGAAATATAATTTTAGCGATGATCTCAGAGCCTTACAGTGAGTATTAGTGTCGTGAGTGTGCAGCGCTGGGGTTGATCTATTATCTTCCCTCGACTACTTCAGGGTTTTTTTCCTCCCATTTCTCTCTAACAACTAGAATGATGACTGTGTTCTCATTTTCAGATCACAGGTTTTCAGATCCTGAGAGAGTAAACTACAAATTTGAAAGTGGTACTTGGTGAGTAACTGATTGATGTTCCTTTGAGCTTTGAAAACTTTTGCATATTGTAACCTTTAACTCCCTTGATATTGTAGTAAATTTCCTAAAACCTTATTAAAACCATTTTGTACTGTTAGGTCATCTCTATAAACAGTAAACTCGTGTGTGAAAATTAAAGTTTAATGAAATATTGTCATCATCAGTCATTCATTGACTTAGGTTCGTCCTGTGTTCATGATTAGGTCTCTTCCACAGGAAAACTCACAGGATTTGAAAGAGTTCTTGATAAATTACTTATGCAGCCAGTGTCTATTTTATGTAAAGGAATAGGCACATCTAGATAAGAGTCTCTGTCATCATGGATAGACATGGTTTTGCTGGTCTGTCAGTGAATTGTATGAGGTTCTCCGGTACCTGTCAATGAGCAGATGTTCTTGATAGCTTTGCCAATGGAGAGGCTTAAAAGTCCATTTAATTATGGAGAAAGTGACTCATTAGGAAAATGTCCTAGGATTACTGAAAGATGGGCGCAAGGAGGACAGGACATCAAAAGGTGTCACAGTACATAATAGGTGATGTGCACATGACTCACTAAGGTGTGGACACTCCAGTATTTTCATAAACACACTGTGGTGGCGCTCTGGTTTGACAGGGGCACTGTTTTAATTGTAGCCTTCTGACCACACATTCCTGATGTGAGTTAATCGTAGCTGTATTCTCATTCTTGCTGCCACACTGGATTTAACTCCTGCTTGGGTGCTGGCTAAATGTGAGAATGAGTTGAAACCCATCTTTCTTGACCAGTGCATGTGGTGGCTTGAACATGTCATCCCAGCACTTGGGAGACAGAGGCAGAGGATGTTGTGAGTTCAAGTTCAATATGACCTGTATATCGAAGTTTCCAAAACAAAGGAAAAATCAAAAGCCTTCCTGGTTCCAGGTTAGACCCCGAGGGAACGGAAAGTATCTTGCTTCCTGTGAATGGATCCTTGATGCTTTTGAGCTTATGGCAACAAGATCTCCAGCTGATAAGACCATTTCCCAGATGAGCTTTAGCTGTATGGGACCTACATAGATAGCCATCTTCTCGTAGTGACCCAATTAGCAAGTGTTTTGAACTGTCCCCAGACATGTTTTGAGAATATTAGAAAGGTAGTCAGGATTGCATGACATGCTGGTGTCCAAACACCTGCAGCTTCATTTAACCAGGTGGACTGCCTTGCAAGGGAGTAGGAGACAGCAGCCATGCAGTGTTAACTTGCAGCCTGAAGTTGTGTTTCATTTGCAGCAGCAAGATGGAACTTATTGATGACAACACTGTAGTCAGGGCGAGAGGCTTGCCGTGGCAGTCTTCGGATCAAGATATTGCAAGGTTCTTCAAAGGACTCAATATTGCCAAGTTGGTTTTCTTTATTTTCTTCAATCCCAAATGAGTACAGGATTTTCTTTCTGTCATTTCACCTCATTGTGTTTTTTCCCTACCTGCCACCTGTTTTGTTGTTTTCAAAGGGGAGGTGCCGCACTTTGTCTGAACGCGCAAGGTCGAAGGAATGGAGAAGCGCTAGTTAGGTTTGTAAGTGAGGAGCACAGAGATTTGGCCCTGCAGAGGCATAAGCACCACATGGGGACCCGCTACATTGAGGTACGTGCTCGTAGCCTAAGACACTCAGCTTGTCCCACTGAATATTAACACAGGACAGGAGTCTCAGTGGTGTTTTAACGTCTCCTTGTTTTCTTAGGTTTACAAAGCAACAGGTGAAGATTTCCTTAAAATTGCTGGTGGTGAGTACCTTTTATATAAATGTGGCTCTATTAATAAGAACCTGAAATTTTGCAGATGCTCTGAGAGTAGGTAAATGGGATCATGAATCTTTACTTTCTAATGAGACATGGGGACTGGTTTATAAACAGAAGATATTTCCAATGCTTCTGGTGAGCTTAATGTGCTGTAATATTTGCCCTAAAGCTTGAGTCAAACCTACAATAATTAAGTATTCATTAAAAATGATACTGTACTAAAGTAAAAGGGTTAAATACCATCATTTGTAAAGAGAAAGGATGGTTCTTGGGAAAAATGTGTCTGAGTCTGTTAAATCTACTTCTGGATTTTATTTTTAACTAGTTCATCAAATAAGGTAGTTTGTAGTATTTTAGATAATGTTCTATTTACACATGTGGTTGGAAAGAGACAGGATTTTTTTTAGATTTTTAACTTTTTATATTATAAATAATGGTTTCATTATGATATGATACTTTGAGATACATATATATATATATATATATATAGAGAGAGAGAGAGAGCATTCTTTTATAATGGTAATCTCTCCAGATTATCCAATTTTTTCTTTTAATATTTTATGGATTTGATTTCCTTATGTTACTTGACATATGTGTTTGTGTGTGTGTGTGCACACGCGCGTGCATGCATGTGTCTGTGTGTTCATGTATATCAGAGGGCAATGTGTGTGCCTGTGAAAGTCCAAGAGTAATTTTGGGAGTCATTCTGAATTACTCTACCTCCTTTTTCCTTTTGCTCTGGAGTTTCCCCGGCTCCTCCCTCCAGGGCCAGAAGTAACAACTGCTATTTCTGCCTTGTGTTTTTATAAGGGCTGTGGGATTTGAACTTGTTTTTTTCTGCTTTTGAGGCAGAAGTTTAACTGCCAAGCCATCTCTCCAGTCTAGTTACTTTTTTTTCCCTTCTAGTTAATTGTATGTAATACCACTGTATTCTTTTATATCTCTACAGAAGACCTAGAACTTATTTCCAACTTTTAAGTATATTCCAGTGAATATTTTTGTATCTCTGTATGTACCATTTGTTATGATAAATCTCTAAAAGCAGAATAGCTGAACCTAAGAATTAAAGACCTTTTTAATTAATTTTACTATTTCTGCATGTGTAGTTGTGGGTGTGTCCATGTGTGTAGGTATGTGTGTTATGGGTTCTGATGATCCTAGAAGTGCTTGTGGAGGCCTAAGGGTGACATCAGGAATCATCTGGATTGCTCTACCTCCTTATTGCTTTGCTTTGGGGTTTCCTAGGCTGCGCCTTCAGGACTGGAAATGCAGACTACTGCCATTTCTGCCTGATGTTTTTATGTGGGCTCTGGGATCCCAATTCAGGTCCTGTTGCTTTTTTGACAAAAGCTTACCCCTGAGTCATATCTCTAGCCCTGAAGACCTTTTTAATTTTTTTTTCTGCAGTGTTAAATTATATTAAAGCACCTTTCACACACATACAGGGGACATTTGTATCTCTACCCAACATATAACCAGGAAATCTTTCCTTTAAGTGTTTTTTTAGCACAATTTTGTGGTACATTTCTCTTCTGACATTTGGTTCCTTTAGATAAATTCTAAATCTGTAAAATTCTGGGCTTTGAATTTCAATGTTTCCAAGGTCCTAAAGCAGTGTTTGATATTGGTTCAGAATACAATGTATTCAGAGTAACTGAATCTGGGGTTTCATGGTAAACACATTGCAAATTGACTAGCACACACAATGTTGTCTGGCATTTCCCCATATGCGTGAACATGATAGTGTTTTCTATAAAAGGAGAACACAATTACTGTGAGCTTGATGGATGTGCATTTCAGTATATGCTATATGGCAGTGCTGCACTTGAGTTTGGGCAGAATGTTGATGAATATTGCGTGATTAATCTCACTATTCTGTTCTTTGGAATCTCTTAATTTAGTGAAGAAATGAGTTCAATGTGCTTTAGCTTATTAACCTACTTGCTTCTCATTTGTTATGAAGTAATTGTACAAATGTGGAAAGAAAGGCACGGAGGTTAGCATGGGAAAAGAAATGCCCTTAGTAAATAGGATAGCTAAGGTTACCAGGCATTCTGGTTCTAGGACTTGTGTTATTGGGGCTTGAACTCAAGGCCTTAAGCATGCCAGGCAAGAACTCTATCACTATCACTGAACCTTTACCTACCACCATGATTTACTTAGGTGGACACACTATGATTTGTTTGGTCAGATTCCTAAATTAAGACAAGTGTTTTATGAAAATGTTAAGAGAAGAGTTTCAGATTTGTAGAAGAAAATGTTGCTTTCTAGATTGCTACCAACAGTAGGAGTGTGAGACTGAGGATATGGCCCAGTGGTAGAACATTTGCCCACCATGGGAAAGGTGCTGGTTTTGATCTTTAGTGCTAATGCATACACAAATACAAACATAAACACATTGCACATGGGCACGTAACAATGACATTGCCAGGAATTTTGCCATTTTAAATTTGGCGAGGTTGCTATCTTGACATTAGTTTTCTCTTTGCTTTTTCATGTGTGTTTTCTATAGGGACATCCAATGAGGTAGCCCAGTTTCTTTCCAAGGAAAATCAAGTCATCGTCCGCATGCGGGGGCTCCCTTTCACAGCCACAGCTGAAGAAGTGGTGACCTTCTTTGGACAGCACTGCCCTATCACTGGGGGAAAAGAAGGCATCCTCTTTGTCACCTACCCAGATGGGAGGCCAACAGGGGATGCTTTTGTACTCTTCGCCTGTGAAGAATATGCTCAGAATGCATTGAGGAAGCATAAGGACTTGTTGGGGAAAAGGTACATTGAACTGTTCAGGAGCACAGCAGCTGAAGTTCAGCAGGTTAGTTTTGAGAGTATGTTGGGACCTTTGCCTTGACTTCAGTTTGTATTATCGAGGGTTTTTTTTTTAAGCTTCCGAACAATTACATAGATGCAGGAAAGAAATTGATAAAAATACCAACTTATGCCTGTATACACATAGGATATATTTATGTGTGTGTATATTTCCTTGTCTCCTAAAATTGCATGTTTTGAAGGCTTGTTTCTGTGAATTATAACTCATTGAGTACATATTTGATATAGAAATGCCTCTATTATGCATTTGGTTTGCTTTTGTCCTATCTAAATGTTCTTGTTATTTGATCAATTTCTGATTTCTTTGTGACTACATACAGGTTGCAAACTTCTAATGTTTTTAATATTATGCTAAATGACTTGATGAATTTTATTTCTTGCTGGTGACCTTCTAACTGTACTAGCTGTTAAATTAAGAGTCGATTTTAGTCATAAAATTGGGGGAGGGATCCTTCTCCCTCAGCCTCTCAAAAGATGGGATTATAGGCTAGAGAGAAGATTCAGGGGTTAAGCCTCTGCCTTGGAAGCAGAAATTACCTTTGGGCCTACACAAGCACACACAGTGCCTTCTGATACATACATAACATACATGCACACATCTCCAAAAAAAATTTTTTTTTAAATGAGACACTTTCTACTTCCTTTATAACAAGTAATTTTTTCTTGTTGTTGGTTATTTTTGCCATTGTTGCTTTTAAACAGAGACTGTGGAACCCATGCCTGCCTCAGATTCTTGATCCTCTGGCCTTTAGTCCACTGAATATATGTGTCCTAGACATATTATACCTCCTTGGCTGCCTGCTTTCTTTTTTCATGATGGACACTCACTACGTGACCCATGCAGACCTCAAATTTGCTAGTCTTCCAAGTAACTGGGCTTAAAGGTTTGTGCCACTGAGCCCAGTAGATGGTTTTGCCTGTTTTCCAGCTTAATCTGCTTGTGTCCTATAGCAAGTCATTTTAATCATTCCATTTATTGTCATTATTATTCTTTTTTGCAAGAATCTAGGGTACTTACTGTAATTACTTTTGTGAATTCCTCAGAATTTCGCCTAACTTTTGCAGCCCATTGTCCATTGTGACTTAAAATTACTGCCTAAAGTTTAAAAGATTCTTCTAACCCATCAGGATGTCATAAAATGGGCGTGGGTAGCTTCTATTTCTCCATCCCTGCTCACCTAGGCCAGAGTAGCCATAGGCTCCGTTGTGGTCTTCATGACCAGTGATCCTCTGATCGGATGAAGACGTCAACATCTTCTGTTTGGGGTTTGCAGTCATGAGTTTATTTGCAGTGTTTATTTGTGTCTGGGTTGATATACAAACACAGCAATACCTGAAATCAAACCCAGGGCTTTGTGCATGCTAGGCATATTCTACCACTGAGCTATATCTCTGCTTTTGATTTCTTTTCTTTTTTGATTTAGTGTCTTGAGACATTGAATTTGAGCTATTCCTACCTCCATCTCACAAGTTTTCAAATTACATGGGTGTACAGCCTTACTCAATTATGTTTATACACATACGTGGCTGGGTTGACAGAGTCCTTGCCTAGCATGCATGAAGTTGTGGACTTGATCCCTGGCATCATATATTGAGGATGGCACATATTTGTAATCCCAGTTCTGGGGAAGATTGAAGCTGAAGGTCATCCTTGCCTATAAAGGTATTTAGAGGACATCCTGGACTAGAGATCCTGCCTCAGGCTTTATAATGGTTAGGTTTCATAGAAAATCTGGAGGTGTCACAGTGGAACTGACTCCCAATATTTTGAACTAGTTTCTCTAAAACAAAAGGTAGACATGATGTTTGTGGTTACCCCCCCTTTCTGTTTCCTTCTCTTTTTATTTTTCTAGTCATTCTGATTATGTTTCTATGTAGCAATGTGTTTAATGTCTTCATAGTCTTTGCCCTGGTTGCTTCGCAAAGTCATTCTCTATTTTCTTGATTTTCTTGATGGTAATGTTAAGGAGAACACTATGTACTTGGTGATATTAATCTAAATGAATAGTCACAAAAGTTCAAGTCTGCCAGTATTCTAGATTTTTTTATATATAGTCCTGATGTAGGTATTGATACGTATGTCTAGATGTATGTACACACTAGTATATACCTTAATTTTTAAGACTGAGTCTCTCTGTGTTCCCTGAGCTAGACTGGAAAATGGGCAATCCTATCTTTGAATCCTGACCTTGATGACAGAATTGGCAACTACAATTCTCTAATTGAGAGGCGTGACTCCCTTTAAACTATATTGTACTTGGGAATCACAGGGGCATTTTGGGAAAATGTTTCCTATTTTGTAGGTCTTTGGTAAGGCCACAACCTCTTGAATGTCCCTGAGAAATCAACTGAGCGCCTTCCACATGTTAATGTGTGTTCTGCGACTTCTGCATGCAGCCCCTAGAAACTGCATTTCTAGCAGTGTCTTAGAAGATGTCAGCTGGTCTGTAGACAACATTCTAAGTCACTTCTGTTTTGGTCTGCATACAGGTGCTGAATCGATTCTCCTCAGCCCCTCTCATTCCACTTCCAACCCCTCCCATTATCCCAGTACTACCTCAGCAGTTTGTGTCCCCTACAAATGTTAGAGACTGTATACGCCTTCGAGGTCTTCCTTATGCCGCCACAATAGAGGACATCTTGGATTTCCTGGGGGAATTTTCCACAGATATCCGTACGCATGGGGTTCATATGGTATTGAATCACCAGGTAAGAGAGTCGTTTACTGGAAAACAAATCAGCTTATTCTTTCTAGTGATCCAGTGTAGTGTACACCCTATTGGAATTACAATATTCCAGAGTTTCACATTAAGTCTTTAAGAAAAGATCTGATTGTAAATATGAGAAGTTTGGGTTGTACTTCCAGAAAAAGGGCTACCGTGACTGTGATAATTCAAATTCAGCTCTGAGTCTTTTCATCACAGAAATCTGTCATTATCAGCAACATCAGATTAGAAGCCAAATATATTATGAGTGTATACAACATTTTCCTGTTGTAGCTACTGAACTCTGCAACTCTTGGTGTTTTGGTGTGAGAGCGGTCACAGGGAAACAAAGTAGCCTGCTGCGTCCTGAAGTATTTTGGATCCATGGATGTTATAAGCGACTTTAATTTCTTCTCACAACTATGTTAGACATTGGATTATATCCATTAGAAGACTTGTCTGTATGTGCCCTATGACACTACAGATCTGTAGTCCAGCACTGAAAAAAGAAATACTTGCTGAGAATTCTCTTTAGAAATCTGTCTAAATTCTTTTAGTATGCCAGGATGTATTTTTCTTAATTTGGTGCCATTTGGTTTTTGGTTAGACAAAATTAATTATATTAGTTCTCAGACTGTTTACCAAAGCAGTAACAAAATTCTGAGTACTGAGAAGCCAAGTAGTATTAATCAAAACTCTGGAACTCTTTGTTTGAAGCAAAGTTTTATTAATCTTGGAAAGCATGTTTTCATAGTATTATTAGTAGGCTGTAGTGGAATAGTTACTTTTTTTCCTGATTACTAACTTCCCACATTTTGTTTTCACTTGGAAGTTTGCTCACTTTCATGGCTGTACTCACCCTCCTGAAAGCACATGCTACCAGGTACAAGGACTCAGAAAAATCTTGGGCCCTTGCTTAGTCTTCTATACCAGCACACGCTCATTCTAACTCTTTTAGTCAGCATGAAGCCACACCCCTTTTTAATATAACTCTGTCACACTTCCCAGTACAAGCCCTTTGAGAGATCCCTCACAGTTCAGCATCACCAGAGAATTAACTTCTTTGAAGTCACCGTCCTCTAATAACCCAGGGACCATCATTCTTTGATTAACAACAGTAGACAGATTTGCCTCACGTTTGACCTCCGTGGCCTATTGTTATTGCACTAGGGAAAAATCCTTCTATGACAAATTCTTAGCTTCCTGAAAGATATAAGGTTTCCATCTTGAACTGGGTTTGTTACTAATTTCCCTGGTATGGTAACTTGCATGGTAATAAGTTAGATTAAAAAAGTATTTCCTAAGAGACTATAAGTAAAGTAGTCCTACAAGTTGGCTGTCTTTTTCTCCCATGCCCACAATAGTCCATGTAAAATACTAAGATGTTCTAGGTGTGTGGAATAAAAGCCCAGAGGCTTGGTTTCAAAGTAGGGGTTGTTAGCTAATTACTACAAATACAGACTGCCTCCTGAATATCTGTTTAGACAGTTTAACAGTGTGAGGGGAAGAAGGCTTTTCATTGAGCTAGACTGGTGGTTCAGCTCCTGCCGTCCCTCCCCCAGCCTTGCAACTCCCAGCTCCTTATCTGGAAGCTACATTCCAACCTAGGCCTCAAAGAGGATAGGCACAAGCAAAAGGATGTGGCAAGTCACAATAGGACTAGGCCCCGGGAGCCAGAGGAGAGCAAGGGTTTATTTGGTTTCCTGTAGGAGGATTTGTTTATAGCTTTTTTTCAATCCAGTGATATCCAATCCAATATATAATCCTATATTTTGAAACTACAGTCACAAGGAGACCTTTTCAAAACCCTGTGAATTTGATACTAACTTAACAGAAACCAAAAAGGCTCAACTTTCAGCCATGAGCTCTCAAAAACTTTTTCTTCAAGGTTTTGTGGGTCATTCTGGTGATTAAGGAATGATATGAAAATCAGATTTCAGTAGATCATTCAGTCACCCAGATTTTGTGGCTAAAATGTCTGTACTATGGGTGATTGTCACTTTGCATGTTTTGTAAGCAACCATTTATTTCCTTATTGAAGGAGACAGTCTCCTTTTGTTTCTATTCTTCCCCCACACACTCAGGGACGCCCATCAGGAGATGCCTTTATCCAGATGAAGTCTGCAGACAGAGCATTTATGGCTGCGCAGAAGTATCATAAAAAAACCATGAAGGACAGATATGTTGAAGTCTTTCAGTGTTCAGCTGAGGAGATGAACTTTGTGTTAATGGGGGGCACTTTAAATCGAAATGGCTTATCCCCGCCGCCATGTAAGTTACCATGTAAGTTTTTCTTGGGTCTTGGCGCTCTTCTACGCTATATGCTGGTAGGTGCTTGAGCTGCTTCCGGAACTTTCTGTGCCCCTGGTTCTTTCTGAGGCAGGTGAGGTGGTTACATAAGGCTTTTCCATCTGAAATCTCTAGTATCTGGTGATCATTTAAGACCTCGGTTGTGGACACCCATAATTAGAGATGCTACAAATACCTCCTTTCAAATTATATTCTTGCTTTTCCAGTGGTAAGCACTTGGTTTCTGAAGCTTAGTGTGCTCCAGATAAGCACTGACTCTGGGAAGCAACCTGGCTCTGTAGATAATTTAATACGCATTTAAAGGTGAAATCTATGCGTGGCTCCTTTCCTTTCTTTCTCCCCCACCTCTTGCAGACATTAAGCTTTAAGAAGGATGATTTGATGCACATTTGATATACCTAAGGTTTGTGCATCAACTGTGTTTTGAAAATGATAACCTGGAGAGCATTCCCCCTGCTGTCCAGGATATCTAGACGAGCAAGTTAGTAAAAACATGAATGCGTAAATTATTTAGCCAAAGTTTGATTGGATCACAGGATCAGTGCTTAATTCCAAGCAATGCTCTTGCTCACTGGCAACTGGGTGCAAGCCATCTGGAATCCTGTTTGAGAGGAATAAGCCCCGTAGTCTAAAGGTCAAGTTCTGGTTAATAAAGAACACTAGGAAAGCTAATGTCAAAACTCAAGCCTTTTTTATGTGGTTTTTCACCTTTAAGACATACCTTGTAGGCATGTTGGGTATGTTTAAAGAGTGTAGTATTTGGGACACAGTTCAAAGATAACTGGGAAAGGAAACTGGGTTTATCCTTTGGATTCCAATTAAGTGGGCAGTTTTAGGAGATCAGTTTTATTTTGTAGTGAAGAAGGATCTATACCAATAAACTTGCTTGATAAAGTATTATTTATAGAGTATTTGGTGGGGCTTAATCCTTTTCCCCCTTGAAATTCCTAAACGCTGATATTTCATTTACTTGCTGCTTGCTGTTGGTAATATCTGAGTTGTTTGCCAATGAATATAAAGTTTTGCAGATTTATGGAAATGTCTTAAAATAGTAAAATAATACTCATATATCTTCTGTATATAAACCCTTGATGATGTCCGGAACTATTCGAATGACATCTTTTAGTGACATTCTGCTAAGCATTAGGAGATAATGGAAATTTTCCTGTTTGGTACAATTTATTAGACACTTGGATTTCGTTCCTTTCCCTTCCCAAGCCCTAGAAAAGAGAAAAATTTTTTTTAAACAGTCTCACTGTATCTCAGGCTGGCCTTGGAACTTGTGATTCTCTACGTCAGCCTTCTCAGTATTGGGATGATAGGCACGAGCCATCATTCCCAGCAGAGGAAAAAATTTAAAATCTAATCAATTTTTGTTCTAGTTCTTTAGAAACTAGAACTCAGACTAATATTACTCCTGTTCTGCTGAACTGTATTTATTACTGCCATTACATTTAGGTGACTGCCTAATTTCAGTGATTTTTGTTTTAGCTAATTTCAAAGACTAAAGCAGCTCAAATCAAGTTTAATTATCGTTCCTCCTGAAGACTTTCTTGTAAGTCTGACAAATGCTAAGGGCTTATCAATATATTAAAGTTTCTTACACTTTTCATTCATTAAGAACGACTACTTCACAATCAACCTTTAATTTTGTGGTCTGTGTATAAAGACACCTGATGCTCTTTAGGAACCTAAGAAACAGGAGTGCCCAAATCTTAGTAGCCTAATCTCTTGGCCTGTTTTTTAAACCTTTGTCTCAAAGCAGAACAGATTTCAATATGCACAAACATATTAGATGTGGGATAGGATATACTGGAGATAAAACACAGGGCCTAGGTAAGCACCCTATTTATTGGTCTTAATGGCGCATGTTAACAGTGTTCTGTAATAAATTGCTTGACTGTTTTGAAAGCAGAATATGATCACAAGCTATCTATTTTCTATCATGCTTAAATATCTCATGTTTTTGTGTATTTATCTGATAGTGAGATTTGAACTAAGGACTTGCACATGTTAGGCAATTGTTGCTTCCCCACTAAGCCATATTCCCAGCCCAAACACCTCAGTTTGTATTGTTGGCATTTTTGTGGGTACCTTAAGGCTAAGCACCATAATTTGAAAAGTTTGAGTGTCTATTATTAGCACAAATTTTAATGCATGTACCCACTGCCAGTTCTGATTATACGCTCCTGAATATACCAGCATTGGAAAGGTTGAGACAAGAGGATCACAAGTTTGAGGCTAACCTGTGCTACATGGTGAGGTCCTGTCTGAAAAATTCAAGGGCTGTGGATGTGAAGTAGTAGAGTACTTGCTTAGTACAAATAAAGCTCTGGTTAGATCGTTAGCACTCCTGTTAATAAATAAATACTCACTACTGAAGCCAAGATGAATGTTGGTCTTTGGTCTAAGTAACTCAGCATCACCATACACAAATGGAGAAACTCCAAGAAAAAAAAGACAAGCAGAAGTCATCTTGTACATTTTCTGAGCAAGAAACATGTTGGATAAGTAGAATTCCAAGGAACCCTCTATCTGTAAGGTGCTGGGATTGAACCAGGGTCTTGCTCATGCAAGGGATGTCCTCTGTCACTTAGTTATACCCTCAATCATGGAGTTCATTTTTGAAATTTTTCAAGCACCTTTTCTTCAGCTGACCTTTGGGAATAGTACTAGTCACCTATTTCTTTTTTTTTTTTTTTTTTTAGTCACCTATTTCTTAAGGACGGTTTCTTAGGTTGGATTTATTTTTCAGATTGGAGATATGGATTAGCTTCAGAGCCTATCTTCTGGATTGCCTTTAGATGAACAGAACATCTGTCAGTGCGGCACCCTTGTGCTTTGGTGTGGCACATGCATGGAGTGTTATGAGAGCTGAGATGATCATGTACATTAAAATATGTCATTGGAATGGCTGACTACAGCCATAGTACTAACACATACATGTTAACTATGGCAAACTTGTCTCAAAGATTCTTTTCTCTGCTTATCTAGGCCTGTCTCCTCCCTCCTACACATTCCCAGCCCCTGCAGCAGTGATTCCAACTGAAGCTGCCATTTATCAGCCTTCTCTGCTCTTGAGTCCTCGGGCGCTACAGCCCTCCACTGCATACTACCCAGCAGGCACTCAGCTCTTCATGAACTACACCGCCTACTATCCCAGGTAAGGCTTTCAAGGAAGTAGGAACAAGGGGCAGGAACAAAGGACTCCTTTGACAGCCAATGCCCCAATTCACAAAAGAATATTGTCTGCCTCATCGGAGGTTAGCGTGGCAGGCCACAGCTTCTGGTCATATCTCCGATCAAGTAGATTGTTTTAAAACAAACTGGAAGGAGTTTATTTTTAAGCTGTATATGGACAGCACAGTCTTTTAGGTTACCATGCACTAACTTCCCTTGGCTACTTGTTATCAAGTCATAAGTGACTAGCTCTTTATTGCTTAGGATCAGGCAATAATAACATAGGGATGGATCACAAAATGAAAATTCAGACTAGGAATGGTTCTTATTTTTTAAACTTGCATGAACTCACGTCAAGTCATAATAAATGAAATAGTTATTTAAGATTTTCAGGACTTGGTTTCTTTTCCCCTTAAATCTTTACTATAAACAATTTTGTAGTTAAATTATTCAGTATTTTCTAAGCTCATGTTATTTTCCTTCTTTGCTGCTTTTCAGTTGCAATCACCTTCAGAGGTAGCAGTATATAATGGAGAAGATGTCCACTGGGGAGCTTTAATCTATTTAATGTCAGTACTGTTCTCTGTTCATTTGCTTGTTTCTGTTTGCTTGCTTGTTCTCCCTCCTTTCCTCTCTTCCTTTCTTTCACATCACAAGGTTTCACTCTTTAGCCCAAGAGCTCACTAAGTAGTCCAGATTGGCCTCACTCTTGATAATCTCCTGCCTCTGCCTCTTAAGTGCTGGAATTATGGGTACATACTATACCTGGCCTGGTGTCATCATTACTTTTTCCCCCCTCTCCATTTTCATTTGTGTGTGGGTGAAATGCACATGCATGTATTTATGTTCACGTACACAGATGCACATGTGTGCTGGCACATGTACATATGCATATGGAATCCCAGTGTTGATATTGGGACGCATCCTCAATCACTCTTCCAACTTACTGTTATGAGCCTGGGTCAATTGTTAAACCCAGAGCTCCACTAAAAAACTAGTCTGGCTAACCAGTTTGTTCTGGGGATTCCCAGGCTATACCTTCTGTGGCTAGAAATACAGAGGTTGTTACATTCTTCTCAACATTTTATTTGGGATCTGGGGATCCAAATTCGAGTCCTTTTGCTTGCACATAAACATTTAAACTGCCAGGCCACCTCCCTGGCCTTAGTCATTAGTTCTAACTGGGACAAGACACTTAGCATTTTTTTTTAAATTTTTTATTATTATTTATTCAATTGAGCATGTGTGTGTGTGTGTGTGTAGAACCACGGGCTAATTCGGGAACCACCATGGACCGCCTCCACCTCCTCCTCGTTTACTCTACCCAGGATTCACAGGCTCCGCCCTACTATGGCCAGAAACGCAGCACTCCACCCACCTACCCCCCCCCCCCCACCCCCCCCCCCCACCCCCGGCTTCAGCCTGGCATCTATATGTGGGGTCTAGGGTCCGAACTCAGGACCTTCTGCCTGCAAGGCAGAGGCTTAACCCCTGAGCCACCTCTCCAGCCTGGCACTTGGCATTTTTAAGTCTTAAAAAATAATGGAATTGGCAAGACTGTGATGCCCCTTTTAGATTTGTGCCTGTGATTCTATCAGGAATATATAAAGGTTGATTCTAGTCCTATTAATTTGAAAAATATTGCAGTATTTTTGTTTAACCAATGAACAGACCACTTTATTTTTAAATACTGCTCTTTAAAAGAGAAACATTTATAGTGGAGTTGTTTTTTTTTTAATCAAAATATTTAGACAAAATATTGTAATACTTAATAGGTTTGTAACTGAGGCTTTTGGTGAAGGTTCAGGATAATCTGTCTTGTCCTTGGGGTTATATTGCTCCATGTTTTTCCCTCTTCCAATGTAGAATCTTCAGTATGGAGCAAACATCAATGCTAGAGAAGTATCTTTTAGAAATCAAAATAGGAGGAAAGTCAGATAGTTGTCAGGTAGTTGTCATTTGAAGACTTGAAAGGAGCTGGGGTGAGGTATAGCTCAGGATTCAGTGCCTAGTATACTTGATTTCCTGAGTTTGACACTGGGTTCATGGTTGAATACTGAGATGGGCACCTAGCCCAACACAGTTCTTTGGGCTCTAGGAGAAATTATAATAGCTTTGGGGTTCTGGTTAGGGTCTTTGTCTGCCGTGTGTGTGTGTGTGTGTGTGTGTGTGTGTGTGTGTGTGTGTGTGTGTCTGTCTGTCTGTCTGTCTTGTGAGTGTTTATATGTACAGGAGGACACTATAATGTGACTATGGAGGCCCAAAAGTGACTTTGAAATCACCCTGGATTTTGCTACATCTGCTTTGCTGTGTGTGTGTATATGTGTATCAGAGGGCATTGTGTGTGCCTGTGGGAGGCCCAAGAGTGACTTTGGGAATCATCCTGGATTGCTTCTACCTTTTTGTTTTGCTCTGGGATTTTCCAGGCGCTGCTTTCCAGAGTCAGAAGTGCAGGTCACCACCATTTCTGCCTGCTGTTTTTTGTTTGTTTGTTATTTTTGCACATTTAGAACTGATTCTTTTTTTTTTTTAATTTTTCTACTTTTACAAGCATATTGAGTATTCATCCCAACTTCCCTCCCTCCCCTCTCCCTTCAGTCCCCTCCCTTCCCTTCATTATTCCCACCCACACCCTCCCACCCTTCCACTTGCCTATATACTTCTATGGACCTTAGGGTTCATTCTGGCTTGTCTATTCCTGTGGGTGCTCAGGCCTTTTTTTTAAAATTTTTTTTATTACTATTATTTATTCAACTGTGTGCATATGCGTGTGTATGTGCGCGTGCGTGTGTCTCTGTGTGTGTGTGTGTGTGTGTGTGTGTGTGTGTGTGTGTGTATGTATGTGTAGAACCACGGACGAACTCGCGAACCACCATGTACACCTCCACCTCCTTCTGTTCCGGGATTCACAGGCTTTGCCCTACCAGGACCAAAAGCGCAGGCCACCCCCGCTTCCGCCTGGCGTCTATACGTGGGATCTGGGATCCGAACTCAGGACCTTCCGCCTGCAAGGCAGAGGCTTAACCCCTGAGCCACCTCTCCAGCCCAGGCCTTCTTGATATATCAAGTTACCTCTCTTTAGGCCACCCTACTGATATGTGCATTTCCCCTCACTCATCCAACTTTAGACCCAAAGTCTTCCACTATGAGTTCCCATTCTATGAGTATAATAACAGCTGCTTACAGAGCAGTTTGATGTACTGTCTTCCTAATTATAGATTTATTGGCTGTCTTTTCCTATTGATCTGTTTCTTCTCCCCTTCTTTTTTTGGTACTTGTTCTAGTTTACAGTAATAGGGATGTGTACCATTCTGAAATGGGTCTTGAATCCAATCAGAAAGCCGTTGGTTTTTCCTTAGTACTCATGCCACTATTACACTAGTGGTCACCTGTTGTCATGATGATCTGTATTGCAACTTATAGATCTCATGCCATTGATGGGGCTGACGATTATTTCTCTCTCCCAGGAGTTTCTACAGTATATCGTTGGTACTGTGTAAGCAATCTGTTGTTTTTATGTGGGATCTGGAGTCTAGACCAAGGACCCTCTGCTTTCTCTCTCTCTCACACTTATTTTTATTATTATTATTATTAATCTGTGTGTATACTGTGTGTCCCTGTGCAGTCCTAAGAGTGACTTAGGTAATCACCATGGATTGCTTCTACCTCCTTTTTGCTTGGCTGTGGGATTTCCTAGGCCCACCAGTGCAGGAAGTGCCGGTTGCCGCAGTTTTCACCTGAAATTTTTTGATGGGACCTTCTGCTTGTAAAGCAAAATGTTAACCCCTCTTTGTCCATCCCAAACCTTCGGCTTTCAAGGCTGAGACTTAACTCTTGAACTAACTCTCCAGCTCTTTCTTATGCCCTTTTTATGCCATGAGAATGTCGGCTTGCAGGGCATCAAGCCATGAGTAGAGTTCTCCCGCACATTTCCAAGGCAACCGGCTCCAATACTCACTCATTGTCTATACCCTGCTAGAGAAATTTCAAGATCATCCTCAACAACATAGTGAGTCTGAGACCAGCCTGGGCTACATGAGATTAACTCAACATGAAGGTAAAAGGCAGAGATTGTCTAAGTAGATAGAAAAGCAAAACTAAACTGTGTGTTGTCTCAAGAAATGAGATCATGAATACCCACTGGACATCCCCAAAACAAGAAGAACCAACATTTATGATTTAATTACTCTTAAACAATTTTGGGACCTTGCCACAGGTTAATTCTTTTTCATTTAGTAGTTTTGCAGTTCATAATGTGCCCATTACTCAGTGTATGAGCGTGGAAGGAGAGTGAGAACAAAAAGTAAAGATTCTGTTTGGTATACCACCCATCCCAGAATTGTCCATTGTACCGAATTTAGTAAGATACACAGATATGTTACTAAGTAATTTACTGACTATTTCCTTCTTAACTGGTCAGGAATAATAGTGTAAATTATATTTTTATTTCATTCTTATGGTTTACTTATTATATCCCCCAACTATGAATATGCCATAATTTTAACAATTATTTATTTTTAGAAATTTTAACGTTCAGTTTTTTCTGCTAACCAAAGCTTATGTTCACCTTTCAGTGCATTTTTTTTGTTACTTATGTAAGATGATTTGATAGACATAGAATTGTCTAATTGCAGTCACATGCATTAGATTTATAATACTGCTTCTGAATTGACTCTTACTTTATTTTAATTTACATTTCCTTATTTTAGTGGCATTATCCACACCAACAGCTGGGGTTTTGGAAGTAACAGGGTTTGTGCTCTTAGTTATGCTGCAAAAACTGACGCCCCCCTCCCCACTGCCTTCAGTGTCTGATAATGAATCTGTGGCCTTATGCAAACTAGGCAGGCATTCTATTGCTGACCTATACTGTAGCCCTGGAGTAATTTAACATCAAATTCTAAAAACAAAATATTTCCTAGGCGTGGTGTCTAATCCCTGCAGCTTGTAGCTGAGTCTTGAGGGAGGACGGCACTGAGTTCTAGGCCTGCCTAGGCTGCAGGCATCTCCCTCAAATGACCAAAAGATTTTAAGTTTAAACAATATTAGGTTTCTTCTTTCCCTCCTCTCTTCCCTCTCCTTTCTTTCTTCCTCCCTCCCTCTCTCCCTTGTATTGGGGGGTGATGGGGCACATTGTAAGTGGAGATAGAGAACAGTTTTCAAGTGTCCTTAGTTGCCTTTTACCTTGTTTGAGGCCAGATGTCTTCAATGCAGTTGAGATTGAAGCTGGCCCTGGAGCATCTGGAAGTTCCCGGGCCTCTGCTTTCCATCTCTTTCTTGTAGACGCACTGGGCTTACATACATTTACACCCCTAAGTCCAGCTTTCATGTTGCATTTGGGAATACAAACCAAATCATCAGGTTTGTACAGCAAGCACTGTACCCACTGAGTGATCGCCGTGGTCCAACCATATTAATTTTTAACCTGATGATGACGATCGGGCCATGGAAGGTTATTGAAAAACATTTTTGAAAAAAATTGATTAATTATTGTATGTATGTATGTGATGTGCATGTAAGTGTGGGCATACACATGCCGTGAAGTATGTAGAAATCAAAGATCAAGAGTTTTCTCCATCCACCTTTACCTGGGTTCTGGGATTTGAACTCAGCTCGTCATCAGGCTTGTCTGATAGGAACTTTGGCCAGCTGAGCCATCTCCCTGGCCCCATATGAAAAGCGTTGCTTCAGAGAACATGTTCTTTCTCTTCGGTTTCTCCGCTGTCTACCTTTTAGAAATGGCAAATAAAAATTTTAGCTACTTACAGTGAAAAACTGTTATATAAATTTGAGTATATTTTGGTTTTTGTGATAAATATGTTTAAGGTTACAAATGAGATATTAATTAGAATCCCAGGATTTTATGTCTTTTTAAAATTAAAATTTTGTTTTTATTGAACACATTATGTGTGTATGAGTGCAGGTGCAGTTATGCGTAGATCCATGGACCGGTGTGGGAGTTGGATTCCTGTGAAACTTAGGTTGTGAATCTTGCATGGCAGCTCCTTCACCGACTGAGCCATCTTGCCAGACTTCTTTATTTTAATATTTATTTGGTACTAGTGATTGAGCCCAGGGTCTTACACTCTACACCGACCAGTAATCCCAGCCCCAAATTAAAATATGAAGTTCTATTCTTAAAATTTAATTTATTCATGTATGTGTGTATGTATGTGTGTATCAGAGGGCACTGTGTGTCTTTGTGGAGTACCAAGAGTGACTTCAGGAATCTTGGATTGCTTCTCCCTCTTTTTTGCTTCACTCTCAGATTTCCCAGGCTCTGTCTATCAGGGCCAGAAGTACAGGCAGCTGCTGTTTTTATGTGGGACCTTGGATCTGAACTCAGGTCCTTCTGCTTTTGAGGCAATGTCCTAACCCCTGGCCTATCTTTCCAGCCAATAATTCCATTTTTTTAAAAAGATGTCATCATCCTATTTAATCCATGAACTTGACATGTGGTTTAAGCTGAGATCAGATGTGCAAGCCTCCAAACCCTAAAGCCTCAACCTCCCAAGTGCTGGATCACAGACGTGTGTCACCACACCCAGCTTCCTTCCACTTCATTTATAAATGACTTCAGAGTGATTCAGTATAATATGTTCACATTAATAATAAATGATATCATCACTTCAAAGCATAAATTCATTACCTTTAAAACATTAAGATGCTGATGTATTTTCCGGGATTCAAAAAAAAGTTAATTTAAGCTACATTTTAATGATTTAATGTTTCAACACACTGGTTAAGCACCAAGTCAGGGAGCTGTGTTCAGAACATTAGGATAAATAAAACAAATGCTTTCTAATTGAGCAGCCCACAGAATTCATAGCTGTAGAGTCTCTGGCTTTGAGTGAGATAAGAGAGATCACTCAAAGTCAGAGACTCTACAGCTATGAATTCCCTTATCTCTCAGTATGTCGAAAACGTTGAAGATATTTATGAAGTTTACTGGCATTGTGGTGTCTTTCCTTATAAGGAACATGTATAAGAAAACATTGTATCAAAACAAAACACTTTTTTGTTTTATTGTTGTTAGTTCCTAACTTTTCTAAAGATGTATGTCAAAATAATATGCTCTCTTCTTTCTAGGTCCTTAAGCACAACTGGCAGGTTTCAAATGTGTCTTAAGATAAGGTCTTCTTTTGTAGTTCAGACTGGATTGGAACTCCAGATCCTGAGTACTGGAATCATAGCTGTGGGTTATTATACTCTTGATTTTAGTGTTTCATCGAAGCAACATGTGTTCCCCTCCAAACCAGAGTTCAGTTGCATAGTCATTTTAGACTTTGAATCTAGCAACAAGACCACTTCTATAGTTTTAGTTATGGTAACTATAGTTTGTCTTTTTTTTATTTTAATTTTTATTTCTGGGAGTAACTTTACGTTTACTTGCCAAACTTTTTAAACAGGTGTTTAGGTGAAATAGATGGTTGAATATTTATTTGTTTAATGTGTCTTCATGCTTCGTAGATGCTTTAGCTTTCACTAGGTGACATGCACACATGTTTGGAGAAGCTTGTTCCATTACTGACACTATACACATAAGAACTGACACACTAGAGCCTGAATTTAGAGACAAAATGAAGGAAAAATCTAAATGCTTTTAAGAAAAACTGAAGGAGATTTTGGATCTCATCATCTACCTTTGAGGCACAGTCTCTCATTTCCGCCATTCCACAGTGTACTCCAGGCTCTCTGGACTGTGAGCCTCTCACTGATTCTCCAGGTGGCTTCTTCCTTTGCTTTAGGAGCTCTAAGGTTACGAGTACACATCATCACTGCCTCCTTTCTGCTTGGATTCTGGGGATTGAACTCATTGTTCAGGCTTATTGCCACAAGCTTTTTGACCTGCTAAGCCAATTTTTTAGTCCTTGTTTTGTTTTTGAAACAGGATAACATAAAATAAATAGACAAAGTAAAATGAAAGGAAAGAAATGCATTCAAGAACTTTGTTAATTTTGAAAACATTAGTCTTGGTAGGGCTGTTTTTTTCTTTGTCTGTATATGTGTGCATACTCATGTGTCTGTGCTAGAGGGCAGTGTGTACTTGAGAGGCCCAAGGGTGACTTTAAGAATCATCCCGGATTTCTGTTCCTCCACCTTGATTTTCTCTGGGGTTTCCCAGGCTCCACCTTCCAGAGATGGAAGTGTAGCCCACCGCCATCAATTAGCATTTTTACATGGGAATAGGGGTCTGATTTCAGTTTCTTCTGCTTTTGAGTCAGAGTCTTAACTCCTGAGTCTTTCCAGCTCCTTTCCAGCCGTCTTTTGCTTGTGTCTTTCTTTTTTAATTTCCTTGGATTTTCTGTATATAAGCTTGTATATATAATATAACATATATACAGTATAAACTTGTGTATATAATAACTACTTGCTGGTAACTTCAGTAAATCCATGAGAAACCTTGAGAATAACCTTGGAATATTTTTCTCTTCTATGCTAAGTAAACTTATTCCTTTTTTTTTCTTTTTCCCTTGAATATAGCAAGTAATCATAGTGTACAAGAATAAGGGTAAGGAGCCAAGATGAGCTTTAGGATAATCAGATAAGTGCTTCATTAGAAAGTGAATAGTATTTGAAGATTCTGGATATCCCAGATGTAATTTGTACAATATCTATAGGCAAAAGTAAAAGTAAAAAGTAAAAGGACAGTGCATGAAAATAAGTCGTCTGCTGTAGAAAGCCCTGACTTTGATATTTTTCATAGAAAAGTCTGCATAGTAATGAAATACTTGGTAAGAGTTTGATAGTCTTTGAGTGTTACACTTGGCATATCAGATGTTTGATGTGAACAAATACAGTCTTTGAATGAATGGTGGTTATATAAGAAAAAAATTTTTTGAACTTGAGAAATCCGGGTGATTGGACAAGGTAGTGTTTGCTTTGTTAGGAAACTACTTCCGTTTAGCCTCAACAAAAATGAGAAGATGTTGGCTGAATGAAGTCCTACTCAGATTTATTTAAAAAAAAAAATCAATTTTTAGTCTGTTTCTAGTCCTGTTGCATTTAAACTAGTCCTGTTGCACATAAACTGACTTGAAGTCTCTAAGCATTGTTTATATCCTTGGGATCATTTGAATTGCTTTAAAATGTATTGATAAAATAGTGTTTGGCTTGAGTTTCCAATTTTTTAGCTTTGTAATAGGCTCTCATGACAAGACTATTAAAAAACCACTAAAATATCTCTAATTGATTTTAATTTGCCTCATAAATGAGCTACTGATTAAGAGACTCAAAATATGAAGTGCTGGTGAAAGTCAAATACTATTTTTTAGGCTTCTGTTTTATAAATGGTGGAAGGGCAAGAATAAGATTGTAAAACAATTTTAGAGTCATCATGTAAATTAGATGTCGAGGGGTATGTGCTCCTTGGAGATATTTGGTGCAGATAATACCCATTCATCAATCTTCCCCGCAATGTTAATGTCATCAGTTCATCTTGTTATGTGTCTTTCCAGCTCTTTTTCCCACTCCTGTTTATAAAATATGTGTTGAGAGAAATAGCTCCTCGCGCTCTCTGCTTTGCAACACTGTGGTTCTCTGTTGCTTTACATTTGCTTGTACACATGGGTAGAGTGGTCCATTCTTTGGAGCAATCACTTTGGATCCTTTTGGTCGCTGTGGCTGTGGTTCCTATTAGTACTTTTTATTCGTGCCTCTTCACGCCTTAGTATCTGAAAAACTCGCGGGTTCATCAGTGAGCTGGGCTTCGGAAGTGGTGCTTTGTGGTTGAATGAGTGAAGACCCTAATACTTCCTCTCCTTTGAGAATCTGTGAGGTCTGGGCAAGCCCTGCTATTAACTCCACTACCTCTTGGGACGTATGGCTGCTGTAGCTGTGAAGCAGAGTGGTTTTGCCATTCTTACTTAACAGTCTTCTTTGGACAGTTTTAGCTCAGAGAAATGTAAGAAACATGACTTGAAAGTTTGTTTCTTAAGTAACTGGTATTTTGTAGAGTAAGTGTTCAACATTGTATGTTCCTGTTGGTTCATTGTGCTTTCTCTTCCTTTAGCCCCCCAGGTTCGCCTAATAGTCTTGGCTACTTCCCTACAGCTGCTAATCTTAGCGGTGTCCCGCCACAACCTGGCACGGTGGTCAGAATGCAGGGCCTGGCCTACAATACTGGAGTTAAGGAAATTCTTAACTTCTTCCAAGGTTACCAGGTCAGTAGCTTAAAGAAGAAAATTCCTCAGTGGCCTTGTTATTTCAGTTATTTATTTTGCCTGAAGAATGAAGTCAGGAGAAACTGGTTCTCAGAAACACACGTGTGCCTGAACTAATGAATGTTCTTGTGGAAGCAAATAGGTCTAGCTTCAGTGGAAGAAAGGAGCTTTGAGTTCATTCTCTTGACAAGATGAAGGCTTGTCTGTGTTATCATAACTCTACATATAATTCTCTTCCATGTAACCTCAGGGTGCTCTTTTGAAACCAGCCTGCTGTGGGGATGCTCTTGGGGCCCACAGCAATACAGATGCTTTCACAGACAGGAGTGGCTAAGGAGGAGTATCCTCAAGGTCAGCTATCCAATATCAAATTCCAAAAGCAAATGAAAAGCTCATTGAGCTGTTAGTGGTGGTATTTTCCAATAAATCCCAGCAGCTGAGGCCAAGGCAGGAGGGTCTCCAATTGGGGGCCAGCCAGGACCACACAGTAGACCTTGTCTCCAAAAATTTGCCCCTCATGGACTCCATGTTCATGAGTTTCTTCTTTTTTCTCCTCTAATAAAATCTGCCTTAATCCTCACACAAGTATGTAAGTAAGTAAGTAAATAGTTCACAGTCATCATTGGCTATATAGTAAGTGCCAGTTATTTTGGGGGCCTGTTTCCAAAAATAAAATAGGTTAAAATAAAGCACCTGGGTGGAGCATTGGCTAAGCAATTGACTAATCAGTAAGTGCTTTACCCCTACTGTCTGTGCCTAGCAACTGTTTTCTGTCTTAAGCCAAAGAATGAGATTTCTCTCCCCCTTCCTCTTATGTGTAGTTTTTTTTAAATAAAATATTTCTAACAGTGGAAAAAATCTGTCCACTGCTAATTCATCTGAATATATAACCTTCCTTTCCAGTCACTTAAGTCAAATTTCTTTTCCTGCAATTTTTAAAAAAAAAGTAACTTGTAGGTTTTATTGCTCTCCTACCCAAAATTGTGCTCTCTCCTCCTAAAGGTGAAATTAGCTCAAATAGTGAAATCCGGAACAGTCTATTAACATCTGCAGCACAACGTGGAACCTGCTCATTGGAGACAGGTTTACTGTCAGAATGGGTTTCCAAACTGCTTGTCTGCAACTCTGGAGAAGTATGATCTCAGTCAACATTACATCTGAGGCCAGTCCCCAAACCTATCAATTAAGTTCTTCTCACATGCAAAGGATATTTCTAATAAGTGATAAAACTCAGTGATTAATAGTGAAAGATCAGTGAAGAAAGTTACTGTTTGCCTAAGCACATTCTTATTTTAGAAGACTATTCATACTGAAAGTAAGTTTTTTCCTATGTCAGCTGCTTTACTTCTCCTAAACTCACATGGCCTTTGGAGGACCTTTGAAAGGTTAAAGAATAAACTTGTAAACTTATCTTACTCAATAGACTATAGGTTTTACTGTACGTTTACTAAAAAGGCTACTCGCTCTTACAAGAAAACTTTTTGGCTAGGTGTTTCCCAAAGTCTATGGGAGGACTGGAGAGATGGCTCAGGAGTTAAGATTCTGCCTCCAAAGCAGAAGATTCTGAGTTTGAATCCACATAAAAATACCAGATGGAAACAGCAGCAGCCTGTATTTCTGGCCCTATTGGGCAAAGCCTAGGAAATCCCAGAATGAAGAAAAAAAAGACCAAGGGATGTTTCAAGTTCAATGATCAACTGGATTGATTTTTCCTTTTAGCTTGTTCCAACTTTTGTGTCTTCATAATGAATAAGGTTAAGCTGTCTTAATCTAATCATATATTAGTTTTCTTGAAAAGATGCTATGGTTGGACATTTGTGGATATATTTTATCACAAACACATTATTTCCAGATTTATGATGAAATCTCTGACTTGCTTCAAAACTGAGATAAAAACAACATCATATTTGTGGAAGTTACTCTCGGTAGTAGCTTCTAGAGTCATTTATGGTTGGAGAAGAGTTACAGTTATCTGATACTGGCATGGTATTTTACCTCCAGATAGGGCTTTCTTTTTCAAAGCACTTGGAATTTGTCTGGGAGCAGAACCTCACTGAGTAGTCCTGGCTCACCTGTGAGTCAATATAAGCAACTGGCTGCCTTGCAACCTGTGTTGATCCTCCTGCCTCTGCTTCCCAAGTGACTCCAACAGGAGTCACCACGCCTGGCAGCTTCTTGGAGTTTATAAACACCATGAGTGAATTAGGATTGCATTGGTACCTCTGTCATTCAAGCACATATAATTTAGTGTCTGCCTCCAGTATCAAGCTGTAAGACTTGGCTTCAAAATCTTTACACCTAACACCATTTCTTACCATTTTTATAGAAAAGCCTACATTTCTTCTGTTTTTATAAAAGTTCTGCCTTCTTTTTTGTTGTTCTTTGCCTTGTTAGTATGGTAACAGCTGGTCCTTTGGATTCCTGGATTTTTTAGAATGGTCTTTGTCACAGGATGGCAAACTGTTCACTCATTTCTAATCTGTCTTTCTTTACTTGTGGTGTACTTGTTGCTATCGTTAGTTTTAATGGAATCTTCTAATTTTATTTCTTGTAATTTCTGATTAATTATATTGAAATACTTAGACAAATACCCAGGAAATAATTGGCCGAATAATGAAATCTGCTGATGGTATCTGATTCTATCTTTTAAAATATAGATCTTGAACTAATAATAGCAAATGCCATTTTATAAATACATTATCTTTAAAGAAGAATTTTGGATGAATTTTCCTGCTTCAGTAAAAGTCCTTCCGTACAACTGCTCCATGTTTCCAATTTCTCTATATCATTAGAGATGTAAACCTAGAAAGACCAAGGATTTGTACACGGAAGGAATTCTGATGGGAGGGTAGGACACAGGCATAGTCCTGATGTCAGATCTGCTGAAGCAGCTTGGTGAGGTGGCACGCATTCCAGCACTCAGGAGGCTGTGGCTGGTAGACTCAAAATTTGAGGACAAAATTAGCATGCACAAAGCTCTAGGTTCTATTTCTAGTGTCGTGGTACATACCTGTTATTCCAGTGTTCATGAGGTCAAGATTGTGAATCTAATGTGTGGTACATGAAACCTGTACCTGTGAGAAGTGGAAAACATACAGAGTTGGGGAGAAGGTATGAAGGCAAACTACTCTGAAAGCATTTGGCCAGCGAAGTAAAAGCACATGCATATTTTAGTTGAACTTCTCCTGATAGGGTTGTCAGTAATTTCTGTACAATTCCTTTCATGCTTAGTATGTGTTTCTTGCATTGCTTGCAGTGGCTTTGCACTTTCAGTAAATGCTGGGTTTTGAACCTCCTTAACAGTTGACTTGAATCGGTATGTCTTTAGATTACTCAACTAAGATTTTTATTTGGTACCAACAAAGAGAATTAGATTGACATTTCAAATATATCTAATACTACTTAATATTAACGGGTTTGCTGGATAGTACTGAGTACTGGGCTACTACACAATGTCTTGCAAGTAACTGTGTGATAACCAGTCAGACCTATAGTGTCATGGAAATGTACTGCTTTGGTCTTCCCAAATGGTGATATGGTGATATCCTTCAGATTTTAATCCATGAGTTCAGTCTAACTTCTCTCCTAGAGGTTAAATAAGAAATGAAAATTTGAATTAATAGCAATATGGTTTGTTACTTTGTTGTTTCCTACAGTCTGAATGTCATATATTTTTGTTGCAATAACATCCAAAGTGACAGCCTGTCCATCTTTTGATCCTGTTTGTTTTAACTTGCATTTTAGTATGCAACCGAGGATGGACTTGTACACACAAATGACCAGGCCAGGACACTACCCAAAGAATGGGTTTGTATTTAAGGGTCCCAGCAGTTAGACCATCCTCAGAAAAGAAGGTAAGGCTCTGTGGCATGCAGGTTAAATCAGAAAGGGCCAAACAGATAGGCCAAGAATCTGAAGGTTTTTTAGGAGTCACATGAAAGAAATCCCTTTTATTGGATATGTGTGTCAGAAAACCAGAAAAGAATCAAGAACATGGTGCATACGCTATATGTGAAAGTTCTGTATTACCATGAGTACAAATGTCTGTTTTGGCATTCATTTACTTTATCAAATGTTATATAGGATGGAAGTGATTTTTTTTAATTGTTTAAGTTAAAAGTCAAATGTGTTGACAAGATAGTTTGAAAGATGTCTGCTCACAACCTTGGTGGCATGAGTGGTATGAGTATGATTCCTGGAAGCATGTGATAGAATGAGAGAAGTGAATTCCCTTTGTTTTTGTTTTGTTTTTTTTCCCTCCCTCCTTCCCTCCCTCCACCTCTTAAATAAACACATTTTTTTAAAAAGATAAAATAAAAATTTTTTAATTAAAAAATCACACAGCATAAAACTAACCAATTTAACAATCAGAAAAATGCAGTTAATACATGCTTGTTATCTCTTACCTACTAAGGAGTCTGAGGCAGGAAAATCACCTGAATCTAGCCTAGGCAATATTGCAAGAATCTCTTGTCTGTTTTGTCAAAAACAAACAAAAGCCAAAAACAAAACAAAACAAAAACCCAGAGCTTTGTCCTAAAATTAATGACAGACTTCCATTGTCTTTTTACTGTCTTTTACATCTAAACCTAGAGAAAAGGAATCCTAATAGTTACTAGGTGTTGCTTGGGGTGATCCTTCCTATTAATTCACAAGTTTTCCCCCAAAAGAACTGTAGCTTCTGTGTTAGGTTTCCCAAGAGTTGGTGTTATAGGTGACATGTTCAGAAATTGGTGTGGCTCATTTATTCTTCAGTTTTGTTATTGAATTTGCTGGCCCGACATTTGCAATTTTGTTAAAAATGGGCTTTAACCATAAAGACTCTATATTGGAAGTGGAATTGCCAGTGTTCTGTCATCTTTGAGAATTATGAATTTATGTCCTAGCCCCTTCTTCTACTTTATTTTTGTGTGTGTGTCTCTGTAATCAGAGGACACTATATGTTCCTGTTGTGGAGGAATCATCCTGGATTGCTTGTACTTCCTTTTTGCTTTGTTACGGAGTTTTCCAGGTTCTGCCTTCCAGAGCCAGAGCACAGGCCGTGGCCATTTCTGTCTGATGTTTTTATGTGGGATTAAGGATCTGAACTCAAGACCTTCTGCTTTTGAGGCAGATTCTTAGTCCTCAAGCCATCTCTCCAGCCCCCTAGCTCCTTATTCTAAACCTAGTTTTGAAGTTCAAGTGATGATTTTTTTTTTTTAAAAATTAAACTTTATTCATTCCGTGTGTGTGTGTGTGTGTGTGTGTGTGTGTGTGTGTGTGTGTGTGTATCAGAGGACACTATGTGTCCTTGTGAAGGACCAAGGGTGACTTTGGGAATCATTCTGGATTGCTTCTACCTCCATTTTGCTTTGCTCTGGGATTTACCAGTCTCCAGCCATCACCATTACCGCCTGGTGTTTTTACATGGGACGGGGATCTGAACTCAGAACCTTCTGCTTGAGAGACAGAATCTTAACCCCTCAGACATCTCTTCAGCCCTCAAGTGATGAATTTTGAATCAGCTCTTTTCACTGAGATTTTTAGCGTATTTTGTTGGGTCCCGTGCGGCATAGTGGGAATAGGGTGTGCTCTGGTCTGGGTCATAGTGATGAGAGCTCATTGTCTTGGCTCTTCTCATCCTCCTTTTGTCTCTCCAAGTGTTTACAAAGTACCCTGAAGGATACTTCACAAATCATTGAAGGTGCTCACAGGGCCTTAGAAAAGAAGGTTGATGCTTGCCTCCTGGGTGATCAGAGAAGGTTCTTGTATTTGATTCTGTTCTTTTCCTTGCACAGTTCTAAATTTATCTTCCTGAAGTCCCTATGGTAGTGTTTGCCCCTAAGTGTTAATGTATCATCACTGCTTGTCTATAGCTATGTTCCTAGTTCATATAGAGATGTTAGAGGTAACATTTCTCTGCGCTGTGAAATGCACATAAAACCTCTGCTAAAATGTGACAATGGAATCTGCATATCAGATGGCTTGGTGAATGTGAACAAACTTTAAACTTTGTAGGCTGTGTTTCTTGGGGTTTTGGTGCTGGATACCAAATCCAGGACCTTGTGTATACTGAAAAAGCTTTTTCCACTGAGCTATGCAACCAGCCATAAGTTCTATGAATTATAAGTTAAAGTTTATTTTTACTTGACTATTGTCTAAGGTACAGACATGACTGTGATTTCAGAAGTTTTTATATTAATACCAGTTTCTCTTCCTGGTTTCACCTTTCATTGAGAAGTCCTGCCTTCTTTGTCCTGGCTTGTTAGTTTCTCAGTCTTTGCTGATTTTTTATGGTCTTGACACTTTGAGGTGCTCTGGTTTTTGAACCATTTCAATTTGACTTTTTTTTTTTTTCCGGCAATGAGATTACCCTCATTAGGAAAGACCTGTCGTTTCCCTCTCAGGAAATGATACCTAGCAAGTGCAATGCCACACCCCACAGAGTAAAGTCAAGCTTGGTCTCTTGGTTGAAGTCACATGTTCTAGCATTCTCCACTACAAAGCCATTTTTTTTTTCTTCTTTACCTATTCTTTGGAAGTGAATTACTATCTTACCCACATTCAAAAAAGGAGGCTTCACCTGCAACATTGTTAGTAATTTTTCAGTAGGAATGATTTATTTCTATTTCTCTTATTCCCACAGTTTATTTCCATGTCAATGTGAATTCTTGAATATTTGCTTGATGCTGGGTTGAAATCTAGGACTACATTTGATGTTGTTAATTGTCCACGATTAACCATCTCTCAGGAGCTCATTTGGGTCAACTTTCTTTTCTGTGTTGCAGACAAAAGAGTTTTCTATTTTTCTCAATAGAATGTATTCTGAAGAACTTAGATCTATCAACCTTCTAAAAGAAAGAAATGCCTACTGAGAGATTTCCTCAAATAAACAAACATCTACCTTTGTTTAGGGGGAAACTGTTGATTGGATCATGAAAATGTAAACGTTCTGGCTGGGTGTGGTAGTGCACATCTGACATCAGTGCTGGGAAAGCAGAGGGAGGACAATCAATGAGAATAATAGGCCAGCCTGTTCTATGTAGCAAGTTCTAAGCCATCCAGAATTAAATACATAATGATACTATGTCTGAAAAAGAAAAGAGAATTTAAAAAAAAAATTTCCAATTAATTTCTTATAACTTTATAAGATCTTGTGCAGGATGATTAAAAGAACAAACCTCTTTTCCTAGGATCTATTTTTTTTTTTCTGTTGAGAGAAAAATAAATGAGCCTGTGGTCTGGTATGATAGTTGAGGGCACCCGAAAATTTGGCAAGGCAGGGTCAAGAGGGTCACAAGTTCAAGGCCAGTCTGCCCTGTAGAATAATAAGACAATAACAGCTAAAAAGAAAGAAAACAAGAAAATTGAAAAAAAAAAACAAATAATACATAGAATTTTTGTTAGCTGATTAAACTTCAATTTAGACAAATTCAAGATGTTATTAAAAAGAACTTATTTCATTTCATTTGTATAAAAGCTCAGTTTTCATAGATGAAAAGTGATATTTGGCATATATGATTTCTTTAATATTAATATCCATTTAAATAGGTATCTTTAGGCAATAATTTTCAGTATTTTCAGTATGCATGTATATTAGTAAAAACAGCTAATAAATGCTGATCCTGCTGCTTCGTATCAGATCAAGATTAACAACTTGATTAATGAACTGAGTTGTGGGCTTTACTTTGTCTTTCACACAAGGGAAAAGGAGCTATTTGATTTAAGAAACAATTCACAAATGACTTACACATTTTAAACAAACACTGAAATTACTGTTCACACCCCCCCAAAAAAGTACAAAAAACAGGCCATGCGGTTGGTTCATGTCTATAATTTCCAGCAATGTGGGGCCGAAAGGCTGTGAAGCAGCATTATCGTGAATTCCAAACTAGCCTGGGTTAAGCAGGCTACCCATGAGACCCTGTATTTGTGTGTGTGTGTGTGTGTGTGTGCGCGCGCGCGCGCGCGCGCATGTGCGCACGAGTGTGTGAGAGAGAGAGAGAGAATACTCAAGTGTGAAGGTCAGAGGACATCTTTCAGAAGTCATTTCTTTACTTCACCATGTGGACTTTTGGGGATTGAACTCTACTTTGGCAGGCAGGAGCCTGGTAAGATGGGTTTATCTTACCAATTCAAGACCCTGTATTTTAAAACACAGAATTAGAGGGTTTTAAATAAGTTCTTGCTTTATAGTTTAAGCTGTTCATTGTTTCATGCCCCATGACGATCAGGTATCTTTAAAAAATTCTTACACAGAAAAATAAAACAATAAAAATTCTTGTGTATTGTAGGTGTAATGGTTGACACTTATAACCCCATTAATCAGAGTAATAAACTAGAGGCTCTTGATGAGTTCAGGCCACACCTTAGTGAAACACTCACCATCACTGTCCCCCCAAATATCCCATGTTCATAAAACTTTTATGACAGCATATGTCAAAAAACTGTTACACATCTGACTAGAAAGGTAATTTTGTGAGTGTTCACATTTAAAACCTTAAGAATTATCTTTGCATTTTACTTTGCTTGTATGTTTCTAAGATTCTTTTCCTGCCAGCAGTTAGGAGCCCACAGCTTCATTGTTAAACACTAACACTCCACTGGATACCACTGAGATTATGAAGCAGGTGTGAGAAGGCTAAACTTTTAACTACTTGTTAATAAACTCCCTGAGGGAACATAGTGTGGATTTATAAAATTTGAACACCACAAAGGTAACTGTAAGTATAATCTGATGGGCCGCATATAGGAAGAGGAGCTGACCATTAGCTGGCCAACCCAGGTTTGATTGCCTTGGAAGATACAAGGTGCTTGACTGTCTTCATGAGCTAATCATGATGTGATTATCACCTTTTCATTTCCAGTAAGTATCAGGTCAGGAATTAATTTCAATGGCATGGCTTGTATCCATCTCTGCCTGTATCTGTTATGCAGGGCTCTCCTTAGTTGTCCAGTTGTTCCTTCAACTCAGTAGTAAAACTGCCTGTTTGTGGACTTGAGTTTTGAGTGAGGGGCAATTTTTTTGAGAAAGTGACAGCGCAGTTGCCTACACTGAATTTATACAACCGTGATAGTTGATTTTCTTACATTCATCTGTGTCCTAGGAGAAACTTTAATGCAGAGTGTGATAAGGTTGAGAGCTAAGTTGTAGTCAGTTCATAAGTCATATTTTATTTTCTTTTTTTAATACTTTATTTATTTTGTGTGTGTGTGTGTCAGAGGACACTGTGTGACCCTGTAGAAGGCCAAGGGTGATTTCCGGAATCATCTTAGATTGCTTCTACCTCCCCTGGCTTCTCTGTGGATTTCCCAGGCTCCGCCCACCAAGGCTGGAAATTCAGGCCAAGGCCTTTTCCGCCTGTGTGTTTTTTGTTTTGTTTTGTTTTGTTTTTTATGTGGGACCTGGGGTCTGAACTCAGGACCTTCCACGTGCAAGACAGAGTATTAACCCCGAGCCATCTCCCCAGTCCTGTAAGCCATATTTTAGACACGAATATGTGGCTGGAGAGATGATTCAGTGGTAAAAATGTCTGCCTGACACAAAATTGAGGATCTGAATTCAGATGCCCAACCCTACCACAGAACATGGTGAGGCATGGCCATCCAGGGCTATACCACCGAAGCAGGTTGCTAAAGACCTTCAGATCCCTGCAGTTTGCCAGCTAGATAGTTTAGCTAATTGGTAAGTTCAGAATTCAATAAGAGCCCTATCTGAAGTAAAACTTGAAGTGGTAGGTGAGGAAATCCCAATGTTAACCTTTGACTTCTCTATTCACACCCACATATATGAATACCAAAAATACAAATAATGTCTTTACACCAAAAATACAAATATTTCTTTACTATTAACACAAACCAAATAAACCAGTTATTTTAGTAATTTTGAAAATTTTTTTTTATTTGTATCAATTGGGGCCTAGAGAGAGAGAGAGAAGGAACTGTGTTTGAATCCTGGAACCCACATGCCAAGCAGAAAATGTGGTGACCTACACTTGACTCTGGAAGATGGAACCTCAGAGATCCCAGAGTAAAGCAAAAAAGGAGGTAGAGCAATCCAAGATGATTTCTGAAGTCACCCTTGGGCCTCCATAGGTACACATAGTGCTCTCTGATCATACACACACACACACACACACACACACACACACACACACACACACACACACAACATAAATAAAAACATTTGTTCTAATTGTCAAATTGTTTTTTTTCCTTTTTCATATTGTGTGAGATATATGTATGTGTGTTTGCATGTGGGTAGGCAAATATGTGTGCAGAGGCCCAAGTAGGATATCTGGAATAATTCTTGATCACTCTTCCACATTATCGTTTTGATTGTGGGTTTATTTATTGTGTGTGCGTGTGTATATATATCTATATATCTCTATCTGAGATGTATCTATCTACCTATCTACCTATCTATGTGTCTGTCTATCATCTATCAGAGTGCACTGTGTGTCCCTGTGGAGGACCAAGGGTGATGTTATGAACTATCCTGGATTGCTTCTACCTCCTTGCTTCGCTCTGGGATTTCTCAGGCTCCGCCTACCAGGGTTGGAAGTGCAGATCACCGTTGTTTCCCCCTGGTGATTTTTTAACGTGGGACCTGGCCATGTCTCCAGCCCTTGAGAGTGGATTTCTAACCTTAAGTTCACAGACAGTAGTCTGGCTATAGAGCTTGCTCTAGGGGTTCCCATGCTAGGATTACTTGTGGGCATCACACTCCTTGCATTTTACTTGGGATTTCAGGACTTGAACTCCTGTCCTTTTTCTTTCTTGTAGGGCAAGCACTTTAACTGCTAAGCCATCTTCCAGGAAAATCTGTTAAAGCAAGTTTAGAATTGGCCTTATGAAAAAAGACTGAAGCCATTTCCATTTATATTTTTATCCCTGTTTCTCATTTAAATGTACTCGCACATAGTGGGAAAAGGTTTTTTTTGTTTGTTTGAGTGGGAACCTGTCTTTGTACAGTCAGCCCTAGTAAGATGAGAGAGTTTGGTTTTAGAGCCTTCATGGATACCAAAATCCCAGATGGCTCCATGCTGGGCCATTTGCTTATAAATATGTGCATATTCCCAGTCTTTGAATTATCTCTACAAGATTTATGATAGAGTACAGTGTGAATATTATGCAAGAAGTTCTCACACTCATTTTTTTTGTTTGTTTGTTTGAAACAGGATCTTAGTGTACAATCCAGACTCACCTCAACACTTGGGATAATCCTCCTGCCTCAGCCTCCTAAGTGCTGTAATTACAGGCATGCACCACCATATCTGAGCTGTTTATTGTCCTTGTTTAATTGTTTAGGGTATAATGACAAGGAAAAACAAAAATATCCCATATGTGATCAGAATAAATCCATTCTTCCTCCTGAATATTTATTACCAGTTGCTTGAATTTACAGACCTGGAACCATGGATATGGCTGGCTGGAACCATGGATATGGCTGGCTGGCTGGCTAATGCTAGTCTAATCCCTCTTTAACTCTGTTTGCGCATGTTCAAGGTAGCCATAGGGTTTAGAGATGTACTTGGTGGTATAGCTTTTGTCTGGCATTTGTGAGGACTTTAGTTTGATCCCCAGTACCACAAACGATCCATCAAATGGGATAACATTTGACAACATGAAAAGTTGTGTGTGGAAATGAATATTGATGTAACTTGCTAATAAGACAGTTAACTGGCACGTTGATTTTGTTTGCTGTTGTGTGGCATGTTGACTTTGTGTTGGTACTGCTTATTGGTTTAATGGTTTTGTTATAAATTATTTGCAACTTATACTAGAATTTTAGGATTTTTTTTGTCTTACCGATTTTTAAGGTTTTTAATAGTTATTAGAATAACTTTTAACATCAAAAGAGTGTTGTTATAACTTGATCCAATCAAAGGAATGGATAAAGATGGGTTTGAGTTGAGACGGCAACTATGCATGTCAGACAACATTTATGTGGCTCCTGCCTGTGTACTATAAACTTTCAATGCATTGACTATGAATGCCAGCTATGTGGGAAATGAAGATTTGGATTCTTTTCAAGATGTTTTAAACTTTTAGGTATTTGAAAAATTAAGTTTTTAGAGACTATAACTTTGTCTTCTTTTTTTCTTTGTAGTGTTTGAAAGATGTATGGTGATCCTGAAATGATCAGACACAAGAAAACTTCTAGCAATTTCAGGGGACGTTTGTCTACACTCAGGCTGCAGTATTTTCAGCCAACATGCTTGGACAGCGGGCCTGGGCCTTATCTTTTGGTGGAGTGAAAAAAATGGAGCCAGTGAAGCCAAATCTTAATAGCAAGCAGCATGTACCTACCTGGCTCCTTGCTGAGTGCAAATAGGTGTTTAAAATGTGAATTTGAAATCCAATGTCTTGCTTCCAGCTAAAGTAGCATCAGGTGTTTTTCCAAGTTTAAGTCTTCGATTAAAAAATAACTCCACTAGTGTCTACCATCTCTACATTTAATTGTTATGGAAGTTTCATTTTTGTGTATTTCCCATCTGTCTTCTGTTATGCCTGCTTGCGGAGTAATTTAAACATAAGGTCTTAGAATACTTAAATCCCAGAGTAAGAATAAAACTAATATTTTCCCAGTATTAGTTTTCTCCAATAAGCCATCACAATGCCTTATATTTAAAAAATAAGTTTTTTTTTTTTTTTTTTTAAATCTCTGAGGCAGGCTGAGTTTGCAGCTAGTAGTAGAGCTTGTCTCTAGAATGCTGACCCGGGTTCTGTTTCCAGCACCCCCTCTCACCCATACACATATACCTGAAGGTGATTTAGAAGAAAGCATTTCCTCACTACAACACACTCCTAATTAGAGGGTTTGGAGCTTTTTGTCAGCAGGCACCAGCTGTAAATAAGAATAAAGTAGGGGCCAAAATTCAAAACCAAAAATGAAGCAGCTACATATAGTTAGTAATTTCTAGTTTAAGCTGTAACTGAATGTTGTGGCCTCATATGTATTATTTTATATTGTACTTTTTTCATTGTCGATGGTTTGAACTTTAAGAGATTCCCTAGTTTTTAAATACCACAAAAATAAGACTATTTGAACAGTGTATTCTAGAAAGCAATATACTAACCGAAGTAAATGCTTGTATATATTGAGATAGCCTTAACATTTTTCTCTAATGCCTTACCTGTCAAAACAATTAAACTTTTAACAGCATAGGACTATAGTCAGCATGCTAGTGAGGTGAACATGGATGCAGTTAGAGCAGGTTGAGATGCTGTCAGTAGCACTGTGTGTTTAGCTCTGTTCATGCTACAAAAGTGCAATATTAGACACTAGTTAGCTAGTACTGCTGCCTCGTGTGACTCCAAAGGGGAGAGAAAATTGATTAAATGCACATACTTCTTTGTTACTCATGTTGTCCTTTGCTTGGATGCAATGCCATGCAGATTTTTGTGGCTGCTATTTTTTATTTCCTTTAACACCCTGAGTGGAGAGCCAGATATTACCCTCCATACATGAGCAACAGTGGCCCTTCACCTGCAATAAGAAGACAGAAGGAAAAAAAATTGAAGATTTATTAGAACTGGCATTCAAGATCAGAAAAGTTTATTGTACTTGATGCCTTAAGATGCTCTCTGCCCAGCTCTGAAAGACTAAAATAGGCAGTAATACTTATTACAATACTACTGACTTTTTGTAGAATTGTTACATTTGATAATAAAACTTGCCTGCTTAATCTCAATGTTTGCATCTTTTTTGTTTTTTAGACGTCATGGTAATAGTGGAAATGGGTAGGTGATACGGCATTTTTTTTCTGAGTTTATCATATACTGTTTTAAAACACTCAATATTCTTGAGTATAAATCACTGCAGTTTTGATTTTGAACACTTCAAGAGTTATGATATGTATTTGGTTCTTTGTGTGTATACAGCACTTGTGTGTGCAGTAAACATACATGTGGAGGCCAGGGACTGACAATGGGTATCTTCCTCTGTTGTGCTCCAACCAGGTCCCTTACTAAACCTGGATTAGATTGGCTAACCACCTCTCTACTGCTTACATTACAGATGTAGTTGTAGTTCTCAGCTTTTTACGTAGGTCCTTATCCTTGTGCAGCAAGCACTTCATTGACTAAACCATCTCCCCAGCCACAGTCCTTCCATCTTATTACCAAATCCTAATGATTAACAGTATGAAAGCAAATTGGACATCATGGTTACAATCCAGACAGGAGACTGCAGTGTGGAAGTAGGCCAGCCTGAGGTTCAAAGTAAGTCACTGATCAGAAACAAATGCAGGCAATATGAAAACCTACTGAAGCCACAAAATTAGCAAGATCGTGGGATTTGAATGCTTCTGAATTCCACATTCCTGATTGACCCACATTGTTTCTGCTGATGCCGAGTTAACTAATGTTCTCTCAGCTAAATTCTGCCCATTCCTTAGGAACTACGTAAAGTATAACTGACTCCTAAATTTGAAAACATGCACATTCAGTACAGCTCAGGTATATTGGTAATTTAAAGCATAACATCACAGGCAGAAATATACCTGTATATATTTCTGGGTCTGGCACATTCTTGTTCACTTCGTTCCTGTGAAGCATTTGTTGAATGGCTCACCTGTAAAATCTTTTTGCTCCTTGTCCTTGTCCGTATCATTTTCAAAACTGCAAATGGCTGGTACTTCAGTTTTAGGTCTTGTCACTGCGAGGAGGCAGCAGAGGTAGCAAGCCCAGGTGCTTTCCTAGTCCCTCCTGGCCTTGCTATCTGACAGGCCATTAAAGTAGTCCATTCTCCACCTTCAACAGAATGAGTTCTGGACTGCATAGAGTTTCTGGGATCCATCTTGCTGTACTGCACCTGTGGAGCTACTCCATGCAGTTGAAAAGACATGGGGTTGAGTGGAAGTGAATGGTGTAAGAGAGAACAAAAATGAAAAGAAACCTTCAAGTCCCATCTCTTGGGTTTATAGTCTTTCCCCAGGAATTGTTTTGGGAAATAAGGGAGGATAAACTCAGGCTGGTCCTAAATGGCCCTGCATAGTTAGGAGGCTAGTGTGACTTTTCTTGCCTACTTTATGCTAGATGCGTATCATGAATATAATCTTGAGATTCACAATAAACAAATATAAAGAAATGTATTACAGGTAAAATTTAATGTGATTCTGTAAAGTTTTAGTAACTTTTATAATCTTAAGACAGGAGTATTGCTCAATATTAAGATGTTTCCTGGGGCTGAAGAGGCGGTTCAGGGGTTAAGCCTCTGCCTTGCAGGCGGAAGGTCCTGAGTTGGGATCCTAGACCCCATGCATAGAGGGCGGGCAGAAGCAGGGGTGGCCTGTGCTTCTGGTCCTGGTAGGGCGGAGCCTGTGAATTCCAGGGCAGAGTAAACAATGGAGGAGGTGGAGGCGGTCCATGGTGGTTTCCGAATTCGTCCGTGGTTCTACACACACACACACACACACACACACACACACACACACACACACACAACTGAATAAATAAAAATGTCTACTCAACATTCATAATGACCTAAGTTTATCAATTTAAAAATATGTTAGTCCAAATACTAACATTTATGCTGAAATTCACATTTATTCAATCACTTTTATAATGAAATACAGATTTATATGCTTCCTCTTAAGAAATTACCTAAACACTTTGGTTACTCCTGCCATCTACTGGACACACAATGCTACTGTTTTTTTCAGGATCAAATTCTTAGCCTGAATATAGATCTAGTAGAGGTGACTGGGCAGTACTGGGAATTGAATCCAGGACCTTATGCTTATTCTGTAAATGGGTTTGAACAAGTTAGCAAAGATTAAAACAAAAACAAAGACCGAGGAGATGGCTTCGTTGGTAAAGTACTTGCTGTGCCAGCTGCTTGCATAAACCTGACACTGAAAACCAGCCACCTCAACAACAGCTTTATTTCCCCATGTTCAGCAACCAAAGCATTTGGTGTCTTCAGCATTGGATTCTTACCATCCAATTCTGATATGCAAACAACGGCAGCAACCTTAGCCTTTATGGCTTATGGGGCCTAAAGGTGCAATTTAGTCTACTGTATCCCTTGCTGTTCATAACCATCACTTCTCAACTCAACTTTGCTTCTGTCCTGATACTGCCAACTGTGACAAGTTATTTTCTATTCACTCCAGATAGGGATTCCAAGCAGACTAAGTAATGATTATACCAATGTCTAACTTGGTGAGTTTGTTGGGGTTATTTACAGGATTATGCCAGAGAGTTTCCAGAATTGGAGCTTCTGGTTTCTGTGAGACAGGTGCTTTTTTTTCAGTGATGCAGCTATTTTTGAGTTGTCCCTGTTCCTGTAACCTACCTATAAGTTGTCCTGTATCCTGTGTGGATGCAGATAAAGAACAGGATAAAGAGAAGTGGAGCTTGATCTTACGTCCCATGATGCCTCAATTCCAGGAGGAAGTACCAGGACCAAAGTTGTCACATGTAAGTCCCTTGGGCCCCACCTCCCTCTAACCTCAGTTTTTTATATTGTTATTATTTAATAAGTAAAAAGATTGGGCTGTTAGGCCACAAAATTGCCCTGTGGAAGGCAACAGCCAAGCATTATTATCCTATCTAGTATCTTAACTGGTCTTTTAAGTTCAGAGAAACTTTCTCTCTAAACTAAGACCCTTTTCCTCTAAAGTCTATATATGTTAGCCATTTCCTTCATTTTGTGGGTGACTATTACATCCCCTACACTAGTTTCTCCCACATTGAATGGACAATTTAAACTGATCTGAACAACAACAAAATAAACCAAAAGTGTAAGAATTAAAACATCTTCAAATCACAGAATGATTTTCATATATAAAACAATTTGTCAGGTTGGCCTTTTTAAGCCATGTTCACAGTTAGTAAAAAAAAAAAAAAAGGCTTGTCTTACAATAAATTACAATGATTAGGGGATATTTCTCTTTCTCGTATGGGGTTTTAGGCTTAGGTCACCCACCTCTGAGTAAAGCAGAAGAAAATGAAAGAAAGAGAGAGAGAGAAGAAAGAAAAAGAAAAGAAAGAGAAAGAAAGAAGGAAAGAATGAGAAAGAAAGAAAAAGAAAGAAAGAAAGAAAGAAAGAGAAAAAAAGAAAAAAAGAAAGGAAGAAGAAAAAAAGAAAGGAAGAAAGGAAGGGAGGAAGGGAGGAAGAAAGAAAAAGAAAGGGAGGGAGGGAGGCAGGAAGGAAAGAAGGAAGGAAGGAAGGAAGAAAGGAAGAAAGGAAGAAAGGACGAACAAACAGTGCATGTGTTAAAGTTTCTGCAAAGCCAAATGACAAATTCGTGATCATGGAAAGTTAAAACGTTGCAGAAAAAAAATATCTTGAACTTAAGTCCCTTTGAAACAGTTGGTTGCGTACTCTTGGATGTGAACTAATATCCTTGTGACTATCAAAACTTGAAAATGTATGCTCAATAAGCCACCAAAAGCTAAGAATGTCACCAGATAGCATGTACAAATTGTAACGGCGCTCGCTGTCCCTTCCTTTGCTGAAACATACCTACCTAAGGCCTTCCACCAAAGGATTTGGTACTTAATGACTTTGTTCTGTAACTAATAAAGTCCCATCCCTTCCACTGTGAAACAGTATTTTGGGGGAAAATGAATCTGTGTTCCTGGGCCAGGATCATTTAAATTTGGCTCCAGAATAAACTACCCACCATCCTCTATGAAGTGAGGACTGTGTTGTTTTGCCAGGATGCTATGAAGAAGACCTTACTACTTGTCACTACAGGGAGCCCAGCAAGAACTTACAACTTCCGCTCTGAAATCCTCCTGGAGGGCAGGAGCGGACGGCAAGCGTCCAGCGCCCTGGGCTCCAGGTCTAGCTTTGACGAGCGGTGACTTGTGGACGGATGCTGGCGCTCAGGGTGTTTTTGTTTTGTTGTTTTGAACAATGGGGGGTTTGGGCTGGATCTGGCAGGCATGGCTGACTGCAGTCTCTTGATTTCCTGAGCCCGATCATAACGTCACGGAAGACACGCTAGGGCTCCCGCTTTCTTTTTGGTGGGGGTCACGCAGGAGCCCGGCTGTGGCGGGGCCCAAGGCGCCCCTCGTACCGCTAGCAGCCAGGCGCGGACCAGGCCGCGGCGCCGCGCCTCCTTCCGGCCCGCGCAGGCCCGGGCGCCTCGGCCAAACGCTCCGGCCGCCCTCGCGCTCCCTGCACTCTGGTTCCCTCGCGGCTCGGGCGGGGACTCAGTTGGCGGTAACACCGGAGGGGGCCGGGTCAGGAAGTGGGGGCGCGGCGCGGGGAGCTGGCCGGCGCGGCCGTGGGGATTGGCGTCGTGGAGGCAGGCAGACCCCGGTCCCCGCGGGAGGCCGAGGATCACCGGGCCTCCGCGGAGACCATGGCGGAGGAAGAAGGTGACGGCTCCGGGGCTCCGCGCGGCGCCTGCGGTCTGCAGGCTGGGGAACCGGGCCGGGGCGCCGGGGCCCGGGCTGCGGCCCGCGGAGGGGCGGGGAGGAGCGCCGCGGGGGCGTGTGGACACGTCCTGCGGGGGCCGAGGGAAGGGCCCAAAGTTTTGTGTCCCGAAGTCCGAAGCGAAAGTGGAGCTTCAAGTTGGAGACTCGGCTGGAGGAAGGCTGTGGGGGGAGTGGACGGGCCGAGGCTTGGGAGTCGGTGGGCAGTGGCAGGAGGGCAGGTTTGGTAGGTGCTTCTCGGCGGCTCCAGAAAGGTTTGTGGTGCTAACGAACGGAAGTTCTGGGTGAGCGGGAACGCGGGCCCCCCAGATTCACAGAGGCGAGGATCTGGGGTAGGCGTGCTCAGGCGCACTAAGGGGGCCATGAAGGCCACCAGGCTCATTTTACAGGATTCTGGCCAATGGCAGAGGCGGGTTAGGGGGAGATAGAGGCCGAGGACTTTCAGGGTGAAATCTAGAGAGCAATGCAGTTGTCCAAAACATGGATTCAATTAGAGGTATTCATCCGCAGAAGACGATAAATGGCAAGTTGGAAGAAGCTCGGCCAGTTATAAATAGTGGCTGGAAGTGTGCATGACACACCAGCTTCTGATCAGGCATGCAGGACTGAGCAGTTAGATGTTGTACCCAGCTGAAAAACGAGTTTTTACCGTATCGAGCGGAATCGTGATTGTCAAATTTAGATGTAAGCTTTTGCAAGAATGGAGTTTGAAGACTTTAATGGAAAGTAATTAAAAAGGGATTATTAGAAGTTTTTGCTGAGGTTTGCTGTCCTCTCCTTAAGGCTTAGGCTTTCTTTATACCTCCTCTTCTTGGACTTCTCCATGTTAAAACGAATCTGTATTTAAGACACTGTCTAAAACCAAGACTTGCTTCAAAATCAAGTCATTGGTAAGGAAGAATGTAATTCCTTGTATTTCTTTTGTTTTTTTACCGTGGTTGCCATGTGTTATCATTTGAAATATATTTAAAAACTTTTTCTGAGTAGCTGCAATTCTATGGGCCCATTCCTACAAGCACATTCATGTTTAAGTTAAAAAACGGAGAAAAAACTGAATGCTGCAAATACTGATACTCTTTAATAGTATTTAGTCATGCAAAACATCATTTAGGATATAATATGTCCAATTAATTGCTGCAAAACATGAAGTTGATTGAAAGATTGTACCATTGCATAAAATTTATTTGTAGATAAACTGATTTTTGGTTATGGAATTGTAGGTAATCAAAAACAAGTATGTGCTATTGGGAGCAATTATTAGGTTGCAAGTTATTAAAATGCAGTTTTATCAAACAAATATTTAATTCCATAACGAGATCACTACTCTTTTAGGTGCTGATCTACAGTAGTCAGTAATGAATGAATAATTAAACTCATTTCTTGTATTAATGTTAGTGATGATAATGTTTATAGCAAACACTTCCATGTCAGGCATTATTCTGAGTACTTTGCATTTATTTGACATCCTGTTCTTTTTTTTTCAAAATGCACATCGCCTCGTATCTATTTCGTGTTAAATTAGGCTATTCTGTATGTTTTATTTGAATTCAGACACTGTTTTCATCTCTTATTATTCACTACACTTGGATCCTTTTCATTGTAGAGGCCAGAGTGCTTGCGGTTATACTTCTTGTAACATAGTGCAAAGAAAGAAAACCCATACTTTCATTAAACTTTTTCCTGGAAATTACTTCATAGTCTGGATAGACATGTGCAAGCCTATTTGTAGCCCTTCTATTTCATGTGATCACTGGACTATAAATTGAAAAAGATTATTTTTGTGAATATGTGATCATCTTCAGTGAGATTTCTATGAATGATCACTTGATCATGTCTTTTTGTGGTTGTGCAGTTTGATATCTCAAGCTCAGGGCTTAAGAACTTTACTACCTAATTGCATCCCCCACCATTGACTTTGTCTTTGAATTGTGAGTTACATGACCAATATGAAGGATATAAGAAGAAATTTGCATCCATTTAGGTTTATTTCTCGGTGCCAGGCAAAAAGTTTTAGGAACAAAAGTGAAGAACTGGCCAAAATAGGTGTTGTCTTTCATAGGTTTTACTTTTTGTTGCCACAGTTTAGTGTCAGTAAAGTTGACAAGTCTTATAATCAGTGCTCTTTTCTTGAAAAATTTATTAGATATATCTGAAAATGCATAGCATCTTAAAATCAAGAAAATAAATATTATTGATTGCTTGAAGTGTCTTTGGTCATTGATAATACAGATTCTTGAGAAATGGCTGTAAGAGGTGTATACTCCGTAAGTTATTTTGAATCTCTGCAAAGTTTTTGTATAAATTATACTTTTATATATAAAACCCATGTCTGTTCACAAAGGGATTATTTTAATTGTAGTCCCTTTAAAATTATGTATTTGAGGAGGACTTTATTTTAATTTTGTGTGATTTAGAGAGTGCAGTGGAGTGGGGTGGGGGTTCACATGCTGGCATGCTTGAGGTAGAGGATATCTTTTGGGAGTCCTTCTAATATGTGGGTTCAGAGATTTAAGTTAGATTATCTGGTTTGCATAGCAAATGCTTTTATCTGCTGAGCCTTTTGCCAGCCCATGAAAAATTATTTTAAAGGAAAATGATAGTTTTGTGTAAAAGCACTTTTTTTTAGAAGGATTAGGAAGGATAGATAGGATTCTGGGGATTAAAAACCAGGGCTTTGAGCATGTTAAACATACATTCTACTACTAAACCATACTCTTATCCCCAGTAAGAACACTGTTCAGTTCCAAATTTATCTTCATCTTGGATATTAATTTAAAAAAATTTTTTAGAGAAAGTGGGTCCTTGTATAGGTGAGAAATCAGAGCACAGTTTTTTTTTAACTTTTTTTTTATTATTATTATTTCTGCTCATACAAACTTAACAGGTACACTGGTCCCCTCCCTTCCTCCACCTTCCCCCGACCCCGCCTACTCTCCCCTCCCCTTTCCCCTCCCTCCCCATCCTCCAGTGCCAACCCCCCCCCCCCAAGTCCCTGGAGCATCCTTTAATGTGCATGCCAAACTCTCCTCTGAGTCCTCCTCTCTTTTGAGGTGCAAGGACCCAGGTGTATTTCCCAGAACCCTTTCCTGTGTTCCCCTTAAGCTTAGGAACACGACTGTGACTGTCAGTCCCTAGCCTCCAAGGATCCTAGTGCCTTTAGTCCAAGAGCACAGCTTTTTGATGTTAATTTTTAAACTTACGGTGAAGACCTACCTAGCTCATCAGTTATATATACAGTTATTACTTATCTCAATGGATTTAAGTTGATTTCTGAAAATATCCAATTAATTTTAAGCCCAGCACTATCAATATATTTAATTATGCAAATGTAATTACTAAATGAACTTCTTGTGGTTATATTTTCTCCTTGTACTCTTTTTAAATAAAATTGAAGTTAATAACTTTTTTGAATATTTTATTTGACTTTAAATAAATGCTCATTCTTTTTGACTGCTTGTAATTTTTTTTTTTCTGCTCATACAAACATAATAGGAGCCCCTGTCCCCTCCCTCCCTCCCTCCCTCCCTCCACTCTTCCCTGGATCTCCCTATTCCCTCCCCACTTTGGACTGCTTGTAATTTTTGATTGTCCCAGAAAAAGAAAAAATTAAAATAGCATTATAGAAAAGGAACATATAATATTTATTAATTAACCCAGATTACATGTAACAATGCTTAAAATCCAAGACACAGCCTTTCTGGTGATAATATTTTTTCGCGGCTATATTACTTACCACAACTGTAAAATGTGGATCTGTAGAAATGGGTAAAAGTTATGGTGCTCAGAATCAGTTGAATGAATCTACTAAGTGTACAGTTTCACTGTTGTTTTACTATTCTAGTGTTGAAAGATATTTCAGCAGACATGAATTTGTTCTGAAATGGTTTAAAAATACATTTATTTTTCATTTTTCATAATAAACCATTCACTTGATCAGTGGATTCATTTCTCCTTTACAGATTCCTTTATTTAGTTTTACATTTTATAGCCTTAAGTTGTAGCTAAGAGAAAAGAAGAAAGGTCAGTTCTTGTACCACGTTACTAACTTGACAATGAAACTCTACAACCTTATATTATGGTCATTTCTTCTACAAGATAATTCTAGAAGTGAAAACGGTATATAGAAAATTCCTGTTTTAGATTTTTAATTTTATTTTTCCATTTTTATGTGTATGTATGTTTGTGCGTGTATGTGCCGTGTGTGTGTGTGAAAGACCATATGTGAGCATTCATGTGGAGGCCTGAAGTTGATGTTAGGAATCATCCTTGATCTATCACTCTGTCGCCTTATTCCTTTTGAGACAGGATCTCCGGACAACACCAGAGTTCACTGATAGAACTAGTCTGGGTAACCAGCTTGCTCCTACTTCTGAGGCTGGAGTACAGTTGGTCTTCCGCATCTACTCAACATTTACATGAAACTCTGGTCCTCTTGCTTGTGCAGTAGGTGCTTTAATCTCTGAGGCATCTCCCCAGCCCCCTCCCTCTTTCTTTGAAATAAAATATTTGAGACAGAGAGAGAGAGGAGGGGGAAGACGGGGAACACTGAGAATAACTCTTTTGGAAGATGCTTCTTTCCTTTTATTATTTGTGCTGCAGGGATTGAACTCAGGTAGCCAGGTTTGTACATAACTGCCTTTACCCACTGAGCAATCTCACTGTCTCAGTTACTCTTCTGCTGCTGTGAGACAACACTCAGACATAACTTAAGGGGAGAAAGGGTGATTTATTTGGCTTACAGTTCCACAGGAAATACAGTCCTTTGTGGTGGGAAAGACATGACCAGCTGGCAGAAGCTGGAGGCAGCTTAAGTCACTGCAGACATCCTGGCGGCTGAAAGAGCTAGCTGCCAACTCTTAAGAGCCCTTTGCTAGTGGAGCAGGGCTAACCAACCTCAAAGCTCACCTCTTGTGACATGCTTTCTTCCAGCAAGACTACATCTCCTGAAGTTGTCAGCACCTTCCAAACACTGACAACAGTGAATGATTCAAACATATGAGCCTGTGGAGGACAACTCGCATTTCAAAACATAACACTTGACCCCATTTTATTTTTTCCTTTACAGAAATATTATAATTTTCTTGTTTAAGTTTCTAGAAATAGTTTACACATGTATTTTCAGAATAAACTCTTAAATTTAAATTGCCTAAAACAACTGATTTCTAGTTCTAACTTTTCAAATTAGGATAAAAAATTTAAATTTATGGTATGACTTCTTGAATGAAATGCCTCTTTAATGAAATGCTACTTCCTATACTCTCAGGAGGTATCATCTACCATGAACTATGTTAAACAGCTGGTTTATGGAGAAAGCAAATACATAGCTAATAACCCAAGTACACTGAATATTCTACAAAAAGTCATAAGTTCTTTTTGGTCTAATGTGAACAAAAATCCTAAACAAGAATTGTTCTTCTCTTAAAAAACCATGTATCGATAATCATATCTGAACTAATTATTTTCATTTTGCTACAAATAGCACACAATTGTTTATTACATTTCACCATTTCAACCTTATGTTCATTCTCTTATGGAATGCCAGGTTTAATGTTACAGTATGGTTGTCAAGGCTACTGAAATGTGACAAATGTCCATGTCTAAGTGCTGTAGAACAGTATAACTTAATGATTTTAAACAAAACACCTGATATTGTATAGTTGAGGTCTGATGGTTTTTAAATTGTTGCTTAAATTGTGTAGCCAAAACACAATGCTTGGGGATGTTTATTACCTGCGCGCACACACACCATTTTATTACGTTTTGAAACCTGAATTTACTGGTTTAGAGGTCACTTCTAAATTACATTTTTTTTATTTTTTAAATTAATTACAGATTTAAAAAAAAAATGGAGATAGAAAAGAAAGGTAGTCTAATACTGGGGGATTTTTCTGAAGAGTGTCCCATGTGTTGCAGGACCCTTGGTTCAGCCTGTTTTCTAATACTTAATCTGTAACAGTGGGCAACGGCAATGATACATGGCTCTGCAGAACTCTGTTGAACTTTGAGGATTATTTTTAAGGGGGAGGATGGATTATAGCTCAGCAGTAGATCACCTGCCCAGTATGCTCTAGGCCCTGTGTTCATTTCCCCAATAGTGTCTGTAATTCCAACACTTGAGAGACTAAGCTAGGAAAACCAGGCATTGAAGGCCCTATTGAAGAACTTGACAGCCTGGTTATAAAAGTAATAATCCATGCATGGTATATTTTCTACTCTCAAGTAACTAAGATGGTAAGCTAAAGGAACTTGGTTTCTTGATTGAACTCTGAAAACATGGGGTGGTATTGTGATTCTCTTTTCTGTTGTAAAGACAGTTTGTAGGTCAGAGTAGATATTAGTATGAAAGCAGTTATACTTGACGTTAATAGGTTCTCAGTATGACTTGCTTCAGGAATACAGTTCTAAAATTTCTCTGCTAATGGGAGTTATGCTTGCTTCCTTCGGCATCAAATTATTGTATTAATGGTTTAATCAACCAGTGAAATCATTAGAAACAGTGCTGTGGGATTTTACTGGGGTCTGGCCATGTAGGTAACCTTTGCTTTCCACATAACAAAAGTTTATCAGTTTGGGTTAGTTGGCTTTACACATTGCAATAATGTCTTAAATTTTCAAGGATCACCTGTAGAACTGCGCCAAAGGAAAAAGCCAAAGACTTCAGAAAGTCAGAAGACTTCAGAAACTGCCAAAGAAGAAAAAGTCAATAAAACTCCATCACCTGAAAGAGCTCCAAGATGTAAGTTGGATAGATTTGGAGTTTTCCATTACTACAAAAATTTCACCGGGGGCTGGAGAGGTGGCTCAGGGGTTAAGCCTCCGCTTTGCAGGTGGAAGGTCCTGAGTTCGAATCCCAGATCCCACGTATAGACGCCAGGCAGAAGCGGGGGCGGCCTGCGCTTCTGGTCCTGGTAGGGCGGAGCCTGTGAATCCCGGGGCAGAAGGAGGTGGAGGCGTCCATGGTGGTTCGCGAATTCGTCTGTGGTTCTACACATACACAGACATACACACACGCGCACACATACACACGCACATGCGCACAGTTGAATAAATAATAATAAAAAAATAAATAAAAGACAAAAATTTCACCGGAAAAGTGTAGTTTAAGTATGTAAACTTTTTAAATTCTTTTTTTTTGAAGGTATTGGGAACCAGATTCATAGCCTATGCATCTTAGACAAGTTCTCATCCACTGAGATGTATCTCAAATCTATATAAGATATGTTGAAATAAAACATGATTTACTTCATTAAGTTTTGTTGTAGAACAATCTCTAAACCTTATTGCCTTACGACACACATTTCTAATTTATTTGCGTGTTATGGTCATGGGTTGGCTGGAATGGCTTCATGTGTCATGAAGGGACAACCCCTATTTGGGACATGCTTTTCTTGGGATAGAAGAAAGAGCAGGCAATCAGCTAAAATCATACGATGCCTCTTAGTATTTCTGCTGAACGGGCCCACCACCACAGGTATTCCCATTCACACAAGTCAGTCCACCAGAGAGTGGGTTACAGAAGTGCACCGTGATTACAGGGAAGTGTTGCACATATCATGGTCAGGGGCAGAAATGTATATTTTTTCTTTTTTATTTATTTTATCACGCTGGGGATTGAACCCAGGGCCTCAAAGATATAGCTCACACTATCAGTAATTAATAGCCTCTGTAATCTCCTATGGAGAGGAAGAAAATAATTGACAATTTTCATGTGGTATGCTGCACGCTGTCCTTTTGCTCAAAAATACTTGCTTCTTTTTCAGATAAAACCTGTCCCCCTACACACACACCCTAAGGAAGACACCCAACCTTATTTTCTCAGCATTGTTTTAAAACTCAATGTTTCTTATTTGCCTCAGTGCCAGCTAGAATTCATTCTGATATCAAGACCTAGGAACCAAAAAGACAAGTTATCTGCCCTCTGTTGCAGTTTCCAAGTCTACCCTGTATCCAGTGATTAGCTTGAAGGACTTACAGATCTTAGAATATTATTGTACTGATAGCTATAATTTACTGTTGTGGATAACATAAAATACCATCCCGCAGGAAGAAGGTCTGTTGGCTCAGTCTGCAGAAAACCAGGAGAATACTTCCAAACTTCCTCTCCCAATGGAATCATACAGGAGATGCTTAATTCCTTCAGCCTCAAGTTGTGACATATTTAGTTTTGTTGCTCTGTGACTGTCATTAGAGACTTGGAGGCTGACCATACAGGTATCCTTTGCTTATTCTAGACTCCCAAGAAGGCGTAAAATCATATTGCACAAACAGCAGGCAGAGTGAACCATCGTCATCAGCCAGAAGATGGTAGGAACTCTCCTGATATCCAGGTTCCAGGATGCCAGACTAGAGCCTACCTTCTAAGCAGGACTGTTCCGTGCAGGCTGTCTCAGGCCTGCTTTATTGATTCTTTTCTGCATTAACTTCCTCTCAGTATCATTGTTAGGCATCAGCACAGTATTTATAAATGCTTCCACTTGAAAGGAAGAGTAGAGATACATGACTTAACCTGTTCCATAGCAATTCTGAAATCCTAGTACACAAGCAAATCTTGGGATAGAGTATATTATGTGATTGTGTTCCATGTATTCTTTGGGAGTTACTTCCAGTACACTAGTGTCCTTGGCGTTATTTCCCAGGGGTTCTTTTTTTTTTCCCTCTATACCTTTCATATCTGAAGGTAGCATTATCAAAATGTCATCTATAGGGACCCAGCCACTTTATTAGATTGCTTACTGCCCATAGAAAGTTAAGGGCCTATATACATTTGCTCAAATAAGATCGCTGTACCTTAGTGGTGGTAGTTCACGCCTGTAATCCCAGCACTCAGGAGGCTGAGATAGAAGGATTTGACTTCAAGGCAAACCTGAGCTACAAGCTAGAACCCTATTAAAACAAGCAGATTAAACAAGGAAAACATTTGATGATATCGTTTGTTATAAACAGTTACAATTTTAATATTAGTTTTTAAAATCATTTTGGATTATCATATTGCAAAACAATGTTACTAAAACGCCTTGATTATGTACTTGAGTATGGAAAAGAGATAAGAATAGAACAGAATTAGAAAATAATCCCTAAACTCTTAGACTTACACTGTTGATAATTGGTATTATGTATTTTTTCAACCAGTAGAATGTAAAATCAAGAAATGCTTTGAGAACAAACTTTAAAATGAATGCTCAGGAAAGGGATTAGAGTCTGGTTTGTATACCATTTGTTCAAACAAGGATATTTATTTTTCTAGATCCTTTTAATTTTCTGTTATTTTATTTTGAGATAAAGGTGTCTTTTAAGCATAAGCTGTACTCAAAAGTCCTGATCCTTTTCCTTCTACTTTCCAGTGCTAGGATTGCAGGTTAATTAGAGAAAGAAGTTAGGAAAGATGACTAAGGCTGTTGTGTTATAAGCTTAATTATATGTAATTAGGTTTTTCAGAGAAGTGCTTCTAGAGAAAAGATTGGATACAGTTGTTGAAAGTGGAGTTGCATTTTTCTTTTTTTTTGAACTTTGTTAATGATTGTGTGTGTGTGTGTGTGTGTGTGTGTATCAGAGGGCACTGTGTGTCCCTGTGGAGGACCAAGGGTGACTTCAGGAATTATCCTAGATTGCTTCTACCTCTGTTTTTGCTTTGCTTTGGAATTTTTTGCGGTCATCATCTTCCTGTGTTAGATGTGGGATGCCCCCAACCAAGGGCAGCTCATGATTTTTAAAATTGAGGTTTAGTTACACGTAATTAAGTACACAAAATTTTAGGTGTTTAAAATGTGTTTTGTTACTTTAAATGTAGCTAAAACAAGCTACTGAATATTTTCATTATTGTTTAAAGTTTCCATGAATTCTTTCCTGGTAGATCTTCCCTAACATTTATACCATTGTGATAATTATCATTGTTGAATATTGTATGTTACATATTCTAGAACTTCAGTTTAGTAAATGGAATCACACACTGGGTTTGGTGACCTGTAATCCTAGTACAAGAGGATCAAGTGTTTAAGGCCACCCTGGGCCTTATCAATACTCTTCTTAAAACTGACTAATAGGTAACTAGATAAATAAGTAAACAAATGAAGTTAAATATAAATAAGTGGAATCATAGAACATGTATGCATGGTATATAGATTCCTTCATTTAACTTAGCATATTATCTTAAAAATATAATTCTTTCAGGACTGTGCATGTAGGTCAGTAGTAGAAAGTAAATGGTTTCATTTAAGAGGCCCTTGGTCCAATACTCAGCACCAAATATGTTTATGTAATGATTTTGCAATTCAGCCATGCTGTGCATATCAATATTTTGTTCTTGTATTGCTTAACAATATTTCATTGACTGTACCATAATCGTTTCTTTTGTTGGACATTTATTTTCAATATTTAGTTATGAATATTGGTGCTATGAGCATTCTTCTCAAAGTCTCTTTGTAGACATGTATTTTTGTTTCTTTTAGGAAAATGCCTAGGAGAAGAATTGCTGGCAATTGTTTTAGAAATTTGATTTTATTACTTTTTCTTTTTTAAGAGACAGGTTGTCACTGTGTTGTCCAATGTCTAGGCTAGCCTCAGATTCCTGGGCTCAAGTGAATTATCTTGTTCCCAAGTGGCTGGAACTACGGGTCAGTCTGCAGCTTCACCTATAGCTTTTCAGAATATCTGTTCAAATCCAGTCAGCCTTGTTTAAAAAGGATTATAACTTTTCAAATCTTTCACAGAGTCCCCCAACTGTTTACAGACCAGAAACAGGTTGACTCAGAGGGAATGGGTGTGTTTTGCTTCAGGGAAGGAAGGAAATACTTGCAGCCTAGAGCAGATTATTGGTTACCATTTTATTATCTCCAGACATTTGTTGCCTTTCCTGAGAGTAGGTTGCTCATACCTGCCATTGCTGTGCTCTTTGCATTGCAAGTGCTCTACCATTGCGCTCTGATCCTACCTGCCTTTCCTTTCTTAAGGCTCTTAGCTTTCTTCATGGACACTAACTAAACTTTCAGTTGGCACCAGAGAGGTACCTCACATCTGTAATCCCAGCATTCTCTGTAGAGGCTTGACAGGAAGATGGCCATGTATTTGAGGTCAGAGTGGGCTACACAGTTCAAGGCCACACTGGGCTACGCAGTGAGACGTTTTTCAAAAAAATCAATACAAAAAACTAATTGTGGTCTGTATTACTGATACTGTTATTTATATAGTGTGTTTTTCTTTTTCTTTGCTAATGAACATTTTATAACTGAAGGGTTTGGTGCACGTAGAAGTTATGATGGTTTATGACTGACAAATCATATCCTTTATTTTTATTATTTGCTTATTTTTTGAGGAAAAGTTTTGCTACATATCCCAGATTGACCTCAGCCTTATTTGTGATAAGCTTGTCTTAGCTTTCCCATTACCGGGTGACTTTATCATGCCCAGCTTCCTAGTTGTTTATTTTTGCTTTGTTCTGTTACATTTAGTGTGTATGTGTACCCAAGCATGTGAGGCATGTGCCATGGTGAGCATGTGGAGGTCAGAGGACAGCTTTTGGCAGTCACTTCTCTTCAATCTTATTGGCTCTGGGTTTGGAACTCAGGTCGCCAGGCAGCTTTACGTGCCGAGCCATCTTGCTGACCTCTGTCTTTATTTTTTTTTAACATTATTTATTATTATTTTCACTCATACAAACTTAATAGGTACACCGGTTCCCTCCCTCCCTCTCCTCCCCTGACCCCCCTGCTCTCCCTTCCCTCATCTCTCCCTCCCCATCCCCCAGTGCCTCCCCCCCAATCCCCGGAGAATCCTTTAATGTGCATGCCTGACTGTCCTCTGGGCCCTCCTCTCCGATGATGTACAAGGACCCAGTGGCATTTCCATGAACCCTTTCCTGTGTTCTCCTTAAGCATAGGCACACTACTGTGGCTGTCAATCCCTTGCCTCCAAGGATCTTGGTGCCTTTAGCAAATGCTAGACTTTGTGGGGTCAACAGTGTGTTGGACATTGTGCAGGGCATGCAAAGTCCTGTTCTTTAATTTTTCAAGCTACTGTAAATTTATAGAAGGACCAAGCAGATCATATAGAGTGTCCTCACAAAGAACTCTGTCATTATTTATACTTGCGTTAGTGTGATACATTTGTTATGCTTAAAAAATGAATATTGGGGGCTGGAGGAATGGCTCAGGGCTCAAGACTGCCTGAAAAGCAGAAGGACCTGAGTTCAGATTCTGGATCCCATGTAAAATCTGCCTGTCAGAAATGGCGGCAGCCTAGACTTCTGACTTTGGAAAGCAAAGCCTAGAAAATCCCAGAATAAAGCAAAAGGAGGTAGAGCAATCCAGGATAATTCCCGAAATTACCCTTGGGCCTCCACAGGGACACACAGAAATGGGGAACCAAAAAACCCCCACAACCTATTACTTTTAAATAAGCCCTATATTTTGTTCTTTCTTTGTAACCTACTGCACCCTTTTTCCAGCCTCCCATGTAAGATGCCACATTATTTTTATTGTCACTTTTGAGGCTCTGGGCTATGAAAATTTCTTACATTTTTTGGTTTTTGACAAAACACCTCCCTGTCTCTCTTCCTTTATTGTTTGTTATTAGGGACTGAGCCCAGTACCTCACGTGTGCCTGGGCAACTCTGCCAACTGAACAATATATCCAACTAGCTGGGCCCTGACCACTCCAAAGAGTTGAGCGAATTGTAGGATGCCCCTCTGTTGGCATTTGTGAACATTCTTGTCATGATTAAACTGGGGTTAAATGTTTTGGGAAGAAACCATTGAGTTGAAATGCCATTTTAATGACATCATACTAAAGGTACATATTGACTTTTGATTGCCTTTAATGTACTTTTCAGATGTACTCTTCCAACGCTTTGCAAAAATTTTCATCGGCTGTCTTGCAGCAGTTATTAGTGGTATGATGCATGTTTTCTACTTATCAGCATACCATGAACGGAAATTCTGGTTTTCAAACAGGCAGGTAAGAAGAAAGGATTTTGAGTATATGGCAAGTATTTTATGAGTTAATACTAGGTTAAATGATGTACAAAATATATATCTGATAAGTTTGACAAAAACTATCTTGCGGTTTTTAGAAGCAAAATGCTATTGACACTCTTTGATAACATAGTCATGTACCTTCAAATGTGTGGTGAAATATTTCACAGATTAAGAAACTATGACTTAATTAGAATTCTTGCACAGTTAATTATTCAAGGATTTTTTTTAAAAAATCTGGTTCTTGTTTATGAGAACTAGTTGCTAGAGGTCATAAAATCAAAGAAAGAGATAGACAGATCCAGGATTACAGAATTTAGGGGTTTTGCATAGTCCAGCCCTGGACTTCTTTTTTTAATCATTTTCATTTTTAAGAGAGGGTCTCATAGCTCACTATCACCCAAGCTGGCGTCAAATATGTGATCTTCCTGCCTCAGGCTCCTGAATGCTGAGATTTCAGCTATGGCCACTCTATCTGGCTTTATTCTAGATTTCCTGGGCTTCGATTTATTCATCATTACCATCCTTACTATGGATACTTTTAGGGGTTTTTTTGGCTGCTTATTTTTTTTCTTTCTAGGTTTTCTTTATAAATAAAACATGGTAGGAATTGCAATTCTGAAATTCTGAGTATTTTCATTAAAATGATTGCCAGATTACTGAAAATGTAACCCTTAATTGGTTATAAAGGAAAATTTAAACATGTCCTTGAATAAAAATAAGGAAATATTTCATTTTAAAAGGAATACAGTTAAACAAAAGGAACAAAACAAATAATGAGAGGAAAGGAAGATTGCATTTGTCATTTATGATATTGCTATTAAAATGCTCATTTCATTTTATTTTAGGAGCTTGAACGAGAAATCACATTTCAGGGTGACAGTGCTATTTATTATTCCTATTATAAAGATATGTTAAAGGCACCATCATTTGAAAGAGGTATGATAAATCACAGTCGTATCTCAAATAATAATATTGTTCTGCCATAAAGCATTGTTCTTTAGAGAACAGGCTGTTCTATTAGAGCCTTAGAATGTGGAAGTTTGCCTCAGAATGTAAGTATTATCTACACATAATAAAAAAAGTTAGTAAAAGCATAGAGCATTATATTTGGGATCTTTTAATATAACTGTTAATATATATAATTTAATTTAATACTAAGATACTCTAAATATTAAAATATACTTTAATATACATATGCTATAAATTTAATACAATGTGCTATACATATTTAATACAAATAAATTTAATGCAAATATGGTATAAATAAAATGTTTTATGACTAGTGAATAACATGTTCAGTGATTAAAAAAGCAGAAAAGTAATCTGGAGAAAAATCTTCCTATCTGTAGGTGTTTATGAACTGACACACAATAACAGAACTGTGTCTCGGAGGACTATCAATGCCATGCAGCAAATGTCTCTGTATCCAGAACTTGTCGCCAGTGTTCTGTATCAAGCAACTGGTAGCAATGTGTGTATTTTTCTTTTTGACCTTAATGTCTATTTTCTCTATACCTAATGAATCCTTAAGTCATTTAATAATATCCTATTCCACTTCCCTTTTGCCATTTAGGAGATGATTGAACCAGTGTATTTCTACATTGGCATTGTTTTTGGATTACAAGGAATATATGTTACTGCTTTATTTGTTACAAGTTGGCTTATGAGTGGGACATGGCTAGCAGGAATGCTCACCGTTGCATGGTTTCTTATTAACAGGTAAGAAAGGTATTTTTAATTGATACTTATAGTTCTTTTATGCCTGTGGTAGTCAAGAGTTCTGAAAATAACCCATCTCTATTGTAACCCCCAAACTTGTGAGTACAGTGTAATTGTGTGCAATGCAGTTTTTTGTAATTTTTTAGTGTATTTATTTGTTTTTAAATTGTATTAACCATGAATATGTGTTTTCATTACCCATTACCTACCCCCCCCTTGCATCCTTTCACTCCCTTTCTGGGTTTCCCCTGCCACCCCAAATGTACAACTATGTTACCTTTAGATTGTCTGCACTAGTTAATGCTTGGGACCTATCAGGGCCCACCTGGGTAGACTGTAGAATATAGAGGCTCCCCCTCTCTTTTGTCTAGCACCAATCCCATATAGTCTCTCAGGATAGTGTCATGTCATGATAGTGACATGTCTCCGTTCCATTGCAAAGCATTGTTAGGCCAGCTACTTACTGTAGGGTTTAGTGGAAGTAGACACTGTTACATTGAATTCTTGGATGTCATAGTTCTGGCATGAACAGTGGCTGCTATCTGACATTACCTATCTCTGTCCCTTAGCTCTAACATTCTTACTGTCCCCTTTTCTGCAAGGTTCCTTGAGTCTTGTGATGTGAGATAATTTAGATATCCTGAATAGGGCTGAGTGTCTACAGACACTTTTACTTTGTGTTATGACCATTTGTGTTTGCCCTAAGGTAAGACTCCACATGGCACAGTTGTTTTTTTTTTTTTTAATTAGTGCATTTATTTATTTTAAAATTGTATTAAACTGGGTTGGAGAGATGCCTTAGGGGTTAAGTAAGACTCTATCTAGCAAGCAGAAAGTCCTGAGTTCGGATCCCAGGTTCCACATAAAAATGCCAGGCAGAAATGGCAGCAGCCTGTATTTCCAGCTCTAGTGAGCAGAACCTGGGAAAACCCAGATGGAAGCAAGGAGGTAGAAGCAATCCAGGATGATTCCTGAAGTCACCCTTGGTCCTCCACAGGGACACACAGTGCCCTCTGACACACACACACGCACACACACATACACACACACACAAATAAATAAATAAATATTTTAAAAAATGTGTTAAACATGAATTTATGTGTTTTCATTACTTATTACCTACCCCCCTCAGCATTCCTTCCCACCCTCTTTGGTTTTCTCCTTGTTTTTCTCTATCCCACATCTCCTTAACTGTACAAATGGGTTACGTCTAGAATGCCTGCACTACTTAGTGCTTGGGTGCCTGTCAAGGTCATTGTCATACATTTATACTTTTTTCTTTTAATTTTTAAAGTTTTAGTATTTTAATTAGGTAAATAATTAATTAGATTTTTGAGGCATAGACTTACTATTATCCTGTGTGTTTGATCTGGAGCTTTCTCTAGCTGGTATAAATGGTGAAGTCAGAGAGATCCAAAGGTTCATTGTGGCTGTGACTAGCTTGAAACAAAGAAGAATGAATTTTGCCAACACCCAGTGAGCTTGTGGGAAGACTACAGTTCTCAGTAGTCTTGGCCGACATTGATTTTCAACTTAGCTAGACTTTTGAGAGAATTCAGCAGTACTCTGTTGTCCTTTGTGAGATAATCTGTGTGTGGTATTTAAGCTGCCATGTTTATGGTCTTTTGTCATCCCACAGTTGAAATGTATACCAATTTTAATGTAATATTCCAGTTTCGTATGTGTTTCCAGACAACAACACTGACATACTTTGTTATATATCTCGGTCTTTCTTTTTTAATTAAAGTTGATTATACAGCTTCTTTTGTTGGTTTATTTGTTCTTGAGACAAAGTCTGTTTAGCCCAGACTGGTCTCAAAATCTAAGATTCTCCTGCCTCATCGCTCTGGTACTGAAATTGCAAATGTGCGCCACACGCCTGGCTAATGAGGGACAGCTTCTTGAGGAGGAGGAGGAGGAGGAGGCATTAAACACATCATTGTTTGGTTAGCCACCTCAGATAAGGACTCTTATTAGTCTGAAAAGTGTTCTTTGAACTAATAGATCTACCCCTTTGATGATCCCGGGAGCCTCGGTTCTTTATAGCCAGTAAGAATAGTAGATGATGGGCTGCATTCAGATGAAGGGTTTCTTTTCACATGGTCTTCTTGGCATTAGTCAGTGTCATACATTTATACTTTTTTCTTTTACTTTAAAAGTTTTATTTTAATTCATTAGATTTTTGAGGCACGGTCTCACTGTAGAGTCTTAGTTGACCTTGAACCTTGTACTAAGACCTTGAACTATGTACCCTAGACTGGCCTCAAATTCATCATCTTCTTGCGTCAGCCTTTGAAGTGCTGGGACTAGAAGCATGGACCACCACAGACTAGTATAAATATATTTGTACAGTTTCTTAAATTTAGGTAATTAACAAATGGAAAATATCTTACTTTCAACTTGTTGAGACTTGGTACTTAGAACTCTGCTTTTTGCGTGTGTGCGTGCGTGTGTATGTGAACATGTGCGTGCATGTATAGCAGAGAACACTCTGTACCTGTGGAGGCTCAAGGGTGACACCAGGAATCATCCTGGATCGCTATATCTCTTTATTGCTTTGCTGTGGAGTTTCCCAGGCTTCATTTTCCAGGGCCAGAAGTGTAAGCGTCAGCCATTTCCGCCTGATGTTTTTACATGAGATCTAGGATCCAACCTCAGGTTCTTTTGCTTGTGAGGCAGAGCCTTAACCTCTGAGTCATCTCTCCAACCCTCTTTTAGATATTATTATAAATTGTAACCACAGCATCTCTAATATACAGGGAAACTATTTTGTATATCAATTTTCTATATCTGTGTCTTGCTAAATTTAATTTGTAGATTTTTTTTTGTTTTGAATTTTCACTTGAGAAAGCAAAGATGACTTATGTATATGTGTTAACCTTTGGCCACATGTGAGAACAGAACCAGTCCACGGTGCCACAGGTGTGGAGGCAATGGGGCAAAAGAGACTTTGGATGGCTAGCAAGGCAGGTCTTTCAGGTGTTTTTAGAGACCAGGTGGTGTGGTAAAGTTCTAGATCCCCTAAGTCAAGGTATTGACAGAAGCACACAGCCCTCCAACGTGATGGGGGTGCTTGGACTGCCAGCACTCCTTGCATCTGGGCCTTCAGCTTCCATCGGCGCACAGGCTGGGCTTCATGACCCACTGCCTCGTATTCCTTCTCCAGAGCTTCAGCCTGCTCTCACCACACACAGGTTTCTACAAGGAAGATGGTGCAAATTCCAAGAGAGCTTAATTTGTTGTTTTTAGAAGGTTTCTTTTTTTCTAATAGCATCTTTAGGATTATCTGTATATGAATACCTTTGTGAGAAGCAGCACTTTAACTTTCTTTTTTATGCTTAATGCCTTTGTCTTTTTTATTATCTTTCACTAATGAACCAATGAAGAAAGTTTAGCAGTGGTCAGTCTGAGAGGATGAGATGATAGATGTTTTAAAAACTTGCTGTTTGAAGGGATGCTGGAGAGATGGCTTAGGAGGTAAGATTCTGTCTCAAAAGCAGAAGGTCCTGAATTCAGATCTCAGGTTCCACATAAAAAGGCCAGGTGGAAACCTAGGTGGCCTGCACTTCTAGCCCTGGTAGTCAGAGCCTGGGAAATCCCAGAGCGAAGCAAGAAAGAGATAGAAACAATCCAGGATGATTCCAGAAGTCACCCTTGGGCCTCCACAGGGACACACAGTGCCCTTGAGTGCACACCCCCCCACACACCCCACACACACAAATTCATAGAGTAAAATTCATTAAAAAATCATTAAAAAACTTGTTTTTTTAAAGAAAAACTTGCTTTTTTCTCTTGTATATATTTTCTAATAGTTATGAAAAAGACATTCTGATCTTGTAATAAAACAGTTTTTAAGAAAAAGAGTAAGTGTAGAAAAGAAGACACGCAAGATATATTTTTAAAAACAAATATGAACAGGAATATGAACAGGAAAACAGAATGCAAATTATCAGTGATTAGTGCTGCTACACATGTCAATGAGAGTATGTGTATATATATATATATTATTGAAGTGGGATTTTTTAATATTCTTTTTTTTTAATTATTTATTTGTTTATTTTCCCAATCATACAAACTTAATAGGTACCCCTGTCCCCTCCCTCCCTCCATCCCTCCCTGGTTCTCCTTACTCCCTTCTCCCCTTTTCCCCTTCCTTTCACCTCCCTCCCTCCCTTTCTCCCAGTACCCACCTCTTCCCCCCCAATCCCTGAAGCATCCTTTAGTGTGAATGTCAAACTTCCTTCTGCGTCCTCCACTCTAATGAGGTGTAAGGACTCAGTAGCATTGCCTAGAGCCCTTGCTTGTGTTCCCCTTTAGTATGGGAACACTATTGTGACTGTTAATCTCTTGTTTCTAAGGATCCTAGTGCCTGTGATCCATGCTAGACTTTGGGGGGGGTCATTGATATGTCAGTCATTGCGCAGGTCATGCAAAGTCCTATTATGGTTACTGCGGCCCTAACTTGTGTGGGGTATTTTGCTTATCGTCGCTTCTCCCCATCTTTAGGCTCTTACAATCTTACCGCCCCCTCTTCCGCAGATTTCCCTGAGCTTTAGGATGGGGAGAGATTTGGCTGGTCTGGTTCCAGGTAATTAACATAGGGTCTTGGATGTTCTGAATTACGGTTTGTTGTTTTCAGTTTTGCTGTTCTTGCACCGCCCTTGGCTTCATCCTGATTGGTATTAGAGGTCATCTCCTAGCCAGAGATAAAAGGCTGTTAAAATGGAGTCTTTAATATAAGAGTAGATTCAAAGGTAGATGGAATAAGAGTAGGAGACTGTGGGGGGGTGTCAGTCTCCCATTTGCAGGATGGTTACCATCTGTCTGCCATACTCTATGCCCTCTCTGACTGGTGAGATTGAACCCCCTCAGTTGCAAGTGACCAGGAAGGAAAGTGAGTCGGCTTAACCAGATATCTCTCTACTTACTTGCACTACTTGATAGTGATCTATTTTCTCTGCTGTAGCATGATCCTCTCTCTCCTTATTTCTGGGGGGGGGGGACTCCTTCCCCTTCCCTCCTGTTTATAATCTTTGCAATTATTGTAGATATTACAGAGATTTATCTTTGAATATGTCACTAAGCAGGTTTGGTACTAGGACCCATCTATTAGGGAGTACACACAGTGCTTAATTTTTTATTTCTGGGATACTTTACTCAATATAATTTTTTCTAATTCCATCCATTTCCCAGCAGATTTCATTAATTCATCTTTTTTGATGGCTGAGTAGTATTCCATTGTATAAATGTACCACATTTTCTTTATTCACTCTCAATTGTTGGGCATTGGGTTGATTCCATGACTTCGCAATTGTAAATAGTGCTGCTTTAGTGTTTTTTTTTTTAATCATGCACTTTTAATAGATCATTTTCTGTTTTTTTTCATTCCAGGAAACTCTTTTGGTTTACTTAGCCAGTAAAGTATTGTTAACTAAATAGACCCAAAGTAAATATGAAGAAGTCTGTAGATGAGTTGGTTTAAGAAGTGTATTATATTATTGTGAAAAAATAAAAAAATCTCTATGAGGAGATGAAGGGTAGATAAAATGGATGGAGAGGTAATAGAAAAAACATTGTTAGTTTTTAGAGATCTGAAGCCAAAAAAGAGTGTTTTTAGAATTTTTAAAATATATGCTTTGTAATACAGTTTTTTTCTTAATTGCTTTTCACAAATGTTTTAGTCATTGACTTTTTGATGTGGTGACCTGAAATTCATAATGTAGCCCAGGCTAATTCCAAAGTCTCTGTGATCCTCCTGCCTCAGCCTTCTAAGTGTTGAGCTGAGAAATGTGTATTAACTTGCTGGTTTTCATACCATTTTGAAGTTTGAATTTTTTTCTTTTGGCTGTGATTTCATGCTGAGCCTGTGTTTTATTGCTCTGACGAATTTAATGTTTGTAGTTTTGATTAATTGTTAACAACCTAATAGATCATGATTAAGTGGGAATATAATTTACTAACTCTGATAGCAGTGTGCAGAATTGTGTCATTTGGTCATTTTTTAATTTAAAATTTAGATAATTTAAAAAATTATTTGTAAGCATAGCCATCTTAATTGTTTAATAGTGTTAAGCAGTTAAGTAGTGTTAAGCACTTAAGTTGATATAAAAAATTATACCTTCAGTTTTGTTGGGAAAATAGCCACTGAGGGTAAAGACAGCCCAGTTTAATTATTGTTGGAAAGGCAGTCCCATTGTCCATGAGGATACATACAGAACAGAACAAACAAGCTCTCAGTAAAATTTGACTTAGAAGAAATTTAGAAGGAGCCTACAAAGACATTCAAGACTGTGGTCAGGTTAATTCTGGGTAATCTACTGACTGAAAAGCTGTTGAAAACTGTATAACAGAAAATATTCATTAAAATCTCATTTACCGCCTATTCACTGTTGGACCTTGCTTAAGTCATACTGTTTCTCTGAGATCCTGTTTTTCGTATGTGTGTGTAGAAGAGGGTGCTTGAGTGGGTGTGTGTCTGTGGAGGCCCAAGGGTGGCATCAGGAATCATCCTATATCGCTCTACCTATTTATTACTTTGCTCTGGGTTTTCTCAGGGCTAGAATTGAAGACTGTTGACATTTCACCCAGTGCTTTTTTAAAAAATTTTTTTAATTTTTTTTTTCTAGTTTTACAAGTGCATTGAGTGCTTATCCCTGCTTCCTTCCTTTCTCTCTCCCTCCCATCCTCTTCCCTTCTCTTCATCAGTCCATTCCACTCCTTCCCACCCTCCTGCTTGACTGCTTTTATGGACCCCAGGGTTCCCTTTGGCTTGTCTTCTCTTGGAATTCAGGCCTCTGTAGCATACTAAGTGGTCCCTCCTCAGGCCATCCCTTCACTCATCCAACTCATCTTAGAAATCCCTAAGGTTTTCACCGTATGTTCTTATCTCTCTTGAGGTCCTCAATAGGCATGTTGGTATGTCAATCATTATGCAGGTTTAGTAAAAACAAGTCTCACTGTAGCGAGTTCCTAGATGCAGCAATTCTACCTTGAATTGAATGTCTTGTCCAACGATGGACTTTCCCCATCTTTAGAGTTTCACAATCTTATAACTCATCTTTGTAAGGTCCCCCTAAGCCTTAGGATGGGAGAGATTAGGTTGGCCTGATTCTAGGTGAGCATTGCCTGAGCCAGAGCTGTGCCTGCCCCGAGCATGTGCGCCTTTTAATTCCAGGGAGAACAGGTGGGAGTGAGCTGCTTTTAATTTGCTCGGTGATGGATCTGTCTGTGCCCATGTGCAAAGATTGCTATGAAGATCAATGATTTACGAATGTCAATGCTTTTGAAAGGTGTAGTGTTACACAAACATAATGTCTTGCTTTTACTGTTCATCTGTGGTCTATTTTAGGGTAGATACAACAAGAATCGAATACTCCATTCCTTTAAGAGAAAACTGGGCACTACCATATTTTGCATGCCAAGTTGCTGCACTCACAGGCTATTTAAAAAGAAACTTAAATAGTTATGCAGAGGTAAGACACCAATCATTTTTATTCATCACAGTTTAATTCTCATTGCAAATTGGATGGTCATGTTTTTGTTTTTGTTTTTGTTTTCCTTTTGAAACAATGTTTCATATAGCCCAGGCTGGTCAACCGTACTACATAGTATTCTAATAGGATTATAGTTAATACCACCACACCTGGCTGTAGTACATAATTTTAAGGCTAGTCATTTTAAGAATCAAATTACATTCAGTGAAGTGTAGTTACTGTGTAATAAAGGATGTAGTTAGGTAGTTGTATAATGTTGTTATTCTGTATCTGATAATAATCTCATTCTTAGAAAAACCTAGGTAGGGTTTTCAGTATAGCTACTTTACAAATATATGTAGAATATCTTATTTTGAAAGTTAATCTGTCCCAGTCATTTATTTTACTATTTTTCTTACTTTAGGAAGAAGGGCTACTTTATAGCCCTTCAATTTAAAAAATATCAATGAAGATACAAAGTGTGACCACCGATGACAGTAGTGCCAACTTTGACGATAACATGATACATTCTTTCTGTTTACTCACATGTGTTCTGTGATGGAGGTGTAGTAGATTAGTGAAAATTTTAGGAAACTCCTAGGTAGTTTAGATTCTCTCTTTTTCAGCATGTTGCTGTTGCCACAAACCCTATTGGTACTTGAAGCCTATAAACCTTGCCTCTGAATAATGATTTTAATAAAATGAGTGTCTCTCAGGGTCGTCAGTTACAGTGAAATTGATTGTAATGTAGCAATTCTTTGGCAATCTGCCTGTCTTAAGAATTCCTGGCTGGGAGGAGAGGCCAAAGTGTCCAAGGAAAGACTTCTAATAAACCTGATTATCTGAGGTTCTGAATGCATTTCTGGTTCCTTTTTGAAATCTCTGAAGAAATGCTACTTTTTCCTCCATTCAGTAGTAAGAAGCCTGAGCACGGTGTTTCTTTGCACCTAAAATAACACAAACCATTTCATACTTGTGGTTTTTCTCTTTGTTGAACAAGAAAGGTTACTATAATAGTTCAAATTAAAGAAAAGCTAAGGCTTCTTTTATTGCTTATTTTAAACTAAAACAAAGCTGTTTCCTAAAAGAATGTTTATTATCTTTTAAGTAAAATTGTTATTTTATCTGTCTGTCTGTCTGTCTATCTATCTGTTGTAGTTTGTCTGAATGCTATGGGTAAATTCGCAATCAACAGTTTGAGCTTTTATTCTCACTCATTCTTGGTTATAGTTCATAGTTCAACTTGACAGAAGAGTTCATACCAACCCTAGGAACTGAGGGAACTGGCCATACCATATCCACAGGGATTGCTAAGATAGAGGCAAACCTCACTTGCCAGGTTGCGGTCTGCCGAATTATGTTGAAGTATGCCGAAGTACTGAACCAGCTTCCTCCTTAACTACCTGCACAGGGAATGGTCTCACTCGTGGGCTGGGTCTTCCCAAACTAGAGGTTGCCTTAATCACCAATTCTTCACAGATATGCCCAGAACTCAGACTTCAGCTGTCAAGTTGACACTTGTGTCTGCTAGCGTGCTACTTATCATGTATCGAATTTATTTATTTATTTTTAGATAGCATTGTACTGTATACCGCTTCTGGTATATAGCCCAAGTTGGTCTTGAATTTGTATTAATCCTTTTGCCTCAGTCTCCCAAGTGCTGGTATTATAGGTGATATCCCTTTGACGACAGGTGTTCTTTTGTTCTTAATGTTTTCTTAAATTCGTTTTTTTCTGACAAAGCTGATCTTGAACTCACTATATAGCTCAAGATGGCCTACAACTTCTGATCCTCCTGCTTCTAAGTCTGAAGTGCTGGGATTACAGTCCTGTGTACTACCACACCTGGCTTCTTCTTCTTCTTCTTCTTCTTCTTCTTCTTCTTCTTTTTTTTTTTTTTTTTACAATTTTAAAGCTTTTTTTAAGTAAACTTTTTCTCATTTTTACTATAGTCACATAATAGACCTTCTTGTTTTTTGTCTTTCCCAGAAGTCAGACCATGCCAGTCTCTTCCCAGCTCTAGAGCTGATAAGAAACTAGGCCACAGTCTTGTAACCCTTCCCTCCACTTATATCAGCGAGCAAGTTCATGCCCTGATTACTAGAGCAAGGACAAACTTGAATTATCCCTTCACTTCTCTCATGCCTCCTGCCTCGTGACCTGGCATGTCCCTCAATCCAGGCTTGAGCCACATGATACTGAGCTTGCCCACCTCTCTGAAACCTATGAGGGTTACAAACCCTTGTTTCACTTGGCTGCTCCCTTTCAGACTCTATGCACTGCCATGGCACAGTGCTGCACTGCTGCTAACATCTAGGGATGAAGGCTTTCTCTTCAGGGCCGTGTCATGAGATACCTGATGGCTTTCTCTAGGCATAATTTTGTTTAGGATGTTAGATTTTCCTTTCCTTCCTTCTTCACTCCCTCCCTCTCTTCTCTCTCTCTCTCTCTCTCTCTTCTTCCCTTCTTTCCATTCCCCCTCTGCCTCCTTCCCATTCCCCTCCTCTCTACTTCCCTCTCGTCCCCTTCCCTCCTTTCCTCTCCCCTCCTCTTCCCTCCCATTTTCTTTCTTTCTAAAAAGGTATTCTGAACCCCAGGCTGGCCTCAACGCTGCTGTGTTGCTGAGGATGAGTTTAAACTTGTTTCTTCTGTCTGCCTCCATCTCCAGGGTCTGGGTTATAAGCATGGGCTACCACACGTGTTTGAATCTAGAATGTATCATTGAATATAAAAGTATCATGGATTTTGTGCTAGAGAACACAGTTCTTAGGTTCGTTGCCCTTCTCATTCATTGTTCTTATTAGAATGAAGGCATTGATTCAACAGCCAATGAAAAATTTGAGATTTAAAAAAAAGGTGGGTTCATGGAGTAAAGAGATACTGCTACTCATGCTGGAGGAGTTACAGGAGGTAACTTGGAGGTGACAACCTCAGTAGTTTTGATAATAATAAAGTTACTGATACTTAGTTTCTTTCCTTTGCTTTCCCTAGAGGTTTTGCTACCTGTTGATGAGTGCTTCAACTTACACCTTTATGATGATGTGGGAGTACAGCCACTATGTCTTGTTTCTTCAAGCAGTATCTCTGTTACTGCTGGACGTCTTTTCAGTGGAGCAAAGTGACAAGGTAGTATGACGTTTCAAAAACATGAATTGAAATCTAGAAAATAAATGTTTTCACAGTGTTTGTACATTAAAACCTCTTTAAAAAGCTTTAATTTTGTGTGTGTGTGTGTGTGTGTGTGTGTGTGTGTGTGTGTGTGTCAGAAGACACTGTGTATCCTTCTGGAGGACCAAGGGTGACTTTGGGAATCATCCTGGATTATTTCTACCTTCTTTTTGCTTGGTTCTGGGATTTCCCAGCCTCTGCCCACTGGGTCAGAAGTACAGGCTGCCTCTGTTTCTGTCTGGTGGTTTTACGTAGGAACTGGGATCCGAACTCAGGACCTTCTGCTTTTGAAGCAGTGTCACCCCTGAGCCATCTCTCCAGCCCTTAAAACCTTTTTTGCTGGTTCGGAGTTCTGATGAATATCAAGATTAAAATTGTTTGAAGATAGAATATTTAGCATAAAGACTTAAAGATTGTGAATATAGTTTAGTGGTGGGGTTCTTGCTTCACATACACAAGGCCCTACCTTCAGTCCTCTACATTGAAACATCCAAAGTCCATGACTTTCTCCCAAACAATTGCTAACTAAATGTAAAGTCACTAACTTATCAACTTATTAGTTGAAAGAGTAATGTAATAGGAACTTGAAAGTAGTATGGAGGCAGCAGCTGCTGGAAGCAGCTACTTGCAGCTATGCTGAATAAACAAAGTAAAAAATAAGGAGTTCTTAAAATCCTAGAAATTCTGAAGTGGGACCACAAGGACCTGATAATCACATGTCTGAAAAGGGCTGCTGCTCAACTTGGCTGGACTCCAACCCAGGCCTATGAAGGTAGAGCTGTGAGCAGCTGATCCTGGGTCTCCCGAGCTGAAGGATGATGGGAAGGAGCTGCACTGGAACAACACAGTGCATTCTGAGCTTCAGTGAAGGAATTGCTCTGTTGAGGTCAAGAATTGTCTGTTAGGATGGATGAGACGGCTCAGCAGGGAAAGGCACCTGCTCATAAACCTGGAGACCCTTAGCTCCATCTTGGAAACCCACATGAGAGGAGAGAACAGACTTCTGAAAGTTGGCCTCCACACATGAATACCTGCATGCTCTCAAATGAATAAATATGCATTTCTTCTCTTTGTTGGTTTCTTTTTATATGGTCCAGTACTGGGAGGATCCTCTGAGATCTTTGGAGGTTCTGATAGGATCTAGGGGGGTATAATCCTTTCAGGTGGGCGCAGTTGATCCTTCCAGGTGTGGTCTCAGCCCATCTTCATTAATACCAGGTGTGTCAAGTTGACACCCAGGCTTAACTATCACAGTAGGCTTGCTTTTAATTTTCTTTCTTTTCTCCTTCCTTCCTTCCTTCCTTCCTTCCTTCCTTCCTTCCTTCCTTCCTTCCTTCCTTCCTTCCTTCCTTCCTTCCTTCCTTCCTTCCTTCCTTCCTCCCTCCCTCCCTTCCTCCCTCCCTCCCTTCCTCCTTTCCTTTCTTCCCTCCCTCGCTCCCTCCTTTCTTCCTTCTTTCCTTCCTCCCTCCCTTCCTCCCTCCTTTCTTCCCTTCCTCCCTTCCTCCCTCCCTCCCTCCCTCCCTTCCTTCTGTAAAATATTGTGGAATTCATTATTTTCCTCTACCACATTTATTTGGGTTCTGGATATTGAATTCAAGTTATTGGACTTGTGTGCAGGTGCCTTTATTGGGTAGACTTTGAGAACAATTAATGATTAGAATTTTTATGTAATTTGTGATTGTGTAAATGATTTATTTATTATTTGTTTATTTAGTTTGTGAGGCAATTCTCATATAGTTGAAGCTGACCTTGAACTCCCAATCTTTCTGCATTTACTTTCCAAGTTTGGGGTCAAAGGCATGTGCCATCACACCCAGTTTTATGTGGTGCTGAAGATTGAACCTAGAGCCTCATGCTGACTTACATAACTTTCTTTTAAAATATAGGGTCTTGCTACATTGCCTAGGCTGGCCTTCAACTCATAGTCCTCTTATATCAGTTTCCTAAGTGCTGGAAGGCCAAGCATATGGCACCATACCCACCATGTAGATGGTCTTTATTTTTACTTACTTAGATGTGTGCAGGTGCATGTACAAAAGGATTCTTGAGTGTTTGTTCCTATAGAGGCCCAAGGAGAACGTCAGGAATTATCCTGCACTTCTTCTCTACCTCCTTGGGATTGAGGATCTGAACTCATGTCCTTTTGCGTACGAGGCAAAGGTTAACCCCTCATCCATCTCCTCAGATGGTCTATTTATTCTATCTATATGTGTACACCCATGTGTGTGCACACACACATACACAAATTAAGGCATGTATGTGGAGGTCAGAGGACAACTTTGAGAAGTCGGTTCTTTCCTTCCAACATGTGGATTACTTGGGCTGCACTCACATTGTCAGGCTTATGGCAAATACTTTCACCCACTGATCGTCTTTCCTGGCCACTCATAGATGCTTGATAAGAAGGAAAGCTAAGAGAAATTAACTTAAAGTATGTCATTAAAGAAGATTCTTTTTATTGTATATTTTTTATTTATTTTTGTGTTTGTGTGCACGTGCGTGTATGTGTGTGTGTGTGTGTGTGTGTGTGTGTATAATCAAAAGGCACTGTGCGCCTGTGGATGCCCAAGGATGACTTTGGAGTCGTCCTGGACTGCTCTACTTCTTTTTGCTCGCCTCTGGGATTTCCCAGGCTCCATCTTCCAGAGTCAGAAGTGCAGGCCAGTATCATTTCCACCTGGGGTTTCTGTGGGATCTGGGATCTAAACTCAGGTCCTTCTGCTTTTAAGACAGAGTCATACCCTCTGAGCCACTCTCTAGCCCTAAAGAAGGTTCTTTTAAATCTCCTTAACACTCATGGTTTCAAAGCTTTAGTTTGTTTCTGTAGGATTCTAAAACATTAAAAATGTAGGTTGAGCATTTCTTTATACTATCTTAAATTATAGTAGAACATTTACTATATAATTATTATCAAGTTTATCCTAAACAAAATAATGAAAAATGTGTAATAAGATTCATTTTCATTTTTGTTCCAACAGGTTTATGAAGTATACAAAATCTACATGTTTTCTCTCTTTCTGGGTTATTTGCTACAGTTTGAGAACCCTGATTTATTGATTTCTCCTTTATTAAGCTTAGTAGGAGCATTAATGCTTATTAAATGTCTTCAGGTAATTCACTTTATTTTCTTTTAAAAATTCTTGTTATTTTTAAAATGTTAATTTTTTAATTTCTCACTTCTCTGTTCTTGTGATTTTTTTTTTTCCTCCTATAGTTTGATGTGAAAAAAGGAACTTTCGTAGCTAAAATAGTGAAGGTGGTTAAATTTCACTTGGTTTGCACTCTGCCAGTGACAGTGAATGTTATAATGAAGGTGAGTGACTCTGAGGTTTGTGTGTAGAGCAGTCGAATAGAGAATGTATTAGGCAGAAGTAAAATAAAAGGAAAGTAATACTATACACAGAGCATTGCCATGTAGATATTATGGACTGGAGGAACACAAGATTCTGTACTTATGAAGTATAGTTCATTTCTTACATAATTTAACATATCACCCATGTTGCAGTTCGTTTGCATGGTTGCTGATAAATGACCATCAAATGGCATAAGGGATCAAGGAGTTTACTTTCTTATGATAGTCCAAATATAGTCTTGACGAGAGAGCATGCACCAACACCAGGCAAAGGGAACTAGCCACAACATCTCTACGTAATGACTGGAAGGATGATCCTTATTTGCTAGACCAGCATGTCCTGGCCAAGTATGCACAAGGATGCCGACTCTCTTTACCAGCTCTCTGTATTTTATTCCAGGCCTAATCTCACCCACCTGTGCCTTCCCCATCAGCCAGACAGTCTCCTGCAGGTTTGCTCTAGGCTTAACTCAACGATTAATTCTCCACAAATGTGCCCAGAGCTCAAACCCTCAATTGTCAAGTTGACACCTGTGCCTAACTATGATACTCCACCCCTTGTCAACTTGACACAACAGCACTTTTAAACTGTAATCTTCAATCCTTGTCCCCAGAGATGTTAAAAGTTATCTTAAAAATGCAAATATACATTTCATAGACAAATTTAAAATGTTTTCTCATTAAAGCTTCAGTTCCAACATTTTAAAAGTTCAAAGTTTTTTAACCTTAAAAGTGTATTAAATATGAATAAGTTAAATACTTTAAAACAGATAAAATATTAAAACAGAAGGATCTTGAATAATAAGAAAATATTAAAAAGATCAAAGTCCAGCAAATCAAATATCGTATCCTTTACCTCAATGTCCATCTTCTGTTACTCATCACATAGTCAAGATGGCCCAGAAATTCTAGGCATTCCTAGTCCTGTTTGCAGCTCAAAGTTGTAGAAGCAGAGTTCCTCTGAACCAGGCTGAATCTCCATTCGAAGTCCTCCTCAGCATACATCCCATGGTTCTGGCATCTCCAGCAACACTCTGGCTTCATCTCTGCAGCTATAAGCTTCATCTTTCCTTACAGTACTCTATGCCTGCCACTTGGTGCCAAGCTTTTGCTATTTTTCATGAACCCCATAATCATACACTAAAACCTCTACTACTTGGGGGGATGCTGTCACATTCCAAAGCAAGGTTGAAACATAGCTTAGTCCACTGGAGCCATAGCTGTATCAAGTTTCATGTGCTAAAGCTAGAAAAGCCTCTTTCTAGGCAGCCAAACTTCCAAAAGGCAAGAAACAGCTTTAACTTGGGCTTTCAGCCCATGAAGGAATCTAGGTTTTTAACCCATGGAATCACTATACAGTGATTTTCACATCTTCCACCATCCCAGTGCAAGTCACTAGGTTTTTCTTCACTGATGTTCATTTGACTAATGGAAGCTGTTCTGCTGCCTGCCCTTTCCACATCCAGAGCTTCATGGCCATCAACGTAGCTTTCCTCTGTCAAGCAAACCAGTCCATTATCTTTAAATTCAGCTTTACCAAAGTCCTTGTTCCTTCATCACAAAGTGGACCCAAAAAATTCATAACTTTCTTAGCATTTTCATTATCTAAATGGCCCATTAATGCAGAATGGTATTTGTAATCCACAAAGTCAAACTCTTCAAACTTTTCAAATTTTGTCTAGAAAAACCATTCAAAAGCCACAAAATCCACATAGTCAGACTTAACCAGCAGCACCCCTTTTTCTGGATACCAAATTCTGTTGCAGTTCGCCTGCATGTTTGATGACAAATCAAATGGCTTAAGGGAACAAGCCATTTATTTCCTTACAATAGTCCAGTTACAGTCTGTAGTCCACTTTGATGGGAGAGCATGCACCAACATCAGGCAAAGGGAACTGTCCACAGCGTCTCTACATAATGGCGCTGAGAGGGATGATCCTTACTTGCCAGACCAGCATGTCCTGGCCAAGTATGCACAAGGATGCCAACTCTCTTTACCAGCTCTCTGTATTTTATTCCAGGGCCTAATCCCACCCACCTGTGCCTTCTTCATTAGCCAGACAGTCTCCTGCAGGTTTGCTCTGGGCTTAATCCAACCACTAATTCTTCACAGTGTGCCCAGAGCTAAAACCCTCAACTATCAAGTTGACACCTGTGCCTAATTATGACATCCCATGAACAATATTCTCCTTGAACTCCAATATTTGGAATTCGTGGAGACAAAAATTCTTCAGGTCCTACATGGTGCTATATATCTATGATCCATCTCTTGAGAGGTAGAGGCAGGAGAATTAGAAGTTCATAGTCACCCTTGTCTACATTGTGAGCTCGACTCAAGTCCGAGTTATCTATTAACTGTCTTCAAAACAAAATAAACAAAAATGTCTTCAGATGAGTGAGTTCCATGAGCCAGGTGTGCTGAAGTTGACATTTTCTTGCTGTCAGTGCCATTACAGTTCATGCCTCAGCAGTGGATCTCCTCACTTCACAATGTACCCCATTTGATTTCCTTCATATTCTCTCAGTTTTGCTGTGCTTTCTATCACTAGTAAGCAAAAAAAGTCACACTGTTAAAAGCACAGGTAGTAAGACAGTAGTAGATGGTGGTTTTCTCTTCTGTGAACCTGATACCTGATAGCTTTTCTTTTCTAGATGTTTGTCCCACACAAAGAAAATGAGCACATGCTGAAATTTCTTGAAGTAAAATTTGGACTAAATATGACTAAGTAAGTTTTCTATTATTCACATTTCAATAAATTTGTACCATTTGGAGAATAAAGAACAAGAACACTTCATGGAGGTAGCCATGTGTATTTTTGTTTCTCCATTTTCATATGTATATGTATAGGCTGCATGTGTATATCCATGTTTGCATGCGAGTGGTACACATGGGTGCACAAGCATGAGGAGACCTAATGTTGATACCAGGAATCATCCTTAATCATTTTTCCATCTTATTCTTTTTTTTTTTTTTTTTGAGACAAGGTCTCTAGTCAAAGCCAGAGTTGTTGATTAACCAGCTTGCTCTGAGGATTCCTAATCTCTGCCTTCTCTGGCTAATATTACAGACCAGCCTTACCCACCTGGCATTTTGAATAGGATTTGGGATTCTGAATTCTGGTCCTTTTGCTTATACAGCAAGTGCTTTAACTGTTGAAACATCTCCCCAGCTCCAAGGTGATGGTACCTGAGTGTAATGTCAGCACTTGGAAGACTGAGACAGGAGGTCACAGATTTGAAACAGCCTGGGCTATAATACTTCAAAATAAATAAATAAATGAAATTGTGAGAAGTAACAAAATGTGAAATCAATTTTAATAATGTTTTTCATTAAAATCTAATATAAAATTATTTTATTGTGTATCTCTTATAGAAATTATTGAGATTCTCTGGTTTGACTGATTTACTTTCTTTTTTTCTTTCCTTCCTTTCTTCCCTCCCTCTTTCCTTTTCTTCCTCTCTCCCTTTCAGTGGACATGGAGTTCAGTGACTCAGTAGTTTGACTAGTCATTGAGTTATGGGAATCCCACCTGTTTCTGTCTTCCCAGCTTCGGGTCACTGATGCAGGCTGCCACATCCAGCTTTTTTCTTTTTAATGTGGGTGCTGTATATCAGAACACAGGTTTTCAAGCCTGTACAGCAAATATTTCACTTACTAGTCATCTTCCTAGCTCCTGTTTTTTCTCTCCTTTTCCTTCTAATTCTTCCTTTTCTCTTTCCCCTCCCCTTCCCCTTCTCTTTTCCCTCCTCTCCTCCTCCTCCTCTCCCCCTTCTCCTCCTCCTTTTCCTCCCCTCCCCTATTCCTCCCTCCCCTCTCCCTCCTCTTCCCCTTGTCTCCTGCCTCCTCCCCTCCCCCTCCCCCTCTCCCTCTCTTCTTCCCCCTTTCCCTCTCCCTCCCCTTCCCCTTCTTTTCTCCCTTTTCCTCTCCCTCCCCCTCCTCCTTTCCCCTTCCTCCCCTCTCTCTTCCTCCCCCTTCTCCTCTTCTTCCTCCTCCTCTTCTTCCTCCTCCCCTTCTTCCTCCTCTTCCTCTTCCTCTTCTCTTCTTCTTCTTGTGTTTATACATGTTCATGTGTATGTGTGGAAGTGGTGTTCATGATTGTGGCTGCCAGAGGTTGATGTCTGGTGTCTTCCCCAATCACTATCACCTTATTTTCTGAAGCCAGGTCTCTTACTGACCTGGAGCTCATCAGACCATCTGGATGGTCTATCCCCTGAGCTGCTGTGATCCTCCTTTCTGTCTCCCCAGCACTATTCACTTGGGCTTTACCAATAGAGCTACCACTAGGGTATTTCCTACAATACTTAAGTTTCTGTTAGTTTGAATTGGACCCTTTCAGGTGTCCAATAGCCACATGTAGCTAGTAGGTACCATGTTGGAGAATACAGATAGAGAGACAGCCCAGATGAACATTTTGTTGCCTTCCAGATAGAAATTTAAGGCTGGAAATGTGGCCTTGTGGTGAAAATACTCACCTAGTATGTATGAGCCTGGGGATTAATCCTCAGCACAGCCAAAGGAAAAAGAAATCTGTATTGAGCTTTAGGAATAATTGCATTTCTTAGTATATTAGTCACTGTGACAAAATAACTGAGTAAACAATTTAAAGGAGGAGATTTTTTTTTGGCTTATTGTTTCAGATTTGTCCATAGTCATTTGGTTCCAGGCATTTCTGGTCATGCAGAGTAATGTGTGGCAAAAGAGGTTTTACATCACTTGGTGTTTAGGATGCAAGTGGGGAGGGGAGAAAAGGGAGGCCAGGGGTGGAGTTCAGGATAAGTACCTTTAATTAGGCCACAACTCCTAAACTTTTTACCACTTCCCAATAATGCTGTCAGATTACATCATCGATGAACTCAAGAGCTTCTTGTCATCCAGTCACGTCCTTGTATCCCTAGGGATGTTGGGAAATAAACCTTCAATCCATGAGTCTTTTGTGAGGACACTTTTCATATCTAGACTGTAATATTTGGTATCACAAGCAACGGTTTTGCATTTGTTTAGTTTTGTCAAAAGCATGTGGTTTGTTGTAGGTTACTGTTATCCTAATTTATAAAAAGTTCTTACTGCTATAAATAAATGGATTTAGAAAAATGTGTTTTGTTTTAGTTTTTACTGAGATTAAAATGTACTTTTACATTCAGTAGTTTGAAATGCTTGTGACTTAAATATCATGCATTTTTGTCTTCTGTAGGAATTTTACATTGAATTGGCTCCTCTGTCAAGAATCCCTCCAGGCACCATCTCAGGACTTTTTTTTACGATTGACACAATCTTCTTTATTGCCATTCTATATTTTAGTGTTAATTATTTGTCTTCTTTCTATGATACAAGTTATTTTTAGGAGGATTAAGTAAGTACTTATAAGAATCAGTCACATTATCAATTATGTGTAATATGTGTAATTATAGATATGCATGAAACACTATAAAACCCCAGGGTCTTGTGTATGTTGAGTATATTCTTTTCCACTGAGTCTTACTTTTTTTTTTTTTTTGAAGAGATAGGGTTTCTGGCTGGGGATGTAGCTCTTAACTGGCATGCATGATAACTGGGTTTAGTTCACTGGAAAGAGAACAGAGAAGGCAGACACAATGAGGAAAGTTAGTTTGCTGTGATGCCCAGAAAGGCTTGAAGCTCATAATCTCAAGTGACCCTCCTGACTTAACCTCCCAAGTATTTTGGATTCTAGGTATATGCTAGTCCAACACCTTTAATGGTGTGTGTTTTAGAACTTCTAATTTTTTTCTCTTGGTGATTATAAGTTCATCAGAAAATTAATTTAGCTTTAAACATTAGAAAATGTAATGTCTAGGTTTGTGACAGGAATATTTAGTAATAGTCTAAACTTTTGTAGACTTATAATTTATTCAATTTTTTACTTAATGTAAGAATGATATATTTAGTCAAAACAAAGCTATTAGTGTGATTTTAAGTTTTATTAATGTAAATTTTTCTGGGTGTGATGGCAAGAAGCAAACAAAAAATAACAAAAATCACTATAAATTTGACTGTTCTTTAATATGTTTATTATATTTCAAGGATGGTTAACGCTGGATATGGTTGAACATATTTATAACCTTAGCACATGAGATCTGAGACAGGAAGAATAGGAGTTCAAGGTTAACTACATAACAAATTCTACTCCATCCCAGCCTGCATGACACCTATATCAACAAAATGAAAAATGAAGAGAAGAGGAGGAGGAAGAGAAATAACAACAGTTACTTCGCAGTTTCCATGATATGTACTTTGAATGCTGTGTCACTGATTGAGATTATAGTTCAGTTATAGAGCACTTGCCTAGAATGTGGGAGGATCTAGATTTGAACCCCAGCACTGTAAAAGTTTCTTAGAAAAAAAAAATCACTTTAAGCATGGCCTGGTCGAGTCATGCCTATAATCCCATCAATCTGTAGCGGATCGCCTTGAATTAAGGCTAGACTAGCCACAGAATGAGTTCACCAGCCTGAGGGATGTGAAACCCTGTCTCAAAACAAGCTATAAAAGAAAATTAGTTATGTGTACTTTCTTGATTTTGCAATTTAAGTTATGCTGATTTGTCATTAGTTGAGTCGTCATTGATCTTGAAAAATGAGCTTAAGAGTTAACACTGTCATCTTTGCATTCTAAAAGACTTGGAAGTATAAGATAGGTATTTGACTAGCAAAGAAAAAAATACTTTCAGATTTTAAGAATAATGTGCTTTTTTGTTATGAAGAAATTCAAGTTTCAAGTGTGGTCTTCGATCTATTTCTGAATTTTCATATGTATCTTTTTAAGTTACAAAAACCACTTTTCTTTTGTGCAGTTGTAAATCCCAGAAAGAAGCTGTTACTCTTGAAGATGGAATGATTGGAAAAAGGCCAGAAATAATTTATCATGTAATTCATACTCTTTTATTGGGTTCTCTTTCAATGGTTATAGAAGGGTAAGTATACCTATTTTGCAGGTTTTTTTTCATATATGTATGTATGTAAGTACGCACTGTGGCGGAGGCTAGGGGTGTATACACTAGTACACTTGCATGTGTGTGCCTGTGGAGCCCGAGAGTGATATCAGGAATCATCCTCCATCACTCTTTGACCTTATTGCTGTGAGCCTGAGTCTCTAATTAACCCTGTAACACCCAGGGCTAATCATGCTAGCCAGTTTGCTCTGGAGATAGCCAGGCTCTACTTCCAAGGCTAGAATTGAGGGCAGATTGTCACACCTGTCTGCATTTTTTTAATGGGATCTGGGGACATGAAACCAAGTTTTTTTCCCCCTCTGGTGGCAAAAGTTTTAACCACTGAACTATTTCTTGGCTCAATCTCTTTGTTTTTACAAAGCCTGTCTGCATGCTTATATGTATGTGTATGTCTGAACTTGTTCATGTGCTCATGTGTTCACGTGCATTTATATATATTTGTGTGTGTGTGTGTGTGTGTGTGCGTGTGTGTGTGTGTTCTGGGGATGCTGTCAGGTTTGTGCAGCAAGAGTTTTTGCCCATTGAGCCATTTTTTTCAACCCCAAAGCTTGTCCCTTCTAATGGTAGTACATGCATATACTCAAGAAAGCATTTACAGAACAAGCCAGGTGACCTGGGTTTGATTCCTAGAATCCAGCTGATGGAAGGAAAGAATTGCTGGAAGTTATCCTGTGACCTTGACACATGTGTTGTGGCATGCACATTACCCTCTCTCCTAATAAATAAAAAGAAAACATATAAAAACTTTATTCTAAAAATATCTATGTTTCAGTATAATTGAAATGTACAACGATTTTTATAGTAGACTGAAGAGCATTTAATTATTCATTCACTTGTTCAAAAACTATTAATTGTCATCCTATACATTGTCCTGATGCTTGAGGTACAATGACCAACAAAGTAAACAGTCTCTAACTTTATGTAACCTTGGGCATAATGAAGATGACAAATGTTAATTATAAAAATGAAAATTAGCCCCCACAGGAATAGTCAAGCCAGAGTGAATCCTAAAAGTCTATTGCAGCATACAGGTGGAAGGGTATGATGGAATGGGAAGGAAAGGTGAAGGGAAGGGAAGAGAGGGGTTAGAAGGGGAATGGAGGGAATACTCAATACACTTATAAAAGTAGAAAAAATACATAAAAATGGGAAAATGAAAATTATAATTTCATAATTGAAGGAGGTATAAGAGGTACATTTAGAAAGAGAATTCTAGGCCTGGCAAGATGGCTCAGTTGGTAAAAACTTTGTCGCCAAGCCTAACAGCCTGATCCTTAGAACCTACATAGAAGAGAGAGAGAATCAGCTTCCCCAGATATCAGGTATTATCAGGCAGATGATAATCTGCCCTCCATATACATGTTGTGGTACACTTGTGAGTATGTGTGCACACACTAATAAGTAAATGTTTAAAAAGAACAAGTTTTGACTTGGAAAGATCATTAAAGCTAAGGAAAAGTGTTTGAACCATACCTGAATTTTGAGATGTAAATTAGGAGCTGTAAATCAGGTAAACAAGAAGATGGTACAGGGGTCAGTACTTGAGCCTATCTTGAGTTCAATTCTTGGAACCCAAGGTAGAAGTGGCCCAACTCTCTCTTGGAGTAGAATTGCACAGATAGTACTTATTTCTTAGAAATAGTGGAAGTGTGGTAGTCCATAGAATTCATAGTTGTCAATCTGAAAAACTCATTTTGTGTTCAGCTTTTATTTGGATTCAGTTTCATATATGTAGTTGACCACTCTGTGGCTGACTTAATCTTCCAACTCCTCCATAGGTTGAACTAATTCCGTGAACTAAGCCTGTGAGTTTCTGGGGATTCGCTTGTCTCCTCTTCACATGTCACCAAGGGAGAACTGAAAATTGTATGCTACTGTACCCAGCTTTACATGGGATCTAAGAATTTGAACTCAGGTCTTTGTGCTGGCAAAGCAAGCACTATCTATCCACTGCGCCATTTCTCTAGGTTTCTACTTGTTTTAGTCATGGTCTTACAACTCACTAGGAAGTCCAGGCTGGCCTCACACTCATGACAATCCTTCTGCCTTAGCTTCCAGAATGCCGGGATTGCAAATGTATGTCTTTACTCTGGCTTCAACCTGTAAGTCTTATTAAGCATGCAGTAAGAAAACACCTGGATATGGTTGTGCATGACCCTAGTGCTGGAACTTGGGGCATAGAAGCAGGCTAGAGTGAGACACTGTTTCAAAAATAATAGTAATAATTATGGGGCCAGCAAGATAGCTTAGTGGGGAAGGTGCCTGTCTGCAAACCTGGCAACCTGAGTTCAATCCCCAGAAACCCACATGGTAGAAGGAGAAAACTGACTTCTGAAAGTTGCCTTGTGAGCTCTACTTGCGTATCATAGCATACAGATGCACACCTTCTGTCTGCTTGTCTGGCTGGCTGGCTCTCTCTTCTTAGTCCTTCTCAAAATAAATAAAATGTATTTAACAAGTGGTTACTAAAAATTAGAAGCTTTTTTTTCATTTTTCCTAATATTTTAGTATCTTTATAGGTAGTTGAAAAGAATTTGAAGGAAACCAGATAATGATGGTTGTAGTATGTCTGATATGTAACTTGTTTTTTAAAGGGTGAAGTACATTTGGACTCCTTATATGTGCATGTTGGCAGCATTTGGCGTATGTTCGCCTGAACTTTGGATGACACTTTTAAAATGGCTTCGTTTAAGAACTGTACACCCCATATTGTTGGTGAGCCTTTGTTACTTATCTTGTATGTTTATCTTGCAGATTCATTAAATGTTAATGAATAAAAACCACATTGAATGCAATTGAAATAGACTATTACAGGATGACTTATGGGTGGAAAAGCAAAACCTTTATTTGTAATTTCTTTTGTTCTTATTGCTGTTTTTTGAGATAGGATCTCAGCTATGTAGTAAAAGATGAAAAAATTCTGATCCTTCTTGCCTCCATCTCCCTAGTGCTAGATTACAGATCTGTGCTACTATGCCTAGTTTATGTTGTGCTGAGATGGCATCCAGGGCTTCATTAGTGCTAGGCAGCACTCTACCAACTGAATTGGGTCCGTGGCCCAGCTGTAGAATGCTTGCTTAGCATTTCTGAGGACTTGGGTTGGATCCCCCACAGTACCAAAAAAAAGGGGGGGGGTGAATTCTTACCTGGTAGAGGAAATACCCTAATGATGAAGATAGCTTCCCCAGCATAAGTCTTATTCATTACATTCAGATACACTGGCCATAGTGATTTTCCAAAAACTGTGAATCTTGAAAATGTAATTTGTAATAGTGAGTTGCGATGTTCATGGTTTTTGGAGGATAGGAAAAAACAAAAACAACAAACCTTAAAATCTTTGACACAAAGGAGAATAGGAAGAACATGTTTGGTCAGATGATAAATTATGTTTAATAGCAATCTTGTTACATTTTGGAGGTCTTCCAGGAGAATTTATATATTCTCATTTTAATATAGAATTATATTAATACATGTTAGCTACTTTTCCTGTGCTTTTTTCACTGTCTTTTGTTGTTATTAAGTTTCATGTAGAATTCATAATTACTTATAATCTTTCTATAATACAAATTGACAAATACAATAATAATTTTATTATTGCCAGGTTTGCAGACAGGCACCTTCCCCACTAAGCTATCTTGCTGGCCCCATAATTATTACTATTATTTTTGAGACAGTGTCTCACTCTAACCTGCCTCTGTATCCCAAGTCCCAGCACTAGGGTCATGCACAACCACATCTTTCTATAATACAAATGACAAAAGTTTCAAGTGGTGGTTGGGCATGTAATTTAGCTTATAGAGTGTTTGCCTAGCATGTGCAAGTTCCTGGTTCCAACCCTCACGTCACATACATGATAGCGTATGTTTACCATGCCAGCATTGGGAAGGTGGGATATGGGAGCTCAGGTGATCCTGAGCTACATAGTTCAATGCCACCCTCTGTCATGAGAGCCTTTCTCAAAAAAAGAAGAAAGTTTTAAATGCTGTTTGCTATATGAAATATTACCAAGAGCAGTAAATTTTTTTGTTTTTGTTTTTGTTCTACTTTGTTTCATTGAGTTTCTTTATGTAGTCTAGGATGGTCTCACACATTCTTTTCTCTTGCCTCAGCCTTCTTAGATTTGGGATTATAGACACAAGACACCACACACTTTTTAAACTTTTTTAATGGTCTGCTTAAATTCATATAGTAAATATTTATATGTTACCTACAGCTTAATATGTTTGAAACACAAAGTTCACTGCAAACCAGAATCTGTCCTTCACTTCACTTTCTCTGATTCAGTTTTATAACTGTAGGATCTTCAGTTGATCAGAGTCATTGTTGACACTTCCAAGTATACTATGAAATAAATTTACTTATAACCCTTTTTGGTTCATATTTTAGGCTCTTATTTTGAGCATGGCTGTACCCACTATCATAGGTCTCAGTTTGTGGAAAGAGGTAAGAAAACAAAAATTTATATTTTGAAAATGTATTTATCTAAACAAGGCAGGGATAAATTTCTCTGCATGTGTAGAAAAAGCGTATATCAGAATATTATTCTAGCAAAGGATAAGATTCTTAATCATGTTTCTTCTTTTATTTTCCTAATGATGAACATGTCAGAAGAGCCAAAACATTTTTATTTTATTATTTTTTAATTATTATTATTTTTTAAACAGGTTTTTCTATGTAGTACAGGCTAGCCATGAACTATGGCCATCCTTCTGTCTCAGCATCTGGACAGTGCTGGAATTATACATGTGCAAAAAGCACTTTGGATGCCATCTGTTACTGTTTTCTGTAGTCTAATGCCATGATTAATTGAATATATAATTGATAAAAGAAATTACTGAATAAACAGTAAATATAAGTTGGTAATTCAGATTTTAACCCCTGTGAAATGATATAATGATATAAATAGTTATCCATTATAATGTGACACGACACTAATTGTCAGTATACCTGCAAAGTATTTGAACTGAAATTCATTTGTTGAATATTTATATGCATAAAAGATATAACTGGTAACTAATCGTTAGTGATAAAATTACTTATTGAGTTGAGGCAGCAAATAAGATAGATTGTTTGGATTGAAAAAATGAGTTGGCAAGTGTAAGAGAACAAAGAGATTGGGGCGATTTTTTTAAAACTTTGTGTGTGTACGTGTGTGTGTGTATCAGAGGGCACTGTATGTCCCCGTGAAGGGTAGGGAATCATCCTGGATTGCTTGTATCTCCTTTTTGCTTTGCTTTGAAATTTCCCAGGCTCTGCCGCCCACCAGGGTCCGAAATGCAGGCTGCTGCCATTTCTGCCTGGTGGTTTTTAAGTGGGGCCATGGATCTGAACTCAGGACCTTCTACTTGCGAGGCAGAGTCTTAGCCCCTGACCCATCTCTGTAGCCCTGTGATGATGTTTTTTATGAGAACAGTGATTATATTGTATCCTTTATCATAAGTTTAGTCTTTTGGAATATTCTGGAACAATTTAAAAATTTCTACTTACTTACACCTTTTGGGTATTTTGTTTTTTAGTTTTTTCCAAGATTAATTTCAGAACTAACGGAACTACAGGAATTCTATGACCCAGATACAGTGGAACTTATGACCTGGATAAAGTAAGGACTGACTTGACCAAGATTGTTGTTAAGCTACTAACTAATCATTGCATGTTAATGAATTCATGGGAAATAAACTAATTCACAGTTTTCCATATTTTCATGAAACTCAAAAATTGTATCCTGTGTTCTTAAAAAGGGTTTTTAATTAGATTTTTTAGTTCTAATTTTCTAATTACGTTTCCTTGAATGGTGAAAATCAACACTGATGAATGGAGCATTGGGAACTTCCGTTGCCAGAAACCAAAATGTGACATAAATAGAAACTAAGATCTGTCTTGGCCTCAGTTCTTGGCCAGGAACAGTTACAACAACAAAAATCAAATTTACCTCTGATTTTGTAGGTGTGAATCTGAGTTCACATGAGTTTTAAATTTAACACTTGTCTGATCTGGAAAACTCAAATCAAGAAATGGGTATGAAAACAGTTGTGGGTTGATGTAGAATATCCAATACATCTCCACCTTAGCTTACATAGTTCCACAAACAATGTTTTGTGATGATAAGATGTAAAATTAAAAAGCACATGAGAAAATTCAATAAAGCAAATATCAGCAGAATTAGACTTCTTACAATTTTTGTTAAGAAATTTGGGTTATTTAATTTATGTAACAGACTTCATGAACTTTAGATTATAACAATCAGTATGGATTATTTTGCACAAAATTTTAGAGGTCAACAGATAGAGACAATGGATTCCTCTAATCTGGGCAAGTCCAGGTGAGGAATGGGTAATCTGGCACAGTATCCTTTGCATCTCTGCTTGGCTTGGTCAGCTAAGGGGAACACATTGACTTAGCCATAGTTTAGTGTTTGTGGACTTATATGTGGGATAGTAGCTGTAGCATTCCCAAGAGCAAAAGAATGGACACGTATCAAGCTTCTTTTAAGTCTGTGTGTACAATATTTTCCATGGTCCTATTGACCCAGTGAGTTAACTGATCAAGACCAGCATTGCCTTCCATGATTGTGGCTATAGAGAGAGAAATTACTTTGGCCATTTCATACTCAATCTAACTATAGAGAGACACAATTAAATAACTATTTTGACATTATTAAAAACATAGTGAAGAAACAAAAACATGGATTAGAGAAATGGCTCTGCCTCCAAAGCAGAAGGTCATGAGTTCAGATCCATGGTCCCAAATTGCCAGGCCTAAAAATTGCCAGGCCAGAAATGGTGGGCGGCCTACACTTCTGGTCCTGGTGGATGGAGCCTAGGAAGTTCCAGAGCAAAGCAAGGAAATAGAAGTGATCTAGGATGATTCCCAAAGTCACCCTTGATCCTCCACACAGACACATGTGCTGTCTCACACACACACACACACACACACACACACACACACACAAAATGAATGAATGAATAAATGTTAAAAAAAAAAAAAAAAAACATGAGAAAAGGATAAATACTCATCTTGGAGAGCTAGGCATGGTGGCTCTCACCTATAACCTGAGCACTTGCTGAGGCAGGAGGATCACCATGAGTTTCAGACCCACCTTGTTATAAAAGGCAAAACCAAAAACAAACAAAAATAAGGAGTGGGGACCCCAAAAATATTGCAGAAATAAGGAATAAGTTTATAATAGGTCTTACTGTAAAGTTTTGTTACTGTAAAGACACTCCTTGTATTATTAAAATTTTTACGTTGCACTTAATCATTGCTATGTAGTTGCCATTGAGAACACTGACAATATAGCATTGTGTTGTCCTTAAGAAGAAGTTGGGCTGGAGAGATTGCTCAATGGGTAAGAGTGCTTGCTCTATAAACATAAGGACCTCAGTTTGAATTCCCATCACTCGTGTTAAAAATAATCCTGGTATCGGGGGCTGGAGCCAGGTGGATCCTGAAAGCGAGCTGAAAGGGTGAGCTTCAGGTTCAGTGGCACTGTCTCCAACAGACAAGGCAGACAGCAATAGAGACAGACATCTTATGTCTTCCTTCTCTGATCGCTGCATGACTGTGGCTGTGTGTTCACACAAAACACACACATGAGAAAAACAAGAAAACGGCACCTGTGTGACTTTTTTTTCCACGGCATTTTCAAAAGCATGTCAGAGGCCTGAGCAGTTGCATGTCGGGTAACTGGGCGTTTATCTAAGTACAATTATATTCTGTTAATGTCTGTTTTCTCACTACTGAATCTTTGGCCAGGAACAGTAGTACATCTCAACTTATTTCCAGAACTCAGCACTGCTCTTAGCAATAGGAGTGTGTTCTGAATATGCTTTTTATTGTATAATCTTTTCATTCTTTGCAGAAGGCAAGCTCCAGTTGCAGCTGTGTTTGCTGGAAGTCCACAACTAATGGGTATGATTAAATTGTGTACTGGATGGATGGTGACAAGCTTACCTCTTTACAATGATGATGATCTCCTCAAGAGAAATGAGAATGTAAGGTGGTCCTTACTTTGCATTTGTATCTTTCATAACATTCTGCAGTTTAGCAGAGGTCTATACCAATGCTTGTGCTCTTAGTTCGTTAGGACAGTCCAAACAAAAGAACTAACTCACTGTAGTTTTTAAAAATTGTTGGGAGGTTGATACAGGAAGATTGCTGTGAGCCTGGGCTACACAGTGCTCTCCATACTAGCCAGTGCTACATAGCAGGACCCTGTCTCAAAAAAACAAAACAAAACAATGAATAAAAGTCGCATAATACACTTAACCAAGGAAAGTAAGTATTCAGTTCTTTGTTTTGTGAAGAGTATTGTTAAGTCTCTGTAAGATTCATTTAATTTCCACAATTATTGAAGGAACTGATGGTTAATATTTCAGAAAGGGACTATCCTTTGAAAGTATCAATGTTCCCAAGTTGCTGGAAAAAGTTTCTTAGTTCATATCTTGATACACTTTGTCTTTCCAAACTCATGTGGACTGGAGAGATGGTGTTAAGACTCCTTCAAAAGCATATGGTCCTGAGTTTGGATCCCAGGTCTTAATAGAAATGTCAGGCAACCTGTATTTCTGACCCTGGTGGGCAGATCCTAGGAAGTCCCAGAGCGAAGCTAAAAGAAGGTAGTAGCAATCCAGGATGAAACCCAAAGTCACCATTGGTCCTCTACAGGGACATAGAGTACTTTCTTATACACACACACACACACACATGCAAAATACATAAAGTTAGAAAAGAAAATCATTCATTGCTCACCTTTAAAAAAAAAAAGGAGATTGCAAAGTTGGGAAGATGGTTCAGGATAAAGTGCTTGCTATGCAATTATGAATATCTGAGTTTGATTCTCCAGCACCTACCTAAGAACCAGGCATTGTGGCATGAACAATCCCAGTGTTGAGAAGGTAGATAGGATAATTCCTGAGGCTTGCAAGCCAGACAATCCAGCCTAATCAGTAAACTCAAGATTCAATGAGATAATCCTGTCTCAAAAAATAAGGTACAATGTCATTGAGAAAGACACCCATTATTGACCTCCAGCTTCCACCTGCTTGTGCTCATACGCACATAGACACATAGACATGCATATATTTACCCTGCTTTAAAAAAAATTGCAGTTTCACCAGACATGTGTCCATAATCCCAGGTAATTGGGAGGTAGTAAGACTATAATTTAAAAAGAACAAGACAACATCAATAACAAAAGAGAACAGCAAGGAAAAAAAATAACGCCAAGTATCTTAAACTCATGGTAGAATACTTGTCTAGCAATTATAAATCCTTAGGTTTTATAGTCACTACCATTAGGGGAAGAAAACCCACAAAAAAGTGTTATAGGTTTTTATAGAGATTGGGCTCTTATCTGTAATCCATAATTATAAATAATAAAATGACACCTAATTCATTGTAATATAGAAAACATACTGTACTAAATGTTATGGATTTAAGTGATCATCTGAACTGGGGATCCTAATATTCTCTTTTTCAATATGAGATAATTTCATACGATTTACAGTGTGCTCTGAGCTGAGAAGCAGTATAGCAATGCAGAGGTTAGGAATGTAGACCTTGGAGCTGGGCTAGCAGCACATGCTGTCACCCCAGCATTGTACAGGCCAAGATGGCAGAATCAGATAAGCTTCTAAGTTAAGGCCAGTCTAGACAGCATATATGAGGCTCGGGGCCCAATCTTCAGCACTGCAAAACAAAGAAGCAAAAAGACTCTAGCATTAGAATATTTAGATTCAGTGATACTTCTGTCCATCACCTTGTGTAAAGTTATACTGAATATGGAAATAGTAATAATTCTTATGTACTACATATGAGAAGCAAATGTGATAACATAGGGTAAAACGGTAAAAGTTAATTGTCTTACATATGATTTTTTGTTTGTTTCATATCAGACTGACGATGAATCCAACTCTGGCCTTGAACTTCTGAACTTCCTGCCTCCAACCTCTGAAGTGCTAGGATTATAGGCTTGTCCTACTGTGCTCAGCATGTATTATTAAATTGTAATTGTATGTGCAATATACATACACACATAGTACAAAGAAGAGTCCAAAAGCAGTAGTCAGATGATCTGCCTACAGAAATTTAAGAATTCTTAAATCAGGATATTCTATTTGGAGTAGGCCTTGAAGATTGATGAGATACTTGTTTATATATAACAGATAATGTCTTATTAAGTAATATATTAATAGGTAATAAATATATGATTCCAAGGTGAAAAAGTAACACAAACCAAGAAGTTTGCACAGCTGTAAAACTAGAAAATAAAATGAAACTGAATTTTAAAGGACCCGCAGTGTCTTGTCGAGTTTAGGCTTACCCTTGAAGCAGCTGGAAAATATTACAAGCTTAATAAATAAGACTGGTGTTGGTATTTTGATTAGATCTGCTTAAGTCAGTTACGGCCAGGTGTGCTGACACAACATGTCTATAATCCTAGAACTTCGAAAATACAGGCAGGAGGATCACAGCAAGTTTGAGATTAGTATGTATCACATAGCTTAGTTTCTAGCCAGCAAGGGCTTTGTAGGCACCACCCTGTCTCAAAATAGCAAAAGATACAAATGTGAGAGGGAATGATAGGGTGGAACTATCCCATGAGCTTGCTTAGTGTGTAGCAAAATGAGTCAGGGGTTCTTCTGATTTATTAACACTCCCTGTGGTACCCTCAGGTTCTGCATCACCATCAGTCATGTATGGAGTAGGCAACTAGTGAGTATTGCAGGTGGATCTTAATTCATCTGTGTGTCAGATCTCAGTATTTTCAGGACACGTAGTATGTAGTGTCAATAGGTTTCCAATACCACAGAATCAAAAACTGAATTTTTAGCATCCTTGCTCATTATTTTGTGACAGTGGCCAACTTATTTTTCACTTTGTTGACGATCACATTTGTAAAATCAGTACTCTGTCACATGGTAACAAAAGAATTAAAGGTATTCTTACAACTTAATAATAAAAGACAGGATCAAATTTTTTTCATTGGAATATGAATATTTTTGTACACTTAGTCATGGGCATCTATTAATTTGGGAAAGGAAAGTGAATGGTTTACTGATATCATTTGGCAGATAAATCCAAAGAGGCAAGAGGGCCTTGATTACAGAAAGATTTGGCTCGGTTTTTTAAGCTGAGCTCATGGATTTCAAGGTTGAATAAGGTCCCATTTTTCTCACCCTCTGGGGTCTGCAACTCTAACATGAGAGGGTTTTCTTCTTGGGCTGGAATGACCCCAGGTCACAGTATCCCACAGAAGCAGGAGGGAGGCCTCAGGAAGGCTCAGCACACTGTCAACAGTGTAGTTGACGGGCTCAGGGGACTCTTGCATCCTTGGCTGCAGGTTTTGCTGCCTGCACCCCGCCATCCACTGGGCCGCTGCCTCCATCTTGTGTCAGGATCTGATTTTTTTTAAATGGGCAAAAGATTTGAGTAGACAACTCTAAAGAAAAAATACAGATAACCAATTAACATTTGAAAAGATGCTCATTTCATTAGCCATCAAAATGTAAGCCAGAACCACAATTAAATATCTTATCAGACCTAGTAGGATAGCTAACATCAAAGGATAACTAAATAGCAAATTGGTAAGGAGGTGGAGAATTTAGAACCAAACTCTGTACAGTTTATAGATTTATAAAATGGTACAGATGCTTTGGAAACTAGTCTGACAATCACTCAAAAAATTAAAGTTAGTAAATGATCCGACATTTTTACTGCTAGATACATACCAAGAGAAATGAAAACATGCTCTGCACAAAACCTTATACATACACATTCGTAGAAACATTATTCATAATGGCCCCAAACTGCAAACAACCTAAGTTTGTATTAGCAGATAAATGGATAAACCAAATGCCTTATCATTACAGTAAAATATTCTTTGTACTAAAAGGGAATGAAGTACTTAACACATGCTATAATATGGATGAATTTTTAATGCATTATGAAGAAACCAGTGATAAAGTTCTACATATAAAAGATTCCATGGATTTGAAATGTCTAGGACAGATAGATTTATATGAACAAGTAGATTGTGTGGTCTTAATTAACAGGAGCTTTGACTGTCTTATATACTTCATTATATATTCTTCCAGATTTATCAGATGTATTCAAAGCGATCTGCTGAGGACATTTATAAGATTCTGACATCCTACAAAGCTAACTACCTAGTTGTGGAAGATGCTATCTGTAATGAAGTGGGAACCATGAGGGGCTGTAGAGTTAAAGATTTACTAGATGTTGCAAATGGCCACGTGAGTAACCATTTGAAAAGTTCATTTTTTTAAAAAGTGCTTATAGTCTTTAAACTTTCCTTTTGGAACTTCACTCAGAATATAATTGAATAATAATGAAAGAGCTTATTGAAAGTATTGGAAGTATTTTCTCAATGCAAAAATGTAGCTGGGTATTTTGACAAAAAAGAAATAAAAGAGGAAGAGAGGGAGGAAGGGAGGGAGGGAGGAAAACTAGGACTAGTGGGTATAGCAAGAGGACCTGAGTTCAAATCCTCACAGCCCAGTAAAGCTGGGTACAGTAGCACTATAATCCCAGTGCTTCCCTGGTGGCATGTGAGGAGGAGACAGGAGAATCCCCAGCAGCCAACAACAAGAGACCCTGTCTCAACCAAACTGAAAGGTAGAAGTGACACCTGGAGTTTTCTTCTGCACTCTACATGTGAGATGTGGTGCATGCGCACACACACACATATACACACCCACACACTCTCTTGTGTTAAGTAATTTGGTGTCATTGATTCCACGTATAGAAAAATGCCTTCCAAATTAACCCAGGACCTGTACAAATTCTTCATATCCTTAGGAATCAGTGAGGCAGATCAGTTTAGTCAGTTAGCTAAATAGTAGCTTCTACAGTAGTTATAGTAATTTTTACCAAACCTTTTTACTTGAGCTTTTAGTGAATATACCATTTATCTGGTAACCAAGAACATTGATGGGAGTTTATAACTCTCATAAATAGTAGTGGCTGGATACTTTTTTGGGGACTTTTAAAAAAGTACAATAGTCATTCTAATTAGCACTGCATAGGCTACAGCCAGAGGCTTTTCTTTCACCTTTTAAATAATAGTTCTGGGTTGGAGAGATAGCTCAAGGGTTAAAACTCTGCCTCAAAAGCAGAAGGACCTAAAAAAAAAAGCAGAAGGACCTGAGTTTGCATCCCAGATTCCATTTAAAAACATCAGGCAGAAATGGCAGTGGCCTGCACTGCTGGCCCTGGAAGGTGGAGCCTGGGAAATCCCAGAGAATAGTGGTAGACCAAAAAAAAAAAGTGGTAGACCAATCCAAGATTATTCCCAAAGTCGTCCCTTGGGCCTCCACACGCATCCATGATGCCATTTTACACACACACACACACACACACACACACACACACACACACACAAATAATAGGTCTTTGTCTTGTAATCCAAGACCACTTCAGAGGTGATGAATTTGTTTTAAAAATTTCCTTCTTTCCTATCTTCATGATCCATTGAACTTGTTAAAGAAACTTCCTTATTTATACTGCATGTTTTATGAATTTGCTCAGTTGGTACTTAGTGTGATTTTGATTTATTGGTGTCAGATGGAATGCAGTTAGGCAGTTTATTTGCTAATCACAGTTACATTGCTATCTCTGTTTTGGAGCGTTTCTATTCTGCTGTCTTGCGAACATCAGGCTTATTTCTATCACATAATACCAGCCAATAACTTAGGCTAATTCATTCTTTTATACTGAAGTTGACAACTTTCATAAGCATTAGAGTAATATTTGTATTTTATTATTTTAAACAAGTCCTTTAAAAAAAGTCCTTCAAGTGAGCTAAATAAGCTATTCTAGTGGACATTGGTAGGCTAGAATGTAAATGTTTATACTGGACAAGCTACATAAGCTTACTTGCTTACTAGGTGGTTCTGAGTCCTACCCCAGAAGAATATGAATATACAGTAGAAGTATAATGCGTTCATTTTTCACCCTTAGTAGGCTCTGAGATGCAGCTCTTCAGAGCAGTGGCAATAGATTATGGATAAAGTGCCAACTAAATATTAGTAAATCTCTTACAAATTGGAAACTTTTATATTGGTTTTCCATTCTAAGTTCAGTAATGGGCATGAGTATCTTATGGAGAGGCTTATGTTTGCTAAACAATGTGAGATATTTAGCATAGTTAGTAATGATAATTTTTCATGTAAACATAGTCACTTATACAAGACTTGCATTTCTTCTATAAGTTTGATAAGCTTTTTAATATGTTTCTTATTTTTTGATAGATGGCTTGTGAAGAAGGTGACAAGTTAACTTATTCAAAATATGGACGATTTTGTCATGAAGTAAAAATTAACTATTCTCCATATGTGAATTATTTCACTAGAGTATACTGGAACAGATCCTACTTTGTATATAAAATCAACACTGTGATTTCCTTCCAGTCTTGAAAACTAGCAGAACCTTCATCTCAAAGACATGCTACTTGAACTGAAATGCAATTTTCTTCTAATTACACGGTGCCTGTTGCAGATCAGTGTGGATATTTGAATTGCTGCTACTTCTTCGCCCTCCTGCTATTAACCAAGTCCAGAGTTTTGTGGAAACAGAAGATCAAAATTTGCTGTTTTAGTAATCTGTCAAATCTGCCACTACACTAGTTTGATCAAGTTTCTTCCTCACTGTTACATGGTCTTGCAAGATTTTCCCTATTGCACTTCTTCCTGTCACAGCACTGATCTTAGATTTGAATATGTTCAAGGTCAGCATGTGCTTCTTAAACATAATATTTAGCAAGTACTTAGCAATATATAATCCTGAAGCATCAAGAGAGATTCTTCAAGCAAGTTCCTAAAAGTGTTTTAATGGTTTATAAGAGAACTAGAATTGTACAATAAAATGGTAATTTAAATGTTAGCTGAAGAACTATGTCATTTAAATTAAAATGAAAACAATATAAAGGGAAATGAATTTTGAGGCTGTCTGTAAAGGTATATCCAGAGCATTCCATACCACCTGCTCTCATGGTCTGCTTTTATAAGCGACACCTTCTCAGTAATACCTAGTACATGTTATCTATTAATGTATGACTATTAAGTAGTTACCATTTTTTCTCTAGTGTCCATTAATTTGATAACAGTGTAATTACACTAAAACAATAACTTGTTATTATATGTATATATTTTTAAATGAACATTTAAAATAATGTTGCTCAGATTTTTTTAAATGGATGATGTAATGGTATACAGTGTAGTCACATATTTTTAATGGAAATATTAAAGAAATTGAAGTGTTGTTAGAATGTTATTAAACATACCTCTGCATATAGGTTTATTGGTTATATCATGTAAGTGATGTTATTTATGAAACCAATGATAGTTTTTAATATAAGCATAAAGTGGCCGTTACCATAAGGTTTTTAGGAATTTCACAGTATAAATGTTATGTGTAAAAATACTTCTTTGAGTATTTTCATATTTGTATAATTTATTAAAAAATTCAAAATTAATGTGGCCTTTTGAAGAGATTCAGGACAGATGAAGCCAGTAGAAAAAAATGTTTTAATAAAATGAGTATGTAATTTTTCCCTATACATCTGTTCAGTGGACAGGTTTTCTGACTTTTCACTTCTTAGAGTATTATGGAACTCTATAATATTCAGAACTCCATATTACTTCATTAGGAGGGAATCCATTTCCATTTTATTTTCTGTGGGACTGTCTTTTTTGTTGTTTTAAGAACATGTTTTAAGAACATGAGTAATTCTAGAATGCTTTACTGTTGTTTGTAGCTTAGTTGATGTCAATGTCATGTTTGAGACTTTAGTTTCATCTTTGTCTTTCACATAATTGTTTTAACTAAAGATAGCTGCAGGCAGACTATTTTAGATTGACTCTGAACATCTCAGTAATGAGTCCGTACTGTAATAGCATCAAGATTTATGAAAAATTACCATGTACAGATACACATAAGTAGTCACATAATAGGACTTGTGATGTCAGCATGAGAAAATACCCTATTTCCCATGTAGTATGAAATATTTAATTGAATTTTTATTTACATATGATTACATGTGCTCAATTAGTTTTGTCCATTATGTTTTGCTTTATGTTGTTTGTTACAACCTATTTCTTAAATAAATTAGATACAGGGAATTTTTAAGTTAAAATTTTAAAAATTAATTTTTTATTCAGCATCACCTGAAAGAGAAAGTAAGAGGTTTATTATCAAAATGGTAACATTCAGTTGAGAATGTAGCTCAGTGGTATGGTGCTTGCCATATATACATATGCAAGACTGGGGGGTGTTGGTCTCCAGCACTACAAAAGAAAGAAAAACAATGTTGATATTGTTATGAGATATAATTTATTTCTGTCTTAACTGTCATTAAAACAATAACATTAGAAAACTGAGTGGGAAACATTTGTGTTTTTTTTCCTTAATAATTTATAAGTACCAAGTTTAAGAGTTCTGCAAGGGTCAATTGCTTTTAAAGATCTGTTAGAGGAACAAAGTTTATGGGATTCCTCAAAGAAATATAAAATATACTTTGCTTTTAATATTGTAAACCTATTGAAATAAGTGCCTTAACTTCTTTATTGCTAAATTTGTTTTGTATTTTAACGAACGTACTATCCATTTTCTTTAACTTAAGAAAATGTTGGTAACTTTTGCCTCATTGATGTAACCCAGTGGGCAAGCACTTGATTAGCATATAAGAGGCCTTGGGATTGATTGCCAGCACCTCAAAACTGTAAGAACCCTCCCTATGCCAAGTTGCCATGCACTTTGACACAGAAATAAGCAAATCTTCATCAAGAACTTCCAGCCCCCAACATTAATTCATGTAGTTTTTGAATGCCAAACAATACATCAAATGAAACTTATTTGATAGTTAATGTAGTGTTGATTTGGGGAGCTTATAATTTGTTTTCTAACTTCAGCATCAAATCTTGATGCTTTGCATTAGACTGATAGAGTTTAGACCTAAAAAGTATGTACTGTACTCTGGCACTTTTTTCTTACTGTATGTATAAGTAGCTATTTTTTAAAGGACATTTACTCAGATTGCCAAGAGTCTTGATGTTCTCACACTTCCATACAGGTCAGATTGATTCAGACAAAGAATATTGGAAATGGAAGTCAAATTCGGGACTGTTATCAATTCCTTGAATAGCTCTAGTTACTTTCTTTCTAAGAAATCGATTGTTTGTTTTGGATACTTTTAATTTTTGAACTGTTAAAACATTTTGATGTTTTTTGTGGCTAAAAGTAGTGCCTCTTGTTTTTTCAGTTTGATAAGGTTTTAAACAGTATGTAAGTTGATCTTTTGGTAAATTTATTTTAAATGCATGAATATTTAAAGGGCATATGTTACCAATTATTCTGTATATTTAGGAACCTTTGTGATGCTAATAACTAATTCTGATTACCTCTCAATATATTTTTTCTCAATTTATTTCATTGTTAAAATATAGTCTTATTGGATTTGGTGGTGTACACCTGTAATTCTAGCATGTAGGAAATAGTTTCAGGAGGATTAGAAGTTCAAGGTTATCCTCACTCAGTTACATAGTGAATTTGAGGCCAGCTTGGGTTACATGAGACCCCATTTCAAAAAACAAAATGAAACAAAAAAACCAAAACCAAACCAAAAAAAAAAGTAAAAAAGGAAAACGATCTAGTCTCTATGGTTGCTATTTGCTAATAGTTTTAAACCCCAATATGTATTAGAATCTGGGCTCTTCAAGTTATAAGTCAAATTCAACAACTTGTAAATGAAATTGTTGCTTTTGAATGTGCAGCATTAATACTTTAAATAAATTTATATGTTAAATTACAAAGAAATATATATGACAATTTTTTTCTGTCAAATAAGGTTTCTGAATATTAGACTTGCTTCTGTAATGCAAAGGACATGTTGGAACCAAAGTTGTTGAATTTAGTATAAAGGTATCTGAATCGTTCCTTTTTATGTCCTCAAGAATGTACAAGTTACTCTTGTCATATGTCAATAAAATTGTTATATTCAATTTTAAGAGAAACACCCTTAATTTGTGACCATTATGTACATTTGGTGGAGTAATGATATAACATTATCTCATACACACCTTATGTGTACTGAGCTCTGTGTCACATCTATGGTAATGTGTGTTTAAATATATTTCTCTCTGCAAAGTGTAAAACTTACTTCCGCAAACAAATCTTTAAAGGACTTGGGTTATAAACAAATTTACTTAGGATTTTATATGTTTTTTAAATCAAATATGAAATCCCTTCATGCTTATTTACCCTCTTTGTTTTGTTTCCATAATAAAACCTTCTGATTTTTTTTCTTTGCCTGTGTGTGACTGTATTAATCAGGTTCTGTAGAGCCACAGAATCAACAGAATTAATATATAAAAAAGGGAATTTATTGAATTGGAATACGAGATATGGTCCAGGTAGTCCAACAATGGCTGCCAGTAGCTGCTTAGTCCAATAGTCCAGTCATTGATGGTTGAAGGCTGGAGTATTTCTGGAAAATCCTTATTCAGTCAGTTGACAGAAAGGAAGAGAGTTTTCTAGCACAGCTTCAGAGAGTTTCTCTTCCACCTGTTTTGTGGTTCCTTTTATCTGGTCTGCTACTGGGAGGTTCCAATCAGATCTTTGTAAATGTATTGAACAGATAATCTCTTCGGGTGGTCTGACAGCTGATCTTAGTTAATGACAAGTGTAGTCAAGATGACAATCAGATTAACTATCACAGTGACTACCTTTCAATGGACACTGTGCCGATGTACCTGTGGAGGTCCAAGAGTGACATATTGAATCATCTTGGATTGCTTTACCTCCTTATTGCTTTGGGGATTTCTAGGTTCCACCTTCCAGGGCCAGAAGGGCAGACCATTTCCATTTTTTTCCTGGTGTTTTTATGTGGGATCTGGGATTTGAACTCAAATTCTGCTTACAAGGCAGAAGCTTAACCCCTGGAGCTGTCACTCTTGCCCCAAACCTGTGAATTTTTAAGTTGTCTTTTATTCTTAAACTTTACATTACAAATTCATTGACATATAATTCGTATCTATTCAGTTCACTCAGGATAATTTAATAGTTTAATAGGTTTTCAATAGTATTCACAAACTTGTACAATTGCAACCTCAGCAACTTTAGGACATTTTCATCATCTCCAAACAAACCCTATACCTTTTGGCTGTCAACCCCAACCACGTCTTCCTCCGAAGCTTTAGGCAGCCTTTGCTAATCTGCATACTTTATATTTTTGCTATGGTACATTTCATGTAAATGGAACCATAGAATAGATAGTCTTTTGTGACTATCTTCTTTTCCTCAGCCTTTCTGTGAAATTTCATCCATGTTGTGGCATGTATCATTCCTTTTTTAGTGCCAAATGATATGCATGTTTCCTGTGGATTCCATCTCTGGAGAACTATAATACAAGACTCAAAATGGAAACTAAATAAATCTTCAGGTCTTCAGGTAATTAGCTAAGTTCTTGTACAGTTAAACCTGGTTTCTCACCTGTACTTCTCTTCATGTCTATGCGATTTTCTCTCTACTGACTTTCTCTACTTAAAAATGGCTACTACTTGACCCCTCCTTCACTGAGGTTTCCTACTTTTATTACATCTACCCTTGAATGTGCTATTATAACAAGACTCCAGTTTAACAGTTTTCTGTCTCTGGCTAGGGGGTGACATACAGTGCCCAGCAGAATGGAGTGAAGGGCATTGCAGGAGCAGCAAAACTGCAAAAGAAAATCAACAAACCACAATCCAGAACTTCAGAGACTATATATCAACCACCTAGAACTAGGCCAGACTAATCTCTCCCCATCCTGAAGCTCAGGGACATTTGCGGAAGAGGGGGCGGTAAGAGTGTAAGAGCAAAAGGATGGGAGGAGCAATGATTTGCAAGATACTCCACACAAGTTAGGGCCGAAGCAATCATAATTGGACTTTGCATGCCCTGTGCAATGTCTAGCATCTGCTAAAGGCACCAAGATCCTTGGAGGCAAGGGATTGGCAGCCACAACAGTGTTCCTCTGCTTAAGGGGAACACGGGAAAGGGTTCAGGGAAATGCCACTGGGTCCTTGTACATCATCGGAGAGGAGGGCCCAGAGGAGAGTCAGGCATGCACAAGAAAGGACTCTCTGGGAATTGGGGCGGGAGGCACTGGGGGATGGGGAGGGAAGGGTGAGGGGAGAGGGAGCAGGAGGTTCGGGGGGAGGAGGAGGGAGGGAGGGAACTGGTGTACCTATTAAGTTTGTATGAGCTGAAATAATAAAAATGTATTAAATAAAAAAAAAATGGCTACTTCTGGTCCCTAGACCCAATGTCTTAGTCTCTCGACACTTTATATGGTAGAGGCCTATGGCTAGAATCATAGACTGCTGGCTGTCCAATTAATCTGTGAGTCAGATGATTCCCTGGCTCTCCCTGGACTTGTAGGCATATCTTCTGAATTACCAGTTTGTCAGGGCCTCAGAAATGACCTCTTCTAGCATAGATGCAGACACCAGTAATGTTTATTTTCCTTATTTCCCCCATCCCACACATGTATTTGCAAAAGGAATGTGGCTCTTGGTTAGTCATTGTTCCAGCTGTTACCCCAGCATCTAGGTTCCCCTGATAGTCTGAATTCACTTTATAGTCAATGTTGGTCTTTAACTGGTATCACCATAGCTGTCCTGGAAAAACTACTTTATTTGTGCCTAAAATTATCTTCATTCTGGAATGATCTGATCTTTTTTACATCGTGTCAGAAGCAGCACAAATACAATGGGAAGAGCATTAGAAGCCCCACTGGCAGTTTCCTGTTGGTTGGGGGAAATGGCCAAATTATTATTCTGGAATCTTTAGTTTTCTCATTTGTTAAAAGGTATATAACAGTTGTTTATATGAGAAAATCAATCACATGTATGAACATGACATAAATACAAAAACACTATGCTAGCTGACATTTATGCTTCTAAAATATCAATCCTTACTTAAAAAGTTTATCTGTTGGGCTAGTGAGATGACTCAGGTTAAAGTCTTTGCCTTGAAAGCAAAAGGACATGAGTTAGGATCCCAGACCCCACATTAAAAACCCGTGGGAAATGGTGATGGCCTGTACTTCTGGCCCTGAAAGATGGAGCCTAGGAAACCCAAGAGCAAAGTAAAAGGAAGTAGAACAATCCAGGATGATTTTTAATGTGCACCTTTGCATGCACACACACACACACACACACACACACACACACACACACACACACACAAATCCCTATTACTTTGGTTTGACTGTAACCATCAAAGCTTTTCTTCCAAAAGAAATTAGATGAGTCAGTGCATGCGTCCTTAGGAATGTCATCTACCTCCTTCAAGACGGGTCTCACATTGATCTCAACAAATAGGCTAGCTGGCTGTTCAATGAACTCTAAGGATCCTCCCGGCTCTGCCTCACTAGTTCTGGGATTAAAGCATGTGTCACCATGCTGGGCATTTTAATTTGCATTTTTTTTTCAGAATTCAACTTTTGTTTTATTGCTTACATATGTTTGCACAGTAAATTTTTACATTAAAAACTTACTTCATTTTATTAATATGCATATCAGAAAAATATTTGGGGAGTAGGAACTGCTGGTAAAATGTGGCATTGTTCTAAATGATAATAAGGTCTGAGACAGAAATAAAGAAGATTATATATATTCAGGGAAATTCTAATCAGACTCCAGATAAGCAGCCATAGAAATACACCATTGGAAGAGCATTTAAATGTTAACTGTTTGATGTCACACAGAATAATAATAGAAGCAACTGTAAATCATAAAAAGATTGATTGACAATTTATTTTGACTTCATTCTACATATCTAGCAAAATATTCACTGAACTTCAACAATCCTCATGTGTTGGTGTCTGACAAGTGGCTCAAGCAGGATTCCTGCTGACAGGGAGGTTGGGCAGAGAAATGATCTATTTCTTGGGAATCTTTGTCAAGAGAACCAGTCCAGTCTTCTAGACCTAGAAGATCTACAAGTCTACTGTGATTTAAAACTAACATCAAAAGTCAAATCAACAGTTTATGAAGACCAAGAGAAAGGTGTAATAAATCATTAATTGCAATAGTTTCCATTTTCGTGCAAAACACGTGTTTTAAATCACTGAGGAAGGATGTTACTTTTGGCTTCATCTGGAGTCCAAACAGGGAGACATGCAGAAACAACCATCATCCACTTAAATGCTGTTTTATAAATCAACACTGTGTGCTTTTGTATGGAAGTATATGTGATTCCACAGTCTAAAAAAGGATTCTGCTCACTTACACTTACCCAAAACAAACTGGTCTTAATTTGCATTTTGAAGATCAAACAGCCCTGTGCTTGTAATATATGTGCTTTGCTGCCCGAGCCATCCCCTCAATTCCTGCACTTTTACAGTTACAAAGCAAAGTCAAAAATCAATGCATGAACCAAAACTGATAGGCAGGATACAAAAAGCTGGAAAATCTCTGGTTTGGACCAATACTCAACTTCAGGATTGGTGGAAAGTAGAAGTTGACTAAGTTTAAAAATACATTTCAAGGGGTTGGAGAGGTGGCTTAGGGGTTAAGCCTCTGCCTTGCAGGCGGAAGATCCTGAGTTCAGATCCTAGACCCCACGTATAGACACCGGGCAGAAGCGGGGGTGGCCTGCGTTTCTGGTCCTGGTAGGGCAGAACCTGTGAATCCCCCAGCAGAATAAACGAGGAGGAGGTGGAGGCGTCCATGGTGGTTCCCGAATTTACCCGTGGTTCTAAACACACACACACACACACACACACAACTGAATAAATAAAAACTTTTAAAAATGCATTTCAAAAATTTCTGTATAGTAATCATAAGATGTTATTAGAAGTGTGCTGCCAGCACACCACCAGCCCCTCTGCCCTTTCGTCCCGCTTGGGACACTCATGATCCACGGAGGACACGTTGCTCCTCAGAAATCAACAGAGTCAAAAGAAAACCCAAGCAAAGCTCTAGGGGACAAACACCATACATCTGAAGTCCTCTAAAATCATCCTATCACATGGATGAGATTCTTCACATCTAGCCCAAAGATAAGTAAATCCCTTTTTACCATCCTGCTCCTTTCAATTATTACTCACTGTAGATTAACTTTTCCATATAGCCACCCCCAAACCATATAAAACTTCGGGAACTACACCCCTCACCCTCACATCTCACCAAGGTACTAAATCGTAAAAGTGCATCGCCATACTAATATTCACCTCCTGTCTACTAAACCTGTCTTAATTGATGTAGTAACAGTCTAATACCCCCATCTAGGAAACCTCAACTCCAAGGCAAACACTAGAAATAACTGCCCAAGAGTAGTAATACCAACTAATTCAGTTCAGACAAAAACACACAGAAACTGAAAGGTCTTAAGAGACAAAACAACAATGCCCAAGTCAAAGTACAGATCCATGAGAAACAAAACCCAAGAAAACAAATATCCCACCAAAAGAATTAACCCCACAATGATAGATTCCAACCAGAACAAGTTCACAGAAAATAGCCAAGAAAACCAGGCCCAAGATAACGACTTTCAAAGCATGATCATTACCGTAATCAATACTATGAAAGAGGGGGCTGGAGAGGTGGCTCAGGGGTTAAGCCTCTGCCTTGCAGGCAGAAGGTCCTGAGTTCAAATCCCAGATCCCACGTATAGACGCCAGGCGGAAGCGGGGGGCGGCTTGCGCTTCTGGTCCTGGTAGGGCGGAGCCTGTGAATCCCGGGGCAGAAGGAGGTGGAGGCGTCCATGGTGGTTCCCGATTTGTCCGTGGTTCTACACACATACATACAAACATGCGCACGCACATACATACACACACACGCACAATTGAATAAATAATAATAAAAAAAATTAAAAAAAATAAAAATTAAAAAAAAAAATACTATGAAAGAGGAAATCCAGTAGTTAAATAACTGCATGAACCACTTTGAACAGGAACACAACAGACACTTGGAGGAGTTGAGAAAAACAGTTCAAGAAACAAAAATAGGCATAGAGCAGTTAAAACAGTCTGAAGCAAAGTTTAAAATTTAAATAAAGACAAGTTATCTTCAACCAAGACCTTTTTTTTAAATTTTTTTATTATTATTTATTCAACTGTGCGCATGTGCGTGTGCGTGTGTCTGTGTGTGTGTGTAGAACCACGGACGAATTCCGGAACCACCATGGACGCCTCCACCTCCTTCTGCCTCGGGATTCACAGGCTCCGCCCACCAGGACCAGAAGCGCAGGCCGCCCCCGCTTCCGCCCGGCGTCTATACGTGGGATCTAGGGATCAGAACTCAGGACCTTCCGCCTCCAAGGCGGAGGCTTAACCCATGAGCCACCTCTCCAGTCCCTTCAACCAAGAACTTAACAGAGAGTTTTATCAGCAGAACTAACGAAGCAGAAAATCGAATTTCAGATCTTGAGGACAAAGTGGAAGTACTAACCAGCTCAATGGAAGAGGTTTTTAAAGCCAAAAAGATATTTGAGAGGAAAATTCAAGAATTAAAGCCTAACATGTGCATTCATGGAATACCAGAGCAAGAATCCCAAAATACCACAACCGAGGAAATTTTTCAAATTATCAAAATGAAAACTTCCTTCACCTAAAGAATGAGAGGCCCATCCAAATACAAGAGGCATTCCACACTCCAAACAAATATGACCAAAATAGAAACTTGCCACAGTAAATAATAGTCAAAACACTGCATACTCAAATAAAGAAAAGGTGCTGAGAGCTTCAAGGGGAAAAATAACAAGTTACTTTTAAAGGTAAACCTATTAAAATAACAAATGACTTCTCAATGGAAACAATAAAAGCAAGAAGAGTTTGGAGAGACATACTTCAAGTATTGAATGAGCAAAAATGTCAACCCAGGCTGATATACCCTGCAAAACTATCTGTCATGATTGAGGGAGAAAGAAAAGTTTTCCAGCACAAAGACAAGTTGAAGGCTTACATGTCTACCAAACCAAGCCTTCAAAAAATGGTAGAAATGGTACTCAAGCTTGAAGAAAAAAACAAGCGTATCCAGGAGGACAGAAGGAAGTATAATACCACCAAAACCTAAAAGCCAAATAATACACTTACAAAAGCCACTAAACATAAAAAATGTCTGGAATGAAAAATAATTTCTCATTATAACATTAAATGTCAATGGAATTAACTCACCAATCAAGAGACACAGATTACAAACTTGGATTAAAAATCACAACCCATCAATCTGCTTCCTTCAGGAAACATCTCACCACAAAAGACAGGCACATCCTAAAAATGAAAGGCTGGTCCAAAATTCTGCAAGCTAATTGAACCAGGAAATAGGCAGGGGTAGCTATTATGCTATCAGACAAAGTGGACCTCAAACCAAAAAAAATCATAAGAGTGTACTCAGGTGGATACTACATTTTAGTTACAGGTACAATTCATCAGGAAGACTTCACAATACTGAACATATATGCACCTGATACGGGCTCCTCCACATTCATTAAGCAAACCCTACAGTGTCTAAAGCAAGAAATTAACCCCCAAATGATAATTCTTGGGGATTTTATCACTGCCTTCTCAACATGGGATAGATCAACAGGTCAAAAAATTTAACAAAGACACATTAGAACTTAATCAACTCTTAACTGAAATGGACCTTACAGATCTCTATTGAACTTTTCATCCACGGGCCAAAGAATACACATTTTTCTCAGCAGCACACGGAACTTTCTCCAAAATGGACCACATATTGGACCACAAAATGAATCTCCACATATACAGGAAAGTTGAAATTCTAGACTGTACCCTATCAGACCACCATGATCTAAAGCTTGACATCCACCACACAACAAACAACAGAAAATACACTAATTCCTGGAAACTAAATACTATGATGCTGAATGAGAATTGGGTTCAGAAAGAAATTATTTACAAAGAAAATTCAAGATTCCCTGAAAGCGAACGATAATGAAATTACAACTTATCAAAATCTTTGGGACATAATGAAAGCTATCCTAAGAGGTAAGTTCATAGCTTTTAATGGCTACATAAAAAAATAGAAACATCACAAATAAATAACTTAATAACGCAGCTCAAAGCTTTAGAGACATTAGAACAATCTGATCTCAAAAGCAATAAAAGAGAGGAGATTAGCAAAATCAGGGGAGAAATACCGGAAATTGAGATAAGGAAAACCATATAGACAATCAACCAGTCAAAAAGCTGATTCTTTGAAAAAATCAATAAGATTGCTATACCCCTAGCTAAATTAACCAAAAGCAAGAGAGAAAAAACCCAAATAAACAAAATGAAAATGAAAATGGAGTTATCACTATTGATACCCAAGAAATCCAGAGAATTATAACATCATATTTCAAAAATTTATACTCTGTGAAATTTGACAACACAAAAGAAATGGATGAATTCCTAAGTAAACACAACTTACCTAAATTGAATCAGGAAGTTGTGAATGATTTAAATAGTCCTATAACATATGAGGAAATCGATGAAATAATCTCAAATCTTCCCACCAAAAATGTCCTGGACCAGATGGATTCAGCACAGAGTTCTACCAGACATTTAAGGAACTAATAACACCAATACTCTTTAAACTGTTCCATTAAATAGCAAAGAAAGGAACACTACCAGATTGTTTCTATGAAGCTAGTATCGTTTTTAATACCAAAGCCTAATAAAGATACACTTAAAAAAAGAAAACTATAGGCCAATCTCTCTGATGAACACAGATGCAAAGATTCTCAACAAAGTCTTAGCAAATCAGATTCAAAAACTTATCAAAAAGATCATTCACAGGGATGAAGTAAGCTTAATCCCAGGCACATAAGGTTGGCTCAACATACACAAATCAATAAATGTAATTCATTATATAAACCAGCCCAAAATCCAAGACCACATGATACTCTCGATAGATTCAGAAAAAGCTTTTGAAAAGATCCAACAGCCTTTTATGATCAAAACGCTAGAGACAGTTGGAATGAAAGGAACCTTTATCAATATAATAAAAGCTGGGGCTGGAGAGGTGGCTCAGGGGTTAAGCCTCTGCCTTGCAGGCAGAAGGTCCTGAGTTCGGATCCTAGACCCCACGTATAGACGCCGGGTGGAAGCAGAGGCGGCCTGCGCTTCTGGTCCTGGTAGGGCGGAGCCTGTGAATCCCGGGGCAGAGTGAACAGGGAGGAGGTGGAGGCATCCATGGTGGTTCCCGAATTCGTCCGTGATTCTACACACACACATACATGCACACACATACATACACACATGCGTACACGCACAATTGAATAAATAATAAAAAAATTTAAAAAATATAATAAAAGCTGTATACAACAAGCCTACAGCAAACATTATACTCAATGGGAAAAATCTTGAAGCATTCCCGCTTTGTTCAGAAACTAGACAAGGTTGTCCACTCTCACCATTTCTATTCAATACTGCACTTGAAATCTTAGCTGAAGCCATAAGACAAGAAAGTGAGATAAAAGGGATTCAAATGGGCAAGGAAGAAGTCAAGTTATCTCTATTTGCAGATGACATGATCATATACCTGAGTGATTCCAAAAATTCCAGCAGAAAACTCCTGGAACTAATACAGAAGTTCAGCAGGGTAGCAGGATACAAAATAAATGTGCAAAAATCAGTGGCCTTCCTATATGCCCAGAATGAAAGAAGTGTAAAAGCCCTGAGAGAAACAATCCCATTTACCATAGCCCCTAAAAAAATGAAATACCTTGGTATAAACCTAACCCAGGAAGTAAGAGACCTCTATAATGAAAACTTTAAATCCCTAAAAAAGAAATTGCAGAAGACACCAGAAGGTGGAAAGACCTCCCATGTTCCTGGATTGGCAGAATCAACATTGTAAAAATGACCATCCTACCAAAGGCAATATACAGATTCAATGCTATACCAATTAAAATCCCAAAGCAATTCTTTAAAGAAGTTGACCAAACAATCTCAAAATTCATATGGAGGCACAAAAGACCCAGGATAGCAAAAACAATCCTGAGTAACAAAAACATGGCTGGAGGTATCACCATACCAAACCTTAGTCTATACTACAAATCCATAGTTGTAAAAAAAAGCCTGGTATTGGCTCCAAAATAGACACACAGATCGATGGATAATGGTTGAAGACCCAGATATAAGCCCACAAAGTTACAGCCATTTGGTCTTTGACAAAGGGGCCCAAAGAATCCAATGGAAAAAAAACAGCATCTTCAACAAATGGTGCTGGCAAAACTGGATATCCACATGCAGAAGATTAAAACTGGACCCATACTTGTCACCATGTACAAGAATTAATTCCAAATGGATCAAAGACCTCAATATAAGGCCAGAGACTATAAAAACCATAGTTGAAAGGGTAGGGAACTCCCTCGAGCTGATTGGACTAGGCCAACAGTTCTTAAAGGGACATCCAATAGCACAGTCACTACAATCAACACTCAACAGATAGGATCTTATGAAATTAAAGAGCTTCTGTTCAGATAAAGAGATTGTAACTGGAGCACAAAGGCAACCCACAGAATGGGAGAAAATCTTCACTAACCACACATCTGATCGAGCTCTATTATCCAAAGTGCACAAAGAACTTAGAAAACTAAACACCAAGGAAACAAATGGGCCAATTAAAAAATGGGCCTTGGAACTTAAACTTTACCAGGGACAAAATTGAAATGTCTAACAAATATCTTAAAAAATGTTCCACGGAAATGCAAATCAAAACTTCCACCCTTAATCCACAATACAAACAACACCAAATGCTGGAGAGGATGTGGAGAGAGGGGAACTCTCCTACATTGCTGGTGGGAATGCAGGCTCATACAACTACTCTGGCGAGCCGTCTGGCGATTCTTAAAGAAGTTAAAGATTGAAATGCCATATGATCCTGCTATTCCACTTTTGGGAATAACCCCCCATACTGCAAAAATTCACCTCGATAGCACAAGCACAACCATGTTCATAGCAGCACTGTTTACAATAGCAAAGTCATGGAATCAACCCAAATGTCCAACAATTGACAAGTCGATAAGGAAAATGTGGTACATTTATACAATGGAATACTACTCAGACATTAAAAATGATGAATTAATGCAATTTGCTGGGAAATGGATGGAATTAGAAACAATTATATTGAGTGAAGTATCCTAGACACAGAAAATTAAGCACCATATGTGTTCCCTAATAAGTAGATCCTAGTACCAAACCCACTTAGAGACACACTCAAAGATAAATCTCTGTAATACAGTAATGGCAAAGATTATAAGCAGGGAGGGAAGGGGAAGGAGGGCCCCACCAGAAACAAGGATGGAGGGGATCATGCTGCAGCAGAGAAAACAGGCCACCGTCAAGGACTGCAAGTTAATAATGAGACATTTGGTTAAGCTCACAGACTTTCTTTCCTGGTCACTTGCATCTGATGGGGTATGATCTCACCAGAAAGAGTCTGGCAGAAAGAAAGTAACCATCCTGCAAATGGGAGACTGACACCCCCTCACCGTGGTCTCCTACTCTTATTCCATCTACCTTTGAATCTACTCTTATAATAAGATTCTATTTTAACAGGTTTTTACCTCTGGCCAGGGGGTGACATCCAATACCCATCAGAATGGAACCAAGGGCGGTGCAGGAGCAGCAAAACTGGAAAAAAAAATCAACAAACCATAATTCAGAAAATCAGAGACTCTACATCAACCACCTGGAACCAGGCCAGCCTAATCTCTCTCCATCCTAAAGCTCAGGGAAATTTGCGGAAGAGGGGGCAGTAAGATTGTAAGAGCCTAAACATAGGGAGGAGCAACGATATGCAAGATACTCCACAGCAGTTAGGGCCAAAGTAATCATAATAGGACTTTGCATGACCTGCGCAATGACCAACATATCATTGAACTCACAAAGTCTCGCATGGATCACAGGCACTAGGATCCTTACAGGCAAGGGATTAACAGCCACAATAGTGTGCCTATACTAAAGGGGAATACAAAAAATAGCTCTAGGCAACGCTACTGAGTCCTTACACTTCATCAGAGAGGAGGACCCAGAGGGAAGTTTGACATGCACACTAAATGATGCTCCAGGAATGGGGAGAGGGGGAGGAGGGAGCACTAGGAGCAAGAGAGGGGGGGAAAGAAGGGGAAAAAGGGAGAGGGAGCAAGAGGGTCCAGGGAGTGGTGGAGGGAGAGAGGGCAATGGGGTACTTATCAACTTTGTATGAGTGGAAGAAATAAAAATAAAAAATAAAAAAGATGTTATTAGATCAGATATAGAAGTTGGTAGCAAATGGTTATTTAAAGGAGCTCGAAGTTGAAGATAATTTTGCTTCTTAGTTTATAGTACTTTCTCTCCTGCCTCTCACAATATTTTAATTAGCTTGTTGCAAAGTCTTCAATGATACAATGTTACTGCTTCTTGGAACTTTGGCTCACAGGCAGGAGGCATGGTCCGAAGTATGCTGCTTCTGAAAGGTTGTAAAACCTAGTGAAGGTATTAGGCTTTAAGAAGGAATTAATTCTTGTTTTAAGGAGCTAGTTAGTTTTGGCTGGGGCAAGTTGGAGTGGTGTAAGGGAGAGTTACCCAAGTACTTGACTAATGCACAAGTATGAGGACCTGAGTTCAAACCCCAATATCCAAGTGTTTTTTGTTTTTGTTTTTGTTTTTGTTTTTAAACCTGTAATTCCAGCACTGGGAAGGGGGAGACAGAGAATCCTTGGACCTTACCGGACAGCCTTTCTAGCCCAATTAATGAGCTCTAGGTTCATCAAGAAAGCCTGTCTCAATAACGCAGAGATCAAGTTAAGAAAGACATTGGTGTACACACTCACATGTGCATATACACAACACACACACAAAGACATAAAGATAAAATTTAAAAAGATACAAGCATGAATTTCTCTGGCTTTCTGTCTGATATGATGTAGACCCCTCAGGGTCCAGCCTTTGTAATGTCTTCTGCTGTGAGGCCTACTTCAGGAGAGACAGACTAATTGTCTTGTCAGATTTTAGACTTTCTATAACTGAGCTTTTACTGTAAGTATCCAACTTCATATATCTTGTTATAGCAACAGAAATGGACATATATATATATATGCTATATATAGTTTACTTATACAGTCCTTGAGCTCTATATTTTAAAATTTTTGCTAATTCTAAGATTTCACATCATTTTGTCTGCTTGCAAATGTGGAAATGTTCAAAGAAGTTAAGGCCGTAAGCCAAGTTTTTGAGTAGTAAAGTACAGACATTGCAATTTCTTAAATGAGCTCACAATTATGAATACATTCTCCTCAATATTATTTTATTATTCATTTTTCTGAAACAAGATCTTGCTGTGTAGTTGTAACACCCCTCAAATTTGAAATTTACAACTTAAACCACATCCTGCCCTTCAATTTTGTTTGGTGATAAAATATACGAGAACTTTCCAATTTGGGCTTTATCTCTATTGGAGGATTAATTGGATCCTAAGCAGGTCTTAAATTCTGAGATTTGGTCCTGAGAAGTAACAGAAAAGTTGGATCTAAGTGTGTGCAATTTTCATTCCGGAAATGTGGCAGGGTTATTGATGCCTATGATAACAGAGTAGGATAGGAATTAGGTGTGAACAAATCTCAGAAATCCCAGAAAAGTGCTGAGAAAATCACTAAAAAGCTACCTACGTAGCAAGGAGATCTTGTTTGCTAATTCCTGTAAATGTTTACTTTTTTCCTCGTGCAGAAGCTAAAGTTATATTATACCTCGTTACAGAAAAGCCCCTCCCATTTTCTGAGGCTCTGGGGCCATGAAAGCCTGCTGGGGCTCCAGTACAAAGGAGTGGGAACAGATTCCTTGCTACCCTTCACCAGTTAAGTAGGGTAGGAGGGAAGAGGGTGGGGATGTGAAGAGCTCTGTTTCCATGACAACCAGTTACCTACTCCTTACTTGGACGGACAGAGGGATAAGGTAACTATGTCTCCGTGGAGGCGTTTATCCCTCAAAGACTTCCAACACTGTTTAACAGAGTCAGGTCTGGTCATGGTGGGATACCTATAAGGTGGAGGACAACGCTCGAGAAACCCAAACAATCTAGCTGCACGCCCAACGGTCTCGGATGGCAACAAGGTTGGCCCCGCCTCCTTTTTTCCCACTCGAACAGCGATTGGTCGGCAGCGCGGCGCCTGTGACGCAGAGCCGCGGTCGGCCTGGCTCAGTCGCCCGCGCCGCCATCTTGGGTCCGGTGAGCGGCCGAGGTGTTGCGGGGCGCGGACGCTTCTCCGACGGGATCCTCTGCCCGCAGCCCCGCGGCCGGCGGCCGGAGGTCAGGTTGGAGCCGGGCGGTGGCGCGGGCGGCGGCGGCGGCGGCGCCGGGGGCAGGATGAGCGCGGAGGCGGCGGACCGGGAGGCGGCCACTTCCAGCCGGCCCTGCACCCCGCCGCAGACTTGCTGGTTCGAGTTCCTGCTGGAGGAGACGCTGCTGGAGAAGCACCTGCGCAAGCCGTGCCCGGGTAAGCGCGCGGCTCCCGGCCCGGCCCGGCGCGGCGCGGCGCGGCTGCGGACCCGCCTGTGGGAGGCGTGGCGGCGGCCCGGGGCACCCGGCTGCGGGGCGTCCGCGGAGCGCCCCAGACAAAGGCCTTTCCGCTTGGGCCCGTGCAGCGAGACCAGGGACACCCTAATTTCTACTTGGGGCCGAGCTTTAAGTCGGCCTTGGGAGACAGGCACTGCAGTCCCATCCCGGCGCGGCTGCGGCACAGGGGTGTTGATGCTGCGGGGAGCTCTTGGGGAGGAGTCGTGCTCTGAACCAGACATTCCTGGAGAGGTGCTGGCCTCGTGAAGTTAAGTTTCTTACCTTAGCATTTGGTTCCGTTCTAATCGAAATGTGGCTTCCCCTGTAGAGCACCGTGTGCGAAGTTAGCAGCTTCGAGGTGAGCAGTTTCATCATCTGGAGTCTGTCCTTCTGATTCCTGTCTTTGACACATTGTTAAGAGCTTTTCAGGGTGTCGAGCCACTTCATTTATCTAAATTCAGTCATCTTAGACATGTGTGACCAGGGGCTTTTAAGTACTATTTTGCATTGGCGAAATTGGCAGAGAGATAACTTGTTGGTAATTGTCATAACAGTAGTTGAGCATCCCTCCCCTCAGGCATTGGTGATTTGATGAACTGGGAACCTGTTACTGTTGTGTCTTCCCTGAGAAGTGCTTTATCCTGCATTAATCTATATGCCACATCTGTCTCCTTAACCTTCATGCACCGCACCTTCTTACATATCCCAATTACCTACACGATTGTCTATAAGGGGAATCTCTTTTTCAGTCTTAATAATTAAAACCTAAATTTAAGAATTTTTTTTAAATCCTAGATCCTGCACCAGTTCAACTTATAGTTCAGTTTTTGGAACAGGCTTCCAAACCTTCAGTTAATGAACAAAACCAAGTTCAGCCTCCACCTGATAACAAGAGAAATCGTATTTTAAAACTTCTTGCTCTTAAAGTTGCTGCACATTTGAAATGGGACTTAGACATATTAGAGAAAAGGTATGAAGATTTAAATGTCACTTGGAGTGCTAGTTACTTAGTTTTGTTTTTATAGTCCTTAAAATGATTTTTTTTTCCTTGAATGTTCTTGGCCAAATATGCAGGCATCTTCAAAAGATGTAATACAGCATTGAAAGCTGGATGCCTGTGATTCAAGCACCTTGAGGCTATGGGAGAATCACAGGAGTCCACCAGTTAAGAGACCAGTCCACACAGCACACTGGTGTGGACCATCTTCCAAGATAGCACAAACTCCATAATCATTTGAATGCTAGATAAGCTTAAATTGCCCTTTAAAGTATAAACTTGATGTTTTTAGCAATGGGACAATTTTTTGTTGCTTTTTTTTCCCCTCGCATTGGGAATTATCTGAAACTAGCCCCCCCCCGCCCAGCATGCTAGGGGTATACTGTATCTCTAAGCTGAGAAAGTTCATACTTAAATGGTTTTAAATGTTTGACTTAAGTAGTTTTTAAAGAGCAATTTGGAGTTTGGGTGTCATGTATGTGGTGCTGTGGTATATGTACTTGTGGATATACATGCATGTGTGTACTACTATGTGGAGGCCTTTTCTTTGGCTTCCATTTCTATTTTTTGAGACAAGGTCTTTCTGAACCTGAATGGCATCAGTTCTTCTAGACTGATTGCCCCAGGGATGGGGCATTACGTTAGTTCTGGAAATCTGAACTTTTGTTTGGATTGTGTGTTCTTATGCAGTTAACATGCACACATGTGCCTTTTGCTTCTTTTGAGTTTGTCTGTTCCAGTCCTGAATATGTTACTGAATGAATTGCTCTGCATCAGCAAAGTTCCTCCTGGGACAAAGCATGTGGACATGGATCTGACGACTTTACCCCCGACCACTGCCATGGCTATTCTGCTGTACAATAGATGGTAAATTTCTTTTCATAAGCCCAAGATGTTAGACAACCTGTTTAATTGCACTGTGGCATTCAGGGATGTGCCTTCAAGGATCTGTTGCTCTACGGATTGCTGTGAGTCTGACAATGGAAAAAAAGATCTATGACTAGGAAAAGCATGCTGCTAAAAATTGGATGATTTATAACCCATTTATTATATATTAAAGCATTAGATAGTTTATACTACTAAAATTGAAAAAAGAATTGAACTGACGTTTATTGCATGTTAATTTTTGTCTTTTTTTTTTTTTAAGGGCAATTAGGACAATTGTTCAAAGTAGTTTTCCTGTCAAGCAAGCAAAACCTGGACCCCCTCAGTTAAGTGTGTAAGTTGGTTGTCGTAAGCTTAACTTGCAAAAATTTTCTTTAAACTTTATTTTGTGTGTGTGTGTGTGAGAGAGAGAGAGGGAGGGGGCACTGTGTGTGTGTGTGTGTGTGAGAGAGAGAGAGGGCACTGTGTGTGTGTGTGTGAGGGGAGGGGCACTGTGTATCCCTGTGGAGGACCAAGGGTGACTTTGGGAATCATTCTGGATTTTTTTCCACCTCCTTTTTGCTTTGTTCTGGTTTTCCCAGGCTCTGCCCACCAGGGCTGAAAATGCAGGCATCCGCCAGTTTCACCTGTCATTTTTTTAATGTAGGAACTGGGATCTAAACTCAGAATGTTCTGCTTTCAAGGCAGAGTCTTAACCCCCGAACCATTTCTCCAGCCCACAAAATTTTTTATTGGAATTAAAAATAAATTCTTTTTGTATGCTTTGAACCCACAGTACAGAGGAAGTAGAATAGAAGTAGGACAGAAAGCCTGCATGAAGGTTGGGAGGAGTTAGAGAGTTTGGAGAATCAGGTAGTGCCCTAACACCTAGAAATGAGAGCTCTGAAAAGGGAGGGCGGCACTTTGAGCATTGTACCATTCACTTTTAGAAGATAAGATTTTTCTTTCATGTAATGAAATGGTCTTGAAGAGTGTCATAGTTAAGTACAAGTGTCAAACTTGATGGTTGAGGTCTAAGCTCTGGACACATTTGTAAGGAATTAGTAGTGAAGCCCAGAATGAACCTGTAGGAGGATGCCTAGTTGGTGGAGAAGGCTCAGCCCATGGTGGATGGACTAGTCCTTGGGCAGGTGAATAAAATGAAGGAAGCTGGTTGAGACAGTTGGTATCCTTTGGTATACTTGGCCAAACATGCTGGTTATGTGGATATGGTGTGACCAGTTCCCTTGGCTCGTGGTATTTGTATAGGCTGTCCTGCCAAGCTGGACAAGAAACTGTAACTAGACAGTCGTAAACCATAATAAAATCCCTTGGTCCTTTAAGCCATTTAGTTGTGAATTTATCAGCAACAATAGTAGTAAACTGCATCAGAGTATGTTTGTCTTGTTTGAGGAAATTATTTTAATATTTATTACAAACATTTAATCACCTGTATTCAGAGTTTTAAGTTCCAAGATAGCAGCATATTCCAATTTGGAGTTATACAGCATAGTTTGTAACTTTAAGATTTACTTAAATTTACTTATTTTTGTCCCAATTTACTTACTTCTTTTTTTAAAAAAATTTTTATTATTTATTCAATTGTGCGTGTATGTATGTATGTGTGTGTATGTATGTGTGTGTGTGTGTAGAACCATGGACAAATTCAGGAACCACCATGGACCGCCTCCACCTCCTCCTTGTTTACCCTATCCTGGGATTCACAGGCTCCACCCTACCAGGACCAGAAATGTAGGCTGCCCCTGCTTCTGCCCGGCGTCTATACGTGGGGTCTAGAATCTGAACTCAGGACCTTTCGCCTGCAAGGCAGAGGCTTAACCCCTGAGCCAACTCTCCAGCCCCCCAATTTACTTATTTCTTAATGTTTATAAAGAGAAAAGGTTTTTTTTTGTTTTTTGTTTTTTTTTTTTTTTTTTTTATCTCATAGGTCTGATCTAAGATTTAGTAGCCCTGTTCTTTAAGGGTCTTACCTGATTACATGAGGGGAGCCTGAGTCTGTGCAAATGGTTCACTTCATGAGCCAGGCATCAGAGGAAGAGAGAAGAGCAGGGCCTAACAGTTTTCTTTGGGGTTGTGTTAGTTACATCTCCCATTGCTGAATGATTACAGGACCATATAACTTAAGGGAACTAGGGAAGACCCTGGTGAAACTACGGAAGACTGGTGATAATTCATAGTTGTAGTCTATTTTGGCTGGTGTGTTCATACCAACATCAGGAGCCCAAGGGAACTGACCATACACTATTCGCAGAAAGAGTTGAGAGAGGGACATATTTTCTCGATAGGGTGCCTGCTTGCCAGTAGGCCAAAGTACTTATATTAATTCTCATCCATTTGTCTAGGGAATGGTCCCTATCCACATCAGTTAGATATCTCCCACGTATTTAGGGCTTGCCTTAATTACTAACTCTTCACAAATGCACCTAAATTACTTAACCCTCAATTGTCAAGTTGACACAGTTGTATCTAATTGGTATGGAGGTTCCCCCACAGTAACTTAAAGACTTCTGGCTAGGTTCCACCTCCTGATGGTCTTCAATATGTCCCGGCAGAAGCAGCCCACAGACCAAGCCTTTAACAAAGGGACCACTGGAGAAAGCTGTCACTGTTCAAACAGTATTCTTGGACTTTAAGAATAACAGTTGTTTCCTTTATGACCCACTGCTCCATGACTAGTTTTTAATAAATGTGCTTTTGTTGTTTACCCACTGGTTTTTGTTTTGCTTTTGAAACAGAATCTCATGTAGTCTAGTCTGGCCTCCAACTTTCTTTGTAGCCAGACCATTCTTAAACTAGTAATCTTTCTGTCTTCACTGCCTGTTTTAGAGGTGTATATTTACATGTATAGCTAGTTTTACTCTTAAGAGTTTCATACAAAGCAAGTATGAAAATACTACTAAATGCCACCATGATGGTAGTAGTTTTATCTAAGTATAAAAAGAAACAGCATTAAAACACTTAAAGATAATAATACATTGAAGAAGGAGTCTCTTAAATTCATAACTTTTCATTTGAGATTTTCAATCATTTCTCTTTTAGAATGAACCAGATGCAACAGGAAAAAGAGCTAACAGAAAACATTTTGAAAGTGGTAAGCATTGCATTGGTTACAATGTAATATTTCTGGGGCAGTCCTTTGGATGTATAGGAATGTCTTATTTTAAATTCCTGAGAATCACCCAGGTCTAAGTATAGTCCCGAGAGATTTTTGCTGTTAGTTCATAGGTAAAACTGTATTCTAGATTGTAAAAGGGATTGGATGTTTTTGTTGTTACTTTTTTTTTAATGAAACATAGCCATACATAACCCAGGCTGTCCTTGAACTCATCATAAAGCCAAAGAGGGATGTGGTTCTTGGAGCCTCTTGTCTTTACCTCACCAGTGCTGGGATTACAGATGTGTGTCACCATTCCTGGCCTAAATTATGCATGTCTTCAACTCTAATGGTCAAATATTTATCATCAATTCTTTTGTTACATATTTTATGTACTTTAACAGGTATAAGAAATAGCCTTTAAGCTAAATGTGGTAGCACACACCTTTAATCTCAGCACTTGGAAGGTAGAGGCAGGAAGACCAAGAGTTCAGGGTTATCTTCAGCTGTCTAACAACTTCAAGACCAGCATGTCTCAAAAGAAAACAAAAAACAAGGCCCTGGGCTCACTTCTCAGCATCACATAATGGTCTATACTTAGGTTTGTCACTGGTGAGGTGGAAACAGGAGGATAGGAATGCAAGGCCAGTTTTTGCTAGAGAATTTCTCTTAAACTAAAATAAAAATTGTTATATCTCTACATTCCTTTATTTCCAAAAGAAACCTACAATAAACATGTTAACTTATATTTTGAAATATAAAATAACCTCAGCAATCAGAACTTAGATCTTGTGTGTGCATGTGTATGTATAAGCGTGTATGTGTACACGTGCTACTGGGCTCAAACACAAGACCTCACTCATCAGGCAATGCTGTGCCACCCCCCATAGGTTGGTTTGTTTTAACTTTTTGAGACAGGGTCTCGTGTAGACCAAGCCAGCCTCAAAATCAATATGTTGTATGCAGTGCTGAGGATTGAACCCAGTGCATCATGCAGCTAGGGAAGCACTCTATTTCTGAACTACATCTTCAGAATCCATAATTACTTTTTCATTGATCCCTTACTATAAAAGTAGAGATGAGAACTTTTTTATAAGTTAACATGATCCCGAACTATTTAACAGCTGTTAATGTTGTAGATATATATAATCTGTAGGTCTGGGGAAGAAGACAAGAATTTGTATGAAAAAATATGTTGAAGAAGTAGTTTCAGTGTGGAAGCCAAAAATCTTTATCACTTTTAGTGCCATTACTTAGTGCTTATCAAGATGGCTGCACATACTGTATACAAAGGTTTCTTCGACAAATCAAAATTCAAATCTTATCAGTTTTCTTTATTAGCTTTTCTCTGGAAAAAGGTGTCAATTTTTCATATATTTTATGTTTTCTAATCTTGCAATAGGAATTTATTTTTTAAATTTAAGATGGATTATTTCAACAGATATAGTTTGCCTGTTGAAAATTTCTTTTGCTTTCTCAGTACACAAAACTACTAAATAAACTAAATGTTTTCTGGTTAGTATAATCAGTTGTTATTTTTGTATTTTAATTTGTTTATTGAATTTTTGTAGCTAAAAGAACAAGCTGCTGATTCTATTTTGGTATTAGAAGCAGCCCTAAAACTAAATAAGGATCTTTATGTTCATACAATGAGAACTCTTGATTTATTGGCTGTGGAACCCGGCATGGTAAATGGAGAAACGGAGAGTTCTACCGCTGGATTGAAAGTTAGAAATGAGGAAATACAGTGCCAGGTATGTATGTGTTTCTGCATTTGGCTATGTGTGGGAACATCTTACAAGGTCATCTGAACATTTTTAATTAGGATCTCTTCCTCCCTTTGTTTTTTTCTTTAGACTTTGATCCCTCTACACACCAGACACTTTCATAATCTAGTTGAAATTGGCCTGGATCTTGCTTTATCACCCAGACCTGGCCTTGAATTGTGATCCTCCTGCACCCGCTTTTCAAGTGTTGGGATCTAGGCATGTGCTACCATGTGAAGCCTTAAGATCTGAAATTGAATTTTTTCTTAATATTGTATTTGAGAAAGCACGAGAGCACATGTGCATGCCATGGTGCTTGGTGGAGGTTAGAGGACAGCTTTCCTTTTAGCACATGGGCTTCCAGTACTGAGCTCAAGTTGCCAGATTTGCAAAAGTGTACCTTACCCCCTGAGCTATCTTGCAGGCCCAAGATGCTTTATTTCTTTAGCAAGATGCTTTATTTCTTACAGTTTTATAAATTATATAGGCGTTTGAATATTTGAGAGTTTTCTAAAGGAATTGGAGGTAAAATTTTGTGTAGTATATTGTTTTTGAAATGGTTTCTCAATTGTGTGTGGGAACAACTTAAATACTGAGGATGCTATGAATATATAATTAGTTTACAATTCATTTTTACAAATCTAATTAGATGTCCCACAAAAGACTCCTAAGACTTATATTGTTCTAGAGTGAAAAATGTAGGCTTCTAGCTATAATACCTGACTTTTAAAAAAAGATTTACTTATTTATTTATATATCTATCTATCTATTTGCTTATTTATTTATTTCATTTATGTCTCTGTGTGTGTGTGTTTCTATATATATCAGAGGACAGTGTACCTATGGAGGCCCAGGGGTAACTTCAGAAATCACCCTCAATTGCTCTGCCTTTTCTTTGCTTTGCTCTGCCTTCCAGGATCAGAAGTAAAGGCCACCACTATTTCCTCCTGGCATTTTTATGTGGGACCTGGGATCAGAATTCAGGACCTTCTGCTTCTGAGGCAGAGATTTAAACCCTGAGCCATCTCTCCAGTCCCAATATCTGACTTTTTTAAAGTTTCCACTTTCTTAGAAGGGAATTTTCAATTGATTTTTATTGTCAAATGTTTCATATGTTCATACCTTTTTTTCTTTACTATATTATAAAATTTGAAATCTGTGTATGTGAAAAAATAAATCATAGATAGATAGATAGATAGATGATACTTTCTAGTACAGATCCTAGAGAATAAAGTTAAATCTTTTGGGGGGCCATTAGATACTAATTACTAAAGAATACTCTTTTCTTTCTTTATTAAATGATACGACTTTTTCATCACAATTTTCCATTCTTCAAAAATGTGAGAATCATTAAGATAGTGTTGGAAAGGTATGTTTTGAGTGCTGTGACTAGCCAAACATAAATAGTTTTTCAAGACCTGATAAGAGAGTTTCTAGGAGTTTCGAGTAGATTGTTGGTAAAATTTTAAAATTATTGGCGAGAGGAACTGATCCTATGCTTAGTTATCTGATTTTCATATCATTCTCTGACTTCAGTATTCTTAAATTTTTTTCTTGAACTGCATACTCTGAGACTTCCATGAAGTCTACATTCAGTGACTGTAAGAGCGTCGATCTAAAACAAGGTTTGAGATATCATTTAGGCAGTAGAGTGCCTGCCTGGCATGCACAGAATCCTGGTTCTTTCCCTAGCATTGCATGAAACCAGGGGTGGAGGCATATGCATAAAATTTTATAACTGGTAGAGGCAAGAGGATCATAAATTCAAGGTGATCCTTGCCTGTATACTGAGTTTGAAGCTGACCTTGGGGTACATGAACCTTTGTCTCAGAAAAAGAGCATGAAAGGAAAAAAGAAAAGGTTCTTGGAAAAATACACCAATTTTATAATTAGAAGAAAGATAGCTAGAAAAGCCTTGTAGTCATTAAATTCCTTTAGTTCTGTTACAGTAGATATTTGCTCTCACTTCATTTTGGAGGGTTATACCCAGCAACTTTTCTCCTCTTCTTTGTTGAAAGAATTCCTTACTTGTTGAACCTGCAAGAGATAGAGCCTGCTTCCTATGATAGAATCTGAATGCTCCCAGCATTCCTTTCTCTAGCTTCATCCAGCTTCAGAGAGGCTTGGTGGAGACAGATGCACTGACCCAGTGGCTTGTAAGTCAGGAGTGGGAATGCCACCGGCTCTGGCAATGTAGTAGCATCAGCAAGTAGCTGCTGTTCTCCATGCAGTTGGATGGTGACTATAGGCAGCATATGGTGGCATCTAGGGTAGAGAATGACTGCATGGCACCTTCACCAGATGGTGTACTTGTCTTCTAGCAGTTATGTAGACTGCTTAAGAGGTGGCTCAGGGGTTAAGCCTCTGCCTTGCAGGCGGAAGGTCCTGAGTTCGGATCCCAGATCCCACGTATAGACGCCGGGCGGAGGTGGGGGCGGCCTGCACTTCTGGTCCTGGTAGGGCGGAGCCTGTGAATCCCGGGGCGGAGGAAGTGGAGGCGTCCATGGTAGGTTCCCGAATTCGTCCGTGGTTCTACACACACAGACACATGCGCACACACACGCACACACGCACAATTGAATAAACAACAAGAAAAAAAATTTAAAAAAAAAATATTTATTTAGATAGAATTGAAGGTAGTTTCTCTTGTAAAATATGTTTCTTACCTGTCTTCTCTCCTGTGTTTTTCATTAAAAGTTTTGATTTCTGTTAGTTGTTAAACTATATAAAAATCACTAAACAATTGGTATTTGTCTTTTCAGGTGTGCTATGATTTAGGCACAGCTTACTTCCAACAAGGCTCCACAAATTCAGCTGTCTATGAAAATGCCCGAGAAAAGTTCTTTAGAACTAAGGAACTAATTGCAGAGGTAAATACCATTATAATAACTACTTGATACTTGGTCCTCTAATGCATCTGTAGATTTTTTTTTTAATCTTTGATTTTTCTAAAGGAAAAAAAATGCATGTTGAAGGCTAGGGCTGTAACCTGAAGGTTGTTTGTTTGATTGTAGGACATTGTCTCACTATGTGGTCCTGTCTGACTAGAATTCACAGTGTTGTCCAGGCTAGCCTTGAATTTCCAGTGATCCTCCTGCCTCTCCTCCCAAATGCTGAAATTACAATCCCTGCATCAAAACCCAACATACTCCCTTGTGTAAATGTGGGAAGTTAATAAAAGTAGTAAAAAACAAGTTTTTAAAACAGTGCAATATGAACTGGAGATTAAGATTCTGCAAGGGGTTAAGACTTCACAAGCAGAAGGTTCCAAGTTCGGATTCCAGCTCCCACATAAAAAACACCAGGTGGAAAAGGCGGCAAGTCTGCACTTGCAGCCCTGGTGGGAGTAGCCTGGGAAATCCCAGAGCAAAACAAGAAGGAGATAAAAGCAATCCAGAATGGTTCCCAAGTCACCCTTGGTCCTCGACAGGGTGTGCGCTCTGATACACATACACACACTCACAAAATGAATAAATAACATTTAAAAAAATAATAAAGTGCAAATTATTTGCTGAGTGTAGTGAGGTGTGCCTTTTAACCCTAGTTCTCCAGGCATGGAAGGAAAGTCATGGGATTTGAGGCTAGTATGTCCTGTGTAGCAAACTCTAGGCTAGGCTGGGCCACATAGCAAGACTGTCTCTAAAAACAAATGGTAGCAAATTAATACTTAAAAATAACCTCTTTTTAATCATTCCAGCATATTTTCTCTCAATATATTTTTGTAATTAAACGTTTGTGGTGTATTTGTTTTGTGTCTTACTTAAATCTTTGAATAGGCATTTTAAATGGATCACTCCTTATATGTAGATATTCTCTAACTTACTTTATGCATGATCATTTAAGTTATTAACTCTTTGTTAGAAAGCTATAATGTTATGACTCCATGAATATGTTTTTATTTAGATTTTAGGTGTATTCAAATTAAATTCCTACAAGTAGACTTTCATGTCAGTTGTTACTAATTTTTTAAAAAGCTTTTTCGTGTGTGTGTGTGGGGAGGGAATTACTGTGTATCCCTGTGGAGGACCAAGGGTGACTTCTGGAATCATCTTGGATTACTTCTACCTCCTTGTTTTCATCGCTTTGGGATTTCCCAGGCTCTGTCCACCAGGCGGAAAGTGCAGGCCAAAACGGTTTGCACCTAATGTTTTTTCATGGGACTGGGATCTGAACTCAGGATCTTTTGCTTGCGAGAAGAGTCTTAACCCCTGAGCCATCTCTCCAGCCAAGTGGTTATAAGTTTTTTAAGACAAATTACATTGCAGATTGTTTTACAGATTCATTTTTTTCAGGATACTGTAAACAGTAGTGATTGTTTTAAGGAAAACTTTTTTTTTCAATTTGGTGGATTAATTCTTTACTTTCTCATATTTTTTTTGTTTTTTTGAGAGAGAGGGAGCAAGATTAAGTGAGTACAGGTGTATAACATGTAATTTGTGGGAGTTCAATGGACAATTTTCAGAATGTGGTCTTTCCTTCCATCTTGTAGGAATCAACTGATGTTTCCAGGTTGATACACAGCTACCTTTATCTGTTTAACTGTCTTGTCAACCTCTTACCTACCTTTCCTTTATTTTTATTATGGATAAGTTTACACTTTTCAAAATTTTGTAATTTATATTTTTCTTGGTAATTTAGATAATTGAATTTAAGTATGGAAACAGTTTTTTGTATTTTAGGATCATGGAGAAATCTCTGCTTCAAGTTCCTTACTTCAGTAGAAAAAATTAATCAAATGTCCTAGAGGGTTAATGTAGTTTATTCATTTGCTTATTTTTGTAGTGCTGGGAATTGAACCCCAAGTTTCAAGCTTGTTAAGCCAGTGCTTTGTCATTAAGAGCTGTCTACCCAGCCTTACAGTTATTCTAGGTTGTTAGAAATGTAAGTTTTACTTTTTCCATAGAATTGAATGAATTTCTGATTCTCTTGCATTTTAGATGTAATAATTCAAAACTTATTTACTTAAAAAAAGTATTTCTGGGCTAAGAGATGGCTCAGGGGTTAAGACTTTTTCTCACAAGCCTTTGGCCTGTGCATGGTATTGCTAGTCTCTTTCATTGTTTATGGTTTGTCTAGTTTTTAAATTGTTATTGTCATGTTCTTGTAGTGATAAAATACACTAAAGGGGTAGCAGACTGGTATTTACATTTCACTAATGATAATGAAATATAACTCTTACTTTACAGATAGGTTCATTATCTCTCCATTGTACCATAGATGAGAAGCGGTTAGCTGGCTATTGTCAAGCATGTGATGTTCTTGTATCTTCTTCTGATAGTTGCTCTCAGCAGTTGACTCCCTATAGTCAAGTCCATATTTGTTTGAGATCTGGGAACTATCAGGTAAGATATGTGATGGACATGCAGTAGTTCAGTTTGTCTGGTTTTCTAGACTAACTGAGTTCAAATCTTGCCACTACCATTTGCTGGTTGTGTGATTTGGGGCAAGCTACTTAAACTGGTAGGTTAGCCTGGCCTAAAAACCAATGACGTAGTTAACATTATTTACTCCATTTCATAAAATTCTTGTGATGTACCAATGAGCCAGCTCAGTGGAAAAAGTACCTGTTCGTAAACCTGTGTTTGATCCCTGGAAACCCACGTGGTAGAACCGACTTCTAGTAGTAGCTCTATTTCTTCCACCCATGCGGTGGCATGCATGTGCCTGCCTTCTTTATCCCATTAGGCTGTGTGTATGTGTCAGAGACCCAAGGGTGACTTTGGGAATCATCCTGAATTGCTTCTACCTCCTTTTTGCTTCAGTTGAGATTTTCCAGGCTCCATCTTCTAGACCTGGAATTGCAGGCTGCTGCCCTTTCTGCCTGGAGTTTTTATTTGGGATCCAGGATCTGAACACAAGTCTTTCTGCTTGGCAGGCAGAGGCTTAACTCTTGAGCCATCTCTGCAGCCCTCCCATTAGACTTTTATCCCAGGTTTATAATTCATTGTCTCCACCCAGAATTTCTTTTCCTCACAGAAAATAGCATGAAGAGAAAGACACCACTTTCTCTTCTTATTTTTTCTCCTCAAGATTGCCTTGCCTAGTGAAGAAAGTTCTTAAGGTGAAATTATAGATACAGGTGAATTCATCAAAGTTTAGACATCTTTCGTTATATCTCTGTAATATAGGCTTATAGGGAGTTAGGGTCTATTACAGTAAGATTGCAATTATCTAAGAAGCCTCTTTAATTTTTTTTTAATTAAGAGAAACAAGCTCCTGCAAGTGACAATACTTGTGCAAGTAAGATCTTACCTGTGGACAAATGTATTAAAGTAGATATAAGAGAGTACGAATAGGGACAAAAGAAAGCAAATGGGAAGCTAAGAAGAGAAAATAGTGATTATTTCAGCTCCTAAGTGGATCACTTTCTGTGCATATGTAGTACTTACGTATACATCTTGGAGATTGCATCTAGTTTTTGTTTGAATATGGTTCCCTTATGTAAACTGTGTAGTTTCATTTTATATAGGTCAAGTAATAAACAGTTGTAACCGATGATGTACTTCAGAGGAGCCCTGCACTGTACACATTTTGCCGTGGAGGCAAAATTGTTACCCGTGCTTAGAGTCTGGGCTGAATGTTTTCAGGTTCTTAGCCTTCTGGTCAAGATGAAATAAAAGCCCACATAAATTTGCATAAGTAGCTAAGAAAACTTTTATTCAGAGCAGAGCGCTTGAAAACTCAGGATTCACTGCAAGAGAGCCACATGAGCAAAGAGGCTCCAGAGCCCCTGGTTGTCATGGGTTCTGTTGTTACAGAGCGCCAGTTTTTAAGGGGCGAAATTTGTTCTCTATTTTGATAGATTAGGTCATCAAACTACTTTTCCTACTACTCATGTACCTCTCTACAGTACATCTGATTTTAATTATATGCAACTACCGTTACACATAGGCTAATGATGACAAATAGGGGATTCTTCCTAAAAGTTCATTTGAAGGACAGTCTCAGTTTCACTTACTGAGCATGTACCCCAAACCAGTTGATGCCAAATTGACTCTTTTTTATATCCAGATGGGAATATATTGGGAATATAAATGGAAACTCTCTCTAGTTTGTGGTTATTAAGGAAGGATAAACTTACTCTTGTTCATATAGTAGCGTTCATGTAGCCCCATGCTTATGAAATGTGCATTGTACTGAGAGGAAAGTATGTGCATAGTATGTACAGGTAAAGAACCTAAGTTCCAAGTATGCCATTAGAAGAATAGTATGGAAGGGTGCTTTAGCCAAGTCAAATGGGAGTCCTAGTTTCTAAGCCCTATGTTAAAATGCTTTAAAATATTGTTTCTCTGTTTCTGTGATAGTGGCTGAGGTTTACTGTTTGCAGAATTTCTTTTCCTATCTTCCCCCCCCCACTATCACCCTTCTTTCTTCTTTCTCTTCCATTGCTAAGGAAAGACTGAGAAAGGTCTGTTTGCAATTATGTAGATATTTTCTGTAAATCACTAATGTCTCTTAAACCATTTTATCAGAATTTATCAGAATTGTTTCTGGCAATTTTTTTTTTTATTATTTATTCAATTGTGCGTGTGTGTGTATGTGTGTCTGTGTCTGTCTGACTGACTATGTAGAACCACGGGTGAATTCGGGAACCACCATGGACTGCCTCCACCTCCTTCTTGTTTACTCTGCCCTGGGATTCACAGGCTCCGCCCTACCAGGACCAGAAACTCAGGCCGCCCTGCTTCCGCCTGGCCTCTATATGTGGGGTCTGGGATCTGAACTCAGGACCTTCTTCCTGCAAGGCAGAGGCTTAAACCCTGAGCCACCTTTCCAGCCCCGTTTCTGGCAGTTTTTTTGCAGTTAATTTATTTGTAGTTAATCTTATTTTGTTTTTTAAAATCTATTTACTTATTTTCTTCTTTTTGAACAAGAGTTTTATCCTTTAGGCTGGTCTTGAGAATTTTCCATCCTCCTGCCTCAGCCTCCAGTGCTTGTTTTATGGGTGTGTGCTAACATTCCTGGCTAAAATTCCTTTTACTTAATTTTAGACGCTGAGGTTTCTTTGATTTATCTCTTGGTTCCTACTTTTTGTTCTTAATTCTAAATATTGTAAGAAATTGCTTACCCAGTAATAAACCTGTGTTTGCCATTATAGAAAAGTTTTTGTTGTCGTTAAGGCAGGTCTCATATATCTCAGGCTGGCCTGGAATTTACTGTGTAACTGAAGATAACCTTGCTGATCCTTCAGTCTCTACTTGGAAAGTACTGGGATTGTAGGAGTGAACCACCATGTCCAGTTTTATTTGATGTTGAATGTGAACAGGACTGTGTACTTACTAGCCATGCACTCTGAGCTACATACATCCCTAGGCCCTAGAAAATCTTTAAAAATTCTTTTGATATATATTATTTATTATTTATTTAGAGACATATAGATTATAGATAGATGTCAGAGGACAACTTTGGAAGTCACCATATGGTGCTTTTGGGGATTGAACTCGGGCTGTCACATTTTTGAGCAGGTGTGTCACCATGCTGAACTAGCTCATAAGGACTTAAAGTTTTGTTTTGTTTTTAAGTAAAGAAACCAAGCTAAGTTTTTAAGTGGATGCAATTTTTTGTTCTAGGAGGTAATACAGATTTTCATTGAAGATAACTTAACCTTCAGTTTACCGGTCCAGTTCCGGCAGTCAGTGCTAAGAGAACTCTTTCAGAAAGCTCAACAGGGGTAAGTTGAAAAATTAGTTTTGAATAAAAGAATAGTTGCTTTATGTTTATCAAAATCATATAAGTTGCCCACAGATCTTTGATTATTTTCTTTCTTATTAATATAAGGGACACTAAAGCAGTAAGTGGAGATGTTTTCAGTGTTTCTCCTAGTTTTTTTTTTTAAGTTCTTTGGATGAGAAAGTCAAAGAAAGACAAAGAATTCTGTTTTGTTGTCTAGTCTGAATTGTGTATTATTTTTCCTTATGAATGGTATTGGTATTAGTGTGCTCAAACATCTTAAACAATTACCTCTTAAAACTTAGTCTCATCTTGTGATTTTGGTCTTATAATGTATTCCTTTCTTTTATAAAAATATTGATGGGTCTCCTTTTTGTGTTCTATAGAAATGAAGCTCTAGATGAAATCTGTTTTAAAGTGTGTGTCTGCAACACTGTTCGTGGTATATTGGAAGGTAGAACACTTGGTGTTCAATTTAACCAACTATTTCTTAGACCAAACAAAGAAAAAATAGATTTTCTTCTTGAGGTAAGACTTTGTCAAGCCTTGGATAGTACAGTTTTGTTTTAAGTTTCTCGGTGACCACATCCTTTGGCTTCATTTCTCCCTTCTGGGCCACTATTGACAGACTAAACTCTCACTTTTTGGGTGGGTGGGTGGGTGGTGATAGTGGTCATGTGGGTATGTCTTCTGTGTAGCCTAGGCTAGCCCGAGGTTCTCTGTTCTTCTGCCTCTGCCTCCTGAGTGGAGCTGTAGTGTGGTGCTTTGCGTGTTTTTGCTCATTGAACTCTTGTTCTTGGCCAACTCATCTTCTCAGACTATTTTTAGTCTCATCAAGAATTTCAATCAGGTGTTTAATCAGCTGTTCACTAGCTGTTCACTCAAGTCTATCCTTCCTTCCTTCCTTCCTTCCTTCCTTCCTTCCTTCCTTCCTTCCTTCCTTCCTTCCTTCCTTCCTTCCTTCCTTCCTCCTCCTTCCCCTCCTTCCTTCCTTCTCCCCTCTCTGTTTCTCTCTTTTTCTCTCTTTTTCCTTTTAATATGGGTATCACTTTTGTTGCTCAGGCTGGCTTTGAGCCAGGTCTTGCTGTATTAGCTTCCTAAATGCTGGGATTACCATGCTTAGCTCTTCCTCTTTCTTCACAGTCTGTATGTCATAGACATTGAGAGACATACATGAAGTACAGCAAACAGTGTTAGTGCTTGACAGGTTCTGTGATGTCTCAACTTCCCTTGAAGTAGCTTCTGCCCTGTCCGTGTGATGGTCTTTTCCTTCCTTACCGGCATAAATACTCTGAGCACAGATTCTTTGTCTTTTTTAAACTTGATACTTGTTCCTTCCTTTTTGGGGGGATACATCCCAATATTTGCTTCCCTCTTCTGTGTGTGTTTAGAATTTCTTACCTGTTGAAAAATGGTAGGAGGCATATCTGACTTCCTTGTAATAGAAACTGAAAGTGCCAGATTATTATTATTCATTATTGCATATATAAATACCTTCAGTTATCAAAATAGTCATACTCTAATCTCTTTGTCATAATTAGAGATGTCTACTTAATGGTTGAGGGTTTGAACTCTTGGCACATTTGTAGAGAACTGGTAGTTGAATTAAGTCTAGAGTGAATGTACAGATTATCTCGTTGAAAGGGAAGGCCCAGCCCATGGTGGGTGGGACTATTCCCCAGGTAGGTGAATGAAAGGGAAGGAACTGATTGAGAAAGGGGGGATCCTTCTATATACTTGGCAAGACAGGTTGGTTTGGCAAGTAAGGGTTGTCCCTCTCCCTGTCATGGGGATATGGTGCAGTTCTCTTGGCTCCTGGTGTTGGTGTGGACTCTGCCAAGCTGGACAAGCAATAGTAACTGAACGACTGTAAGAGAGAACAAACCCCCTGTTCCCTTAAATCTTTTGATGGTAATTTATCAGCAACAATAAAGGTTAACTTCAACACATTTCTTACCTTGATCTTTTGTCTTAAATTGTTTAAATTTTTGATTAATAGATAATTGAAATGTGAAAATTGAGTTGTTTTCAGATTTTTAAACTGAAATCTACATTGAGATAAAAATCATTCAAATTCCTAGGTGTGTTCAAGATCAATAAATTTAGAGAAAGCTTCAGATTCTTTGAAAGGAAACATGGCCGCTTTTCTAAAGTAAGTACCTTTCTTTTCTGTTTTAAACTTTGACTTCATTTCTGTGAGAAAGTTTTTTTTAATCAAAAAAAAAACTGGTTTTGTTAGGTGTCACAGGTTGACTTCAAATTCATAATCCTGTGTCCTAAGCTTCCTGAGTGCTGAGATTGCAGGGGTATGTGTGAGTGTGTTTTGGTACTGGAATTCAAACTCAGAATTCTGCACATGCTGGGCAGTTGTTTGCCACTGAGCTATACCTACAGCCGTTACATTTTTTAAAAAACATTACTTATTTACTCTGTGTATATGTGTGTTGTACACTGTGGAGGGCCAAGGTGACTCAGGAATCATCCCAGATTGCTTCTACCATCTTGCTTCGCTCTGGAACTTTCCAGGCTCTGCCCACCAGAGCCAGAAGTACAGGCCACTGCCATTTCTGCCTGGCAGTTTTTTTTTTTTTTCTTTTTAACTTGGGACCTGGGATCTGAACTCAGGACCTTCTGCTTGCAAGATAGTCTTAACTCCTGAGCCATCTCTCTAGCCCCAGCCTTTAATTTTTTAGATTTCACTTTCAGTTCTCCTGCCTCTGCCTTCCAAATGCTAATTTCATGTGTGTGTTCCCATGCCCAGATTATCTTTTGTATTTATCCTGTATAAACAGAGCCAGTCAGTAACTTACATTTGAAACACTAGTTAAAAGTAAATTTATGTTAGTGTGAGGAATTTCAGGATTTGTATATGTTACCACTGACTTAATTTTGACTAATGACAGGAAAAATATCTATTTCAAAAATTTTTATAACTTATGAAATGGTGATTTTTTTTTTATTATTTATTCAACTGTGTGCATGTGCGTGTGTATGTGCGCGCGTGTGTGTGTGTCTGTGTATGTGTAGAACCACGGACGAATTCGTGAACGAAAAATGGTGATTTTTTTAAAATGGCTAATAAATAAAAACTGGCATATAGGAATGTTTTTCCCATGCTAAATTTTTTTGGTGGTTTGTTTCATAATGTTTCTTACCAATCTAGGAATGTGTGCCTGGGGCTGGAAGATCTGCAGTATGTTTTCATGATTTCTTCACATGAACTCTTCATTACGTTGTTGAAAGATGAAGAACGGAAGCTTCTTGTTGATCAGATGAGGAAGAGATCTCCCAGAGTAAATCTGTGCATTAAACCTGTGACTTCTTTTTATGATATTCCAGGTTAGTCTTGCTCTGCCAGTTGAAATGTTTGTACATTTTGGTCCTCTGTTTAAATTAAGAGCTGAAATATACTTAAGAATTCTTCACACTTTAGTTTATACTTGGTAATTTATAAAAATTGAGTCTGTCTGCTATGGTCAGATTTCTGTGTTCTTTGCTACTACTCAGCTGAGCCAACAGGTAGTAGAGATCTAGGCATAGATGCATGAAAGACTTCATTTGGGGAAACAGACTGATATATTGCTACTGCTGTATTTTCTTGGAATAAAACTGAATGTGGCTGAGATGATTAAGGTATGCCGCTGAGGCCAAAAAAAGTCATGTATTTCAGCCCATATGACTGTGATGTTATCTGCTGGCTAAACATTAGCTTTGATACAGTTGCCATTTTTACCTTATTTGCTTAGTTTTCTCAAATATAGTTGTATTTATTAAGTCTCAAAACAATATAGATGATGCAATTTGCTTACATTGACTAAAGTAAAATTGTAGTTCTTTAATTTTCATTAGTTTTAAATTGGTTGAATGTTCAAATGTAAAGAAATAGAATATTAACATAAAAAATGCCAGAAATGTGTAATTGAAGACTAATAGCTAAGCAGAAAATAGAGATCTTCATGATCATTTATGATTTTCTGGGGGCAGAATGTTGTCTTACTCTTTTCCTTTCTCCTCTGACACACAACCCTAATGCTTATTACTTAGAATGTACATTTTATACATATTCACAAGTGGGAGTCTGTTCATAGCAGCTTTTTTCATGTAGCCCACATATGCTTGACATTAGCTGGTTAGTGACTTTGTTTTTTTATTATTGCCATATGTTTTTTAAATGTATTCACTTAATCAAGTTGTGGTAGACTTCTGTATGAAGATAAAGTTAACACATAATTTATACTATGTAAAATAATTCTGTTCTCAAATTGATAATACACTTAACACAGAACATACTTAGTTTCTTTCAGTTATATTCTCAAATCTGTAATCTTATATCTAGCCTTCATTTAAGTCAGTAATTAAAATAGAACTTTCTTACTCAGCCTCAGCAAGTGTCAACATTGGCCAATTGGAACATCAGCTTATATTGTCCGTGGATCCTTGGAGGATTCGACAGATTTTAATCGAATTACATGGTATGACTTCAGAGCGACAATTTTGGACTGTGTCTAATAAGGTAAGAAATCCATTGAAAATAGGTATGAATTGGGGCTGTAGAGGTGGCTCAGGGGTTAAGCCTCTGCCCTGCAGGCGGAAGGTCGTTCAGATCCTAGACCTCACGTATAGCTGGGCAGAAGTGGGGGGGGGCTGTGTTTCTGGTCCTGGTAGGACGGAGCCTGTGAAGCCCGGGGCAGAGTAAACAAAGAAGGAGGTGGAGGCAGTCTATGGTGGTTCCCGAATTCGTCTGTGGTTCTACACTCATACATACATACACACACGCACATACATGCACAGTTGAATAAATAATAAATAAAAATATTTAAAAAATAGGTATGGATTATCTTTATTTTCTCATGTAATTATTTATGTGTGTGTGTGTGTGTGTGTCTGTCTGTCAGTCAGCCAGAAGGCACTGTGTATCCCTGTGGAGGACCAAGGGTGACTTTAGGAATATCCTGAATTTCTATCTCTTTTTTGCTTTGCTGTGGGATTTCCCAGGCTCTGCCTCCAAGTCCAAAAGTACAGGCCATTTCCGCCTGACTTTTTTTTTTTTGGTGGGACCTGGGATTCGAACTCAGGACATTCTGCTTGTGAGACAGAGTCTTAGCCCTGAGCTATCTCTCCAGCCCAAAAATAAGGACCATTTTTATTTAACAATTTTAAGATTTTTCATTTAACCATAATTGTACTTTCAGCATTGATAGTAAAAATTAGAAAATACTAAAAAATGTATAAATAAGTTGATATTCCTTTGCACACTCACCTGCAATTTTAGCATCTGTAAATATGTGTACAATATATATTTATTTCGTATTAATCTAATTTTATGTACTGTACATAGAGTTGGGTCATGTGAGTATGTTAATTATGGTAAGTGTGTTTAGTCTATGCACATTAGTGGGTGTTCTTGCCCAAAGATGGAGGAGGACCTCTCACTGTCCATCTATTCTTTTGAGGCAGTATCTTATCTTTAACCTGGGGCTTGCATTTTCTCAGCTAACCTGGAAACTGCTCCCTTAGTGCTGGGGTTACAGGCATGTGTGGGACCCCAGACTTGTTATATCAGTGCCAGGGTCTGAGTTCATGTTCTTATGATTATATAGCAAGTGCTCTTAACCACTATTGCAATTCGCCTGCATGGTTGCTGATAAAATGACCATCAAACGGCTTAAGAGAACAAGGGACTTATTTTCTCTTACGATTCCTGGTTACAGTTCTCAGTCCAGCTTGATGGGAGAGCATGTACCAACACCAGGGTTGAGGGAACTGGCCACACCATCACCACATAATGGCTGAGAAAAGGATGATCTTTACTTGCTAGACCAACTTGTCTGGCCAAGCATACTCAAGGATGCCAACTTCCTCCACCGGCTCTCAGTATTTTATTCATTGTTCAGGGCCTAGTCCCACCCACCATAGACTGGGCCCTCCCCATCAGCTAGACAGTCTCCTGCGGGCTTGCTCTGGGTCTAATTCAACCATTAATTCTCTACAAATGTGCCCAGAGCTCAAACCCTCAATTGTCAAGTTGATATCTATGCCTAACTATGACAACCACTGAGTCATCTCTCCAGCCTCAGTTGCTTTTCTTGTTTTGTTTTCTCTCTCTCTGTCTTTTTCTCTCTATTTATTTTGGTTTGTTTGTTTCTTGTTCTGAGAATTGACCCCAAGACCTTGCTCATTCTACCCAAATACTAAATCCCTGAACTATACCTACAAACCTTGTTTTCACTCTTGTGTTGAAATCTAAAGTCCTTGGAAGTAGGTTATTAAAACTTCTTTAAAATATTGTTCGTTTTAAATGTTATCTTAAAAATTCCTTCCTGCTATATTTTCCTATTTTTGAGGATTTCTATTTTAAGTTTCTTGCATGGAAAGTACAAATGCAAATACAATTTAAAATATCATTTCAAACTCGGAATGAAGGTACCTCTATAATCCCATTATTTGGGAGGCTGGGTCAGGAGGATCCACAGTTAGAAGCCAACCTAGGCTGTATAGTGAAATCTTGCTTCCATGCATTGAAGCTGAGAGATGAAAAGCAATAACCCTAGACAAAGGGGAAATTTAGAATGACATGGCAATGCTTCCAACTACCTGTATGTATATAGTTCTGTCGTGCTTACTTTGTAAGGAAAAAAATAGCTTCAAATTCCTTTATATTTTTTGGGGCTAAAGTGAACATACCAGTATAGTGAAATGAAAATTGTTCCAAATATGAATTGGGTTCCCTTAACATTGATAATATTTAATAGTTTTTTTCTCACACACATACGCATATATGTGTAGTGTGTGTGTGTGTGTGTGTGTTTATATTTGCATGTCCTAGAGGACATTTGAGGTTTATATACCCATGGAGGCCTAAGAGTGATCCTGGATCCTGGATCATCCTGGATTTCCTGGGATGTCACAGGCTCTGCTTTCTAGGGCAGGAATTATAGGCCACCAACATATCCGCTTGGCATTTTTACTTGGGATAGAGAGGCCCAAATTCAGGTCCTTTTGTTTGCAAGGCAAAGGGTTTAACCCCTGCACCATCTCCCAGCTCCTAATGTTAATTGTTGGTATATCTTTCTGTCTGCCTATGGAGATCAAGGATGACATTGGGAATCATCCTGGATTGTTCTATCTTCTTTCTTTGCTATGAGATTTCCAGTCTCCACCTTCCAAGGCCAGAATTACAGATTACTTCTATATCCTCCCATCACTTTTATGTGGGTCTTGGAATTTGAACTCAGGTCCTTCTGCTTGTGAGGATTTAACTCCTGGACCATTTGCCTTAGTGTTAATTTTTAAGGGGAAAAAAAGTAGCATGACAATTAAGAGGCAGTTTTGAGACTCTGTATTTGTGTATTGAATCCCATTTCTATACTTAATTGCTGTATTATCTCAGGCAAGTTGTTTCTAGTAGCTTGGTTTTCTCATGTTTAGAATGGGGGTTAATAGTACTTGCTTATTTTAAATTCATGTTTTGGGGTATTTGCCATATTATTGTGTCCCTCCCAGCCTGATTCTTGGGGACCAAGTCCAGGGCCTTGTGTCCTTGACAAGTTATCTACCACTTTTTTGTTTTATTTTTTCGTTTTGTTGCCTGTATATCATCCTTAAGAAGTTTAATCCAGGGGCTGGAGAGGTGGCTCAGGGGTTAAGCCTCTGCTTTGCAGGCAGAAGGTCCTGAGTTCGAATCCTAGACCCCATGTATAGACGCCGGGCGGAAGCGGGGGCGGCCTGCGTTTCTGGTCCTGGTAGGGCGGAGCCTGTGAATCCTGGGGCAGAGTAAACGAGGAGGTGGATGTGGTCCATGGTGGTTACCGAATTCGTCTGTGGTTGTACACACACACACACACACACACACACACACACACACACACATACATAAGCACATGCACATGCACATACATGCACAATTGAATAAATAATAAAAAAAGTTTAGTCTTTAATGTTCCTTACATCATTATAATGAAAATATTCATTTTGATTAATATCTTGTCATTTGCCTTTTCTGTTTTTTTTAATTTATTTTTCTGCTCATACAAACGTAATAGGAACCCCTGTCCCCTCCCTTCCCTCCCCCCTTTACCCCTTCCTTTCCCCTTCCCTCCCTTTCTCCCAGTGCCCCCTCCCCCATCCCTGAAGCATCCTTTAATGTGTATATCAAACTTTCCCCTGGGTCCTCCTCTCTGATGAGGTGTAAGGACTCAGTGGCAATTCCTAGAACTCTTTCTTGTGTTCCCCTTAAATATAGGAACACTATAGTGACTGTTAATCCCTTGCTTCTAAGGATCCTAGTGCCTTTAGTCCATGCTAGAATTTGAGGGGTCAACGATATGTTGGTCATTGGGCAGATCTTGCAGAGTCCTATTATAATTGCTTCGGCCCTAACTTGTGTGGAGTATCTTGCATATCATTACTCCTCCCATCCTTGTGCTCTTACAATCTTACTGCCCCCTCTTCTGCAAATTTCCCTGAGCTTCAGGATGAGGAGAGATTAGGCAGGCCTGATTCCAGGTGGTTGATATAGAGTCTCTGATGTTCTGAATTATGGTTTGTTGATTTTTTTTTCAGTTTTGCTGTTCCTGCACACATATTGCCTTTTCTGTTGAAAGATCTATGTGTGTCTATATTTTTTTAATGTAGTTGAGGGTCACTGATATATTCCCATCAAGGCTTGCCTTCCTTTGTATATATGCTTATTTTTTTTATTTCTTCTAGTGGGAAGTACCGTCTGTCTACAGTGGAGTTATTCTGGGAATTAAGGACAATTTAACGAGAGATTTGGTGTATATTCTCTTGGCCAAAGGTCTTCACTGTAGCACTGTTCAGGTGAGTAAAAGTGTGTGTGAAACACTAAACATTGTCCTCATTTTAGTATCATGTTGTCAGCTCAAAAGACCTAAAATCTAAAATACCTTTTTTTTTTTAGAGATTTTTTATTATTATTATTATTATTATTTATTCAACTGTGCGCATGTGCGTGTGTATGTGTGCGCACGTGTGTGTCTGTGTGTTTGTGTGTGTCTGTGTATGTGTAGAACCACCGACGAATTCACGAACCACCATGGACGCCTCCACCTCCTTCTGCCCCGAGATTCACAGGCTCCGCCCTACCAGGACCAGAAGCGCAGGCCGCCTCCGCTTCCGCCTGGCGTCTATACGTGGGATCTGGGATCCAAACTCAGGACCTTCCGCCTGCAAGGCGGAGGCTTAACTCCTGAGCCACCTCTCCAGCCCCCTAAAATACCTTTTAAAGAGATTTACAATTGATTCTTTTTCCTTTACCCTCAGAAATGTACCAAAATTATCTTAAACATGTGTTTCTACTGTGTGTTATTTGAAAAGTGTGGAAGTTGGATATAGTTCCAGAATTTAGCAAAGTTAAAAGGACAGTATTTGTAGGACAAAATCTCTGAGAACTAAAACCGAAGCTTAAACCCACAAGGTAAAGAAGATGTAAGCCATTAAAAGCAAAGGATAATACTATAAGGTAAAGCTCAGAGACAAAAAGAAATGATAGAGACTGAAATAAATATAAATACATGACCCAAGTGTTGTTTGAAGTGAGACTGAAAATGAGGATCCAGACTGTAATGACCCTCATGAGCTTTGTTAAGGAAATCAGTCTTTTGTAGACCAGGTCTCCTCTGCAAACACACAGGAAAAAAAGTTAAGTATAGACATTGTGGTTTAAGGGAAGCACTCTGTACTTCTCAGCTTTTCTTCATATTCTTCTTGAAGTGAATCTGCCTGTATGTACTTCATGTTATATTGATTATCCATTTCCATCTTCTCCTCCCTCGAGACAGGGTTTCTTACGTTTTATTTAGACTGGTCTCAGACTTGCTGCATTGCCAAGGATGGTGTTAGCCTTCTGATTCTCTTGCCCCCACCCCAAGTGTGTCACCATACTTTGTTGATTTATGCGGTGCTAAAGGATTATTGCTTGGTGCGTGCCAGGCAAGCTCTTTATGAGCTGAGCTGCATCCCCAGCACTCTCACCTTTTCACTATTGTCCTTTTTCTGCTTACTAAAGAAAACAGGGAAGGAAGTATATTTCAAAGCCAGTGGTACACAGAAGTTTTAGGCTTTTATTGTATTTGAAAATCATTTTGACATTTTGTCCTTTTTTTCATAAATTTTATTTTTTACTTTTATGTATTTTTGTTTTTTCCAGACAGTGTCTCACAGTGTATTTTAAGCTGACCTCAGACTCACTATTGAACCCAGACTGGCCTTGATCTTTGGCAGTCCTGCTGCTCAGCTTAGCGGATGCAGTGGTTCTAGGCATGAGCCACCACTCTAGGGTGTCTTTAACCTCATCAGTATTTCATGATTTTCAGTGTTCAAATCTTGTACACATATTGTTGGAGTTATCCTCAATGCAAAGTGTAATTCACTATTGAAGTCAGTATTTTTACTACAATTGGAATATTATTATTTGTATATCCTTAATTTTAGGCTAAAAACTTATACTTCTCAATTTAAGATTTACATAGGAATATAAGTACTTTTTAACAATGTGATTTTAAGAGTCTTTGGTTAGTAGTGATATATGCCAGTTGTTCTTTTTCTGAGAGAATCTCATGTGACCAAGGCTGTCCTAGAAGTCATTGTGTAGCTGAGGCTTGCCTTGTATTTCTGATCCTCTTGATTCTACCTGGAGGATTGCTAGAATTTATGCCATAACTTCTGGGTAGGCAAGTGTTTGTTGAAATCTTGGGCTGTATGCTTGACATCTGGGAACTTGTTTGAAATGCAGGTTGTTAAGTTTGGTATATTGTGGTTGCCTAGGATATATAGTTCCTGTGTTTGTCATTGGCACTGCCAAATCAACAAGAAAACCTTCAACAGATTGGTAGGCCATACCCCTGAGACCTACTGAATCAAACTCTGGGGAGTGAGTTGAAGATCCTGTTTTAATAAGCTATCTAAGTAATTGTGCACATACAAACATTTGACAACTACTCTTCTACAGCATCACTTTCTATCAGAAATAGAATGTGTACCATGCGTGTAATTTATAACTTTTTAGTAGCTATATTTTAAAAATACAAATAAGATGTTGGTTTTAATGATGTTTTATTAAATTATGTTAACTGAATTGATTATACTGATTTCCTAAGTATAGGTTACTGATTTGGTATGGAAAGCAAGTAGGAGGAAAAAAATTAAGGATGATGATCATGTTTCAGTTTAGGGTAAAAAAGAACAGATGGCAATTCTATTTAGTGAATATTTAGAAGAAAACATTTTTGAAGGTCAGATTATGAGTTCACTTTACAGTGTATAATTTGAGGCTGCAATTTGAAACATGAGCTCAGTGCTTAGGGACAGGACTGATCTCGATTAGAGTTAGTTAGTAATTTGAGGATCATTGAAGATTGCTCAAGAATGCAGTACATGGAGGAACCCTGGAGATGAAAGAGCCCTAGAGAATACAACATTGGTATTAAGAAAAGTATGGTAAATGTGAAGACCATGTAGGTATGAAAAAGAAAAGTGAATTTTAAACAATTTAATGAAAACATTAGGGCATAGACACTAATTCCAGTAAGATAGTTGAAAAGTATCAGGAGACCTTTGATTTGTAAGAGATATTTAAAATGATGGGAGAAGTCAGATTGTTGGAATTGATCGGCATATACAGAAGGATAAGAAATAGATACTGATCTGTGAAGAGGCATGGATGGGGGTAGTACTTTTTAACATAGCTGACTTGATTGGTTTTATTTATTGGCCAATTACATAGGCCAATAGAATTTTATGCAATGTGGAATAGACTAATTCTGAATATCATAGGTGGTAAAGGGTGCTTATCATAGAACTTTACACCTGTGTAATATAAAATCTTTATTTTGTAATTTATGTAAAACTTGTTTAATGATACTTTTTTTTTTTTTTTAGTTTTTAAAAATTGTATGAGAAAGGAGGCAGGGATCTTTACAGGCCGAGCCTCTGTTATATAGTTAAGTATTTATTAGAATAATTCAACAATAAAGAAAAAAGTAACCTAGCCTTGCTCCTCAAGATAATCAGTGTTAACTATTTCAATTAATTTCTTCTTTTTTGCTCTTGCACTCATGAGAATACATACTTTTTAAATGACTCCATAACATGTGATGAGCTTGACCTAGGCTATCCTCTTGTTTCTTTTTAGGATTTTTCCCATGCTAAACAGCTATTCGCTGCTTGTTTGGAGTTGGTAACAGAGTTCTCACCAAAACTCCGTCAGGTGATGCTGAATGAGATGTTGCTTTTGGATATTCATACACATGAGGCTGGAATGGGGCAGTCGGGAGAGAGACCACCTTCTGACCTTGTCAGCAGGGTACGAGGATATCTGGAAATGAGACTTCCTGGTAAGACTGGCTCACAACTCCAGGCACAAGAAATTCACTAATTAATTGTGGGAGAAAAGAAAGCAAGACTTGCTGATTGTGTACGTGAGGCAATGTCTCTCTTAGTTTCTGTTGATAGGTACTACAGACTAGTTGACCTGTAAATTTCTGGTCAATTTTCTTGTCTCTACTTGTTTTCCGATAGGAGTGTGGAAGTTAGAGTTAGAGCCACTAAATCCATCTTTTTATTATTATTATTATTTTTTTTAGATTTACAAGCATATTGAGTATTTATCTCTGTTTCACTCTATCCCTCTCCTATTCCTCCTTTTCCTTCATCAAACAATTCTGTTTTTTTTTTTTTAAAGGGTTTCAAAGATTGAACTTGATAGATCATCAGGCTGCATAACAAGGAGATAACCTATAGTCACCTCCCTGGCCCTTGACTTTTTACTCCTTTATTAAAAAAAAAAAAAAAAAAAAAACTCTTTGAAACAATTTGGGGTCTGGAGAGGTGACTCAGGGGTTAAGCCTATATCTCGAAAGCAGAAGGTCCTGAGTTTGGATCTCGGATCTCACATAAAAGCGTTAGGTGAAAATAGTGGCAGCCTGTACTTCCAGCCCTGAAAGGTGGAGCCTGGGAAACTCCACAGCAAAGTAAAAAGGAGGTAGCACAATCGAGGGTGATTCCTGAAGTTACCCTTGGGTCTCCACAGGCACACACAGAGAAGAAAAAAAAAAGAAAGAAACCATTTGGTTTTGGAGTTCACGTGAGATCATTGGTAAACAGGAAGGAAAGTGTTTCTTTCCTAGGATTTCCTTAACAACATAATGCAAACTGGGTGACTTACAATAATGAAAACTTATTATTTCACTGTTCTGGAAACCAGATATCTAAAACCAAAGTGTCTCAGGGCCATGTTCCCTCCTGTTTAGAGAACACACCTTCCTTGCCTTGTGCTGGTTGATAGTAGCTTTAGAGTCTCTGGTATAATGTGGCTTCAGCAGTATCACTTCAGTTTCTGCCTTGTGTTCATGTATCTGCTTTTTCTTTTGTAAGGACATCACTGATTGACATTACCCTAAGCCAGTGAGGCCTCATTGCAACTAATTACTCTGTAAAGGTCTTATTTCCTATGAAGTCACATTCTTAGGTTTCAGGTGGAGTCATCAATTTTGGAGGACTATTCAACATCCTTTAGAAACTATATATTGCAATTTTTTACTTTTTCTGAGGCAGGATCTCACTGTGTCGCCTAAGCTGTTTTCAAACTCCTGATCTCAAGTGTTCTTTCTGCCTCTGCCTTGTGAGCCCGAAATTCTGATCTTCCAGCTTCTACCTCCTAAGTGCTGGGTTTACAGATGTACCGCCATGCTTGGCTACTCCAACTGTTTCCTTTGTTTCTTAGATATTCCTCTTCGTCAAGTTGTAGCTGAAGAGTGTGTCGCTTTTATGTTAAACTGGAGAGAAAATGAATATCTTACACTGCAAGTTCCTGCATTTTTACTTCAGAGTAATCCATATGTAAAGGTAATTAATGTTTAATCCAAGTGTGATTATTAGAATGTTTACATTTCTGTACTCTGGGAATTTATCTAATTTCTATTGCACAATGTTAGATGGAGCAATTGCCTGTAAGTTTGTACTTGGAAGCATAGCTTGCGACTGCGAATGTAGTTCAGTGGTAGAGCCACATGCCTAGCATGCATGCTAGTTCAGATTCGAGGTGCACCATTTCATTTTTGGTAGTACAGGCACTTGTCTTTGTTCTCTGATGTTTCTTTCTAATATTCTATAGCGTGAAGATGAAAACACAAATTCTGTGGTTAATCAATAATATTTTGGCAGAAAGAGGTTTGTTAAGTTTTTTCGCTTTAATGCTAAGATCAAACTCTAGAACTGGTGAAAACCCATTAGGGATGTGCTTACTGAGGACCTGAGTTCTATCCCAGAACCCACATGAAACTAAAACAAGACTGATATGGGGAAGCAGAGACAGTGGATCGCTAGGAGTTTGCTGACTAACCAGCCTAGCCTACTTGGCAAGTTCCAGGCCAGTTAGAGATCGTGTTGACACCCTTCCCACCACTTCTAAAAAAGGTGGAAGGGACCTGAAGAACAATACCCGAGATTGTTTTCTACTCTCAACTCATGAACAAATATGCAATGCAGGCCTATGCCTACATGCATGCACAGGCACATGTGGATGGACACACACACACACACACACACACACACACACTATTGTGTATGTCCTGAATTAATTGTCCTGAGTCATTTGTTTTGTCTTTTGAACAGTTTCTCATGTGGCCCAGGCTGGTGTGGATCTTGCTATATAGAGGAAGATGCCCTTGAACTTCTAATCTTCCCTCCTTCACCTCTGAGGTGCTGGCAGTGCAGATATACACCACTGAACCTGGTTCAAATTCATTTGATTTTAATCCTTTGAAGGTTTTGATTTCTTTAGTTGCCCTCCATTCCAGTTCATAAAATTTTTATTATTTAAACATTTTTAATTATTTTAAATTTAAATTATATTTTAAATGATTTTAAATTTAATTTTTTATTTGAATATCAACACTAACCTCATTAGTGAATTTTTTTGTAATATGAGTTCCTAATATCTGGGGTATCCTTAGATACTTAGTATACCCAACAAGCTTTCCTTGACCTTAATAAGCTCTCAGAGAGCCATTTTCTTCCAGAGTTACTGTTTCCATTTAGAATTGTAGCTTGCTAAAAAGTGTTAGACAATATAGTAACACTTGTCTTTACTTCTTGTAGCAGTGCTGTCTGTTGGATTGAGTACTATGTGATAATGGACAGAAGTGCATAAGTGTAATAATGATGTGAAGGACACAGGAAATTGTGTTGTAGATTGCCTGGCTCTGGGCCAGATTATCATTGTTTCCCCAGATCAGTCCCCTGATGAGGCCAAAAAGAGGAAGGATATCTAGTGACCTCATTTACAGTAGTATATGATTAGGTTTTGTATTCTTTCTATAATTGGCCTCTTTCTTGCTTAAAAATATTAGGGGATCAGAAGTGTAGAGTAGGAGATTGTGCTTTGAAAATAATATAGTTTGGAGGAGTTTCTAAACTTCTAAATTTCAGGGTAAGACTTAGTGGTAGACTGTTTGCCTAGTGCTGCCAGAAAGAAAAGAAAGTCCAGTTGTGCCATCTAGATTGCTCAGTGTGTAGAGGCACTTCCCACCAACCCTGAGAACCTGAGTTTAATCTCTGAAGCCCACATGGTAGAAAGAGAAAACCAATTTCTGTAAATTTTCTTCTCATCTCTGTACTTACATTCATATGAGAAAAAATTTTTAACGTCATTATTTTTATGGACATGTGTATATGTGTGTGTGTATTAGAATGCACTGTGTCCCCATGTGGAGGACCAAGGGTGACTCGAGGAATCATCCTGGATTGCTTCTTCTTCTTTTATGGCTTTGCTTTGGGCTTTCCCAGGCTCCACCCATCAGGGCTGGAAGTGCAGGCTTATGCAGTTTCCTCCTGGCATATTCATCTGGGACCTGGGATTGGAATCAGGACTTTCTGCTTGTAAGGCAGAGTCACCCACCCCTGAGTCATCTCTTCAGTTGGAGATAATTTTTTTTTTTAAATTTCCAGTTTGCGGGGAGAGAGAAGACGAGAGGGAGAAGCTGAAAGATATTATATCTGAGAAATAGCTACTAGTCATTTTAGTCACATTTTACTTTCTCTGTTAATACATGTTTTGTTTTTGACTGTGTTTCACTGTGTAAACTGGCTGCCCTGAAACTCATGATTCTCCTCCCTCAGCCTCCAGGTGCTAAGATTATAGCTGTGTGCTAATATATTCAGCCTTCTTTTCTGTTAGGATCATGTTTTCTTTCATTGGAATATATATTATATAACCAAAAGAAATGAAAAAAAAATCTTCCACAAGTGAGTAAAATAAAATCTTTTTGTAATAGTGCAGAACTGTCTAGTCTACCTCTTAGATCAGGATGGAAGTCAATATAGTATAATGGAAGACACAGGACATACAGATACAAAATTTCCAAAAATTTGATTACACAAATCTAGTGAGGAAGAGGGGTTTAGTAGTGATAGTATTGGAAAAAAAATTCAAGCTTTTTGTATGCCCTCCAAGGCCTTGAAGGGCGTGAATGCTTTTTCTTTTTTCCATAACAAAAATGGACTTTGTTTAAACCAACAAGTGAATTCTTCAATTCGCATCAATTTCTTCAAGACTACAGTTTCTGGAACTTTTTAAAGGTGGTGCTCCATCAGAAGGGAAACTTCATCATGAAGCACAACCCTTGTCAGTGATCACCTTATAGCTCACTAGACCCTTATTTGAAAGTGATCTTGGGCTGGAGAGGTGGCTCAGGGGTTAAGCCTCCGCCTTGCAGGCGGAAGGTCCTGAGTTCGGATCCCAGATCCCAGATCCACGCCAGATGGAAGCGGGGGCGGCCTGCGCTTCTGGTCCTGGTAGGGCGGAGCCTGTGAATCCCGGGGCAGAAGGAGGTGGAGGCCTCCATGGTGGTTCCTGATTCGTCCGTGGTTCTACACATACACAAGACACACACACACACATACGCGCGCGCACATACTCATGCACATGCGCACAGTTGAATAAAAGTGATCTATCATAATGAAAAATTTTCAGAAGGAGATATATATGCATGCATAATGTAAAATGAAACACAGATGGCAGCTTAAAATATTAAAAATAAAAAATTTGTAACATTACTAGACCCTCTTAACCCACACTGGCCACGAACTTGCTGGGTAGCCCAAGCTGGCTTCCACAGCAGTGTTCCTATACTTAAGGGGAACACGGGAAAGGGTTCAGGGAAATGCCACTGGGTCTTTGTACGTCATCGGAGAGGAGGGCCCAGAGGAGAGTCAGGCATGTACATTAAAGGATTCTCCAGGGATTGGGGGGGAGGCACTGGGGGATGGGGAGGGAGGGATGAGGGAAGGGAAAGGGGAGGAGGAGGGCGGGAGGGAACTGGTGTACCTATTAAGTTTGTATGAGCTGAAATAAAAAAAAAAAAAAAAAAGATTCCACTTCAGCCTCCCAAGTGCTGGGATTTTAAATGTACACCATCTCTCAGATCTTACTTTTAATTAAATTTACCTGTTTAGTAAATTCAGTGGCCTTCAGCCAAGCATGTGATCTCTGAAGCATTAGAGTTGCCCCAATCCTCTGCTTATGCTGTTGTTCCATAAGTGCCCAGCACCCATTTGCTTGGGCCAACTGGAGCTTCCCTATCACTTTCACTAGCTTAGGAAACCCAATTGCTCTTGGTTTCTTGGGTGTGATTATGGAGTGGTCCTCAGAAGATGTAGACTGAAGTATTTAAGGTTAAATATTATGCCTTTAACTTTGGTTTGCTAAAACAAGTATATGTAGATAAATGTAAAGGGCAATATGACAACCTATTTACTATGTATCACATACATGTTAAACTACTATATTTTGATTTTTCTATTTGAAAATTTTCATAACAATAGTAGGAGAACACTAGTTTCATTCAGCTTCATCCTATTTCTTCCTTCGAGAAGCCACCTTTAGAAAGAGAGACTCCATTTGCAAACTTTCTGGATTGTTTGGAAGGAGCTTTGGTTCCTTAGAAAGTATCCTTGCCCTCTGTCCTCAGAAGAGCCTTGGTATATAAAGTTTAAGTAAGAGCAAAGGTAGAGGGTCCTCCCTTACTTTAAAGAAAGAAAAGTTGAGTTTGATTTGACCCCTCTCCCCTCTCACTATAATTTGGGTCTTTCTTTTCTGTATCTTTGGTTTTTAACCCCTCTTTTTTCCAAAGTTGTTTCTTACTCTTAGGTTGACTTGAATTAAATCAACCACCATGTATAATGTGTTTTTCTTAGATTTTGCCTTAAGTCTAACAGTTTCTACTGTTTTTCTTAGAGAAAAATAGCTCTAAGGGTTCAAGGATGTACATGTAGTGCTTGGACCCCTTATATTGATCCTCAGCAACAATGAAAAGTAGCTCTAGATCTTGTTTCCTTGTCTTGCCAACTTCAGTTTCCTTCTTTTTTCCTCATCTTAAAAATAAAGATTATTTGTGTGTGTCTGTCTTGACTGTATATTGCTGATAAATTCATGACAAAACGGCTTAAAGGGGAAAGGAGATTTTATTCTGGTTCATGAGTGTCCAGTTACAGTTCTTAATTCAACTTGGCAGAATAGGCCACACCAACACCAGGGACTGAGGTAACTAGCTACATCATATCCACAGGACTGCTGAGAGGGGGCAGAACTCACTTGCCAGATAGCAGGTCTGTCCCAAGTATACCAATTCACTGAACAAGTACGGCAGTGGGTCCCTGTTCATGAAATTCACTGGTCTTACCAGTTCAGGAACTACACATCTCAACAGTCCTAGCCTGGTGGTGAAGAATGCCAAACTTTACTAAGCCAGTTTCCTCCTCCTTTTTTAACTGCGCCAAAAATAGTCCCACCCACCATGGGGTGGGTCTTTCCCACCACACAACCTCACACACTTGCTCAAGGCTTATTAACTCAACTACTGTTCGTTGCAGATGTGTCCAGATCTCAAGCCTTTAGTTGTCAGGTTGACACCTGAACCTATCAAGTGTCTGATCTGAGCAGTATTTTAATATAACTTCTGGGTTTTCACCTGTTAACACTGTGTTGTATGCCTTCCATTACTGTAAAAGTAATATCAGACTATTTACAATGAACACAGTTATGTATATTTTCATAATCTTGTTTTTAACTTCATTAGATGTGTACTTGTTTTTTCATTAGATTGTAAGTATTTAGAATAATGAAGTTTATGTTTATATTACATTTAGAGTTATGTTTAGAGTAATGAAGTTTATGTTTTCCCTCAGAGATTGTATTGAATACTGTCAGCATAAAATAATTCCTTGATGTCTTTGGGCAGTTACTTGTCTTTCCTCCAGTGTGCCCTATGAAAAGACTATCACATGTGCCTTAGATTATCTTTTATGTTTTTTTTTTTTCCATGTCACAGCTTGGACAGCTTTTAGCAGCCACCTGCAAAGAACTTCCTGGCCCTAAAGAAAGTAGACGAACAGCCAAAGACCTTTGGGAAGTTGTTGTTCAGATCTGTAGTGTGTCTAATCAGCACAAACGAGGAAATGATGGCAGAGTTAGCTTAATAAAGCAGAGAGAGTCTACCTTAGGCATAATGTATCGGTATGTAGTAGTATGTTTTTCTCAGTGATGGTTTCTGAGTGTTTATTTTATTTAATTATATGTCTTTATTGTTTTGAGAACACCTGCCTTTATCTCATGAGTCGTAAAGATGGATACGCCTAGGTTGGTGATAGAACACAGTGGTAGTGCAGTTTTCTGACATGCACAATTCTTTCTTGGGTTTCCTTTCCAGGTACTGTAATCACAAAGCAAGGTAGATAATCTTCAGAATTTCAAGGTGTTCTTTATGGCCACATTTGGAAATATCCTTCTGTTTAAGAAAACTGTTTACAGTTTAGTGAGCATGAATTTAACAATGTTTGAGGTTGGATAGTACTAAGAAATTTCACATAATTGAAATAGGAAAAATGTTATTAGGTTAAGTGACAGAATATTACATATTTTCATAATTGAAAAATTAGAGAGTTAGGAATAAATCACAATTTATATTCTATATCTTATTTTTAATAACTGGTATTAAAGAATATATATTGTTTTATAGGAGTGAACTGCTTTCCTTTATCAAAAAAATACGGGTAAGTTTATTTTTTCTTAATTGATATAATTGTTGACTTTATTAAGTGACTAAAAAATACTGAATGCTTGGAATGCTGATTTGATTATTAAAGTACCTGCAGTGTATTTCTGTGCCAAGATCTATACTGCATATGGGATAATCCAAATGTAGAAATTTATTTTGTAGAGCAGGTATTTTTTTTACTTCTTTTTAAAATCTATTATTTATTTTGAGTTTATATCTGTATCTGTGGAGGCCTGAGAGTGATTTTAGGAATCTTTCTGGATTGTACTACCTCCTTTTTGCTTTGCTCTGGGGTTTCCCAGGATCTACCCTTTAGGGGAAGTACAGGCCACCTCCATTTCCACTGGCGTTTTTACATAGGATTCAAACTCAGGTCTTTCTGTTTTAGACGCAGAAGTTTAACCCCTGAGCCATTTGTCCAGCTCCCCAAGATTAGGAATTTCTTAAATTGTGAAATTCGAAAGGCTAGATATGGTGGTACATGCTGTAATTCCAGCATTTGGGAGACTGAGATAGGAGGATTGCAACTTGTAGACCAACTTGTGCTACATAATAAGATCAAACATACATACCCCTGTACATGGGTGAGGCCTAGTATTAATTTTTATTTCATGTGCTATGTTTACCTAATGGTGGTAACTTAAGTTTCACCTTTTAAATATTTTAAGGAATAAAAATGCCTATTTTTTAGAGGTACCTGGAATTCCTAATTGGAAAGTGATCAAGTTATATAAAAAAGGGTGTTGGGGATGTAGTTAGGGGCAGAGCCCTTGATCAGGGCCTTAGGTTTTAGCCCCAGCACTTCCCTCCCAAATAAAATGGAACGAAACGGGGGGGGGGGGAGAAAAGGAAAAAAAAGTGATGTCCTGGAGTTAGTAAGCCAGGCCCAAGACCATTTTAATGTAGATTATGTGCTGAGGTTTGAAATAAAGTTGCTCTTTAGTGTGCTCCAAAGTAGATAAGTTAAAAAAAAAAAAAATCAATGGGAAACAACTTGCACATTATTTGAAAATTCTTTTGTTTTTTCTCATAGGAACCCCTGGTTTTGACTATTATTTTATCACTCTTTGTGAAACTTCACAATGTTCGGGTCAGTATTTTGTAATTTCATTTGAAAAGTATTTGAAAAAGAGATTTCTTTAAATTACACTGTTTGAAAATAAGTAACGCTTTTTAAATTTTTTTTTAAAGGAAGACATTGTGAATGATATCACAGCTGAACACATTTCTATTTGGCCATCTTCCATTCCTAAGTAAGTGGTAGTATTATATATTAAATGAATTTATATTAATTGTACAGTTAGAAATCATCTTGATTGCTATAGATACCTTTTGATAATTAAAAGTTCACAAGTCTATAGAAGTCAATAAACACCTTTCTCTGTTACAGGATTATCTTTGTAAAAATTGTAATTTTTAAATTTTTTTATTTTTTTAAACGTGTATGTGTGTGTGTGAGAGAGAGAGGGAGAGAGAGAGAGAGAGAGAGAGAGAAGGCACTGTGTGTCTCTGTGGAGGACCAAGGGTGATTTCAGGATCATCCTTGATTGCTTCTTCTTTTTCAATTCCCTCTGGGATTTCCCTGTAATTTGTTTTAAAAATCCCTTTTTATTTGGAGCTAGGCTCTTGCTCTGTAGCCAATGCTGGCATAGAGCTTGCAGTCCTCTGCCTCAGTCTCTCTGGTACTAGGATTGTGAGTATGGCCCACTGTGCCAGATTTAGTGCTCTCCTTCCTAAACTTACTGTGTGCTTAAAGGGCAGATCCCAGCAATTTCATGCTCTTACTGACATCTTTGAAGAAGAAGTACAATACTATAAATATTCATATTTACCTCAAAGAAATTGGAAGCAGTAGTTGAGTCATGAAGGCCTATAATTTTGCATCTGAGAGACTGAGGTAGGAGGATCACTGCAAGTTTAAAGCCAGGGCTACATAGTGAGACCTTGTTTCAGCCTTAGAGAAAGAGAGGGGAGGAAACATCGCTGTATCTTTAATAGGGATTTGAAGAGCCTGGGAGGGTGAGCTATTTCCTACCAGTTGTGAAGGCGTGTTTCCTGGAGTGGTACCTTGCTTTATTATTTAGACTTGTATGTTCCATAGTAATGTGCAGATGCTACCATATGTATTTTTGGTTTTGTACAAGCTAGAGACACTTGGGTGTCCTTCCTTTTTTTTGTATGTTGTTGGGAATTAAACCCTGGGCCTTTATATGTTAGACAAGATCCTGGCACTGAGCTACATTTCCTGCCCCCAAGTGTATGACATTGAGTAATTCACTTTCTGTACTAAATTTTTCATATTTAAAGTGAATATAAGAATAACATTTACCTCAGAAATGTGAGGTTTAAATAAGTTACTGTATTTTTTGCTCTTGATGTTTAAAATATGATCTGGCATATAGTTGACACAGGTTACGTTCATGATGGTAATGCTTTAATGTAAATTGACCACAGAAAATAAAATGTGACTACCTGTTTGATCAGAAAAAGCATTTGTCCTGATCAGGAGTTCTTACTGATCCCAAAGGTAGCATTCCCACAAATAGACTAATACTGGGTGAGATAAGTATTACTGTTTTCAAACCAACTGATATGTAGAATTCTTACACTTACTGACATTTTAAGGATGTCTGTAAAATATCACAAACCAGTTTAACGTGTTTAGAAGTAAGAGGTTTTATTATATTTATGGCTACTAAGATTTTGAGTGCATGTATAGAATTTGAACTTGTTTTTCAAAATAGAAATTGATGTGAAATATTTTCCTTTAGCCTCCAGTCTGTGGACTTTGAAGCTGTAGCGATCACAGTGAATGAGCTAGTTCACTACACACTCAGCATAAATCCAAATAACCACTCTTGGTTAATTATTCAAGCAGATATTTATTTTGGTAAGTGAGATAGTGGTTGCCGTGTGATAGCACTGTAACACTCTTTGATGTGAAAGTAAATGTGTCACACATTTTGTTATACTTTTATTATACTTTATTTTTATTTTTATGTGTGTATGTATTAGAGGGCATTATGTGTGCTTGTGGAGATCCAAGGGTGACTTTGGGAATCACCCTCGATTGCTTCTACCTGCTATTTGCTTTCCTCTGGAGTTTCCCAGATTTGCCTTCCAGGACTTTCCAGATGTACAGGCTGCCGCCATTTTCACCTGACATTTTTATGTGGGATCTGGAATCCAAACTCAAGACCTTCTGCTTGTGAGGCAGAGGCTTAACTCCTGAGCATCTCTTTAACTCTTATATTTTATTAAGTTTTGTTTTTGTGAGTTGCTTTTTTGCAAATTAAGAGTAAATTGAATTGTTTTATGTATTTCTTTTTTATATATAAAATATTTTATTTTTCTAGTTTCACAAGCATATTGAGTACTCAAGCCTGCTTCCCTCATTCCCTCTTTTCCCTTCATCAATCCATCCCATTCCCTTCCCCCTCCTGTCTATCTGCTTCTATGGACCCCAGGGTTCCCCCTGGCTTGTCTATTCTTATGGGGGTTCAGGCCTCTTGTGGCATGTTGTTTCTCTTCGGGTCACCCCACTAATAGGAGCGTTTTCCTACCATCATCCAGCTTAGGTCCCAAGATTTCCATTGTATGTTTTTATTTTTCTTGAGTTCCTCTATAGTCTATGGGGGCTGTTTTATGTATTTCTTTATTGGTATAGAACCTTTAATTTTGATGTTCTTCATTTTGTGTTGACTACCTTTTCTTTTTAGTAGTGTGGATAGTTTATTTTCTGGCAAGTTGGTTGAACATTCATTTTTATGTAATAAGACTGAAGTTTTGTTTGTAAATGGATCTTTAAAAGTCCTACCACTTTGGGAGGCTGAGTTAGGAGTATTGTTATAAGTTTGAGGCCAACCTAGTTTACATGGCAAGTTCCCTGACAGTCAAGACTACACAGTGAGACCCAGTCTAAAAGTTGACAGGCATGTCTATGTATAATATATATTACACACAGAGAGAGATTCTAAGACCTCTCTTGGTAATTTTTTGTATTCTTGGTAATGAATTTCTCACCTGCAAGATTTTCCAAGTTGATAGGACAAATTTCCATTACTATAAAGATCCAATAAAATTTTTGACTGGCATTTTGGATCAGTGTTTTAGAAATAATTTTTTAAAGACAATTTTCAAAACCAACCACAGTAAAGTGAGCTTCCATATGTCTCCTGGTGGTCAGCTTAAACAAAAATGAACTCATGGCCAGTTATCATTCCCCATTCATTAGATCATTCTGAAGCCGAATAGTGGAAGTATTTCTTTCTGGTCGTGAGTTGGGCAGGGTCTGAGACAAAGCCTGATGTGTCTCAGGCTGGCCTCAAATTCACAGTGTGGCCATGGATACCTTAAGCTCTGTAATCCTGGCACCTCCTAAGTGCCCAACAAGTTGCTGATTTCTAGTATTGATTTCACCTCTACTCTACACAGAATTCATTCATAGAAGAAATATTATGGTTTAATGTGAGGACATGTGTTTAGGGGATTTGCTGGGGTGTAGTTGTCTGGGTCTCTTAGTATATCGGGGTTAAATATGACTAAACATAGGATGGTAAATATGATAAATCCTAGGATGTCTTTAATGGTGAAGTAAGGGTGGAGTGGACTTTTGTCTGCATCAGAGTTGATGCCTGAAGGTTTGTTAGATCCTGTTTCGTGTAAGAAAATTATGTGCACTATGGTGAGGGCCGTGATGATAAAGGGCTAAGACTTAATATCTAACTTCAGAATAGATAAATAAATCCTAAGCTAATTCAAGAAGTTGGATTTTTTTTTTTACTTTAAGTATTTGAGAAATATATACTTTCATATTATGAATTTTAAGCTAGTAATTTTAGTCAGAAATCTAAGCTAAAGTTTTTACTGGTTTTAGGAGATAAAGATCTATTGGTATTAATTTTAATTTAAAATAAAAGCAGTTTTTCTCAATGTGATATTAAATATGTACAAAATTTTATCACTTCTCAGTCTTTTAGCTAAGATCAGTGTAAACACAAAATCTTAATTGTCTCTAGTTTATGGGATAAATCTGCTTTCATGAACTCTTAAAAGTACATCTGTTACAGAAGCCTGGTTTTCCCAACAATTTTGTTTCACTGACAAGTGCTTCGCTTCTGTTTTGTGCTCCAGCAACAAATCAGTATTCGGCTGCTCTTCACTATTACCTCCAGGCAGGAGCTGTGTGCTCTGACTTCTTTAATAAGACTGTGCCCCCTGATGTCTACACAGACCAAGTAAGTTGTCTTGTGGCCTTGCTTTCTTGTTGACCATCTTCTACGGTTTTCCTCTTGAGTCCCTTTAAGGGCTGAACTTAGCTATTTCTATGCATGTAATGATAACTCTTTAAGTTCATGACTCTAGATCAGCTTACTGTCTGTTTTGCTTGTTTTGAGACAGGGTTGTTTTGTAATGCAGGTTGGCCTAGAACTCAAAGCAATCCTCCTGCCTCAGCCTCCCCAGTGTTAGGATTAAAGATACGTATGATGTACGTTCCACCATGCCTGGCCTGCTTCCATATTTCCAGTGCCCAAGTTTACAATGTGTGTCTCAAACACTTCATTCTTAGCCTGTCCAAAACAGATTTCATTGTCTAATTTTACCAGATCCCCTCTTACCCCTCTTGCCTTTCCAAAAGCCCCCTCTTACCCCTCTTGCCTTTCCAAAAGCCCTCCAGAATATAAAGTACCTTTAGCCATTTCAGTTAATCAACCCAAAATCCTGAGCATCATACCTGGCTCTTGGCATCACCTTACCAGTCCTGTTATAATGTTCAACTCTTAAATCATATTGACTCTTCCTCCTAAATCTTTAACTTTTTCTTTAGTGGATGTGTTTATACACACTTAGGTGATTACCACAGTCAAGATAAGTACATCACTTTCCATAGTTAACTTCAGAACAGTGATACGGCTCATGCCTGTAATTTCAGCACTTGGAAGGCTGGGCAGAGGATCATTCCAAGTTCAAGCCATCTTCAGCTTTATAGCAAAACTCTGTCCACCCACACACACACAAAAAACTCTAAAATCTATTTAAACATATTTTTGTAGTATACATTGCAGTACTATTACTGTTTTGCAACATCATCCTTGAAACCTAGGGTTTTATTACAGCCACAGCCCTATTCTACAAAATTATTTTTTTGTACTTTATTCTTTTGAGGTTTGATCTCTAATTAAACTCAAGAGCCCAGCTAAAAGGTTAGTTTGGGTAACCAGTTTGTTTTTTAGATTTTTTATTTAAACTTTCTAGAACTGGAATTCTAGGCCAGCCACTACACACACAAGAAATTTTTCTGTGGGCTCTGGGAATGTGAACTCCTTTTGCTTGCATAGCAAGTACTCTAACATTTAAGACATCTCCTCACCCAATTTTCAGATTTCTAAGGAACCTTGGTGGGGGAAACTCTGGTGGAAATATGAGTTCTGTAAGTTCAGGATTCTGAAAATAGGTATGATCCAGATTCAGAGTAGTAGCCAAAATATAGGCGCTAGAGACTTTGTCTCTAGAATATTTCTGTAGTATGATCTGACCACTACAATCCTCCTCTATTTCTTTTTAACAAACCAACACACCATAAATATCAATCTGGATTATGTGGTTTAAATAGAATCTGGGTGTTCCCAGATGTATTTTCCTTAAACCCAAGGTTTAAGAACATTTACAGTTCACAAGAATATTCAGGGAATTTCACATTATCCTAGTGTGGTCAAAATAGTTTGTTCTTTCTCTTTCCCTGCCCCCTAATTTTCCTCCATATTTGAGCCAAATCATAATTGTGAAAAGGAAGATTCTTCCTTGCTTCCTTCTTTGCGGCGAGATGATGGAAAGTACTTATAATACATTTTATTATCTGTCTTCCTTATAATCTTTACACTTCATTCTCCCCAGTTATAAATTTGGCCCTTGAACATAATTTTCCCCATCTTCACCTCTGACAGCAAATTGCTTTCTCATAAAACACATTGCTATCTCCTCTGATTTGGGCCAGTAGTATGAATGCATGAACATTCTCAGTTTTTCATATCAGTTTTTAAGTTAAGATTTAAAGATTTTTAACAGCTTGTATTATTTTTAATAGTACTTTTAAATTTGCATCAATCCCATAGCAGAGTGGGACTTTGATTACAGATAGTGGCTTGTTATTGAAAATAGTGATTTTACTTTTGTAGGTAATAAAGAGAATGATAAAGTGCTGTTCTTTGCTGAATTGCCACACACAGGTTAGTAATATTACAATATGGGTTTACTTTCATGTGTATTAGGGTATATGAATCTTTATATTGGGAATTTGTTTTTTTTTTTTATCAGAAGTATTTAAGGGGCTGGAGAGATGGCTTAGGGGTTCTCTGTCTCACAAGCAGGTCTTGAATTCAGATCCCAGATTCTACGTAAAAACTCCAAGTAGAAAATGGCAGCAGCCTACACTTCCAACCCTGGTGGATAGAGCCTGGGAAATCCCAGAGCAAAGCAAGAAGGAAGTAGAAGCAATCCAGGATAGTTCCAGAAGTCACCTTTGATCCTCCACAGGGACACGTAGTACCCTCTGACACACACAGATGCATACACAGACACACACACAAATACTTTTTTTTTAAAAAGTACTTAAGAACTAGCAAGATGTAGCTCAGTGAAAGTACTTAAATTTGTACTTGTTGCTAGTTTAGCATTGTCTTTAATTTTTTAACTAATTTATTGAATGTAAATGGAAGTATGAATTAGCAAACAATGACCTTTGAAATTCTTAAATGGAAAAGAACCATTCTCTAGTATGCCTTACATTTACAATTAGGAGTGTGCACTAACTGAGGAAATAGAAATAACCTCGTAATGTAGAAAAATTAGAACCCTCATGTGCTTTTATAGCATGACAATGTGCAGCTCTGGAAAATAGCAGGAATTTCTATATGACCTAATAGTTCCACTTTCAGGTAAACACCTCAGAGGATATATCATCTATAGGGAGAGAAAGATAGATGCCAGAGATGTGAAGGGAGGGGAATGGAGAGTTTACTGCAGTGGCCAAGGTGTTAAAAGATGATGAAAATGTTTTAGAATTAGTGGGGATAGCGTATAGTGTTGTGAAAAACAAAGAAATGCTGTTTTGTTCTTTAAGAGCATATTTTTATGACATATGAATAAGGACATTTTGAATTTTTTTTTCTGATTCTCAGAAAATGCTAGGCAGGTGCTCTAACACTGAGCTACACTCCAGTTCCTGCTCATTTAAAAAATATATATTTCATTTGAGAGAGAGGGAGAGCAAAATAAAGAGAAGTTGTGGCAGTGGCCACAGTGTTTGTGTGTATAGATGAGAGGACAACTTTTGGAATCTGTACTATGTGGGCTATGGGGATTGAACTCAAATGATCAGGTTTGTGCACAGAGGTCTTTACCCACAGAATCATCTTGCCTCCCTCCACTAGATTTGAAATATATAAACATTGTGACCTACATACCTGGTAAGTCAGTACTTTTTAGTGACCAGTAGCCTAAATTTTGCCAAAATGACTTATATTGGCCTGCTTTCAAAAGTTTATAATTGCCTATCTGTCTGCTCTTCAGTGTTGTGACACTTTTGCTTGGCAATTTTCCATCAGTTTTGTTTTCTGAACTGGCTTTTTATCAACTTCTCATTCAAATGAACAAAGCTCTAAAATTTTCTACCGATGTAGAAAATAGTGGTCAGACACTTGAGTATAAGGCTTTTTAAATGTTTATATCTCATTTATTTTTCTTCCATGTATTCCTGTATGGAATCTGGGCACGTATGCATGTGGGTAGGCACACCTGTGTGAGTGTATGTACAGGAGTTCTCTTGAATGTGTGTGTCTATGAAGGATCAAGAGTCATATTAGGAATCATCCACCATCACTCTTACTGTTGTAAACCTGGTCTCTAATTAAACCCAGAGCACACCATTAGGCCTAATCCTAGCCAGCTTGCTCTGGGGATCCTGTCTCTGACTTCACTACACCCACTGCTTGGGATTTAAGGGCTTTAACCAAAACAGTCCTCCCAATCCTAGATACTATTTGTTTTAATTTATGAGAGAGAAAATATTTAGGTCTAGTTTCCTTTTTAATGCTTTTACTATAAGAGAAAGAAGGAATGCATGCTTATGGTGTATGGTAGCGATCAAAGGATAACTTCCACCATGGTGGCTTCCAGAGATTGAACTCAGGTAGCCAAGTTTGCCAGTATGTCTCTTACCTGGTGAACCATTTCACTGGCCCAGTATTGGCTTTTGAAATTATCATTAGAAGCAGGCACACTTGGTATAATCTGCAAAGATTCTTTATATATTCCATAAAGAATATATTCTTTATGATTCCAGATTTCCATCCAAAACCCGGAGAGTCATTGTTTCATTTTCATATCTTTGTTTCTGCAGGTAGCAATTTTATGTCAGTTCCTCAGAGAAATTGACTATAAAACGGCCTTTAAATCACTGCAGGAACAAAACAGGTATGGGATTAATTTTTAAATAAAGTGAGATTGAAGTTTTTCTGCTGAGGAAGTAACCAAATTCTATTTTCCAGTCATGATGCTATGGACTCCTACTATGACTACATTTGGGATGTTACCATATTGGAGTACTTGACTTGTATCCTTCCATTCACCATGTGATATTGAAACAGTTTATGTCTGTAAAGTGAAACAGTTTATGTCTGTAAATTGAAGTATTTTATCCTGCATATTTTCCAAATTATAATGTCGAGATTCTGTCTGCATATAGTATCAGATTTATTATTCTTAACTGACTTATTTAGATCTTCATCATAAAAGAGGAGAAACAGATAAAAGACAAATTGCAGTAAGTTACCTTCTGTTTTTCTCACTTATGTGCTTTCCAGACCTTTAAACAATTTTTAAAATTTGTACTAGTGAGTAAAGATTTTCTGTGCCCAGTTACTGCCAAAATGTTATCATTATTTCCTTTTTGAAAGGTCTTTTTAGATACTCTGAGCAATTGTACCTGCTAGACTATCATTTGTAAGTCTTCAGAGTTTTAACAGTAACCTTTCAAGGCCATACGTAACTTGACAAAGCTTTGGCTTAGACCTCTGTTTTTTCTCCCTGCTAACGTCTGTCGTAGTTTTCCCACTGCTTTTCAAACATATCAGGATCATTCCTAGGGACCTTTGACACTTTCTTGTGCAGGGACGTTTAGCATCCCTCAGGGTCTCTCTTCTTACTGCTTTCTCAGTGGTTAGCCTTTCTTGACCATCTTATAATGTCTCTTCCTATAGTTATTCTAGATACTCAAGATTCTCATTCCATTTATAAAGTTGTTCTCTATAACACCTATCAACATTTTACATGCTATGTATTTATTACCATTTCTCCATGTAGTTGATAACTACACTAGTGTCTAGAACATAATAGGTGCCCAGTAGTTACTGAATTAGTAATTTATTTAAATTTGACTTACACATCAAAATATTTTAAATTTTATGTTCCTTACTTGCCTAACATTTGCTAAATCAGTTATCAGTGCAGGCATTTTCTTTGCTTTTACTCATACTAGTAAGAGTACATGCTGTTAGTATCTTTTAAAGCTTTATACTTGGATTAAATCTTTACTGTGCCTTTTATTTAGATGAAACAGACTGATAATACTGTAGAAAGATATCAGGGGTTGTAAATAAGGTGAAGTTAGCCCACTGAATTGGAGGTCATATCTTTTTCCATTTTAATTTACCTGATGACTTAGCTAGTCAGTATCAGTTGCCAATAGCTCCCCAAGGAGGGGCAGGGCCTTGTGAGCCCTTTTGTCATTTATGATTAAATGTTAAGAGGCCCAGTTTTGTGCAGGCTTAGTGTAGGCTCAGTGTAGGCATCCGTAGCTTCCATGAGTATGTGAGCACAGTAGCCATGCTACCCAGAAGACAGTTTTCTCAGCTCTGCTCCCTATCATCTAGCTCTTAATATTCTTTCTGCCCCCTCTTCAGTCTGGGACTTGAAGAGGGTATGTAGTTGCCGCATTTAGGGATTAGCACTTAACAGTCACTTATTCTCAGTACTGTAACCAGCAATGAGTCTTTCAATTCCTGCCTGTTGACCTCTGACTAAGGATAAGAGCAGCAATAGTTAGTGGATATGAACATAAATATTTGGGCAGCAGTTTGACACATACTGTTAGTAAAACGAAAGCTGTAGGTCACTCCCCAGTCATGAGTGTTTGATTAGATTCACAACTTTAGACATAGGCTGTCTCCTGTACAACAAGCTGCAGATCCCAGTCAGAAAGCACTTGGCTATCTTCAAAACAGTCATGCCTCTATGACACAAATGCCCATATCTTGCTAGTTGGTGTTATAGCATACAAGGTTCATAGTTGATCTCTTCTTTCCCAGCTGTCTACATAATACCTCTGGTACTATGACAGCTAACTAGCCCACAGATAAGCTTACCTTTTATGCCCATATTTATAGACTTTTCACTAGCCACACAATTCTCTCCCAGCCACTACACCCAGTCATATCTTGTCAGCTACAACTGACAAGGTCCTGTTACTGTAGCCCGCTCTGCCAACAGCCAGTTTTCTGGCTTCCTGGCTCATGATTTAATTCGTGCCCCAGTGTGGCTATCTACTCTTCCCTCCCTACTCATCCCAAGTACAATAACTTTCTGTGTGTGTTGAATAATAGCGATCAGTTTTACACCAAGTTTTGTAGTCCAGTTTTTGTGTTGTGATGAAGCAGATTTTGGAAACCCAGCTAACTGGTTGTTTCTCAGACCTTTTCTTTGATCGATATTTTCAATGCTATTGCTTTATCTTTTACTTCTGGAAAAGCCCCGGCCCTTAATCCTGTTGGCAAAGTCCTGACAGACATGCCACTCTCAAACCAGTCTCTCTTAAGCTATTTATGTGGCTTTTTCATGTTTTGCTGCTACTAGTGTACATTCTTTTTCAGTCTGTTCATCTACATTCTCTTCAAGTGATAAGCCCATCTTCTACCTTTTCCATTCTTAATAATTTCCTTCAGTTATCCTTTGGGATAGATCAGACCTCATAGAAATTTGTCTTAGAAAATATGAGTACCAGCTTGAAATCCATGTTTCTAGTCTCTGCTTTCTACCTTGAAAGTAACCTATATCTACATTCATCTTTTTGAAGAAAGGTTTGTATGACTTGGACTATTCTAGTCACCTCCTTTTATGTGTTGTCACCTACTGTAAACTTCCATCTTTACTGTCAACCCCCTTGACTATTCTTTACTTACAGCTACCTATTTCCTCTGCTTGGGTTGATTTTCAAACCTTTCCATTTGGTTTTTGCTGTCACTATAAATGATAATAAATGCAGGGGCTGGAGAGGTGGCTCAGGGGTTAAGCCTCTGCCTTGCAGGCGGAAGGTCCTGAGTTCGGATCCCAGATCCCACGTATAGACACCAGGCGGAAGCCGGGGCGGCCTGTGCTTCTGGTCCTGGTAGGGCAGAGCCTGTGAATCCCGGGGCAGGAGGAGCTGGAGGCGGCCATGGTGGTTCGCGAGTTTGTCCGTGGTTCTACACACACACATACACAGACACACATACACACACACACGCGCATGCGCGCGCCGCACATACATATGCACATGCGCACAGTTGAATAAATAATAATAAAAAAATTTTAAAAAAGATAATAAATGCAAAAGACAGTGAATGTTTAGTGCTGCTTACATTTTTCATTCTTGAAATTCTTTATTTCTTTGGGTTCTTTTATTAGACCATTGATCTATTAATTTTCCTCCCCCCATTCTTTTTTGTATTTTCTACACATTCTTTTTTTTTTTTTAATTTTTTAAAATTTTTTATTTCTGCTCATACAAACTTTTTTTTAACATTTTTTATTATTATTTCCGCTCATACAAACTTAATAGATAGACCAGTTCCCTCCCCCACTCCTTCTCCCCCCGATCCCCCTGCTCCCCCTCCCTCCCTCCCCATCTCTCAGTGCCTCCCCCCCCCCAATTCCCAGAGAGTCCTTTATTGTGTATGCCTAACTCTCCTCTTGGTCCTCCTTTCCGATGACGTACAAGGACCCAGTGGCATTTCCCTGAACCCTTTCTCGTGTTCCCCTTAAGCATAGGAACACTACTGTGGCCATCAATCCCTTGCCTCCATGGATCTTGGTGCCTTTAGCTGATGTTAGACTTTGTGAGGTCAATAGTCTACACATTCTTAAACTTCATTTTCCAGTTAGTCCATGGACTAGTTTCTGGATGACCCTCACCTCTCCTCTCCCCAACCCATGTAGTGCTATGTTAGGCGAACACTCCCATTGAGCTGTACACTCAGCTTCACTCTGCATTAATCCTATCCATTCATGGCTTTCATACTACTCATAGAAGGCAATTATTTATATGACTTTTCTAGTTTCTTCCACTTTGGACTTCATAAAGAGTTGTATTTGAGACATCTTGTTTAGAACACCTACATTGTTATACTCCCACCACCAGCCTATGCTACATGTGAATCACTAAGCAGATCCATTGTAATTATAAATTCCTTCAAGTCACCTATGAAAATAGTCTTGTTAGAAGTTCTGGTTGTTGGGTGAGTAGAGTTGGTTAAACTTGAAAATAGATCCTAAGGACCTATATTTGGTTGATTATTCATTCCATAACAAGAAACTACAATGGATTCTACAGCTGTTTCTCTACTATGAATGTTAATTTTGTCTAATCTTGAAAAGTTAAGCTATGATATACTTTTTTACAGTACTAAGTACTCAAGTTATTTTTGTGTATTAAAAAAGCGAAGTCCTTGAAATAGGAATTGTGATTTTTTTCAAACTGTTTTGTTGAAGTCTTAATTTAACTTGCAAAGCACATCAGAGTACCAAGAACTTCCTTGTATTTCAATCATGTAAATGTCCATGGATTTACTCAATGTAATAAAATGCAATTAGCTGTTGAATCATACTTTATGGTGTTATCTGCAATCTTTTATTTCTTAAAGAGTGGCTCCATACAGGTATGTTAATCTCTATAGATCTTAATTATTTGATTTGGTTAGCAGCTAGGTAACTTTATACTGTGTGTACTATTAGCAAGACTTAATTTTTGACCAAACTTCTAATAACATTTTTCTGTTTTAAGATCAAAGCCATTGGCCAGACAGAATTGAATGCAAGCAACCCAGAAGAAGTGTTACAGCTGGCAGCACAGAGAAGAAAGAAAAAGTTTCTACAAGCAATGGCAAAACTTTACTTTTAAGCAGTTAGTTAATTTTTTTAACTTTTATTTTTTAAAAACAATGGGATGAAAGTAAACATTATTAAAAGAGTAAGTTTATATAATACATATTTACAACTTAGTGGTGTTTTCTTTTTAGACAAAATGCTTAAACATTAGTTTATTAACCAAAACTATACAGAAGACTTCATATCTCAATAGTTTAAATTTACTTTCTTCAGAGAGAAGAGGTTTATTAGATGTCTGGTAACAAATTAACAATCTTTATTAATGAAGTCTACTTTTTGAGGCCCAAATTTCTTTTTTAAAGGCTAATTTAAAATATTTAATGTATAAGTAGCTAGTCTATATACACAGCAAGCTTAAATAAATAGTTTTCTAAGAGTCAGTATACATTTAATATTTTTCTGCCTTAAAACAGAAGTTCAGGTCAAATGTTAAGCATCACCACTTTGACACTGTCCTCATCTCATAATGTGGATTTAAAATGGACCTTAACAATTTCGCAAATACAAATAAAACCTTAGTCACACTAAATTTCAAACATCCTTAGGGATACCTTAAGAGTAATAAAGTGACTTTCTCATATAAATAGTTTGAAAAGGTATTTAGTTTTACCCAGATTGTGATACACAAAAAGGTTATTATAAAGCAACCTATATTTCAAAACCTCAAGTAGGAACCAAAGCCTTTATCTTGGTTAAAATTTCTTTGGTCCTCCTGCTGCTTAGAGCACATTAGGTTCAATGCCTTATTGACTAAAAAATGTTATAGCAAGGCAAGTAACTGTTAAAAACAGATACATTCAAGTTTTATCATAGCTTGCTACAATAGCTTTAGGTAAATTAGTCACCTTATTACAAAACTAAATCGTTGTAAACAAGTTTAAATTTCATTTAAGAACCAAATTGCACAATAGTTAAATAGAAATTTTGAGAATCTAAAAACTAGATTCAAAGTACTGTGTCACTGAATGTATCTTTTAAGGTAGCATTTATTTATGCCATATTCCAATGATAAAATTATAGTTTATCAAGAGAAATAGTAACACTTTTAAAGTAACGAAAACAATTGCCATGGTATAAACTGTAGCTGGCTTCCATTCAGTAACCATGGGAATGAAGTCCTTTGTAAACAAGTCCTGCTGTTTTTGTTTTAAACAGCTGCTTATAGGAAAAAGTTATTTAGTGACAATTTTTCAGGATTTCTGTTGTTGTGTTCCTTTGTAGTGGTAGGGATTGAGCCAGGGTCTCATTAATTTAATGCCAATTTAAAATGGTTTTTAAATCAGAGAATGGCAGTGTAACTTCTGAACTGGCAAGTAGAAATACAGCATTACTTTCCCGTAAAACTTTTAGTTCATTTGTGTGAAGTTCTACTCAGTACTTGCTCACTTCCAGTTTAACTTCAGTGTTTTCCTGGTGGCTTTTCAGTACTCTTCGGTGGTGTCATAATGCCTCCACTGCACACTGGTGACAACTGTCCTCCTTTTCTGAAGGTGTTTACATAATTTACTTCATTCTGCATTATGGAGTTAGAGATAAAGTAATTATAAAAGAAAACAAAATAACACCAGCGTATTCAGCCTAATGTAAGGGTCTCTGCATCTTTGCAGCTGTGAGCAGCCATATTCTAAAGGTTCAAAAATTGAACTACTTCTAACATACATTTTATTAAACTTGTGTTAATTATTGGGCTTGATTGTAAGCTCCACAAATTCACTTGACTTCATAGTAATATTATTTCCTTTTTTTTTTTTTGGACTGGCCTTGAACTCATGCTCTTCCTGCATCAAATTTCTCTAGTGCTATGCTGGATCAAGACCAGCTTGTAATTTCTTTACATTTTTAAATCAGTATTTTCCCCTTACTATCTTATTTAACTGCCTTAGGTAGTATTCCATAGTATCATTATCAGTTTCAGGATTCACTAGATAAGGAAACAAAACAAAAAAACACAACATACCAGCAAAGCCAAATAATTTGTATGTGTTTGGATATTATGTCTGTCTTCCATAGGTATCTTCTTAAAAGTCTTCAGCTTCACTGGACTGGTACTTTTTACTACATTGACAAAAGGCACCATCCAATCTACACATTCCGAGATGTTGTCCCATTCCAATCCTAGATTTTAAAAGTTGGAGATAAGTGACTGTTGTACTCCAGGAAATTAACATGTTTCTACAGCAAAATTTTACTATAAATTCATTTTCAAATCAATCACTGTTTATTATAATAGATTAACAGTCAAGCTGATTGCATGACTTGAAGGGTAAATAGACGTAACAATTTTTTGAGATAGGCTCTTATCCGAGGCCAGGCTGGTATAAAACTGGCCTCTGTACTGCAGGCATGTGCCAACCATTCCTGGCTTTTATGAGCTTAACCAGTACCTTTACATATGAAGTTGAAATTACTGAATGCCAAAGAACTCTTATTAGAGGGATTAATAGTGCTGATTTGTTTCAAATAGATTTAATTTCCATTTGACCTTATTTACAGACTTATGAAGTATTCTAATAGAAAGGAAAATGATCCCTCAACTGCTAAGTTGTTAGTCATGTTTCACAGAATGTTTAAAGTTTCTATAATCCCATTTAAAAGATTCAACAACTGGGCTAGAGAGATGGCTTAGGGGGTTAGGCCTCTGCCTTGAAAGCAGAAGGTCCTGAGTTCATGTAAAAATGCCAGGTGGAAATGGCTGTGGATTGTACTTCTGGCCCTGAAAGGCACAGTCCAGGAAACTCCAGATCAAAAGCAAAGTAGTAGTACAGTCCAGGATGAGTTCTGAAGTCACCCTTGCATATCCACAAGCACACACAGGCGCACACACATACATGCACAAAAGATTCAACAAGGCCACCGGAGATGACTCAATAAGTAAAGGTACATAACCCAATGACAGGAGTTTGATCCTTGGAACCCACAAAAAGAGGAGACTGGGACTAGAGAGAGAGCTCAGGAGTTAAGCCTTTGCCTCAAAAGAAAAAGGACCAGAGTTCAGAAAAATTCCAAGTGGAAACAGTGGCTGCCTGCACTGGGTGGAGCCTGGGAAATCCCAGAACAAAGTAGTAAGGAGATAGAACAATATATACAGAAATATTCTCAAAGTCACCCTTGGGTCTCCATAGACACACACCCTCCTATATTTGCATACCCCATCACTTACACACATGGAAAAAAAAAGACTGATTCCACGAAGTTGTCTCACCTACACTCACTGTGGCACGCACCCAACTTTCTCACAATAAAATACTAAGTTTAAAAAGTTGAAGAGCAGAGGTAGGAAATGGCTCAATAAAATAAATCTTCCATGTAAGCATGAGGATCAGAGTTCAGATCCCCAGCACCCATGTAAAAGCCAAGCATGGTGGCACTCATCTGTAATCCTAGTATTGGGGGCAGTGGGAAGGACAGGTGGATCCCTACAGTTTACTGCTCAGCCCGTCAATGAGTCCAGATTAGATGAGAGATCCTGTCTCAAGAAGTAAGATGGGGAGTAATAAAGATACCCAATGTCAACCTCTGAACTTCACATACGTGCACATATGCACCTGCACATAAAAAAAATTGTCAACAGGTGAGAAAACAAAATAGTCTTACCTGAGGCTTTCTTAACTACTTCAATGGAGGTAAAATGGCATAAGGCGGAGGCAGCCAGAATTCTATACTGGAATTCTAATGAGTCAATGGCTAAGATACACAGATCTAAAAGCTACAAAGATAAAAAAATAAATAATTTAAGATAAAGATATGCATCCACTTTAAAGACCATATACCAGAAGTTGCTAAAACTGAAGATTCAAAAAAAAATAAACCACCACCTTGAAGGAAGTCAAGTTTTGGGACTGCAGGGAAGGGGAGTAAGTAATCAAGAAAAGGATTATTGTAATACAGCATAATCCAAGTTAGTGGAAAGGGCCCTAAATCCAAATTGAAAAAGCCATTGCAGGCTTCTGATGATTCAAATTGTTTTTTAAAAGACAAGGTAACAGGAAATTAGTCTCTAAGGTATATCTCTAAGGTACTTCAAAACATTAAAAATGAAAAATGTTAAGTAAGGAGCACCCTGATTTTTTATCCAAATGTAGTACAGCTGAGTGACGCCTAGATCAGGTTATCAAGGCTTTTAGGAAATCAGATGTCACTAAACTTAGTGAAAATAGTTCAAGATTTTAAATCCAGGAAAGTTACAAATATCTCAATGAAAATATCTTAGTCTGCAGTAGACTGAATACTCTAGAATAGGTCACTCTTACAAGCAACAAGATTAGTTAAGTAATATAATTTATGCAATACAGGGATTGAACAAGTAGCAGCTGGAATATACAGGATTAAGATTTCAGAGGTTTAGGATGATGACTCTTTAGAGGAATAAAGTATTTATACATATTGGTCCAGAAAGTAGTAAAAACTGGAGAAGAATTATAAGTAAAAATACTACAAAATGAGTGCTCTTTAAACAAAAAGTGGATTTAGATTTTGGAAATATTTGCTTATGTATAATGAGATCTGTGAGGGAGGTATGATTCAAATTGAAGCACAAAATTTATCCATATTCTATATAAACCTTATATATAGAGGCTGAATTTTATAGAATATTGCTATGAAATTCTTACTAAAAATTCTATGAAGTATTCATAGAATATTTTTGCATTTTGTCATCACTGAAGTCGCATGTACATTCAATAAAACCTCCCAATTTTGTAGTACTTTAAGAGTTTTGGATTGGGTTTGCTTAACCTGTATGTAGTAGATACTAGAAATATTTCACAAAATTTGGTTTACAGATTTGAATGACTTAATACTTGTCTTCAAATTCTACAATTTCACATCCTATTGAAGATTTCTTCAATTTTCGTAAGGTAAATACTGTAGTATTGATATACAGTAAATAAGCAGTAGGTAAAGAATGGCATCCTCAACTTCTGGCTGCTTTATTAGAATAGTTTATTATATGCTGGCTTAGGAGAGTTTAATTTTAGCTTAATGTTTTAAAAAAATCCTGTCAAACCCTTGAGAAGTAAAATCAGGATCATCTCAAAGCCAACTTCTTCTACACAGCAAGTTTGAGGTTAGTCTAGGCTACCATAAGACTGTCTCTCAAAAATCCTATCAAAAAGGTGGTTTAAATTGTAATGAAATATAATTCAAGTAGATCCCAGAATATTCAAGTAAAAAGAAAATAATCACATAAAAATAATTCCATTATAAAATGTAAAGACAGCTAGCTGAGAAAGTTTTATCCATTGTATATCAATATGTATTTCACTGTAGATTGGAATCCTAAAAAATGAAGATACTCATGAAGTTTTTAAGAACTTTGTTTTCTAGAATTATTAGACATTATAGGAATTATTTTATTTAAATTATAAAGGAGATGAAATACAGGTCACCTAGCTTGTCAGCTAAGAAAAATTAATTCAACCAGCCACTTTGTTGGGTAGTCTAAGACTATACACTAAATTAACAATAGCATTAGCATATTCAGTAATTGTTTGTCAGTACCTGAGCTATTTGAATGAATGTTTCCTGAGAATATTGAGGTAGAAGAACTTTTGGAGCATCTTTAACAGCATCAACTTGGAGAAAGAGATTTAACCAGGAGATGACTGTAACAGGACAAAGTTCCCATTTTAAAGCCTGCCAATGAAATTTTAAAATGTCTGTTAGTGAGTATACATACTAGCGTTATTTTATATATATCACACATAGTAGGTGTTTAGAGGTTAAGTACATTTGTTCCCAACCATCAATCTCAATTTTGATTTTTTATGTTATAGCTGAGGTTAAGTCATAAGAAATGTATAACTAAATTATAATTAAGACATTATTATTACCTTTAATATATTGAGTTCCATTTTTAAGATATCCACTTCACTGCAAGCACCATCAGTGACATAAGCAAACTCTTGGAGTTTGGGAGCATAGATTTCCTTTAATTTAGAATTTTTTTATTAGACAGAATTGAAATAATCACATACAAACCATTTATACACTTGTTTTAAGCACAGTTTCAGAAAGTAATTATAAATTTATAATTCTGTAGCCAAAACTTTATATATAAAACCTAGCCTAGCCACTGTATTGATTTTCATTCAAAGCTTGTTTTCCAGAATTTACTTGGATTCTAGTTAATAAATAACCAGAGTACCTTTATCAGCTTCTTTAATTAAAAGAAAAAAAATTCAACAAATAGAGGACTAGAAGCTACAAACACTATCTTTATACAAAGTTATGTTTAATAAAAAATGCAGGGTTGAAGATGTAGCTCAGTAGTACAATGGTTGCCTAGGATGGTAGAGCCCTGGGCTCTATCCCCAAGTAATAACAAAAAAACCTCATTGCCCTTTCCTAAGAATTGAATATTTTAAAAAAGGCAATATCCTGAGATTAATATATTCATTAAAAAAATTCTACAATAAATCTAGATGAAAGTAACTTACCTCAAGTTTAGAAGCAATGAATAATGAGGTAATTCCAATGAGTTGTAGCATATTTTTATTTATATCCTTTTGTGTCAACATAAATCTATCAAAGAAATCTTGTGCAAGATAAAATGTTTCCCTGTGAAGTGTGTATACTTCACATACCTAAAGGAGATACAAACGTTTTAGAAAAACATCCCCTAAATTCTCCAAACCAGAAAGTTATTTCACTATTTTTTTTAGATAAAAATGCACTTTTTAGGATATCAAAGGTAAGCTAGAAAAGGAAGAAAAACAATAAATGTACACTAGTAGGACATACCTATTGCCCTTATTTTTCTGTTAGTTTTTCATGTTTTACAGCATATTTTGCTGCAGGTTAATAAAGCATAGCAACAAGGTTTAATAAAACATTCTGTCTTATCTCTTGTTTTTAGTGAACCTAGTGTTTCCTGCCTGCCAGCACACACTCTACCATTAAGCTGTACCCCAACCTAATTTTACTCTTTTGAAGTAGGCTGGGGACTCAGTGGTTACAGAGCCTGCCTGGCATGCACAAGGCCTTGGGTTCAATCCCCAGAAAAAAAGATAAGTCACATTCTATTTTAGGTATTCCAAACTACAACATGTACGCTCAAGAAGAGGGCTTGCTGATAATAGACAGTATACCCTTCAGGAACATGGCAAGCACTAATGTACTGTAAATTCCATCAGAGACAAAGGAAATGTATATTGCTGGAACATACCTCTAAAAGCCAATCTAAAAGTATTGATCTCATCTGTGGTTCCAAGTCAGAATGCAGAACTTCAAAATGTTTGTCATGCACATATCTGCTCTCTTTTTTTAACATGTTTAGCCAAACTTCCTTTGAACATCCCCAGCTATATAAAAGGAGAAAAGCACATAGTTTACATTTGTGTGATCTATATAAACTGTTCGCTTAGCATAAATGTTCAGATATTCAAATCCAACGTTCAACTGGGAATTTAAAGCAGCTCTGTGTCAGATTTCTATCTTATTTAGAAACTTTTATGAGAAAGTAGAAACCTGAAACTACACTAACTTATAATCACCTAAACTAGTAAATTTAAGGAGTGCTTCCTTATCCCAGATTTTTAATAGAGATTATGATTTAAGATAACTGTGTCTTTTCAACAGTAACACTAAAAAGTTAACTACTTAAAGGCATATGATTACAGCAATGACAAATCTCAATACCTACAAGTAGATCAGTAAATAGTACAATCACCTACAGTAGGATTGAGGTGGGACATATTATGTGAGGCAGGGCAGATGAGTTTAAGTAGCTGATTTCCATTGATTTGCTTACAAAAGTCAAATGTAAATTACCAATGCTATACCATTCTATTTTAGGTATTCCAAACTACATGTACCCTCAGAAAGAGGCTTGCTGGTAATAGACAGTATACCCTTCAGGAACATGGCAAGCACTAATATATTGTAAATTCTATCAGAGACAAAGGAAATATATTGCTGGAACATACCTTTATATTTATAAAGCAGAAATACAAGTAGGCCTCACTAAGCTTGGTAAGCAATAAATAGGATTGAGTGCCCACTTTGGCAGCACATATACTTTGGAACGATACAGAAAAGGATAGTGTGGCCCCTGCACAAGGATGACACTGAAGCATTCCATATTTAAAATAAATAAATAAATAGGGTTGATAAGCCAATTGCAAATGCTGTCCATGATAAATGCTCCCATTTTAACTTAGATACACTCCATTAACAAGGCAATTAAATTCTCCTAAGTCTGGTAGTACTCTGAAAGCAAATGAAATATTACAGTCAATGTTTTAGATACCATGTCACCACAAATAGTACTGTCTGAGGTAAATGATATATGTGTAATTCTTGGTGAAGGAGGCATTTTTAAAACAAGTTTTTCTATTTTATAATGAAATCAAAAGAATGCATGGCCATTTTAATGTAGAATTATGGAAATTTTTCTTACCTTAAATCTGGCAGAGGTGAAGGATTAATAAAAAGATTTTTAAATCTATAATTAGTAAATCTGGAGAAGTCACTTGTTTCTATTTCTTTATGGGGTGTTTCAATGATAATGCAAGGACTAATTCCCCCAGACAATACAGGTGGCCAACAATTCTGCCATTTAAAAAAAGAGAGAAACAATAAACCTTGGTTTTTGTTCCGAATCTTCAAGTGAAAAATCGTAGACAATAATTGTAATAGCTAACTTGATGTTCACATTTTATTTTTCTAAAAAGCAATACAATTTAAATCATCTTCATACATGTTTTACCTAGCAAAACAGTTTTGGTAGTATGACATTGGATACAGAAGTAACAAGATGCATGTGCAATGTAAAATATCAGTTATCTTAAAGGAAAAATGTAGCTATCTAGAAATATTAACAGATGCACCTTTTAAAATAAAAGCTCTTTTTAAGTCCTTCTAATGACTTCAGAATACTTGAATACAGAATCAAGTGGAATCACTTATTTAGAGACCTCTTTTCCAATGCTGGGTTTGAAGGAAATCACTGTAAGTGCCTTCTGAACAACACACAGCAAGGGAGAAGGGATCTGGAAGGGCTGGGTGCCAGACTCTCAGTGAGCTCACATCCTTTTTATGCCAAAGCAGCAGCTATTAGGACCCTCCACTCAAGTCCGAGGGAACAAAGAGCAGTATATCGGGCAGATTAGGCGGGCCCTGGTGCACCAGTCAGCTCCAAGAGGGAGGGATTTACAAAAAGGAACCAGCTGCTTCAAGGCAAACTTACACTGCAGCTGTAGTAGGATTCAGGCACATATGAACCGCCTTCCTGCTGACCTCTAGGGGCATTAAGTGTCAGGGAACCTTTCCTATGCCAAGCAGTAACACACAGTTCTCTTATCCTTTCCCCAAACCACCAGCCCAGTTTTGTATTTACCCTAATCTCATACTGATGCTTCTTGGTGACCTCCTCTTTTCTTTTTTTGACATCCTGGAAGACAGAGAAGACCATTTTGTAAACTAAGGTCCCAGCAAGCAATTTCCTTCTTCCCTTTTCCTCTTTCAATCACCTGTGCTGTTTTTCTCTTCTTGGCCTGGATTATCTGGGCTTCTTGGGGGGACTCTGGCTGGCTGGGCTGGACATGCTGCTGCTTAGCTTGTAAACGGGTACTGTGGATATTCAGGAAGGACGTTTAATTAGTAAGTCCTGCATTTCAAAAGTATCAGCAATTTCTGAAATCTGTCTCCAAAGGAGTTGTGTTACCTGCGTCTTGACATTCTCTTCTCTTAGGTGTGGGAAACCTCTAAATGGGGAAGAAAAACCAAAATCAATACTGTCATTGCTAGTTCCCAATGCCAATTTAATGCTGATTCTGGCATTACAGCCAATAAGGTCCCGAAAAACGTGGCTTGAGTCATTTTACCGCACTGTCGTCTGCACTACATTAGTTAGGTAAATTAATTGTGCATACATTACAATGCCTATGTTTCCTCAACTGAATGTACACCCCGGCAGCAAGGGCCCTCAAATATCTGCAAAAGCACCTCACCCCCAGATGAGTTTTCCGGGGTCTTCCACCCTCCAGCAGGGAGAGAATGGCGCCCCCCAGCCCCCGCCGACCGCGCGCCCCGACGAGCGGCGGAAAGCGGGCTGGGAGGCGAAGCGCTGGAGGAGCCCGTTCCGCGCCAATTTGGAGAGCGGCAGTGGCGGGGAAGCAAGGGGCGGAGAGAACCGAGACTGGTGTCACGTCTTCGGGTCTCCTTTCCCTCCTTTCCCTACCCCCCCGGAGGGCAGTATCGCTCAGAGGAGCTACCGAACCCCAACTTTAGATGGGGGCCAAGGGAAGAAAAGGAGTCGGAAGAAGAAACTGGGCAAGTCAAGAACTTTTCCATCGTTACGCGCGGTGCCCCCAAAACCGGAGTGGAACATAGAGGCTCCTAGAATGAGGGGCTTCTCCGTGGCCTCTCATTTAAGGGGTACCCGCCAGCCCCTCATCGCTTCCCGATCCCTTGACAACAATCCGGACAGCGACCGACCTCGGGAGCCTATTGATCCCAGCCGCCTCGTTTTCTGCCCTCCCATTTTTCTTCTCCCCAAGCTCCCTCCTGGTGAAGCTTCCCTCCCGCATCCCCCAGCACCCAACACCTCCTCACCGCCAGACCCTCTACCGCTCGGCTCAGCTGGCGCCGGCGCCAACTCAATATATAGGCCGGGCCAGCACCGCCCCGCACGCATGCGCCGCAGACTGACACCTCGGAGGGCGCGCTCCCCTCCCCCGCCCGGCCGCCCGCCCGCCCGCGCGCCGCGCCCTGCCCTCGGTACGCGCCGGCGCGCCACGGCCGCGGGTCGCGCGCCCAGCCCCGCGCTCCCCGCCGCGCTCCGCCTCACCTGCCTGCGGCGCCCGGCCTCGGTGGCCCCTCCTCCGGGCTGGCGCCCCTCCGCCGGGCTCCGGTCGCTTCGCTCCTGTTCCTCGGATGCCGAGGTGCCAGGCTGCGGTTCAGCCCGGCGGAGGAGACCCCTGCGAGGGGAGAACGGCGAGGGAGCGGCCGTCTGAGTGGGGCGCCAGAGCTGTCCCGCCAAGACCTCGGGGTACCTGGTTCCCTTCGGTAGGACGCGGGGCTCGGAGGACCCGCCCCTCCGGGAGGAGCGAGGCTGAGGCGGCCGCGCCGGCCAATGGCAAGTGAGGACTGCAGCGCAACGTGGAGCGGCTGCAGAATGTAAACACAGCCGGAGCGCGCGGCCGGCCACGTGCAGCCTGCCAGCCGCCCTTCGGGGCCGCGAGCCACGCAGGACCGGCCCGTGCCAGCTCTACCCGTCGGCCGAGGTACGTGCCAACCCCGTCCCCGCTCGCCGCCGTCTGCCACCCTGGTTCCGCCCTGCCACTTCCATCTGGCCCCCGCGCGGGAAGCGCTCGTGCCGCGCCCTGCATTTCTTCTCTTGTCCTGTTCTGGGGCTTCGGGGTGAAATACCGCTCCCCGCGGATCCCGAACGCTCCCCGTGCGCGAGTGCGAGGAGCCTCCGGGTACCCGGTCGGGGACGGGAGCCCGGTGCCCGCCACGTGCAGGCCCGGGCCGCCCCGCCCCGCCGCCTGCGCGCCCTGCTCAGCCCGCGCTTCGCTTGCGCGGGAGAGCCGCCCGCCTCCGAGCGCTGCTGGGAGGTGGCGGGTCCCGCGCTCCGCCGCCCCTTATCCGGGTATTTAGCTCCGTGTTCTCCAGGCGAGCTCCCCACGCCCCTGCGCGTCTCCACGCTCCGAAACAAAGGCCTCGGGGGCGCCGGGGTCGAGTGGAGGCTGCCTGGATCTCTGGCCGCTCGGGCCCAGGGCGTGCCGACGGAAGCTCAGCCGTCTTGGCCGGGAAGGCCCGGGGGCGAGGACCCGGGACGCCGCTGCGCGGGCAGGACTTTCCCAAAATGCACTACGAGACGGCGGGTCCGAGCGACCCCGCTGCCAGCCTGGGCCTTTTGTGCCGCGCTGCACCTGAGCACCCCAGAGCCTGGAAAGACCTCACTTTTCTGCCGCCAAACTTTTGTCATACTTTCGGTTCTTAAAAGTCTCTTTGACCCTGCAAAAGAGCTTTTCTTTTTTTTTCTCCTAGATTACATAGCGCCACAAGAGGTCATTGTCCAGCCAGCCTCAAGAAACTTCATAGACAATAACATCATTCCCATAGGGAGAACAAGAGCTGCCCCTATTGAATTCATGTCATCGTGTACAGCTTGGAGATCTAACCTATGGTGGCAAGAAAGCAGTGTGTGTGTAATGAGTATAAGCAAAAACAGATGGCCTACATCCTCAAAGTTAGTGAGGCCAAGATCTGCCGGACGCAGGTGAGACCCTGTCTCAAAAACCAAAACAGAAAAACCAAACTAATGGCCTGGGCAGGTGAGCTTGATAAAAATGTGCTGAAAACCAGTGATGTCAATAACATTTATGGGGTTGGTCTTTGGGTATTATATGCCCAAACACTCTTAAGTTAATTGTAAACAAGACACTTACTAGAAATATACTTTAGTCATACTTGTGAATATGACCGAACGCAGTGCAACAGTAGCTAAAGAGACATTAGTGTTCTCAAGATTGTCTTTTATGGAAAGAAACAAAGTGAATGCTGTCACAGTAAAAACACTTGGTCAGTGGACAAGTAGTTCTGTAAAGAGAATGAACTTTCAGACAGATTGTGTTCCTGAGAGTTGCAGAATTCCTCAGAACGTGAATTTTTCCTCTAGATATCTTAGGGTTCGTTTTACTTATTAACTTTGAAGAACTACCCTGTGGTTCTTCTATATAGCATTCTTGGGCATACATCCAAAGGAAACAGCACACAATGAAGATACCTGCTCATCCATGTTTATTATGGCATCAGTATTCACAATAGTCAAGTTATAGCATCAGCCTAGGTGCCCAACCACGAGTGGATAAAGAAAATGTGCCCTTGTGTACATAATGGAAAATTTGGCAGTAAAGAACAAAACTATGACATTTGCAAGAAAATAGATGAAAGTAGATCAAAATAAGTCACGTGTAGGAAGACATGAGACATTTTCTCTTATGTAAAACATAGGTTGAAATAAAAAGACTATAGGCTGTGGAAAGTAGACTGTCATGGCTTCAGAAACTGTAAATGAGGACCACTCAGGCAGCAAGTAGGGTAAGGGCTCAGAACTAGCCATTACCCCATAATGATCTCTGTCCACAGAGCTTACATTTCATGGGGTGAGTGGCATAGCTGGGTGACATCTGTTAAGCACTAAGGAAAAGGTGTTTTGCTGTCTAAAAACTGTAAATGGGAATTGTGAGAAAGTAAAACTTCCTTGTTCCCTAAGCTCTTTGGTGATAAACATACGTCAACCAACTATGTCCCTTTATCTCTAAGTGATGTTCTGGTGTATACATGCACCGTAGCTTATTTATTATTTTTAGTTTTTAGTGGTTATGAATAAAAATGTCCAAGAACAGGGCTGGAGAGATGGCTCAGGGGTTAAGATTCTGCCTCAAAAGCAGAAGGTCCTGAGTTCAGATCCCAGGTTCCATGTAAAAACGGCAGGTAGAAACAGTAGTGGCCTGCACTTCTGGCCCTAGTGGGCAGAACTTGGGAAATTCCAGATGTCACCCTGTTTGTAAAGCAAACAGGAGGTAAAAGCAATCCAGGATGATTCCCAAAGTCACCCTTTGATAACTGTACAGGGTGTATGTCCACAAACATGCCTTTTTTTTTTTTGACACACAGATTTATTTCACACCTAGTAGTAGAATTTCAGGGTCATAGAGTAGTATGCCAGATAGATATATAGATTTCACCTTGACAGTTAAAGTTTGAGTTCTGGGTGCATTCGTGAAGAATTAGTAGTTAAGGCAATCCCTTGAGCAAACCTGCAAGAGATGATTGTGATGGGAAGACCCAGTATCCTTGGTGGGTGGGGTCGTTCCCTGGACAAGTAAGATAAGATGGGGAAGTTGGCATTCTTCAGCGTACTTCCTTAGCTTTGCAGTCTAGCAAGTGAGGTTTGCCTCTTTCTCAGTAATGCCTGTGGTTGTGACCAGTTCCTTTGGCTCCTGGTGTTGGTAGGAGCTCTCCTGATAAACTGGACTAAGATTTGTAACAGGAGTATAAGAATAAAATCCCTTGTTCCCCTGAGCTCTTTAGTGCTGGATTTATTGACAACATGCAGGTAAAATTGTAACAGGTAGGTAACATGGTTTTAGTTTTATTTCCAAAAAAAAAAGAAAAGCTCATCAGACTTTTGAGTTTGTGTATGTATGCACACATCTGCACCTGTGGAAGCTCAAGAGTGACATCAGCAATCATCCTGGACTGTTCACCTCCTTATTGCTTTGCTCTGGGATTTCCTAGGCTCTGCCTTTCTTCTTTTTTTTAATTATTTTTTTATTATTCATTCAGTTGTGCATGTGTGCGCATGTGTGTGTGCATGTATGTATGTGTGTGTGTGTAGAACCACGGATGAATTCGGGAACCACCATGGACGCCTCCACCTCCGCCTTGTTTACTCTGCCCCGGGATTCACAGGCTGTCCCCTCTTCCGCTGTGTCTATACGTGGGGTCTAGGATCCGAACTCAGGACCTTCCGCCTTCAAGGCAGAGGCTTAACCCCTGAGCCACCTCTCCAGCCCCCTAGGCTCTGCCTTTCATGGCCAGAATTGCAGGCTGCTGAACTCAGATCCTTTTGCTTGGGAGGCAAAGGCTTAACCCCTTAGCTATCTCTTCAGCCTCCATTCTTTTCCAGAGCAAAAGAATAAAATCATTGTGGTACAATACCTAACACCATAGAACATTGTGCCATAATTAAAAAGGAGTACAATCACATGTAACATCAGGGATTGACTTCAGAAGCATGCTGGTGTGGTGACTAATGCTGGAAATCTCAGGGCTCAAGGCCAGCCTCAGATACTGGAGACCCTGGGGGGGAGAGAAAGCAAATGAAAAAGAAACAATGAAACATGTTTGGCAAAGAAAGAAAAAAACTATAGATAGATACATTTTGTATAACATGAAATTTGAAAGCCTGTTGCACTGACAAATGTTACAGTTATGGGTACATGCTACCAGGTAACAATATAAAAGCACATTTGCAACAGTAGTCGTTTATTTCAGGACACTGGAATCTCCAAAGTGGACAGAAGGCAGGATCAAAGGGTTTCATAAGAGACCCTAGTGATACCTGTGAAGTTTTGTTTCCTGAAAGGCATCAGAAGCAATGATGGTAGAAATTTAGATTTGATGAAGCTGAGTGATAGGGGCATGCTCCTTTGCAGATATTAGTCTCTATACCTCTTGGATTTTCTGGTTGCTAATCTGCGCGTCCCCAAGGACCTCCTAAACTGTTTACTGCATCAACCCTGGCCTCCCTCTCAAGGCCAGTACAGTACAGGGTCAGCTCCTTGGGGACTGGAGGGGGCGGGGCCTGGGGTGAAGAGCACCTCTGACCTGCTCCCTGCTGGGGTCTGCAGTCTTGGCAGCCTGCAGGTCTTCCTTCCTTCCTTCTTGAATCTAGTTCTGCTCCAGTTCTGGATGAAATGAAGCCATGTGTTAAAACGCTTACTCCCTTCTGTTGTTTGTTTCTCTTCAGGGAATCTCATACTTCATTTACCCATCTTCTCTATCACTTCCTGGCTAATTTTTTTTTTAATTTATTCAATTGTGTGCGTGTGCGTATGTATGTGTGTAGAACCACGGACGAATTCGGGAACCACCACGGACGCCTCCACTTCCTCCGCCCCGGGATTCACAGCTCCGCCCTACCAGGACCAGAAACGCAGGCCGCCCCCGCTTCCGTCTGGCGTCTATACGTGGGATCTGGGATCCGAACTCAGGACCTCCGCCTGCAAGGCAGAGGCTTAACCCCTGAGCCACCTCTCCAGCCCCCTGGCTAATTTTTTTAAATGTCTATTTTCTTGTTGATATTCTTTCTGAATTTCTCACAATGTTCTCTTTCTTGGTTTTCATTTCTGAATTTTTTGTATTTTTTCCCTGTTTCTATGTTCCTGGGTCACATCCTCCTGCAGTCTGCAGTTTCTGTCCATTTGGCCAGTTCTGCAGTGTTCTACTTATGCTTTGTCCCCTTCCTGCATAGTTGCCATTGCCATTTTTAAAAATTCATAATAGAATGTTGGTTTAAAATTGTCTTAGTGCCCCATGGCGACATTTTTCTGATAAGTTTTCTTTCCAGGGGGAAGCCAAGTTTTTTGTTCTGTTTTGTTTTGATTGGGGGAATAAGTATTGTGGTATATGTGCATGTTCATACGTGTACACATGCATGTGGAGGCTAGAGGTCAACATCCATGCCTTTAAAGTTGGAACTCATCTAAAGTGGCTGTCAGTGAGCCCGAGGATTCTCCTGTCTCGCCTCCCTAGTGCTGGCAATACTAGTGGAACAATATGGCCTGGACTTAACATGGGACCTGGGATCTGAATCCAGGTCTTCATGCTTAGAAGGCAAGCATTTTACTAGTTGAGTTGTCTTCCCAACCTTTCTAGAATAGCCTCGCTATTCCTTTCCAGCTGGTTGGTTGGTTGATTGGGTGAATGGTTTTTCTGATAGTTCCTTTTGTGGTCATGTTTAAATGTTGCCTTTTATCAGCTGTCGAGTTACACCTTTTTATCATTTGTTTTTGGGAGAGTTGTATTTTTCTGAACTGGTAATTAGCAAGAGACTCCTTTCTCGGGAAAGCGAGGTAGCTTCCCTCGCCTCTGCTGCTGTGGCGGAAACCCCTTTCTTTGGCTCCTCTCCTGACTCTTGGAACTGACCAGGGCCTCTCTTCCTTTCCTAGGCACTGATTCCCAGACATCCCACCCCTTTCAGGCGCTCACATCCTCTAGGCTCTCAACAGACTGGTTTCTCCTTTTTCCAGTGTACCTGACCTTTTTCTTATCCTATTCACAGGAGTGCCTATCCGGGCTGAGTCCTTTCCATGGCAGACAGCTGGGGTGTGTGATAGTTAAGCCTGGGTGTCCACAAAGTCTAGCATGGACTAAAGGCACTAGGATCCTTGGAGGCTAGGGACTGACAGTCACAGTAGTGTTCCTAAGCTTAAGGGGAACACAGGAAAGGGTTCTGGGAAATGCTCCCTGGGTCCTTGCACCTCATCGGAGAGGAGGACCCAGAGGAGAGTTTGGCACGCACAGTAAAGGATGCTCTGTGGATTATGGGGGGGGGGGCACTGGGGAATGGGGAGGGAGGGGAAGGAGGAGCAAGGGAGTGGGGGGGGGAGGTGGAGGGAGGAAGGGGACTGGTGTACCTGTTAAGTTTGTATAAGCGAAAATAATAATAAAAAAATGTTAAAAAGCCTGGGTGTCAACTTGACATACCTGGTATTAACTAAGATAGGCTGAGACCACACCTGGAAGGATCAACTGAGACTACTTGAAAGGAGTATACCCGCCCTAGATCCTGTCAGAACCTCCAAAGATCTCACAGGATCCTCCCATAAAAAGGACCATATAAAAAGGAGCCAACATTAACAAAATAATAACTTAAAAAAAAAAAAAGGAGCCAACAAAAAAAAGAGATGCTTATTGCAGCTGTGGTAGGAATCGCTCTTGTTTCCAGCCACCTGGTTTCTTTGACCCTCTAGCCTTCCAACCCTCCAAGTCGTTGGCTAGACTAAAGACTCTAGGAATTCTCCAGGTTTCAGCCATCACTTGACTACTGAACTGAGCAGCTACTGACAGCCATCGTTGGACTACCTCGGCATATCTGTAAACCAACTCAATACATCCCCCCCCCTCTCTCTCTATATATATATATATATATACACACACACATTGTATTGATTCTATATTTTTAGAAAACCTGACTATAATACAGTGAGTTATCCTCGGGCTTCTCTGTAGGCCCTGGCATTGCCCGTGGTTGTGACTTGCTGTGCTGGTCAGAGGTCTTCTTCCCACACAGGGTGCAACACAGACCTCACTTCTGTGTTTGATTTTGTATGCGGTGTGTGATAGTTAATCCTGGGTGTCAACTTGACCTACCTGGTATTGACTAAGATCAGCTGAGACCACTCCTGGAAGGATCAACTGAGACCACCTGAAGGGATTTTACCCACCCTAGATCCCATGGGAACCTCCATAGAGCTCATAGGAACCTCCCAGTAACAAATCACATAAAAGCCACAGAAGAGAATACAGAGGAGAGAGACTCTGAAGCTGTGCTCTTCTCTCCTGCCACCCACCTCTCCAAGTCTTCAATGCAACTAAAGACTTCTAGGAATCCTCCAGCTTTCAGCTGTCACCCTCCCCTTTTTGTGATCTTCTAGGTCTGTGTAAGAGCCATCTAGCCAGGGTTCCTGTGTCTTCCCCTGGTCCTGTTAAAGGTAGCTGTCTCAGAGTGAATGAATAGCCACCGGACTCTCCATTGAAATGTTGCAACTCACAGGCCTGTTTGTTTTGTCTCTGAGCTGCCTCACTCCTCTTACAGACCTTAATGCTGGAGTCGCTCTTCTTGCCGTAAGACTATTCATATTCAACTCAGGGGAGACTGAGTATTACAGTTCCAGAGGGGACAGAGTCCATTAGGATGGGATGCTCATGGTACAAAGTATGGCTAAAGGCAGAAGCAGGAGGTCGCTTTAGGTTCCTGTCACCATCACGTGGCAGGGCAGATTAAGACAATCTGAGAATGCAGGGCTAGGCTGCCAAGCCTCAAGGCCCACCGCCTTGTGACTTGCCTTCCTCCAGCAAGGCTGTACTACTTAAAGGCTCCATGACCTTCCCAACCATTAACACCAGTTAGTGATTCAAACACATGAGCCTGTGGGAACCACTCACATTCAAATCATTATGCTATCCAAGTAGGAGGAAATTCACGTCTCACGGTCTAACCAACGCCTGCCTTCTGTGCAATAAGAATGACTTTACCAAGCCTGTGAGGAGTGGATTCCACTGACTTTGTAAATCACTCTGAGTCAAAACCTGGACAGTAGGAGGAGCTCCAACCTAAAGGTGAGCAGTCAGGCATTTGAATAACAGGGTGTGGTAGACAGGACTGTAATCTCACTAGGCGGGATGCCAAACCAGGAAGTTAAGTTCAAGGCCTGTCTGAAGTAGGGTTAAGACCCTGAAACTCAGCAAGGGAAAAAGGGAGAGGGAGGGAGGAAGGGAGATCCTTCTTTGGCAATCACTCATTAGGGAAAAAACTAAAGGTTGTCATGTCATGTGAGAGAATTGCTATACCTTTGTGGAATGCAGCCTATTGTCTGTTGAAATTAAAGCAGAGACTACACTCAGTAACATCACATTTGTTCTTTTATGCTATGGGGATTAGCATTCAAGTTTGCAAGGATATGTATTCAAAGAAGTTTACAATCGCTTTGTTTACCATAGCAAAAAACGAAAAAGAACTTGCATTTTATGAGGAAGTATTGGAATAAATTATAGTTCATTTATAACATTTATTGTTGCAGAGTCATGTTAATGGAATAACCTTTGGACAGAGGAGGCTGTGTGTGCCTGAGTGTGGGGAGGGACTGTAGTGGTCTCACTATGTAGCCTAAAGTGCCCTCAAACTTCTGTTAGTCCTGCTTCACTCTCCTGATTTCTGGCCTCACTGGCATGAGCCACCACTCTAGGTCTGGAAATTATGATACATTGATTTAAGAGAATAATTTTGGGTCTAGAGAGATGGCTCAAGGGTCAAGACTCTGCCTCACAAGCGAAAGATCCTGAGTTCAGATCCCAAGTCCCACATAAACACCAGGAGGAAAAGGGTGGCTGCCTGCACTTCTGGCCCTGGTAGAAATTCCAGAGCAAAGCAAAAAGGAAGTACAAGCAATCCAGAAAGATTCCCTAGTCTCCGTTACCCTTCCAGAGGGACACATATTCTCTCTCTCTCTCTCACACACACACACACCACACACACAAAAGAGAATAATTTTGACATGGACAGATGATTGCAATCTGGTTTCTGTTACTTGGTGTTTGCCAAGATGCTTAACTTGAGGCTTCCTCTGTAAAAAGAAGAATGTTCTGCATCCACCTCACAGTGCTGGATTAAAGGAGTGAAGTGTGAGCACACTAGTCCTTTGTCGGTTCCTTTTCTTCTCACACAAGCAATCTGAAGAGGGATATTAACAAATGTCAAGTGTATCAACTCTGTCGCTGATCTGTTCTCCTGACATTCTCATCTTGGCCTTTGTCTACTGAAGGTGGATCCTGGGTTCTGGGGGTGGGGGTGCGTTCAGGAGAAAATCCCTATTTTCCTTGAGCCTTTTTAGAGGCAAAGTAAGAATAGTGTATCATAGAACCTTGACCCTCCAGGGGTTGTTTCCTAGTACTTCAGTTGTTAGTGATCCAGCTTAGAGCAGGGAGGAAGGAAGACAGCTTCTGAATGCCAAAACAGCTGTCTAAAGTGCAGGCTCTGGCGGCTCACTTGTTCTCGTTTCAAACTATCCAAACAAGCTTTTCCAACCTCCACTCAATGGCAGCCAGAGGAGACCGTCTGGACTGAGCCCAGAAGACTAAAATAAAATCACGAGAATTCTGGAGACTGGATGTTCTACCTCTCTCTTAAACTTTTGTTTTGAGACAGGGTCTCATCAAGTTGTCCAGGGTGGTCTTACAGCCCAGGCCAGTCTTCGCTTTCCAGTCCTCCTGCCTCAGCCTCTGGAGTAGCGTGGGACACCAGGTTTGGCTGCCTTTCGAGAAAATGACTCTGGATCTATAATCCAGATATGTTGAGGAACTGGATGGGTCTGGGGATTCAGAGCTTTTCAAATGTCTGATGATGTTTTCAGATGTTCATGCATATACCATAATGTTTCATGAGAGTCAGGCTGAGACAACCATAACCAAACTCTCCTCTCTCTCTCTCTCTCTCTCTCTCTCATATATGCAGGGCAGAAATTGACACTGAGTGTTTTCCTCAGTTGCTCTCCACCTTATTTCTTGAGACAGGGCCTCTCACTGAACCCTGAGCTTTCCCACTGGGCCAGAGTGGTTAACCAGGCAAGCCCCTGTGTCCTACTCCTTCCACCTCCCCAGCCTTTCCACCCCCTCCCTGGCTTTTTAAGAGGGCGCTGGGGATTGAAGTCAGGACCTCATGTTTGCACTGCAGGCACTTTACTAGCAGCCATCTCCGCAGTCTTCCTTCTATTTTTTGTTTTCTTGTGACAGTGCCTCACATTGGCCTCGAATCTGTGGTAATCTCCCTGCCTCCGACCCTTAAGTATGGAGAGTATAGGCATACACCCCACACCCAGCTTCCATTCATTTGTTGTTCAGTCCACTCAGCCGATACTGGATGAAGATCTTCAACTTTCGTTCTAGCAGTATCTTGGTATTTTCATTAACACTTGTTTATCATCACTGTAGAATTTGCCTTCCGTCTCTTTGTGCCATGCGTGGTGATGGTTCTGCGCCAGCACATGGAGATCAGGCTTCTGCGTTGCTGCCTTTCTGTGCCATCATGAGTGAGAGACGCTCTCTTCCTTATCTCACATTACCCAGTATCTTTGACTCTATTTGACTTTTCACGATTATAAAAAAACAAAGGAGCCACAGGGTATCGGCAAACAGGAGATGCCTCGGACCAGTGCTGTGCCAACCGAGTCTTAGTTCAATGAAAGCCAGGAGTTTTTAGCAAAATAAGTTTTGGTGCCAACTTTTAAGGGAATATCTTTAGTTTATAAAGTGCTTTTCTTACTTCAGAATTGCAAATATAGAGAATTGCAGGTTGAATTTTTGAAAGAAAATCTTGGTGTGGTGAAGCATCCTTTTTTTGAGATATCAATTGAATGTTTCCTGAGCATTCGGGACAGTGACTCACAGGGCTTTTTCTCATCAGCATGGATGATGAGAAAAATTAGTCATAGTGAAGAGAGACCATTTTCATATACTCTGACCTGGATGCCAATTGGAGGTATTCTTAAAAATTTGCTGATTTAATATGTGTGTGTGTGTGTGTGTGTGTGGGTGCTACAAGTAGGTATATGCAGATATACAGCAAAGTATATATTTACATACTGTCTTGCTGCTGCATTGTGTTGTGCTTCTGCTCTCGCTCCACTGACTGCAACTCAGACAATGACAGATAATTCTCATCCTGCAGTCTGGTGTTAAAAGGCCTCTCGGTTAGAAAGAGTTCATAGATACTTTGTTTTGTTGGTCCCCAATTTGCTTCCCGCCTTGACAACCCAGTCACCTACCTCTGTTGATTCTCAGGAGTTCCCCCCCTCACTCTCTCCCACGAGCCTTGTATTTTACCTTCAGAACGTGGTAAATACTAAACAGCTGCTAAAATGTGTTCTCTTTCAGTCTCTCCCTTTCTCTTTAAAATTGGGAGAAGACATGAATTTTAATTTAGTTGTGTTAATTTTTATTTAACTTTCAGACCAAGGTTTATTGAAGCAACTTTCTGACAAATCATTGGCAAATCATTCAACAGCAAAACAAAACAAAAAAGCTAATGAAAAACTGAAATTTTACTCATTATAATTTTTGAAGGCTCACTTTCAAATACAAGTTTATTTCCAGTTTAACTTGAAGAATAAGTAGCTTACCCCACTAGATGTGCCAGGTTACTTAAATAAAGCCATTCTTAAATGGCTGTTAATTCACTCCTTATTGAACAAATACTGGTTGTTTATTCTCAAGAATGTAGATATGGGAACATCATTCTGTGCAGTTCCCATGACTTGCTCCATTTTCAAGGACACCAGTTGCAATTATTGGTTTATTGCTTTCCTCCTTGCTTGTCTGTCCCGGGTATAAACTGGAGCCTGCGCCCTCCCAGTGACACTGGAGCCCCCTAGTGGCACAGCATAGTATGTTCCCATGTTCTCACCATCTGGAATGTAAGGATTCATCATGCATGGCCACTACTGTAAATAAACCAAAATAGCAACCAGCTTCATTGCATTGCAACCAAAACATTTAACAGTTTACACTAGAGTCAAGATAATCAGAGCAAAAGTTTTTAAATAAAAACAGCTGATTCCACATTTTTTGCAACTGCCTTCTAACTAGTTTTTTTTTTTTAAAGAAAAAAGTTCTTTTATTCTATTCTGACACTTTCGTGTGTCATTTTGTTTATGTCATTTTCACACTTTATTATCCAGTCCATTCCCCTCCGTTTTCACTATTTTCTCCTTTCCAGCCAGTCTCCCTCCTATTTCCACGTCTTTTTGCATGTGACTCACTGGGTTTCATCAGATGTGGGTGTGTGCATCATGTGTGTGTGCATGCATGTGCCTGACCTTCAATGGATAAATCATTGAGGGAAGTAACGCCCCTTCTCCTGTCTGGCATCAGCCCTCAATAGTAATTCAGGGAGGTACTGACTACATTTTAATAAAATATAACTTTGCTATAGTTTATTCACTTTGGCAAGTCACAGCTCATGTTAAATATTGTTCTTAGAGGCAGTGGGTTATAGCTCACTATAGTCATCACATTAAACTGGGATAACTGTACAGCGTGCACTAATACTGTCTGTATAGTAATAGCACTATAAAAGAAAAAGAAAAAGTATTCTAACTAGGTTCCTTGATCTGTTCCTGATGCCATCACAAAATACACTCAGTAATTTATAAGTAACAGTAAGTCATAAACATTGGGTTAGGCATCATTGTGTGTGTGTGGGTGTGTGTGTTTGTTTCACTTTTACTTTTGCGTGTGTGTGTGTGTGTGTGTGTGTGTGTGTGTGTATGCACTGTGTGTGCCTATGGAGGCCCAAGGGTGACTTCAAGACATCCTGGATTGTTGGTACTTCCTCTTTGCTTTTGCTCTGGAGTTTGCCAGGCTCCACCTTCCAAGGCTGGAAGTACACACTGTGGCCATTTCAGCCTGGTGTAATGTGGTGGTGACCCAGGACCTGGCTGATGCCCAGGCAGATGTTGGCCTTGAACTGATCCTCCTGCTTTCCCCTGTGCTTCCCCTGTGTTAGGCAGTGCAGGGGTTTAAACCCAGGACCTCTGATAACTAGACTGGTATTCAGCTCATTGAGCTACTTCCATGGTGGGTTTTTTGTTTTGTTTTTGAGACAAGAGTCTCGTGTAACCCAGGCTGTCTTCAACTTGCCATGTAGCTAGAATTCCACATATGCACCACTGGGCTAAGGCGGAACTGTTTACAGTTGGTTGAATATACACAGGACTGTGAAACTGTGGCACTTGGGACTGCAGACTGCCCTGTGACTACAGGCCCTGGACCCCAAGGAGTGTGAACTTCTCCCAGCAGCAATTAGGCTGCACAAACTGCCTTCTGCCTTCAGCCCACAAGAGGTGGAGGTGACAGAGCAGGCAGGTCAGTCTTCTGTTAGCGCAGCGATTCACAGATGGTAACACTGTCATTCAAGTAGTGTTTCTTTGGCCCGCCTGATTAAGTATTCTGAGTAGTCACTGGTCAACTTAAACCGAGCGCCATTGTCATAGTTAGGCACAGGTGTTAACTTGACAGTTGAGGGTTTAAGCTCTGGGCACATTTGTAGAGAATTAATGGTTGAGTTAGGCCCAGAGCAAACCTGCAGGACACTGTCTAGCTGATGGGGAAGGCCTAGCCTAATGGTAGGTGGGATTAGGCCCTGGAATAAAATACAGACAGCTGGTTGAATCGGCATCTTGAATACATTTGGGCAGACATGCTAGTCTGGCAAGTAAGGATCGTCCCTGTCAGCCATTATGTGGTGATGGTGTGACTAGTTCCCTCAGCCCTGGTGTTGGTGCATGATCTCCTATCAAGCTGGACTACAGACTATAACCAGTAATCGTAAGAGAAAATAAACCCCTTTTCCCTTAAGCCATTTGATGGTCATTTATCAGCAACTATCCAGGTAAACTACAACAGCCATAATAAACACTAATGGAACCAGGAGAGAGGCCATGTCCTAAATGTTTCTGTAAGATTGTATCTGTTTATCTTGTAGAAAATTCATTGAGAAGTACCAACCTACCTGCAAAAAAGCTAAGAAAGTATTAGCTAAGCATTTAGGAGACAGGAAGATCAGAAGACTACATAGCAAGTTTCAGAACAGTCTGGGCTACATATGAAACAATGTCTCGAAACATTTTTTCCCATTTATCTTGGGGGTAGGGAGAGGTGCTGGTGCATGTGCCATGATGTGTATGTGGAACTCAGAAAATAAGTTGCTGGAATCAGTTCTACCATTTGGGTCCCAGGATTAAATTTAGGAAGTCAGATTGATGACAAGCACCTTTACCCACGGAGCCATTTCAATGTCCCTCAAAAAACTTTGGCACACATGTATGTACACATATGTGTGTGCAGGCATGTGTAAGAGAGCATCTGAGTGTGTGTTCTTTTGTTTGTGAGGCAAGGTTGAACCACATAACCATCTTCCCATCAAAAAACTTTTATAAAAGTTGGATTGGTGCCACACACCTGTGATCACAGCACTTGGGAGATGGGAAAGTGGAAGCAGGAATTCAAAGCTAGCTTGGGCTGCAGGAAACCCTTTCTGAAAAAACCAACACCTTTTTACTCCCCACTCCCCTCAAAAAAGATTTAGATTGGAGGAAAATTGTTTAGATTAAAAGAAAAACTTCATAATTTTACATGTTTTTTTTTTTTTTTTTTGAGACAGGGCCTTGTTATGTATCCCAAGCACATTGCCTAAAACTTTTAGCAATCCCCCTGCCTCAACAGCTCAAGTGCTGAGATTACAGCTATGAACTACCATGCCCAATCAAAACTATAAGCACAATCAAAACCATACAACAAGCACTATAAGTTGTACCTAGTTTCAAAACCTTAAAGATGAAAGAATCTGACACACAGGAAGTTAAATGATTTTATTTACTGACAGATTAAAAAAAAAAGTAACTCCAGACAGTGCAAAATGCACCACTGAACCCAATTACAAAGAAAGGGTTTTAATACACAATGTTTAAGCAATGCTACGCTTATTTTTGGCAAAGTGCTGTGCTGTTTACCCTTACAAAACTGACCATCTATGAACAATCAGTATAAAAATTTATAAAAACAGAAAAAGTTTAGATAGTGGCTCAAGAAAACAAGCTGCCATTTATGCATAGATTGTAACCTAACCACATGTCCCTTTTAAATTTTCAAGTTGATGAAAGGAAAGAAATGGTGTCCATAAACACATTCTGAAGGCACATGGTACGACCTACCGTGCTTTGCAGTAACCACAACTCATGCTTTGCCCTCAAAAGGCAAATGTGTTCACAATTTTACTTGAAAAAATAAAGCCACTTCTTAAAAAATAGTGCGCGCACACACACACACACACACACACACACACACACACACACACACACACAGGCTATTGACTATAGTTCATAACTTCTAGAGGGAAACACAATCAAAAAGGAAAAACAAACATTCAATCGAGGCCCCCCAAAATATACACATCTAACCTCCCCAAGCACTGGTTTGGTTTGTACAAAAGTCCACTTAGAAAACAATACTAAAACATCAGGCAAATACAGAGCAAAACTGGGCATTTAACAATTAGGAACACTTTTTCCAATGTCACAAACTCCTCAATGATACACAGAACATTGTTACTTAAGCTGCCTTCTTCTGAACAGGAACTTCTCCCCCACATGAAGGATGCTGTTGCCAAGAGATACTCTTCCGTTCTTGTTTCACTGGTGCCTTCTCCACCGAAACCACTTGCACTGGTGTCAGGCTTCAAGGGAAACTGGTCTGTAGGAGGTGGACACCTCTGAGCTACGGAGATGTGCTAAACAGGGCATTTTACATAAAAGCTTTAATAGTACAAGAAGCGGCAGGGTTGCCATTTATGATGCATCAGCATGGCTTCTGGTGATAAAGCCATCCATGGTAAGAGTCCAACTTTATAAAGAGTTTAAAAGCTTAAACAGTATCTATGGGAATTATGATATAATTTCAACTGCAACATTACAGACATACTCTAGTGTCTCCCCATACAAGGAGCAGTCTCTTAACTGATTCTAAAACAAAAAGGAGAGAGAAGTGGAAACTTATCCCACTAATCCTATTTCAATGCATTTAAATGTTTGTTTTCTAGTTGGAGTCCTTCATTTTGTTTTGTTTCCAACTCAATGAAAATGAGGATAAAGGTATCCTTTCTTGCTCTTTTTCTTATAAGTATAAAAAAAACACTATGTTTCCTTGAGGAAGAGAAATAACAAAGAAATTCATCTTTTAACAAAAACAAAGATTACATACCAGTGTGACTCTCATAGATTTGAGAAACAAAAGACCGAGAGTTCTCTCAAGTCTTATGTAAACTGTCTTCTCACTAGAACCAAAGAGCTGATAAATTAGACAAGGTATGTAAACAGGAATAATCTTCATGGGAATGGAAAGGTCTCTACAATGGGGAAGTCAGAAATCCAAAAATTCCCCACCACCCAACCACACAAAGACATTGCCATAAAGATAAATGATGGATGGATAGCTGATCTTCAACTTACAGTGCAGAAGGTGAAGTCAGCCGACAAAGACATAAACAAGGTATTCATTATAAAATGATTAACATAAATACAAACTTTGAGAAATGTGGTCCATTGTAACAACTCAGAAACTCATTCCTGAAGCCCTTGTGCATACCATGTAATCCAGACTTTTTCCAAAATGCATAAAATGCATTTTGGCTTTGTTTCAAAAATACTTATAAGTCATATTGTTCAGTGTTATTGGACTCTTACATGGAGTAGATGCCTAATAAACACCTAATGACCAAGAACTTCAACTGAATTATATAACCATTTTCTTCAATTCTCACATATTGGTGAGATATTAGGCAGCAACCTTAGATGATGATACAGAAACCAAAGTGTGCTACCAAGGTAATGTGGTAACCCTAACCCAGAAACAAATACCCCAATGGCTGAATTTTTGTTTTCAGAACAAAGCATAGAAAATTAGTCCCAGACAAGGCAAACAAAAAGTAACAGAGAGATGGAAGTATACTTAATTTATCAAGAAATCTTAGGGAAAGAAAATTTTCAAAATGACTATTGAAATTTAATATACAAATCAGTTCATGCTACCAAACAAATTCTCATGGCTGAACTCTAGCCTGTGAGATACAACTTGTATGTGATGTAAGAATTTTTTAAAAGGCCTCATGCATTTAGAATGGTGTGTCTAGAAGACATTATTTTCAAGTTACCAACATATGGCCTCATAAAAGGCATGGTGTAAAACGTATACCTTCTTCATGAAAACTACCTTATCTCCCAACTCTGGTAAACACAATAGTAAGAAATTCTAACTCAGTTTGAGAAAACCTTAAGGAGTTGGCCCCTAATTAGAAAACAAATAAATAAAAGTCAACAGAGAGTACAAGAAAGGAAGGGAAATGTAGATAGATTCTTGTTCTCAAGAGACATCCTGGCACTTGATTACAGCTCATGGAAGAACTTCTTTCAACCTCTAGCTGCATGGCTGACCTCTTCCAACTCTAAGTGCCTCTGCAAAATCAGAGCACAGTTCTACCCTGAAAATCTCCCAGCATTCCTTGCGTCAAGCTGCTACATGGTTACTGAAAAATAGAATACTTCACATAACTCTGCTGTTTTTTGTTTGTTTGAAAGCATTTCATAAACGTATGCTCACTGAATTAGGGTTGAGGGGCTGGAGAAATAAACTGACTATGCAGTCAGTGCTGTATCTAACATCAGAATGTGCTTTAAGCTGTAAATGTGTTTAATCTCTCAGGAAGCTGGCGCCAAGTATAGATGGCTCATCAAAACCCATCACAACTGCTGAAAGATGAAGTGACCGGTTAGAGGTAAGAAAATATACTTTCCTCGAGTTAACTGGCCTGTGTGAGTTGAACCCTGCACCCTGGCCTCATTAGCACCACACCGTGAAGAACAATTATGGCAGAAAACTGCCGCAGCCTCCCCACCACTATGTTCAGTAGAAAGGCCCTTGGAAGTTCATACAAGGTTCAGTTCTGGACGGCCCACTTCCAATCAGTATATAATCCTCACAACTCTGTGAGGGAGGTAAATCTTATCACTCCCTGCTGTGAAGGAAAAGAGAGGCCAAAGTGGTTACGGAGCCTGTGAAGTTAAGAAGTGAAATCTCAAGGAAACCAGCCATCATGTCACTCTAGGCAGATGTCACTGAACATGTCCTCTCCCCTAGCTTGGAGGGCAGGCTCCACATCAGAGGAGTTCCTACCATATCTTTCTTGTCTCACAGGCAGATAGAAGCATGAAATCACTCAAGTGCCTGGGTGCTGGGGATACTTCTGAATTTCCAGCTGATGTGAGCTGGGGAGTAGGCAAAGCTGGCATGAAGAAATCCAGACAGCTAAATACTGGTGCATGGATTACTTATAGACTAATTTTCCCACATATAATTTCACAGGGTTAATCATTTTCCTCTTTTGTCCATGACAGCTATAATACCTGTACCATATCATGGAGTCACATGGGAACTGCTGAATGCATTGTTCACCAAAGCTTAATGTACCTGAATTCCACAATGAATTGTATGACTAATCTGGAAAAAAAAATCATACATATAGAAATATATCAAGTTTTCTTTCAAACGAAAGTTCAGCCATCAATTCCATTTTATCCATGGCAACTATCACCTGTTAATGCTTATGTTAGTGTATAAAAATGTACTCACTATATACAGAAAAAACTATCAAGTACTGGTCAATAAAGTGTATGGCTGACCCTGAGAATTTTTGCTTACTCAAAATAAATGAAATTGAAAGATGCCTACTCTTAAACTTGGGGTAAGAAATGTCTTTAAGATGTATACACCTTATTAGATTTAAAGACATCCCCAAACACCAAACACTGTAATTGTATTGATATGTTTCCAAAAATATTCTGAAAAAATTTACAAAAAAAGCAAATGTTAGGAGCAAGGCATCATGTGATACACAGCATAGAAATTCGGTTTTAAGATAGTGTCCAAGACACACTGATGTACTAGGTGATTGCTCATCAATTGGCTGCAAGGAAACAGCATTTTCATTGTACATATACACACAGCCACATTCACGTACATGTGCACAAACCCAGAAAAACCAATAAGCAGAACTTGAAATTCTTAGTAATTGTACTGACGTGGGCAGGGCTGATGAACCACCCAGCCATTGTGCTTGACTTGCCGAGAGTGGCAATCCCTGGTAAGATTTTGGCGACGAAGGCTATTTCTGTTCAGAGACTGTCTCTCACTATGTTCTTTTATCCACTGGGAAGGGCGGAAACTCCTGGGCTGCTCCAGAAAGGCTGCATGAGCAGTAAGGGCTGCAACATAGCAGTGTGTGTGCTGCACTACTTCACTCGGGGCTTCCACTCTGAAACAGAAAACAGTGGGGGGTGTTAAATAACAGTCTGTTATTAAGAAACTGAAAAACATTACTTGTAACTTGGTTTGCCATACTCACTTATTCACGGTTGTATGAGAAATTAAGTGTCTCATGTGTGACACACACGTTTATATTTTGTGCCCATGCTGGTTAACAGTGGAAGGGAATAGCTAACCTACAAATTATTTATTTTATTTGTGTGTGTGATGAGGTGGCTCACCTGCCTTGGTCTACATGTGGAGGTCAGAGAGCAACTTTGGGGAGCTGGTTCTCTCTCCACCATTCCCTGGGTTCTGAGAATCAAGCTCAGGTTGCCAGGCTTGCATGGTAGGTGCCACCTGTTAAGCAATCTCGCCAGCCCCCAACTTCTTTCCTGAGATAGGTCTGAATATGGAGCCCAGGCTGACTTGGAATGTACAATTCTTCCACCTTTAACCTCCCAAGTGCTGAAATTAAGTGTGGGTCACTGTGTCTTGTGGACAAGTCAGCTTTCAAAAGAAATATACCACAGCTGGCTAAGTAGACTGGACATTAAAAATATGCTCTATCCCCTGAGAGAATTTAAGCAAATCAAGTTTTTCTGGTAGAGAAACTGACATCTATTAAATATCTACATTAGCCAACTTTATGTCTTTGCTTAGTTTTTTTTAATATATTTTATTTATGTGTGTGTGTGCGTGCGTGTGTGCCTATGTGTATCGGAGGGCACTGTGTGTCCCTCTGGAGGACCAAGGGTGACTTCGGGAATCATCCTAGATTGATTCTACATCCTTCTTGCTTGGCTCTGGGATTTCCCAGGCTCTGCCCACCAGGGCCTGAAGTGCAGGCTGCCCACATTTCCAGCTGGCATTTTTTAAATGGGACCTGGGATCTGAACTCAGAACCTTCTGTTTTCGAGACAAGAGTCTTAATCCCTGAGCTGTCTCTCCAGCCCTCTTTGCTTTGTTTTTTGAGACAGGATATCATGTATCACAAACTGCCTTCAATATTTGCTTCTTCACCCTCCCAAGTGTTGGGATTACAGGTATGAGCTACCATGCCTGGCTTTACCTATTTTTGCAAATATTGTCTATTTCCATTCTTACCATAATCTTAAAAAGAAAATATTTTAATTCCCAAAGCACTATGTCAACAACAGCTGCACATGTGCTTTCTGCCTGCAAGTAAAATGTTCTAGGAAACATGTTTTAAATCTGTATTTCATAGAAATAGGCATAAGGAAATTCCACAGACATAACATTTTTCTAGATAAGAAGCCACTGCCTATCACAGAAGGCAGTTTCTCCTTTATGTAACAAAGCACATTTTGGAATGGCATTCACATGGTAAAACGTAACCATCTCTAAAGAATACAGAATCATAGAATATGGTTATACACAGTGTAATTATTCTTCTCTGTATTAAATACTAATTAAATAAGATTAAACTGTATTAACTCACAGCAAAGCTTCATTTTTTTACAGTGCTAGGGACTGAACCCAGGCCTGAAGTCTACACCGAGCCTCAATGCCAGCCTCAGATGCATTGTTTTTGACCTATTTTTTATTTCAGGCTAGCCTCTGTAGCTGAGGATAACCCTGATTTTAGGACTCTCCCGCCTTTATTACCCTGGTGCTGGGATTACACGTGTGCATTACCACACCAGCTGACCTGGGACTGGTGCTGAACCCAGGGCTTCACGTATTCTAGGTAAGCACTCTACCAGCTGAGCCACATCCCCAGGAAGCTTTAAGATTTTACGCCTAAATATTCTGACTAAAATTACCCAAGGAAAACACTATCTCACACACACACACACACACACACACTACAGTAGCACTGAAACAAATCCCACTGAGAAACATAGGGCTGGGGCACAGCTCAGGGATAGAGCACTGGCCTAACATGAAGGCCCTGGGTTTAATCCTAAGCACAGAAAAGGGAAGGAAAAGAAAAAAAGAAAAGAAAACCAACAGAATGAAGTTAATATAAAGCTAATATAAAGCAAACGGTTTTAAGAGGCAAGCATCTGAGTTCCTAGTCTTCTTGCTCAAGTCTGATAACACAGATCATACAGTCTCAAAGTGAGAACATACTTACTCTGTGTTCTTGAGTCTTATAAGCAGCTTTTCCTGGCCCTACAAATGTTAAACGGTGAACTATTAAATCACTAGTAAGATTTGAAATGTTACTTTAACTTTACTGTTAGGATGTGGTCGATTTTTCTTTATTAAAATGGATTTAGTGTGGGCCATTAAAGACATATTACTTAAGATTATGATTGCTCATAAACATTCACAAGCTATATTTAAAAGGCTAAGATGCAATAAAACACACTGAATGAAGCCCACTGTCAAGTATTTAGCATCTTATATGGTTTATGGAAGCAATATAATGTTTGGAAGACACAGTATACTGTTTGCTTAAAAAACACAGATGTTTACTGCATAAATAGCCTTTCATTTTGGCAGCATTTGATTTTTCTCTTGATTTAGAGAGTCCTCCTCTCTTTAAGATAGGATCTCACTGTATAACTATGGCTGGCCTCCAACTAGTGACCTCCTTCTGTAGCTTCCGGGTGTTGAGATTATAGGGACATGCCACCACATCTGGCTCTTGTCTTTCTTACAAAAATTTCAACTCCAAAAATAAGGATGCTAAAAAAAATTTTAAAAACTATAATGTTGACCTTTCCTATGTATAGAGTTCTAATAAACAAATTCAGAGACAGAAATCTCAATGTTATGTCATCTAAGCTGGCCTAGAACTTTTACTTTCCCTACTTTACGCTCCTAAATGCTGGGATTATGGCGTATCCATTGTTGTATAGCTTCTGATGCATCATTTATGGAAAAGCACCTACTCACTCTATATTATAATCCAATTTATGATACAGCAATGTAAAACAAGATATAAAATCATCTTTTATGGTATAAAACTATAAATACCACCTGGATGGATGCAGTGCACAGTCCTGAACTGGATGCTACTTTGGATAAAGGTGATGAAGTAAATATTCTAGGCTCTCATGGGGAAACTTAATATCGTTTAGGAAGCGGACAAAATAGGGAAAACTCTAATATTGTTTGGGAAGCAGATAAAGTGTTTCTGAAGCAAAATGGTAGACATCATTTCCTAAACAAGCAGGCTATGAAATAACACATACAGCTTACTCCACCTGCTACACTTCCAAGTGTAGGTGGATGGGTAGGGGAAGGGTGTTGTTATTGACACACCTAAGAGCAACAATCTGGAAGGACATATCCTAGAGTGTCAATAGGATTTGTCTGTGAATCATTTCAGAGTTTAGATTTCTGTATATCTGCATTTTTATCAGTGCATTATTTACTGTTTTTCTAATAAGTTATTTTGCAAAGCTAAAAATGATATACACAAATACAGGTGTACTTTAAATCTAAAGAAGTTTTTTTTTTTCATATGTATGTATGTGGAGGCCAGAAGGTAATACTGGGCATCTTCTTCAATTGTACTCCACCTTATTTTTTGAGACAGGGTCTTTCATTAAGCCTGGAGCTTGCTGGCTGGCTAGATTAACTACCCAGCAAACCTCAGGGATCCTCCTGTCTCCACCTTATCAGTACTAGAGTTACAAGCACTACCATGCCCAACTTTTATATAGGTGGTAGGGATCCAACTCAGATCCAACTTGCATGATAAGTACTTTATTGACTGAGCCATTTCCCCATCTCCTCATGCTTGACTGAACTCCTCAGAGATTTAAAAAAAAATCACAATAAAAAAATTTAAGAATGGAAAGAAATTGATTTAAAGTGACTATAAAGGCATCTAAAGTGATACTACCTTCGAACAGTATATTTAAGTTTTTGTTGGAATGCCTAAATACTGAACTCAACAAAATTATGTAGTTGAATACAGCATTACAGTTCAAGTTTATAATCTGGTGTCATGTGACTATTAAAATTTTGTTTGTTTTGGTACAAGCAAAATTAAGTGTGCTTAGCTTTTACAAAAGGGCATCTGTAATAGTGAGATCAAAGTACAGCAACTCTGGCAAAGGTGTGGCACTGCTTGAGCAAACAGGAAACAAGCTACAGACAATGGTCTAGCTGGTAAAGTAAGCCTGAACGATTCACAAGAGCTCTGTAGATGAGCAGTGCCCTACTACTCCAAAGGATTCAGATTCAAGGGGACCCAACCTATATGGGGGATAAGCTAGTGCTAACATTTATAAAAGGCTCTAATATTACAGGCACATTCCGCTGACATGCATGACTGGCTGGCTGGCCTCTGAGTTGCTTAAGATGAGCGGGAATCATCTAAGACGCATTCTTGGGTTATGTTCTTTTGAACACCTGAGTGTTTGCAAAATTGATCTGCAACATACTAATCTGCACTGACTCCCCTTCCTGAGCGTATGGGGCCTTACCCAGCTACCATTCAAAAGCACTCCAGTCCACTTGGGACTGCCACATAGAAAAGCATCATATAGTGTGTGATGATTTCTCTGCCAGACAGCAGACAACTATTAAAGCAAATGTTTTTGGTAAAACTGCCTTTTAATTTATTCTTAGGATTCCTTAGATTTCAAGGTTAAGTACCATTTACTGTGACCTAGCTAGTAATACGGTAAGGAGTTTTAAGATATTTTAGTTGGATTTGATATCATAAATAATCTAGTCTATATTGTGCTAGGATTATAATATACTTGTCAGAAAGACCAGACTTTTATTTCCCTTCAGCAGCAGAATTTTATAAATGAGATGACTCTCTTATTATATAACTTGAAGTCATGCCACAACTTAACGAAATATCTAAAATGAATTAGGTTTTTTTGTTGTTTGTTTTCAGCGACAGGTCTAAACTAGTCTAGGTTGGTCTCAAACGCAGTCCCTCTATTAAGTCTCCTATGTGCTGTGATTACAGGAGATGTCATCTCCAGTTCTAAACATTTTTTTAATGCCACTGATTACCTGTGTACTATGAAGTGCCTCTACAGATCTCTTAATGTAATTTTGTTAAAAACTTTGTTAAAAACTACATAGAAATAAACAAAACACTGCTTGTGAAGAAAATAAATGATTGCAACATACCTGGGGCTACTTGAGTTATGAAATTCATCAGTCCCACAACTGGCCTCACTGAGACCAGGGCAGGAATTATGCACAGCGTAGACAGACATGCTAGGATGTTCGATGAGAAGGTTTTCCATAGGACTTGTTTCCACTTTTATAGTGGTTAATTCACCTGCAGTAAAACACGGGGGAGGGGTGATAAACCAGCTCTCCTCCATCGGACAGGACTCAAACTGGAGGAAGCAGGAATCACTTGTATCAGCCAAGCACTCCAAAGATGCGGGTAAACAGGAGAAGACGGACTGTATGCTCTGCAGGTGACACTTCACCAATGTCGTCTTCTTCCTCCTCTTCCTCTACTGAGAAACTAGTGCAAGTATCTAGATTGTGATGTGCAGTGCAGTTCACAGGACAGGACGACCAAGGCATCAAGCAGTCGGTCACAGTACAGCCGCCCATCAATTTGCAACACAGAAAAAGGAGAGAGAATACTATCATTAATAATGTTTGTATTCCTTTCTTTAGTTTTACAGATAAAGTCATTTATATTTCTCTGTAATGATTATAAAATAATTTCCATCTTGTATATACGGGGTGGTTATAATAGCTTTGAGGAATGACAAAACTACTTCTATTCTGCTAAATAAACATATAATGAGTTACTCCTTGTGAATTATGAGGGTTTCCTATTAAAGTGCCTCTGCTTGGCTCAGGCTACAGGAGTACCAAACTGGAAATTTTAATAGTTAGTTTCACTGACTTATAATTCAAGTACTCCCAGGGTATGCTTTCTGTTCACCTGAGTGTGTGTGGATGCACATGTGTGTATACATATAAAGCCCGAGGTTGATATCCAGAATCATCCTCCATTGCTCTACCTTATTTTTTATGTGTGTGTGCACGCTCGTGTGTGTGTGTGTACATGCGCACGTGCACATGTAAGTCTGTGTGTATAAGAGGGTACTGCGTGTGCCTGTAGATGCCAAAGGGTGACTTCAGGAATAATCTTGCTTGTACCTCATTTTGCTATGTTCTGGGATTTCCCAGACTCTGCTTTCCAGAGTCAAAGTGCAAGCCACTGCCATTTCCACCTGGCATTTTTACTCAAGACAAAGCATATGCCTACACTCACCGTTTTCCCCTTTGTAAATCCAAACTCAAGTCCTTCTGCTTACAAGGCAGAGGCTTTTAACCCCTGACCCAGCTCTCTAGTCCACCACCTTATTCTTTTTAAGACAGGGTCTCTAATCAAGCCCAGAGCTCATTGACCGGACTAGCTGGGCTAGTCAATTTTGCTCTGGGGATTTCCAGTTTCTGTCTTCTTAGGCTGAAATTACAGGTGGACCACCACACACCTATGTAGTACAGGGGGACCCAAACTCCTTCCTTTTGTTCGAGAGGCAAGTTCTTTAGCTGCTGAGCTTTCCCCCAAATTATTTTGTATACAAATTCTCCTTTACTTTTAAACCTTAAAGCAAAAACAGTTACTTGGTGGGCAAGAAGATTCAGTGGATAAAAGCACTTGCTGCCAAGCTTGATGACTTGCGTTCAGTCCCTGAAGTCTACATGGTGGAAGGAAAGAACTACCATGAATTGTCCTGATTGCCACACCTGTGCTACGGCATGCATGTGCCCATACATCAACATACTGTAAATATAAACAAATTACTTAAGTTTCTGGTTTAAGTAAAAAAAGACATCTAAGAATTCTCCTTTTGTGCGTATGCACATGTTCAACAAATGTTTTACCTACTGAGCTGTCTCCTCTATCCCAATAGGTGTGGTAGTACATGTAACCCCAGACCAGGAATTCAAGGTCATCCACAGCTACCTACTTTATTTGAGGCCAACATAAGTTACATGAGACCCATCTCAAAAAACAACCGCAAAAAAGTTTCCATTTTTATTGACATGATTAAGCACTATGTATACCTTACCTATGAAGTCAACGAGAATCCATTCATCATCTTCTTTCTCACTAAATTCTGGTTCTTGGTTGGAAGAAGTATTAACTTCACCTACAAACATTTTATTCAGCCTCTGGAACATTGTTAAGGCAATACTGAGACTTTGGCTGGATGTCTTTATAGCAGAAACTTCAGAACCTCGTCTTCAACTGGCCTGATGGCACAGAGGAGTAAAGTGCTTATTCAATGTAGGGGAGAAGAGTCATCATCCCTAAAATAAAACAGAAAAATAATGGGCTGAGAATATGGCTCAACAGTTAAAGCACTTGCTATGAAAGAAAAAGAACATGTTTGGATGCTCAAGTCCCATGTAAAAATGCCAGATGGGCATGGTGGCCCACCTGTAATTCCAGCATTAGTGGACAGGCTCAAGATTCCCAAAGCAGGCTGGCCAGCCCAACTAGCCTCATCAGCAAACTCTGGATTTAGAAACCCTGTCTCAAGAAATAAGGTAGAAGCGCAATTGAGGTGTATTTCTGACAGTGGGGCCTCACTGACACCTGAACCCCACATATGCATCCACCACATGTAAAAATGCAGACAACCCACACTTGCATACACAGGAAAAAGGAAATTTACATCTTTTTTTGAGACAGAGTCTCATGTAGTTGAGGCTGGACCAGACTCCTGATTCTCTTGCCTCTCCAAGTGTTAGGATTACAGGTGTGCACCAGCATACACTCAAGACAGAACATATACCTACAGATAGTTTTCCCTTTGTATAGGAGTCAGATATGAGAGTACAACATCTTGTATTTCTGAAATATTATAATCAGGTATCCAAATATGAACCTATAGGTATCTCAAACAATGAAGTAAAAAAACAGTAAATTTTTTCATGTCAATAGATAAGTCTTCTAATGAACCAGGGCACTACCTGGCAACTTCCATGTGCTGAGCCCACCTTACACAGCTCATTTGCCCTTTTGCTTTATAGTTACACATGACCCTATTTTATATCTGTAAGTACAGCCTACTCTGTTTTGAACTTTGAAACAATTCTTGTTACTACTATGGAGAAATTGACCCTGTAAATAACTGAGCCATGGAAGTGCTAGAGCTGCCAACCACACTTGGCGTAGTGGCTCAGCAAGTGGGCACAGGACTCAGTTGCCTGGGGCTCAAACCCTGGCTCTCCACTTATTCTAAGATTTAGGAGTTACACAACAGTTGGTAAGGGTTCAACTTCAGGTAGTTCTGTTGAGTTTTAAATGAGAACTCCATCTTGTTTCATTTAATTATAGGGTTCCAGGTATAAATGTACATTTCTACCTGATTACTTGACAGCATCAACACATCAGGAAGAATGAATTTTACCCAGGGAACATACTCATACACATTACCCTCCATCCCCTTCTCACTAAGCAGCAGCTACAACCCCAGCAGCACTGAAGCAGAAAAGCAAACAGCTCCCTTGGCCATGCCTACCAGGAAGTTCCATGGACACTGGCTGCACAGGTGGCTCAATCTATCTACGGTCCTCCACTGCTCTCACTCTAGTTTAGGCCAACTGTAACTTCTACTCAACAGCCTCCCTAATCCTACTTGCGTTAAGTGAGAGAACGAAGGTACCTGGCACAAAGTTCTCTGCCATGCCGCTGTCAGAATAGTTGAACTATGGTAAGACTCCTGGTACCCTTCCTTGTGTATAAACTAGTTGCTCTAATTGTTTAGCATACCAATACCAGAGTAAAACATCTCAAACTCATAACATTAGGACACTCTGAGGTCATAATTCATCATCCTTAGCCATTAATTATTAAAAGTGGGTAAACAGGAAATATCACTTGCATAACCAGCTTTCTTCAATTTTTTTTTCCCTTTTTTTCTTCAAACCTTCTGGAAAGCAACAGGGTCAAATCAGGAAGGCTATAGCTCTAGTAGAACTCAAATTCAGCCTCTCCATTCCATGTAAGAGAAATAAGTGAGTTGTGTAGTTTGTCTGACCTACTGTGACTGCTGCATCCCAAAAAGATGAGTTGTCTGGAGGTCTGTTGCAAATGAAGAGTTTCAAGCATATAAGGGGGGAGAAAAGATACTTTAAAATTCTTCCCCATTTCCTGTAGATTGTGAAGGGTATCAGCCAAAGTACTACCATCTGCCAAAGTAGCCAAGACAACCCAGCTGTCCTGAGCCCAGGGCTGAACTCTGGCCCTGCATCCAGTAAGCAGCCAGAGCTCTGGGGAAACAAGAACCTCACGGGAGACCTTTCTCTCATCCCACCTGTGACGCGCCAGGGACAAGGCGCTGGGACCCAGGAAAGATCAGTGGTAGCTACAAAGGCAGAAAACACAGCTGGGTCCCCACTAGTGGGGAAGGTGTAGCCAAGCCTTCGGAGACCAGCTATGCTGGAAAGTCAGCAACTCTGCTCTGGAGAAGCTTCCCCAAGGAGCCTCACACAAGTCACCTCCTTTTGGTTTCTTACATCAGAAGCCATCTTCAGTGTTCGGTGTCAGTCAGGACAGGTAGTGTGCTGAAGCCCCCAGAAGAGAATGCCTCCCCCATCTTACTGAGTCACTGATGGCATGTGTGATAGTTATCTTGTTACTTAACATTTTATGATCACTGTTTTCAGGAGTAAAAACCTTGTAGGTGGAGAAGATGGCTGGGTTCAGTATTTATAGGTAAGAATATTCCAATATGAGAATTCAGAATGGAGTTACTAATTAGGAAGATCTTGTTGGCCATAGCGTTTTTCTCAAGTTCTAAAATATATAAACCCAGCAGCAGAGTGTGTGTGATGTGATACAAGGCTGGCTGTGGAGGTGTTTGGATAGTGCTCAAAATGTCCCTAAATTTTAATGGCCTACCCTGTCCCTGATGACCCTCAGAGGCTTTGGCTCTGGGGAGGAATCATTCTATTTGGAAGTAGAACAAAGCAGGATCCTTAGCTCCCTCCTCTTACCACTGAATGTTTGATATTCTCAACTCCAGGCTAATGATATAACTAGAGTGAAAGTTTTATATATATAGCTATAACTATATTATATATAAGCTTTGTAATTTAGCAGAGTCTAGGAAGGCTGGATAGGGCAGTCTGCTGCTCTGATGCATTGGGAAAACTCCCTGTGTGAGGGAAAAGAAACAAAGTGCCCATCTAAGCACGGATCAGGGTAGCTCTATGATTACCTGCTTGACTCAGAATACCTCCGCTCCCCACTTAAAAAAAATTGTGCCTTTTTATTTATAAAATGAACAAAGCCACATTACAGGAAGTTTAGAAAATAAGGAAGATAGTTGTTCCCTTGCCTTGTTCCAGTCATACTGATGAAATATCAGCTGTTTTTTCTACACACTTTAAGTCATAGTTATATCTTTGTTACTTAACATTTTATGATCACTCTTTTCAGGAGTAAAAATGATGTAGGTGGAGAAGATGGATGAGTTCAATACTTATAGGCAAGAATATTCCAGTATGAGAATTCGGAATGGAGTTGGTAATTACAAAGATCTTGTTGGCTCTAACATTTTCTCAAATTCTGGAACATATAACCGAGCAGCAAAGTGTGGTGTGGTATAAAGCCGGATGTAGAGGTAGCATGCTTGGCTTGAAATCTTGGACCTTCCGCTGCAATATGTGGGGATTCAGGATATTCCTGATGCTGATTTGTGATGCTCCAGTTTTCTCCTGGACATAGCAATGACAAAATACCTACTTCTCAGGAACAACATGAAGGTTGGGTGTACTTTAGTGCTTGGCAAATAGCAGGCATCCAGGAAGTTTACTGTAAGCCAATAGTGAAACTGACAAATCACTTAGCATCTCCGGGGGTGTCAGAGAGGCACAGCTCCCTCCCACTCGGAGAGTCCCTTGTGGTATAAGGTTCTCCTCAGCCTGGGCTCTGCTTGCTTCACTGAACAGCTCTTTCCAGTTGATTTTAGCTGCCAGCAGGCGGCTCCAAAATCATTTCCAAAAAAAAAAAACAATAACCACCACCAAAAAAAAAAAAAACCCTATTCACAACTCTGATGAACAGCAGCTGCTGCTCCCTGACAATTTTAAAATATCAGCTGGCTAAACACACCTTCATTGCAAAGCAGTTTCTCAAAACACTATAAACCCTCCCCACTAGTTGAGAAAAAACAAAGAGGCTAATTCAAGTTTTTTGGGGGGTGGGAGTGAAGGGTTGAGACAGGAGTTGCCCTCCAACTCCTGATTTCTCTGCCACCTCCACCTCCCAAGTACAGAATTATAGCTTCTAGTCACCAAGCCTGAGTCTGGCTCAAGTAACTTTAAATCAATTTTGAACTGCAGCAAAACTAAGCCAAGAAAGTTGCCTTTACTTGCCCTCCCCCCTTTACTCAGTCTATTCAGCTAATTTACAAGGGATGTTATTTCCCTATAGACCCACCACTGCCTGCCCAGAATTCTGAATAGGGTGGACAAAGTCAGCAGTTAAGTTAGTAATGCACTGTTAACCTTGAGTTTTCAAAGTAGGGCCCATTCCCAAGAGAAATACACCACGAGGCTAAAAAAAAAAAAAAGGATGAGAAAACAAAAGAGACTTTGCTCACAAAAATTAGTAGGTCGTGGTTCCAGGCAGGAGCCTTTGGAAATTACACTGCCAATTTAGGAACTGTAGTGGCCGATTTAAACTCAAAGGCTTCCCAGTGTATTCACACCTGCAAATGGAACGTACTACAAGGCAAATGGGAGGGGGGGGAACATTCGTAAAGATCTCAATTTAAAAACACAAGGGCCACACTCCCCTTCCCTCTCTTGAAGCTACTTGGCATTCAGAAAGGACTCTTAAAAAAAAAAAAAAAAAAGGCAGGAATGCCCAAGTCCTTGGGAGTTACAGGTGGAAAGGGGCCCCTCCTTAATCACCTGAATTGGACTTTCCAAGCAAACACCCAGAAAACAGAAGAGAAAGGAAGAACTGCTTGTAAAATTCCTCTGCAAACAGCAAACACAATTTCCTTTTTAATTGCCTGTGGCCCCGAAACCACTAATCTCGCTGTGCTCCCGTTTCCTCCGTGGAAATGGGCTTGTCTGACACGGCTGTGCGGACCGAGAGGGAAAGTACGTTTCGAGCCCTCGCAGCACGGCGCGGGGCTCCGACAGGTGGGGCGAGAAGTTGACCAAGGCTTCGCTCCCAGGTGCAGCTCCGGCGGCGACGCGCGAGCTCCGGCGCGTGCGGGCGGACCGCGAGGCCGGGGCGGGTCTCGGGGTAGCGGAGCGGGTTCCCCGCGCCCGGCCGTCTTCCGGAACCGGAGCCCCGCGCGCGGGGGCCGGAGGGGCGTGGAAGCGAGGAAGAGGGAGGCTCCGCCGGGCCGGGCGATCGAGCCCCACCGCTCCCGGGACCGGACGCGCAAAGCAGACAGACCCCCAACCGCCGCCCTGCGCCCGGCCCGCGCCCTGGCCGCCGCCAGCCCTGCTCGCCCCCGGCCGCGCTGAGGGAGCCGGGCCGGGCCCGGGCGGCGCGCGGCCGGCCAGGGAGGACGATGCCCGCCCGCACTTACGTGGGCCGAGCGGCCGGGCCGGGAGCGGGGCGGTGAGGTAGCTGCGGCGCGGCGGGGCGCGGGCCGGCTCCGGGCCTCCAGTCGCTGCCCTGGCCGCCGCCGGCCCGTCCGGGTCCTTTTGTTGTTGTGCAGCGCTGGGAACAGCTGATCGGCCGCCCCGCCCGCCCCGGCCGCGCCAGCCCCGGCGCCCACCAATCGGCAGCGCGGGGGGCCCGGGGCCGCCCTGCGAGAGGTTGTCACTAACGCACGTGACCTGGAGCCGAGCCGCGGGCGCTCGGGGAGTCGCGGGCAAGCCCGGGCAACAAAGCGGGTGCGCGGAAAGAAGGGGCGCGGGCGCAGGGCTGGGTGTTCGGCCCCCGGTGACCCAGCCTGAGAGCGAGGGCTGGGGACCGTGCACACTGCACGGGAAGGAGCCCGATCTCAGCAGCCCTTTTGGCTGAGCCCAGGACCTCTTTTCCTTAGAGGAAAAATACAGACCTCAGTAGCCCCATCCTGACCCCCCAAAAACCTCTAAACTGGTGCCCAGGGCAAGCCGCTTCAGCGCCTTCCTTGCAAACAAGTCTGGACTCCAAATACAGGGAATGTCTCTGGCACACTCATTCTCCTAGGAGAGAGACGGGTCCGTGCTGCGGTCACCTACACCGAGAACTCCTGGTTCTGCCCTAGGATTCTTCTCCCTGTAAGTAAGGCAGAAACAAGCAGAAGAAGCCATCAATTAGCCCAGGCCTGAAGGCAGAGAAGTCAGGAACCTCACGGGCATGTCCATAGCTGTCATGTGACTCGAGTCAGGATCTTGTTTGTCTATGTGCCTGCAAAATGTGAACATTCACTTGGGCCTTGCTCACTGACGGGCTGTGATTCAGTAAGGGGAAAACAGTGCACTGGGAAAGGGTTTCCAAACCCTGTACTTTGCACAAACAGTCGTTTTACTATGCCACCTGTAGGTAATGGGCAAAGGCAAGGGAAGCCTGTCAGATGCGTGGGTCCTGTTTTGGACTGATACAGAATTCTCACACAGAATTGGTGAAATGTCTGGCAACCTCATGCATACGGTATCTGCCAGACAGTCTAGCCCTCATGTGAAGCATGTGGTCAGCCCAGCAGTAATGGTTATAGAATGTAAACATGAGAGACTTTGCTGGCACTTGACTTCACCTTTCAAAGGCTCACAATTGAATATGGTCTAGGTTTTAGTTTTTGGCAACTTAGGAAATTTTCTCTCAAATTCATTTGTCTGATAGGAGCCTTGATAGGATTCCTGCTCCTTGGTCTCCCCCACTTTCAGGGCAGAGCTTCTCTTTGATGGCTGCTGTCCCCTCAAATAGCTGGTGTTTTTAAGAGCTGTACCTGCCTGAGCCTAGTGCAGGGTCAAGGTTCAAGGACTGATCCTGATCACATTTCCTGGGCTGGCCAAAGGCCTCCTCAGCCCACCTACTAACCCTGAGGCTATAAAATCACTCAATTCCCTCTCCCTGATTTTTTCCTCTCCTCTCCCTCATCTCACGTTTGGCCCAGAGATTCTGGAACTCTATTAAAGACTTCCAACTAGTTCATGGTGCAGTGCATTTTGGGTGTACTTTTAAACCTTACAAGCTCCCAGCATCTCATTTCTTCATAGGAACCCAGGTAGAGACCATCTTTCCATTTAGAATCAAAGTTTGATAACAATTATAAGGGTTTAATATTTTGAAAATCAAAAATCCCTCTTTCTTTGCCTTAATACAGTTTGTTACATTAAAGACTGGAGTTTTCAGAGATAGTGAATACAATGTCACCATCATGAAGTAGAATCTAGTCACCTTCCCCTACACATAAACCTTGAATTCTGACTGGACTGCTTTGACTTGTACAATGCAGTAGAAATAATACTCCAATAATACTCAGTGCTTGCATTGAGGAAGGCCCACCTAGACATGTGGAACCTAGACACGGTAAAGTGTCTGATCAGTCACTAGTATAGAATCCATCTCAGCTGAAGTAACATACAGAAGTTAAGCCCACCAGGTGCTCTGACCTCAGCAGACCACTGTGTGAAATGAGGACATATACAATCCCCACTAAGTCCTGTCAAAAATGCAGAATTGCAAACCAATGCTTGCTTTTGTTTTGTCTTGCTTTGTGTCTTGTCATTTTAGACAGTCTTACGTACTATGTAGCTCAGACTAGCCTTGAACCTTTGATTCTCTTGTCCCCATCTCTCAAGGGCTGAGATCACAGATTTATACCACCACATCTGACAAATGATTACTTTAAAACACTAAATAGTGGAGGGTTGAGGCTTGCTGTTCTATTTTTTGTTTTATGGATTGAACCCAGGACCCTTTACACAACAGGTTGGAAATCTACCTCTCTAAAAGTATAAAAGAAAGTAAAAAATAAAACCTTATTTCAGGTGTCATTTGCTGTCTGCTTACTCTCTTGCTGGTTTATAATTTTACCACCTTGTATTCTAGTAATGACTCAAGAGACTGGGGAGGTGGTGGTGATGGGAAGTTTATAGGTTTGTCCCTATGTAGGAGGAATATTATATAACTCATATTGTTTAGAACTATGGGGGCATGATAAAAATAAAAAGAAAATAATTGTTTTTAAATTCTCTGCCAACAATAACAACAACAACAAAACAATCCACCAAGCCCCTTCACTACTTATTGCTCGCACCCAGAGTGGATCGTTCCCACTCCTTCCCTTGGTGGAAGGACGCTGGTTTGCATATTTACATGAAGCATTCAGGAAAACTGGCATCCCCACAGCACAGAGCCACAAGGCCAGACTTTCCCATCACCCAGCAGCAAGCCATCCTCTGCTGAGCTGACAAAGGCCCGGTCCTTCCCTGCCTGGGCAGACGCAGTGAATGGAACCACCCTTTAATTCATAGGATAATTCTCAGAGTGTTGCCATAGTACCCAGGTCTGGGCTCACCCCCTGCTGTGAGGTGACCCTGTCCCCATCTGTCAGACTACCCTAGTCTGTTTTCCTGGGAGCTCAATACACTCCCTTATCTACCCGAACAAAAGGGATTCAACCTCAACTTTTGTTTGAAGGATCACAGGACCAGACCACATTTGTGCCAGCATCCAGACACAATGCAAGCAATGCTCCTGCCTCCTGCTCATGAAACCAGCCTGTGGCCGGCAGTCTGCCAGCTGCATCGACACTGCCCAAGTGTGTTGTTTCCCTCCCAGCTATAGAAGAGGACCTCGAAGGAGTTCTCAGAGCCTAAAGCAACAAGTTGTTCAGCCTGTACTGTGGAAAAAGTTCCAAAGTGGAAGTCACTTAGGTCATTTTCAGTCTATCCATCACCAAGATAGCCAGTGCGTTTTACACTGTGTCCAAAGCCTATTACCAGGTACCTAGGAAAGAAATGGAATTGTTTTAGATTGCATAAGAAGACTAACTTCTTGGAATTCCAATGAAATTTATTAAAAAAAAAAATCACGGGCTGGAGAGGTGGCTCAGGGGTTAAGCCTCTGCCTTGCAGGCAGAAGGTCCTGAGTTCGGATCCTAGACCCCACCACATATAGACCGGGCAGAAGCAGGGGTGGCCTGTGTTTCTGGCCCTGGTAGGACAGAGCCTGTGAATCCCAGGGCAAAGTAAACGAGGAGGTGGAGGCATCCATGGTGGTTCCCGAATTCATCCATGGTTCTACATGCACACACACGCACACATCATATATGCACAATTGAATAAATAATAATAATAAAATTTTTTTTTTTAAATCACAGGACCAGAAATCTGGGACAGAAAGAAGAGATTCAGTGGAACACTTTCTTTGTTGTTGTTTTGTTTGTTTTTGAGATAGGGTCTCAGTTTGCAGCCCTGGCTTGGTAGGAACTTGCTATTATACCAGGCTATTCTGGGATTTTCAGTGATCCTCCTGCTACTGCCTCTAAACTACTGAAATTATAGGTGGGAACAACTCTAACTAGTCTGTAGCTACTGACTCAGGAAGAAGTTAGGAAGTCACAACTAACAGGATTATAAACATGATAATTTCTTCTCTAGCTGTAGGTCAACGGGAAGCCTTTTGCCTAGCTTGTATAAGTCGATAGGTTTGATCATGCACACACTTCAGAGAGAGAGAAAGAGAGAGAGAGAGACTGAGCAAGGAAAAGTAAGACCTTTACAATCTTTGTAGCTTCTATTTATCTATTTATGCTATCTTTTCATTTTTTTGTTCTGTGTGGGTTTGGTGCAGGGGACTGAACTCCCAAGGCCTTGCACATACTAAACATGGGCTCAACCACTGAGCTATATCTCCACTCCTTTTTTTTTTTTAATCCTGTCTCCAAACAGTAATTGGAAATAAAATCTATATGCTTAGGGGACCAATAAGGTATCTAGTTGAAAACCTGGCAAACTGTAATTCTTTTTAAAAAATTTGATATATGGGCTGGAGAGATGGCTCAGGGGTTAAGCCTCGGCCTTGCAAGCAGAAGTTGGGATCCCAGGTTCCACGGGAAGGAAGGAAGGGGAGAAGTGGAGAACCGTGGAAGAAACGACAGAATCCTACATTTCCTGCTCTGGTGGGTGAAGTCTGGGAAATCCCAGAGCAAAGCCAAAAGGAGGTAGAAGCAATCCAGGATGATTCCCAAAGTGAACCTTGTTCCTCCACAGGGGCACACAGTGCCCTCTGATACACATGCACACATGCACATGTGCATGAGCACACACAAAAATAAATATTTAAATTTTTATTATTTATTTACTTAAGAAAAAAAGGGGGGGGGCTGGAGAGGTGGCCCAGGGGTTAAGCCTCTGCCTTGCAGGCGGAAGGTCCTGGTTCGGATCCCAGATCCCACATATAGACGCCTGGCGGAAGCGGGCGGCCTGCGTTCCAGTCCTGGTAGGGTGGAGCCTGTGAATCCCGGGGGCAGAAGGAGGTGGAGGCGTCCATGGTGGTTCCCGAATTCGTCCGTGGTTCTACACACACAGAGATACACAGACACACACGCGCGCACATACATATGTACACATGCACAATTAAATAAATAAAAAAAAACCTTAAAAAAAAAAAAAAGAAAAAGGGGGAAGGCAGGAAGCCATGATGCGTAGGTGGAGATCAGAAGAGAACTTTCAGAAATCAGTTCATCATGTGGGCTTCAGGGAATGGATTCGGATTGTCAGGTTTGTAAGTAGGCACCTTACCTGCTTAGCTAGCTCACTGGCCCCTTAGTTGTGTTCTTAAAATGTTCAGGGTTATTGTAGCTTTGGTACTGCTAGGGCTAAATATTCTGATAATTGGAGGCAATGGTCTTAATTTCCATCACTGTGGGCCTTTACTTTCTTTAGGAGGAGCAGTCATTTCTTTCCCTTTGTAGCTCAGATGAGAAGTACAGTCTTATAAAGGGTGAATGACGGCCATTCGTTCATTCATTCATGCCTCCCTGCATTCATTCTTTTTTTAGTAAAACAGCTATTGGATAAGCACTCACACTGTGGAAGTTACCAGAGACACAGCAGTGAACAAAACAGAGCGTCTCTAAGAACCTTCCATCTAGTGAAGACAATACAAAGGGTGTTGTGAAGAAAAGAAAAGCTAGGTAAAGAGCTAAAGAAGTTGATAGTGATTTACGATGGTCAGGTGGGCTACTCTGAGAAGCAAAACCTGAAGGACATGAAGGGTCCAGTGGTTCAGACTACAAAAGGAAGAAGGACAAGGGCCCAGGGCAGAGGCATCCCACTGCAGAGTGAGATCTGCTGCCTCATGGCTCCTTCTTCAGGCCCACCTGCCAGAAGAGAGCTGTAAACAGACCTGTAAATTCCTTTGAAGTCTTGGGTTTTTGAAATCTTTGAAAAGTGCAGACTTCTGGGAAGTGAGTCCTTGTGTTAGTTTTTTTTTTTTTATGTATATTTATTTTTGGCGTGTTTTTGGGGTGTGTATCAGAAGGTACTATATGTCCCTGTGGAAGCCCAAAGGTGATTTCAGGAATCATCTTGGATTGTTCTACCTCCTTTTTGCTATGCTTTGGGATTTCCCAGAACTCCACCTTCCACAGCCAGAAGTACAGGCTGCTGCCATTTCTGCCAGGTGGTTTTTACACGGGATCTGTGATCTGAACTCAGATCCTTCTGTTTATGAGGCAGAGGCTTAACCCCTGGCCATCTCTCCAATCCTCCTCGTGCTATTATTATAACATGGAACTAAATCTCAGAGACCTCCTCTCTCAGAACAGGTCGCAGGTGATCAGTTCTGCAGCATGTTAGGAAGACAGAAACATCTTTACTTACCTAGTATGGAAGAAAGGAAGTCTGGCCCCAAAATGGGAGCCATTCTTGGCTCCTAAAAACCTTTTTGTCCTCACCTTCAGAAAAGCTGGGCAGTGAAACCAGCCCAAAGAGGAAAAAAGACAGAGAAGTGTCCCGGAAAGCACCAAGACCCTTCTGTCTTAAGAATTCCTTTCTGCTAGGCATGGTGGTTCACTTGTAATCCTGGCACTTAGGAAGTGGAAGCAAGAGGCTCAGGAATTCAAAGCTAGTCCTAGTTCCATAGCAAGTATGAGGCTAGTTTGGGCTTTATAAGCCCTGTCTCAAACAACAACAACCAAAAAAAAATTTTAACTACCATATAGAAATAGAATGTTTAGAAAGTGTGAAAAAGAAAACACTTAAAGTTTAAAAGTTATAATGTCCTCTCAGAACTTAAGCCCTAATCTACCCAAGCAAAGAATCAAAAATCCTTTTTTTTCCCCCATGAGTTGGTTTGAAGCAGAACCTGTAGTTGTGTCTAGACTCATGGTTGATCTGTGCCTTCTAATCTAAAATTTGTTCTTAGGAGTTTTGGCGTGTGTGTGCGTGCGTCTGCCTGCATGTGTGCTATAATGTGTACAGAAGTCACAACAACCAAGGGTTCTGGTCCCAGCCTCCCACTGTGTTTGAGACTGGGTCTTTCTGTTTCTGGCGCCAGTGCCAGGCTAGCTGGTGGTGAGATTCCTGCGATCCTCCCATCTCTACTTTCCTCTCTCACCACAGCAGCAATGAGATTTTAGTCTCACGCTAAAGCACCAGGCATCATGTGGAGTCTAGGGAACTGGACTCATCAAGCTCTCACATCTGTGTGGCCAGCACTTTGCATGGAGCCCTCGCCCCAACCCTTTCCCTGCTTTTCATTTGGCTGGCTTTTGCTTTTTTCTTTTTTTGAGACAGTTTCATGTAGGCCAGGATGATCTTGCATAGAGGCTGTCTTGCCTCCGCCTGCAGAAATGTTGGGAATACAGACATGACCTACCACTCGGAGCTCTAACCTGCATTTTGTATTATCCGACTATTGAAAGCCATAGTTGTGAAAGTGACCTCTTTCCAGCATGCACTGATCCATCACTTGAGTGATGACCTGCCCCACGCACAGTGCGAAAGAATCCCACCTGCTTTGGAAAGCTGACTCCGGAAGCCATATTGTCCACAGCTAAGATTAGAATTTTCAGAGAGCAACAGCCTCGAGTCAGAGCTAAGAGTGCTAGTTTGGGACCTTGGTTTTGACCTCTCTTTCCCTCAGTTTCCTGATGAAGCTGTTGAAAGGCCTTTCGAGGTGGGTCTAAAGATTGGCTAAGGTAATAATGGGAAGCATTTGATACAATGCTTGGCACTTGAGCGTAAGGTAACCTGAGCGGGCTCTGACCTTCGGGCTACTGCTAGGTAAGAGGTGTCAAGAGAGGCCTCTCTGCAAGCTGAGCTCAGAGGCAAGTCCTGGATGACCTGAGGAGCAAGTGGGCTCGGTAAGGCTCTAAGCAGTGTCTGGCAGGAGAGACAGTGAGGGAGGCAACGTGGTCACACGAGTGGACAGCCAGACGGGAACTTGCAAACCAACAGTCAAGTCTGGACGGCTTTCAAAATGTGATAGGAAAGCGGGTGTGGTGCTACAGGTCTGTGATCAGCTGCTCAGAAAGACCGACAGGAAGTGTTGCAAGTTCACGGCCTGCCTGAGCCACCTAGCCAGATGCTGTGGCACAAAGAGCACATTAAAAAAAAAAAAGTGTTCGGGATATAAAAGCTCATGCCTAACATGTGCAAGGTCTTGGATTCAGTCCTCAGAACTGTAGGGAAATGAGAAGGTTCAGTAACAGCGGGACTGTTCAGCTGTATGGGAAGCAGGACAGCAAGTGGGGGAAGTAGGAAGTGGCCACTCGGAGAAGGAAGGCACTGTTCTGAGCAGGCACTGGAGAAAGCAGAGTTTCTCTCCAGGGTAAAGATGAAGCTGCTGAATGCATGCATGCATGCGTGCGTGTGAGTGTGCGTGTGCGTGTGCGTGTGCGTGTGTGTCTGTGTGTGTGTGTGAGAGAGAGAGAGAGAGAGAGAGAGAGAATGGAGTAATTCTGACCTCACAAGTGAATAATAATGCTACTGAAGGGAATGGAGAAGGTAGAGGAGAGGTAGGGCATGTTGCTAGATATTCTAGGGAAATGCCCAGGGCTATTGAATATTTGCATGTGGAGAGGTGGGAGACAGGTAAGGTATGACTTCCCAGCTTTTCATTGTGTTTAACACCACAGAACTGGGGTGGAGGGTATACATAGAGAACAGGGTGGGAGCTGAGGTTTGGACATTTAAAAAAGAAGGATAAAGGGGTATCTAGAAAGCTGAGAAGGAGTCCATAGTGGGGGAAAAAATGGGGGAGGTGTCCTGGAATCCATGAAAATGGCTTCCGCCAAAATAATCATAGCTCAGCGGCTGGATCTGAAAGTAATCGCAGCCCAGTAACAGGATTCCAAAATGGAGACAGCCTAGCTACTGGATCCCAAAACAATCACAGCCTGGAAACTCGCCCCCCCCCCACTTCCCCAAACAGTGACAGCCCAGAGACTCTGGATCCCTAAGCAAGGAGCTTGGTAGGCCTGGATTTCATGAGGTGATGGTCAGTGGAGACCCCGATGTGGCCGTTTGGGAGGCTATGGAATCCTGAGAAGGTGTTAAAAAAAGGAAGGAGCAGATGCTGGAGACAGGGAGAGAAGGAAAGGGAAACAATATCTCCTACAGCCTCCACCACTGTGAGCCACAGAGAGCATTGTCACCACTGTGGAGGGTGGAAGTCAGCCATCAAGAGCGGCAGCAAGGTTCTCCACTGAGGTGGTTCTCTACTGAAGTGTGTCACTGGCTTGGGGGGCCACCTTCTCCCTGTGTGGTCACATGAGAAGTCTGAGTCCTTGCCCCATTTCTCATGTAATCACCAGTCACATTGGATTAGTGCCCACCCTACAGGCCCAACTCTAGCAGCGCTTCTTCAAGGGCCCTGCCTCCAAATACACATCATATAGAAATATACATTCCGGGGCGCCAGGGGATGGGCCTCCAACATGTGAGTGTCAAGGGGGATGGCACAATTCAGTTCATACCATTTTTTTATTTATCTATTTTTATTCTTTTAGTGCTACATACATGAATATAGTGAGTTTGTGGTAATCCTCGGTCCCCGTCCCCCCCACCTTTTAAAACAAAAACCTTCCAAGCCAGGACCGGTGGTGCTCACCTACAATGGAGCACTCAGGGGGTAGGGAAGGAGGATCAGCAGCTCAAGACCCACCTCCACTGCAGTGTTACATAACAAGCTGCAGGCAGCCTAAGTTACCTGAGACCTGTCTCAACCTCCTCTCCCACCACCACACCCCAAAGGGAAAAGAAAGAAAAAAAAAAGAATGTTGCAGTAGAAAAGAGCAAAGAATTGCGGTAGAACTAGGAGAGAGGGAGAGGCAGGGAAAATTGGTTTGGATTCCTTTAGGGGAGAGGTGACAGCCTGATATTACCACTGAGGACTGTGGGTAGAGAAGCTGAAGCTGGCCGTGAGACAGTCAGGTAACTTCAGTAGTGAAGCCTACCTGAGAAGGGTTGGGATCAAGAGGTGTTAAGTGACTTACCTGGGTCAGGTAACCTGTGAGTCACTGAGGCCTGCACTTGACCCCAGTAATTCTTCCTTGAAACTCTGAGTCCCACCCATCTGCATTTCCATCCTGTCCTCGAAAAGGGAAACCACCAGAGCAGCCCCCTCAGGATGCAGAGGAGACGACATCTTCACATATCAAATGACAGCTGTCCCGACCATCTACATCCTAGATGCTCCAGGAGGTGAAGTAGGTCAGTGGGTTCACAGCTAGGAGGATGTGAAGATGGGAGTGTTTGCCTCCTGCCCTCAGGAAAACCCGTTCCCGGGGTAGTGGGATATTTTGAATCTCTGACCCGACACTGACCTATTTGTTTGAACCAAGCTTGGTCAAGTTGGTGGTGAACTTGGCAGGTGACCACCAGTCCTTTCAGAGGGTTACATCATCAGATTTCCATCTCATCCTCCCCAGCCCCCCAAGGAACACGTGGCTTCGCAACGTCGCTTCTGTAGGTTCTTTTATCATGATGCTTGCGCAGCCCGAATGTTAAACAAATCAATCAGTAAATAAACCTTGGCTTCACATTCTGTACAGACAAATTGAACTGACACAGACAAACAAAGTCTCTTAGCTACCGCCCAAACACCAGGGACAATGCTGCCAGCACACTTCCTCCTGGACATAGGGTCACCTGAAGACACAGGTCAAACTCCCAGTCGCAGGAGGGCCCTGTGCCGTCCATCATGGCATATTGCAAACATGCCTAGGTTATCTGAAGGCACATGCAAGATAGTGTCTAGGTGACATCTGATGTCTGGTCCAAGTTCACCGAGCAGAAACTGCTCCATGTCGGTTACACCGGCAACTGTGGTGCAGTAAATAAACAAGGAACCAAGCGATCAGGTTTTAATACAGCGAAGGAGGGATGCCACGTTTGGCGTGCACACAATGGTGTCTCAGTAATTTCCACCCAAATGGCAGAACACAAAATCCCCTGCGTTTGTTTCCTATCTCCTGGCCAATCTTTTCTGTTAAATGCTTCATTTCATTATCCTCCTGTGTGGGTTTCAAAACCACCTAGGTCCTCCCCCCTCTCCTGGAAATCACCTGCAGAGCCACCCCCGGGGGCAGTTGCAAACATTTGTTTTTGATAACAGTGCATTTTGAATGGCTGTGGTTGGTTTCAATTTCTATTTTTGTCCCTGAATGTTGTAACTTTTTGATCCCTTAATACCTTTTATGGGTAGTTTTGTTTTTCCCAGGCATTTGGACTGTGCCCGACATGTGAGCTTCGTAAACCATGACAAGACTATTGCAAAACTCCTCGGCTGTTACTCGGCTCCCCAGAAAATGTCTTGTGAAAACACCCAAGTCAAAAGCTGGATGTTGTGGCACAAGTCTGTAGTCACTGGGCTTGGGAAGCTGACTTTCAAGTTTGGGATTCTACATCGTGAGTTCTAGACCCAGCCTGAGCTCACAGGGAGATTCGAGACTCTGCCTCAAAATTAAATCAAATAACGGAACAAAATGCTAAAAATTCAAAACCCTGACTGACAGGTTAGCACATGGACATGTGCTATTATACTGATTGATTACGTCCAGTTATCCAAACACTTCAGACCGTGTGAAGAGAATGTCTTTTTTCTGAAAAGCTAACCCTCGGTATAGATGAGCACGATGATATAAACTTCCATTCCCAACTAGCGTCTTCTTTGCAAAATCTTGGCTCCCACTGACACATCAAATTCACTCTCACTTTTTTTTCTTCTGTTCTCAAAGCTCCAGACTTTGCTTATTCAGAACTTCTCCTCATCATCCAGCTTTTCATTCACCCAAAAAGCACTTTCATCTCAAAATCAGGATGTACATGTAAAGATCATTACCTTCCCATATGTCTTTATCTGCATTATTTAAGTTGATCCTACAGTAATTTAAAGGATGACTCCAGGGCAGCAATTATCACTTCCATTTTATAGATCAGAAAACTAAGGCCTCTGGCTGGTAAGTAACAGAACTTGTACAACAAAACCAACCAAACAAACAACTATAGGTACTTTAGCCCAGGATTTTTTTCCTACTATAGATTGGCCATCATTATGACCTAGCTATGGAACAGAGAATCTCCTGAAAGTTCTGTTATGACCCAGGTTGCTGGGATGCATCCCCAGCATTTCTGATCCAGTAGTTCTGGGGGTGGGAGAGTAAGGGATAAAAGGTAGGGAAGTGGAGGCGATGTTCTCAAACATATCCTCTGCTTTCCCCTTGGCCTTCCCCTTTGCAGCTCTTAAAGAGTTGCTAGCTGACCCAGCTCTGGCCAATGAGATGTCAGCACTTTTCTAGGTACAGAAAGTAAATGAACAAACCAGGCTTCCTGCCCTATTTGGACTTGTTTAGTCATCTATTGCTGTGTAACATGCCATCCCAAAGCTTAGAGGCTTAATACAACAAACATTAAGTTGGGAGATGGCTCAGGAGCTAAAGCCTTTGCCTTACAAGCAAAAGAACCTGAGTTCAGATTCCCAGATCCCCACATAAAAATGCTGGGCAGAAATGTCAGTAACCTGAAATTCTGGCCCTGGAAGGCAGAGACTGGTAAACCCTAGAACAAAGCAAAAAGGAGGTAGAGCCATTCAGGATGATTTCTGATATTATCCTTGGGCCTCCACAAGTAAGTGCTCTTGGCACACACAGACACACACACACACACACACACACACACACACAGAGTAAATTAATTAATTAATTAATAAACATTCATAATAAATAAAGACAACACTAAATAAATGAATGAATAAATAAATAAAGGCAGCACGCGCGCGCACACACACACACACACACACACACACACATAAAATGTTTTCAATGGTTCAGGAACTGGGCATGGCTGAGATGGATCGCGTCTGATTTGGATTCTCTCAAAGATACAATCAAGGCATCAGCTGGGACTGAGGTCATCACAAAGCCAACTGGAGGGAGCTCTGCCCCCAGCTTGCTCACAGAACTCCTGGGAGAGGCTATCAGCTTGTAGCAATGTGGGCCTCTCTCTCAATGTGGGGACTTGGAGACAGAAACCAGCCTTCTTCTAATGTCATTTCACAAGGACACCTATTACTTTTGACATATTCAATTTGTTTTGAAGTGTATCACCAAGACCAAAAAGGAGAGCAGTCTGAAGACAAGTGGGTGCCTGCGGAAGAACATTCCAGGAGGAGCAGGCGAAAAGTCCCTGAAGTAGAGGCATGCTAGATGTCTTCAAGGGATCACACAAGCCTGGGGCTAAGTAAGCAAGGGAGATCAAGTCATGGAGGAAAGGTGTGTTGTGAGAGACAGAGGAAACAGTAAAAGAAAATGTACTGGAAGGTTCTGAGCGGTGGTGTGACCTGCTCTGCATTACCTGTAAAAGCTGTGGTATGGAGAGGATTAGATAGTGCAAGGGTGAACAAGGAAAGCAGGAAGTTGGGCTGGGATTCTGCGGCAGGCAAGTGAAAGAGAGGTGATTGGATTTCAGATTTAAGTGGCTGAACTTTCAGGGAATTTAAAGTACACAACTGGTGGTTAAAGGCCTTTCAGGACCAGCAGCCCTAAGGTTCAGGATGCCACCTGGGTAGAGAGGGCACATCAGGGAAAGTAAGCCAAGAATTACTTGGTCAGGCCAATGAGATGGCTCACTGGATAAAGGCAAACTTGACTACCCAAGTCCAACAATAAAGAATTGGAAGCTATAAGAATTCATGATTGTAATTACCCAGCGCTTGGGAGGTATTAAGGATTTGAGGCCAGCCTCTATTACATGAGACCCTATCTCCAAAAAATAAAAATTAAAAAACACTTATTAAGTCACAAAAAAAAAACCCTGGAAAATATCTGCACTAATAAGCAAACAATATAATATTGAAACTTAGATTACAGAAAGGTTAAGATTAGGACAAGGTTTAGACTTTTTACCATGGAAAAAAACATACAACTTGATAAAAAAAAATAGGAAATGGGCAAAGGACACGAACAGACAGTTCACAAAGAAGGAAGTACAACGAGTAAACAGAGATAAAGAAAACTATTTGCCATCATTAGCAAGGAAAGAAATAACATGAAAACTGCAAGATGATAAATTTTTCATCTGTCACATTAACGACAAGTATTCATACCACTCAATTCACTTTTAGGATTTTTGGGGAATCCTAAATCATTAAACCAAAATAAAGATGAAAACATTGGTCGAAGTTTTATTTCTAATAGGAATAGGAAATTATTTAAATGCTTAATGCCAAGAGAATACCTTAGGGTCATATAGCATGTTCATGTGATAGAGTATTAAACCATAAACACCTATAAAAATGTCTAAGAAGAATTTATGGTGACACAGGAAAATGTGTATACATCGCGGTAATTTTTACAAAGCAGGACTAGGAACTGGGAAGATGGCTCAGCCCATAAAGTGCGCAGGGTGCTTGCCTGTAATCTCGGTGACAGGCAGTGAGACTGGAGGACTCTGGGGGTACAAAGATAACTCCGAGAGTCTGTCCTTGGGGAGCTTGCATCTAACTAAAATTAGAAAAAACTCATCTGCAGGAGTAAACAATGAAATTTCAAAAGATGTAAATATAACCCGAATCCCAAAATAGCACAACAACATAAGCCCAGCTGCCAGGTGAGAACTGGTCACGCAGCTGCCTCTTGTGACCCTGAAAGTGGATAGAGGACCTCGGAGTAAGGTTCAGCTGTCAGCAGAATTTCGGGAGATCCCAGAGACAGAGGGAAGGAAGTAGAGACAAAAGAAAGGAAGAAAGCAAGAGCCAAGGTGGGGTTAATAGAACTGTAGGATGAGGCCAATATTCCCACACGCTCTTCTCCCCTCGCTTCCTACTAGAGGGGTTCAGGCACCCACACCTTTTGCCCAGCCTGTGGTCAGAACTATCAGAGACACACCCAGCTCACAGCTTCCCTGTGCTGGGGGATTCCTCTGGCCTGCCTCTGTGACAGAGATGGGAGGTACCTGCTGCCCTGTTGGGGTCAACCTGACCGAAATGCTGCGCTCCGCTGCTCATGGATGAAGACAGATGTCACCTCATCCTTCAGGGTCCTCGGCACTCCTTCCTCGAATACTAAGGTGGAGAATTTTATTGTCCAGTGATTCCATGGTGTGGCCTATTACTCATGTCTGCAGTGATCCTGGTGTAACAAACACGCTGTGCCACTAGGCAAGAAGCAATTTAACAGATTGGTGTTGCCCAGTGGTAGAGAGATTGCTTAGTGCATGCAAAGACCCTAACAGCACACACACACACACACACACACACACACACACACACACACACACTTGTATACATTGTATATACATATGAGATTGCCAACTGTCATGGTTTGAAATGTGTCCCCCACAGTCTCATGTGTTTGGGAAGGTCATGGCACCTTTGAGAGGAGGAGCCTTGCTGGAGGAAGGTAGTCACAAGGGGTGGGCCTTGAGGTGGATTAGTCCCACCCTACCTCCAGGAGGAGTCTGCCTTTGCAGCAAGCAGTCTTGCAGCTCTCAGCCTCATGGATGGGAGTAACAGCCTGACTCCACTTCAGCCAGCCAGCCATGCCATCTCTGCCATGAAAGACTGTTTTTCCCCTTTGGAACCATAAGCTACATAAGTCTCCCTTTCTCCCTTAAGTTGATTGACTTTGAATGCTCTGCACAGCAATGCCCAAGAGTAACTATTATACTAAGAACAAAAGTACCACTAATTGAAAAAAAAAAAAATATATATATATATAATTTTATGCCAACAGTAGTCTCATCCATCACTTGCTTACATCTCTTGAGTGCAGAGTCCTGGAATGATGAACTAATACCATCTAAGTACTAGATATCTGTACATGTGAACTCTGATGTCCTCACAGGGAGGAAAATCACTCGAGGACACACTTCTCAGAATGCATTGTCATTGTCGGTGGCTACGCCTGTTCTTTTAAAAAGAATTAAGTTAAAGAACCACAAGGCTGCTCATGGACCACCAGACTAGACTTGTTTTCTGGCAGCCTCTCCCATCCCCTGTCTCCTTACCTCTCAAAATTCAACTGTTCATAATAAACATGAAATCAGAAAAAGACTGCCCCCGAGAAAGCCCCTCCTGGGGAAATCTGCTTTCCGAGGGGGCATGCTTGGAAACTGTTTTGGAACTGAGAACGTAGCTCAGTCGCCAGAAGGCTTGGCAAACTTGCTTGGGTTCAGTCCCCAAATCTGAGGGTAGAGGCAGAAGGGCAGCAGTTCAAGGTCATCTTCAGGTACACTGTGAGTTCAAGGCCAGCCTAAAATACTTAAGAACCTGTCACTAAGGAAGAAAAAGAGAACAAGAGTTTGAATCAAGGGCCAATGGCACAGAAAGACATGTTTAGGACATGAAGAAAGAGACGGCTCAGTGGGTTTTAAAGATGCCTACCTGCAAACCTGGTGATCCGAGTTTGGTCCCTTCCATGGGGGACCTACTGGTGAAAGAAGAAATCTGATTTCTGAAAGTTGTCCTTGGACATCCCCTGCATATGCTGTGACACATGTGTGCCCGCTGCCTGCCCTTATCTCAAATGAATAAATAAAATATTAAAAAACACATGCAATGGGATCTTTAAAGCATCAGAGAAATCAACAAATGAGCTTCTGATTATAAATTCACTCCTAAGACGCTAGCTCAGGTGCACATCTGTACCCTAACACTTGGAAGGTAGAGGCCAGAGGGTCAGGAGTTCAAGACCAGTTTTGACTACATAGATTTTTCAGGCTGGCTTGGATGACGAGACTCTGTCTCAAATAAATAAGCAAACAAGCAACAAACAAATAAATAAAATAGAAAACTCATTCCTGAAGGATTACTACTGTCTAATTAGGATGGTAATGTCTTAAAGTCTGTTCTGATCCTGGCTCTGCAGGCTCACCAGCCACAGTGACCTTGAGCAACGTATTTAATGTCTTTGCCTCCGTGTTTCTGTCTGTTAAATGGAAACTGGTTTACAAGGTTATGAGAACTTAGTAAGTTTGTCAGCATTTCTGAACAGCACCTGGCCATAATTCCTCCTGTGCCAGCACTTATTAAATACTACACTAATAAAGAAAACGGAAGCTCTTGTTTCTCCCTGCTACGGCTGGCTAAAGCAAAGCCGGCGTGGGACAGGTAGGTCTGTGGCAGGAGGTGCAAGGCTTCCTTCCGCTTCTCCTTTCAGCGACTCCTTCCTTCCCCGGGTCCAGCCGTGGCCTGAAGGACACTTGGGAGCAGAAAACTCCCAGGAACAGAATGTGCCTGAAGCCAGTGCGGTAGGAGAGCCTAAGCCTCCTGAGATGCCAGGAAATGCTCAGGGTCCAGGACAGGTTCAAGAATCAAAAAGAAGCAGAGGGGAACAGGCTGGGGGGAGGGGGGACGCAGCCTGGGCGGGAGCCCTAGGCCTGGGCAGGGTTCCGAGTGGGTGGCACCCCTCAGGGCTGGTTGTGCAGCCCATCAGGAAAGTTGAGCCCATCTCCCCTTCTATGTCTCAACACCGCGCAGCTGCAAAGTGCTTCCACGAACTCCTGGTGTCTTTCAATTTTTCTCTTAGTTTCTTTGGGTTTGCAACATTCATTTAACAATTCTTTAAACTTTATTTTTTAACTCTTTATTTATTCAGCATATGTGTGTATTAGAGGGCACTCACTATGTGTCCCTGTGGAGGAGCAAGAGGACTTTGACTTCAGAAATCATCCTGGATTGCTTCTAACTCGGCTTCATGCTGCGATTTCCCAGGCTCCGCCCACCAAGGCCTAAAGTGCAGGAGGCCACTGGTTCTTCCTGGTGTGTCCTTACCTGGGACCTGGGATCTGAACCTAGATCTTCTGTTCTCTAGGCAGAGTCTTAACCCCTGAGCCATGTCTCCAGCCCGCCAAGTTTGTTTTTATCTTTCTTTCAGTGACATTCCATTCTTTCTCATCTCCCCCACCCCCCTTTCACTGTTCTTTTGCCCCTGACCCAGTCATGAATGTGAGTCGCTGCTGCAGCCTCTGAGCACTGAGAGTGGCAATGTGTATATGTGCATGGGAATCACTTGGGAAGCTTGGGGTAGGTGGTGTTTAGAAAATGATGGATACCAGGAACTAGGGAAGAAGGAAAAGGAGAGTAGACTACAGCAGTTGCTACAATCCAGATACTCAGGGGTCTGAGGCAGGACCTGAGGTCACCATGGGCAATTTAGCAACCCACTGTCTCGAAATGAAATAAAATAAATGGACAGGAAAGTTGGTGTGGTTCTGCTGGTTTGTAATCCCAGGACTTGGGAGGCAGAGGCGGGAGGATCAGCCTCAGCTACATAGTGAGTTCAAGTCTAGCCTGAGCTTAATAAGACCCAGTCCTCCACTCCAAGAAAAGACTGAGGACGCAGCTCAGGGCCGCTGGGTTCAATAGCAAGCTGGAAAACAAGGTAGAATTTTAGATTCACGAGGTGAAAAAGTAAATTTGCTTCTTAACCATGATGTGGTTATACCTAACATTGTCGTACAATTAAAATAATGAAGATGGTAAGTTCCATTTTGTGCTTTTTAAAATGACAATAGTGAATATACAAATGTATGCTGCCAAAGCTTTTGACTTGACTGTGAAGGGTGAGGAGCAGGTGGGCGACGCCTTCCCAGCTGGGTAGATGCTGACGAGATGTTTCATCTAGTGAAGAGTCTTGCCTGGAAACTAGGAGGGCCTGACCTTGAGCCTCAGTACCTAACTTAAAAGGCCGGCTGGGTGGCACCTGCCTGCAATCCCAATGCTGGGGAGATGGAGGCAGGAGGATCCTTGGAGCTTACACACAGCCTAGGCAGTCTAGCAGATCAGTAAATTCCAGGTTCAGCGAAAACAAGATGGGTGATGCTTGAAGAACAACATTTGAGGTTCTTCTCTGATCTACACACACACACACACACACACACACACACACACACACACACATGCATACACATACACATGGGATCCAAACACACACACATGCATAAACACACACATATACACAAATGCACATAACACCCTAAACTCTCTAACCTACACATACCATGAAGTGCACATACACACAATACACATATACCTCTGTGATTTGTGATATTATAAGTTCCTGCACAGAGCTGCCAAAACCCTTGTCATTTCTTGAGGAATTTTGTAACAATGTTAGGTCTTTACTCCAGTTTCTAGACAGAGCTCCTAATCCCTTGGAATTTCCTGGGTGATAGAAGGCTTTCTTGAAAGGAAGTAAATTTAGGTTGGTAGAGTCCTAGCATGCACGATGTCCTGGGTTTGGTCCCCAGCACCACATAAAATTGGGTGTGGTGGTGTATGCATGCAGTCCCAATACTTTTGAGGTGGAGGCAGCAGGGGGGTTAGGAATTCAAAGGAAGTAACTTTGGTTGGGATGCTGGATGGGGCTAGGTACCAGAAAGATCAGACTGTGATGAAAGCTTGGAAATCTCAGGCCCATCTCTTATTCTCTGAAGAAGGGAAAGAAGCTGGAAGTGAGGTATCAGTGCACTACACCTGCATGATGATGAGGCCTCGGAAGTCCCTGACCTAGATCTCAAGAACTCCCATGTGCCATACGCCTTTGTGCCAGGATGCTGGCACAGGCAGTAGCATGTGGGACAGAAGCTCCTGCTTGCAGGACTGTTTTGGACCTTGTCCTGTGTATTTTTCCACCTAGCTCTTCCCACAGTCCTGTCATAACCTTTGTAATAGGCCAATAAACATAGGAGTTTCCATGAGCTCTGTGAACCACAGTAACAAATGAGTGAATCTGAGTAGGTAAGGGGGTGGGTAATTTAGTTTCATAACCTTGTTGTATGTAATAAACACCCAAATCAGACAACTTAGGGGAACAAAAGATTTCATTCATGTTCACAATTCCAGGTTACAATGCATCGTGGCAGAAGAGTTACCAGCAAAAGCCTAGGAACTGTCTATGCCACATCCAAAGTCAGGAACAGAGGGAGGAAATTATCAGTGTATACTTGCTACCAGCTTGCTGAACACTGAACCAGCTCTCTCCATCTTTATCTACCTGCTCAAGACCCACTGTGGGCTGGGTCTTCCCACATCGATTATGCAATCAGACAATCTCCTACAAGCTTGCTCAGGACCTGCCTTAACTACATAATTTCTCATAGGTGTACACGTGGGTTCAACTCCTAGATGTCAAGTCAAGACCTAAGAGTGCCCCTAATTCATAGCCAAGTTGAAAAGCAATGTGAGTGTCTTGGGAACCCACCTCTGAGATTGGCATCTGAGGTGGGGCAGGTATGTAGGACTGAGTCCCTCATCTAGACATATGCACTGATTCAAGTTAGAATTGCAGACACCAATTGGTGTCTGGAGAACTGGAGAACTAGGTGGTGTGGGAAGAACCCCAACCCACTCTGTGAGAAACGCTGAGTTGAGAAAGACAAGGTTTTTTTTTTTTTTTTTTTTTTTTATGTGAGCTCCAGGAGACTGCAATGCACACCGCTTCCAAGTCCTCTTTGTTCTGAGTATTGCTTTGTCATTTTCAGGCTCCTTATTTCTTTGAGATTTCTGATTCTGAAGTGGTCAATTTTTTTTGAGAGACTGGTCAGCTTACCTTCTGGGTGGACTACACCTCTGCCCACACCTACACTGGTTTCCCCTTGGAGGCTGAGGTGGGGGGGCTTCACAGAGCAACAGAGTGGCTATACAGCCTCTTACCTCTATCCCACATATTTTTTTGAAACAGGTCACGTTGCCCACAGTCTTATATAACCCAGGCTAACCTCATACTTACTATATAGTCAAGGATGATCTTGAACTTTTGATTGGTCCTCTTGCTTTACCTCCCCTTCCACATGCTAAAATTGCAGGTAAGCATCACCGTGCCTGGTTTCATGTGGTGGCTGGGCTTTGTGCAGGCAAGTACTTTACCAACTGAGCTATATCACAGTCCTCTTGTCAAGAAAGAAATGGAGGTTTCAGCCTGAATTTAGCTCACATTCCTAATACGGAGATCTTTTCCCTTTCACAGATTTCTATGATATTTGTTATACTACTAGAAATGTTTGATGTTTGTGATAATCTTTTAAATAAATATGTGAGGATAAATTATATTCCTAAGGTCTATATAGTTATTTGATTTAAATGTTTATGGTTGTATTGCTAAGCAAGAATATGTGCAGGACGAGACGTGGCCTGTCAACATTTCATCGTGGAAGGGGAAAGTTCTCAAGGGGCTCCACACTGCCCTGACGGACTATAGAGGGTTAATACTGGATGGTGATGGGAAAACCTTTCCCACTAATATCTGATTCATGCTCCAGCAAGTTGTCAGGCACATGCCATCAGAAGCAACCCAGATGAAACTCAGTGGGCCACACACACCAGAAAGCACGAAAGAAGCAAGGAGCCTGGCAGGGAAGGAAAAAGTTTGTTGTAGGAAAAGGAGGGGATGAGGCTGGGAAATAAGGGGTGAAAATAACATAAATTCATGGCATTCATGTATATGACTCTTAAAGAATAAAATATTCAGGAAAATCACAAGAATGTAAAACAAGAGCATTGTAAAAAAAACAAAAACAAAACCAAACCAAAAACAACCCACCGAAGACATACTGGAAGGAAATATATAGAAAGCGCTGATGTGATGAGATTCTGAACCAAGCTTTCGTTCTTACGGACTTTTATATTTGAAATCCATCTGTAAAAGGGTACATTCTTCTTTTATGGTGGGTGGGAAATGGAAACACTGGTGTTAGATTAGTGGAGTCAATCATAGAGGTTATCCATCGTTAAACCTCATGTGTGGGAGACACCAAGGCTCACGGGAGCCGATTGGGGTGTACCCCGAGGAAGGTGTGACTGGAATGTGGTGATTACAGGAAAAATACTGTTGTTGAGTGAACATCAGGCATGAGTCAGGCACAAGGCTTCATGGGCACTTGCTCGCCTCTACCCTTTTTTCTTGCAATAATACCTTTATCTTAGCATTTTCCTTCAACAATCCATGAGGTGTCTTGGGTTCATTCTTTGATGAAGAGGAGTGTCCACAAGATCCAGCCCCTGTCAATCAACACATCATATTCCTGTGCCTCATAACTGGTTTGAAGATGAGCAGGTGTGCTAGTTAGATACAGGCGTCAACTTGACAATTGAAGGCTGAGCTCTGGGCACATCTGTAAAGAATTGGTAGTTAAGGCAGACCTTAAGCAAGCCTGCAGGAAATTAACTAACTGCTGAGGAAGACCCAACACATATTGGGTGGGACAATTCCCTGTGCAGGTAGATAATATGGAGGGATCTGATTCAGTAATTTGGTAGACTTCGGCAGACTTTGACAGACTTGCAGTCTGACAAGTGAGATTTCTCCTCTCAGCAATTCCTCTGGATATGGTGTGGCCAGTTCTGTGGGCTCTTGATGTTGGTAGGAACTCTTCTGCCAAGCAAGACTATGAACTGAACAGAGTATCCTAAGAAAGAATAAAACCCCTTCTTCCCCTAAGCTGTTTAATCATGAATTTATTGGCAACATGTAGTCTTTTGGCCGTGGTTCAGGGTTTGAATAGAATAGTTCAGAGAGAGGGAGAAAGAGAGAGAGAGAGAGAGAGAGAGAGAGAGAGAGAGAGAGAGAGAGAGAACAGAAACAAAAACAATATCAACAGAACCAACTACTTTATTGGGGTAAAAGCAGTGAGGAACACAGCTCTTCAATGGGAATAGAGCAAGGGGAGTTTGAGGTTGGGGGGGAGGGTAAGTCTTTTATAAGTCTTTGAGGCAGTGAGGGTTGGGCGATGAAGGAAATGCCTATGTGCTCAGGATAGCATTGGGGGATGTAGGAATTTGTGGGTTAAAGGTCCCGTGATGGTTACCAGGTAAACGCAGCTGCAGGTAATGAGCAGGGGGCTGGGGTTTGCAAAGTAAGTGCTGCTTTCTGTTGCAAAGGAGGAAGATGGAAGGTGCCTATATATTTTCTGGATTATCATTAACATTTTGACATACAAACTGCAACAGCAAGTAATAGAAGCCACTAGAAAGAGGCTCTTCTCCCACCAACGCATCCTTAAACATTGATGCATTTGATGTTGCGACCTGCCTATGTGGTGTATGTGTGTGTATGTGCAGTGTATGCGAACTGGAGCTCAGACCAAGAGCCCTGCACAGTCAAGTACAGCTGAACCGGAGAACTTACGCCTAAAGCAGCTGCTGCTATCTCACTTCCTTGTGGAGTTTGCAAGAAGCAACAGACAGATAGGAGCAGGCATCTGCTTTTAGCTTCATGCAAATAGAGCACCATGTGAGGGCATATGCCTGAAACCACAGCGCAGAAAAGCAGGAGGATCCCTGTGAGTTCAAGCCATACAGTAAAACCTTCTTTCAAAAAAGCCTTAAAAGAAAAAAGAGCCTGAGTTTGTAGCTCAATTGATAGAGTGCTTGCCTACCTTACATGAAGCTTGGGTTTAATCTACTCCCTGAAGAGCTTAAACTAGATCTGGTGCCACATGTCTATAATCATAGCACTGGGAAGGAGGAAGTGGGAGAATTAGGAGTTCAAAGCCATCTTCCACTACATAGTTGGAGGCAAGTCTGGACTACATAGACCCTAATTTGAAACAAAAACAACAAAATCTTCCATCAAAGTCTGTGTGATGATTCCAACATTCCCACCTCTGGTCTGGTCTTCGAATTTTGTTTCTCATTATTTTAGTTTTTTTTTTTTTTTTTTTTTTTTTTAAGAATCTTGCTGTGTAGCTCAGGCTGGCCTTGAACGTGTAGTAATTTTCCTGCCTCTGTCTTTGGAGTGCTGGGATTACAGGTGGTCACTGCCATGCTCGACTTTCAAATTGTGTCTTTTGCCTTGTAGGATATGCTATCTTCTTGCTAGCCACAGGATGTACCAGGTAAAGGGAACTGCTATAAATAGGCCTTTTCTATGTGGCCGCGCACTGTGGGCAGGGGCTGTCTTCTTCAGCACTGCGGCTGAGCCTCAGCCATTCATGCACTGTGCCCGATACACTGTGCCCGAGAATTGTGGGTGGGTGAGGACGGCCAGGATGGTCTGAGGATGAACATTTTGTCAGTCAGACTGTACCCAGCTAGGCTGACTCTGGTCATTACTTTCCGGAGGGCAGGCCTCGCTCGGGAGGGTAGCACTTGGACACTTACTTCTCTTTTAAGGGAAGCACTGGCAGAACTTGGCTGAACTCCTAGAAGGACAACTCATGAACATGCAGTCACACCCCTGCAGCTCTCACTCCTGCAGCCTACACCTTGCAGCCCACACCCCTGCAGCTCTCACCTCTGCAGTTCATACCCCTGCAGCTCTCACTCCTGCAGTTCACACCCCTGCCCTCACATCCCTTCACTCACACCCTTGCAGCTCTCACCCCTGCAGCCCTTACTCCTGCAGTTCACACCTCTGCAGCTCACACCCCCTGGCCAGCACTGCTTTCTTCAGTGACTCCACTCATCTGCCCCGGATAACAGGTGGAGTCTCCCTGTGCCCCCTTGTCTGTCTCCCAGTCTAGAAGAGCTTTTGGTTATTATTTCAGTTGCTCAGCTTTTATTTTCTGTATCCCAGACTGTTTGAACTTATGACATGGAGGATAGCTTTATACTTCCTGTCCTTCTGTCTATACCTCCAGAATGCTAGAATTACAGGTATTGTCATAGTTAGGCACAGGTGTCAACTTGACACCTGTTGAGGGTTTGAGTTCTGAGCACATTTGTGAGGAATTCAAGCACAGTTATGAGGAATTCGTGGTTAAGCCTAGAGCAAACCTATAGATTGTCTAGCTGATGGGGAAGGCCTAGCCCATGGTGGGTGGGATTAGGAGCTGGAATAAAATACAGAGAGCTGGTTGAGGAAGTTGGCATCGTTGTGTATCTTGTGTATACTTGGCCAGACATGCTGGTATCGTCCCTCTCTCAGCCATTATGTAGAGATTGTGTGGCCAGTTCCCTTGGCCCTGGTGTTGGTGCATGCTCTCCTGTCAAGCTGAGCTACAGACTGTAACCGGAATATCTTAAGAAAATAAACCCCGGGGCTGGAGAGGTGGCTCAAGGGTTAAGCCTCTGGCTTGCATGCAGAAGGTCCTGAGTTTGGATCCTAGACCCCATGCCAGGCAGAAGCCCGGGCGGCCTGAGTTTCTGGTCCTGGTAGGGCAGAGTAAACAAGGAGGAGGCATCCATGGTGGTTCCCGAATTCGCCCGTGGTTCTACACACACACACATACACACACACATACACACACACACACATACACGCACACACACACGCATGCACAATTGAATACATAAATAAAATAAATTAAAAAAAAATAAACCCCTTGTTCCCTTAAGTCATTTGATAGCGATTTGTCAGCAACCATGCAAGCTGACTGTATACCACCACCAAGACTAATTTATCCCGCACTGGAGCCAAGCCATGGCTTTGTGCATACTAGGCAAGCTCTGCACACTAACCCACATTGTTCAGCCTCAGTTTATTTAACTTTTGACTTGGTAGTAGGCCAGAGTGGTGACTTGTGAACAAAATGGGAAGTCCTGTCCCAATTATTTTGTTTCCTTTTGAGACAAGGTCATACGCAGTACAGACTGGCTTCCAACTTGCTGTGTGGCAGAGGACAACCTTGAGCTTCTGATGGTCTTTCCTCCACCTGGAGAGTATTGGGATTATAGGCACGCACCACCATTCCTGGTTTTATTAGGAGCTGAGGATGGAACCCAAGACTTTGTGCATACTAGGCAAGGATTCAGCTCACTGAGCTATGTCCCCAGCCCCTAATTTTTTCCTTTTTAAAAAAAAAACAAACCACTTTATTTATTTAATTTTATGAGAGAGAGAGAGAGAGAGAGAGAGAGAGAGAGAGAGAGCGCGCTGTGTGTCCCTGTGGAGGACCAAGGGTAACTTTGGGAATCATCCTGGATTGCTTCTTCCTCCTTTTTTCTTCAATCTGGGTTTTTCCAGGCTCTGCCCACCAGTGCTGGAAGTACGGGACCTTCTGCTTTTGAGGCAGAGTTGTAACCCCCAAGTTGTTCTCTGCAGCTTTCTTCTTCCTCCTCCTCCTCTTCTTCTTCTTCTTCCGTTTCTTTTTTGAAGTCTTCCTATTTTATCGGCACTGAAATAGATCATGGGTCGAGCATAAATTCCTCTAAAACAGTTACTTAAAAAAATACACAAAAAAATTGAATATAAAATCTAACCTTTCCTCCAAACCTCTGTATGACCCTAGCCCCTGATTTCATTTTTTCAAAAGTTAACTTATTTATTTTGCACAGGTGTGTGGGGTGTGTGTGTGTGTGTATTAGAGGGCACTGCGTATCCCTGTGGAGGACCAAGGGTAAGTCCAGGAATCATCCTGAACTGCTTTTACCTCCTTTTTGCTTTGCTCTGGGATTTCCAGGCTCCACCTCAGGGCCAGAAGATCAGGCTGCTGCTATTCCCACCTGGCAGATGGCAGAACCTGGGACCTGGGATCCAAACTAAGGACTGTCTGCTTTCCAGGCAGAGACTTAACTCCTGAGCCATCTCTCCTCCCCTAATTTCATTTTTAATCTTTTAAACATACACAGGAGTAGAGTAGTGTAACAAATATCTAAATGCCCCTACTTTCAGCGATGATTGACATTTTGCTAATTCTGAAAAATAATTTAAAGCTCCAAAGAGACCAGTGTTTAGCAGTTAAAGAATCACTGAAGTCACTGGGGAGAAGAGAATTGGTGCTGTTTTGAGTGAACTACTTGTGTGTTAGGGTGTTAAAGCCCATGGGAGCAAGCTTTGCCTGCGACCCTCCGCTGCCACCCAGTATTGGGCTGTGTGAGCAGAAACCACTTCCTACTTTCCTCTTGCAGCTCAGACTACAGAACTGTCTCAGTCGGGTTCACTGGGACTCACTGAGCCTGGGAGAGTTCCCTTGTGCCACGGGACCAAAGAGAATTGTTGCAGAATTTGACCACAGTTATTTGGATGACTCTATTGGGAAATTCGAAAGGCTTTGTTGGGAAAGTAGTGTCAGAGTGCTATCTTTGAGGGTAGATTCTGAGTCTAAAAAACAATGGGGAAGGAGACAGAAGCCCAGACTGAAGAGAACTGCATGTACAAAGAGGTGGGGAGGTACAGAGTGATCTTGGGGGTGTGGTTTTATGCTGGTGTTTGTGATGGAAAAGTAATCGCAAGAGCTGGATGGATCTTGAAGGTGACATCATGCAGCAGGGGTTAAAGCCCGGTCTGTGGACAGGCAGACCTGTCTGGTTGTCTGCTTCTCTAGGTAGCAGTGCTAGCAACTGGTCATGTGTTTTCCTGACAGGGAGAACCAGCCTCTCTTCCAACACTGGAAAGGCTAGATAATCATTTACTGGCCTTGCCACAAGGGAATGGCTATGTGATCCAACTATAGCCAGAGAGCCTTGAAGGGAAATCTGCAGGGAGGTGTCTGCCAAGTGCTTTCTCCCTAGTGAGAAGAGACTCTAAAAGAACGTCTTCTTGTTGCATTTGAACACAGTTGAATGGCAATGTGAGCTTTGGAGCTATGGCAGCGATGTTGTGACTGTGAAGTGTCAAGTTGAAGTTGAACGCCAGGGTGCTAAAGGTGGAAGAGAAGATGGACAGTGTTTAGTCCTCGGTGACATCATTATGCATCTTGTCCCATGCATGGAACTTCAGGTGTTAACATGACACATTTTTTATTGTCTAAGACATTTTGATCAGTCTAACCACTCATTTGACATTAGCTCAGAACACAGAAAGGTAATTTTCCCACTAAGGATTTTCCTTTAAAGGAGAGATTCTTACATTTTTAAAAATATTTTTAAATATTTGGGCTGGGGTTATAGCTTGGTTGGTAGAGCACTTTCTAGCATAATAAGAGCCTTGGGCTCATTCCCCAGCACTGAATTAACTGGCATGGTGATGCCCACCTGTACTCCTCAGGTCAGAAGTCTGAGTCATCTTTGGCTACATAGTAAGTTCAAAGCCAGCCTGAGCAGCACCCAAAAAAATATTATGTCTCAAAAAATATTATGACAAATATGGCAACTCACACTCATAATCCCAGCACTCAGGAGGCAGAGGCAAAAGGACTTTAAAAAGTTCTGGGTTAGACTGATCTATGTGGTTCTAGGGCAGCCAAAACCACAGTAAGACCCTGTCTAAAAAATAAGTAAGTAAATAAAGAGGGGCTGGTGAGATGGCTTAGTGGCTAAGGTGTCTGCTCGCCTACCTGGTGACTTGAATTTGATCTCCAGAAACCTATATGGCAGAAGGAGAGAATTTACTCCTGAAAACTGTCCTTTGACCTCCGCCTGTGACCCATAGCGTACATTCTTTCTCTCTCTATCTTTCTGTCTCTCTCTGTTTCTATTTCCGTCTCTATGTCTCTTTTCTCTTTTCCTCTAATATATAACCAACAAATTTTTAAAACCAACAAAAATAGAATAAATGCTTAGAATATATAAACCACACACACACACACACACACACACGCGCGCGCGCGCACACACACACACACACACACACACACACACTGTATGAAGAATGAGACCGAAGATGTAGCTCAGTGGTAGAAAACACGTTGCACATGTGGGAGGCCCTGGGTTCAATTCCCAACAGCTTTCCCAAGCCAAGGTGCTGCAAGAGTTTCTGGGTGCACAAGGCCCGTCTTCCAATGTTTACTGCATTAGTCATTAAAAATGAAAAAAAAATCACATCCCTGTGAACAGATGTTGTTCACACTGTCCACCACTTGGCTCAGAAATAAAACTGAATTCTTTCAACTGTCCCTCCCAGCTGCCTTGGCCTGCCACTCAGTTTGCAGTTCTTCAGGATTGGGTGCATGTCATTCCCATGTCTCTCTCTGTGGTTTTTATAAATATGGATATAACTCTGGCAACACAGTTTTAAATGTCTAAGCTGATACAACCATGCTGCTTATATGCACCATTCTGCACATTTTACTGATTTCTGTGGTTGGTCCACTTTTGCTTACCCTGCCCTCCAAGTCAAGGTGCGGGTCTCCCCTTCAGAAGTCCCTTTGTCCCCAAGCGTCCTCCATGGGACTCAGCCACAGCGAAACTTTACAACAGAGCAAGTGCTAACATGTGCTAGCATTAGAGGGTTAGGATCACATCTGGGCGGGGCTCAAGAGGTGGCTCAGTGCTGGTACAGGTGCTTCCCCCCAAAATGATGGGGCTCAGTCATGAATCCAATGGTGGAAGAAGAGAACTGACTTCCACAAGTTGCCCTCTGACCTCCACAAATTGTCCTCTGACCCCGCCACAGGTCACATAGCATTGCCACATGGCAGCCGCCAGGAGGTGGGTGAGAATTCACCGCCCACCCAGGGACCCGCGCTAAGATGTGGGGGGAGGCAAGGGGAAGACTAAGCTCGCAAAGGTCAGAGGTTGTGCGGGAGGTGTGTATGGGGTGATGGCCCTTACTCACCACCCCGATGAGGTCCTTCAGTACTCTCCCACTAGCTCCTTCATGCCGCTGCCCCGCTGGATAATGCGCTGGAGCCTCCGTTGAGCAAGGTGTAAGTGCAGTCGGAGCGCTCGCCCTGCCTGGGTGTGGGAAGGACGTGGGCTCAACGTCAAGATCTGGTCCTGGGCGGGGTCTGAGCAGCGGATGGGGCGAAGGGGGCGTTTACACCAGTACAGCGTGCAACCAGCCTCCACCGCTTGTCTGGTCATGGAGCACGAAGGGGGACAGCCTCGCTGCCCGCCACCTGTGCGCCGGCGTTCAGCACCAGGCTGGGCTGAGATGCATGATGCTGCAGAGGGGGCTATCCGAGGGAAACCTGGGTCCAGGACCACCGAGAGGAAACACCCCAAAAGGAGTTTAGAAATACATGTGCACTCATACACGTGCACACAAACACACAATATAGATAAATAAATGTTTTTTTAGAAGAATTACATGTGACCTACATAAGTATTCGTAAGCAGAGGAGTCACCATCCACAGAGTCAGTCCTGGCTGGCAGATCCCCCCCAACGTGTCAGGAAGCAGCGCTTACATAAGTTTTAGCCATGCCTCCTTGACAGCAGTCTCTGCTCAGTCTGGCTACAAGGCATGTCTGAGTGAACTTATTTAGGTTTGTTATCTCTAGTGATAAGGCCTCTTCTAGGATCACCCCACCCAAGGACCTTGGCTGAGTATATAAATTATTAGGGAGACAGGAGTTATCAGGGCCAGCATGTGCAAGTCCTCGGTTTTGATTCCCCACACTACAAATCACCCAAACAGACAAACAGAAAGGTTCTAGCATCTCCCTATGGCCTGAGCATCAGCAGCGGAGCTGAACGCTGATGACCACAGACCTCAGGGTACTTTTGTAATCAGGAACTCATTTTTTCTGTCCCCTTGGTTCCCACAGGCCTGTTCTAATGAGTCACAGATGTACCCAGAAAGAATAGACAAAAGAGACAAAGAATCAGCCAAGAGGTCAGGGGCCACAGCAAGGACTGTGTTCTTACAGGGGGTAATTTGTCATTGCATTCTTCACCTTTGAAATATTTTCCCCCCTCAAAAGTGAGAAAGTTTTCAAACAGCAACACCAAATCTTGAGGAGGGGTTCCACGTATTTACATTTCTTAGCTTCGCTCCATATTGCAAAATTGCTTAGGCAAATGTGCTGTGAAAGTAGAAATGAAGTGTACTTATGCAAATGAGGTCGCATTGTGCATGCCATGGGGTAGCACTGGAGGAGGAGCTAAGGGCTCCTGGCTGTGGATAGCCCCAATCCCAAACTAGGGGTTCACATGCTTCAGTTTCTTCACATAAGGAACTGTGCCAATACTGAGGATTGAGTAAACAATGCAACATATCCCTGGGGAGTTCTTCACTCACACAACAGGAATGAGGACTGACATGTCCAGAACACGGCTAAGCCTTGGAGACACCAGCTAAATGAAAGTGCCTGGCAAAAATGTCACATGTCGCTGGACTGTATTATATACAATGTACAGGACAGCTGAGTCTATAGGAATGGGCAATAGGTGGGGAGATTGGCTAAAGAATGCAAGGTTTCTTTTTGGGACATGAAAATGTTCTGAATTGATTGTGGCAATGTTTTCACTCCAAATTTTGAATATGGACTGGTGGGATAGCTCAGAGGGCAAAATGCCTGCCTGCTCGAAACCCTGGCAACCTGAACTCAGTCCCTGGAGCCTGACTTCAATAGTCTCTGTCTTTCTTGCTCTCACTGTCTTTCTCTTTCTCTCTTTCTTCTATCACTGTGCCTCTTTCTCAAATATCAAACATTTTTTTAAATTTATTAAAAACAGTTTACTTACACATATACCATTTAAAAATTGAAGTGTGTGTGTGTGTGTGCGCGCGCACGTGAGTGTGTGTTCAGGTGCGTGCATGGAGGTCAGAAGACAGTCTCAGGGATCTATCCTCACCTTCACTTTCTTCAGACAGTCTTTGTTGTTTATTGCTGAGTACACTGGCGTAGCTGGCTCCAAATATACAAGTGCTAACAAGGCAGGATTAGTGCAGCTGTGCTGGGATGGGTCTCTAAGGTCTTTGAAATTCCCGAAGGCCATCCCCCATTGCTGGGACCACCTGAAGGAACACCCCTGCTGAAAAACCTGACTCCAGTCCTCCCAGAGATAAGATGGCCAACTTCCTTATGAAAGGATTATGGAGATGAGCTCTCCCTATCCGACAAACAACTTGATCTCTAGCCCCATGTGGGCCCAGGAGCAACTGAGTTGGCCCCAATGGGAGCTAACCAATGAGAAAAAAAAGCCAATTTTCCGGGCTCGTCTAGGTGTACAAATATGCCTGGTGTCCTAGCTCTTCATAGCACACAGAGTGCCACAAGTTCCGTTTCCAGCTGCCTCCTTCTCATGGGTTCCATGAGTTCTCCTGGGCGCTTGCCCTTCATGACACCTGCCATGAGTCCATTTCTTGTTCCTTGTTTCTCATGGATTCCATACCTGGGGTCTGTGAGTTCTCCCGGGCGCTTGTCCCTCATGCTAGTGCCATGAGTCTGTTTCTAGCTGCCTGCCTCTCACGGCTTCCATGAGTTCTCCACGGCGCCCTAGCCCCTCATGGCACTCCACGTCTGGAGTCCGTGAGTTCCACCTTTTCTCTCCTTTAATAAACTCTACCTCAATCCTCCACATGTGTTCTGGTTTCAATCAATGACTCAGGTCATTGGGTGACCACAAAGGGATATTTGGCGAACAGAGGAAAGACTGTTCCTGCAACACTAAGACTAGATTTTATGCGGGTTCCGGGGATTTGAATCAGGTCCTCATGTTTGTGTTTTACCAGTTGAACCATATCCTCAGTGTCGTGTCCCCACAGGTGCATAAAAAAGATATAAAAGAGGGATGAGAAGCTAACTTTATTTTGGGGGGGGGAGATTAGTGTCTTCTTGGGTGCGGTGCAGGATAGCTGCTTCTGTTAGACTGGAAGTCTAAAGTAGAGCTCAGCATGGAAACCTGAGGAGACTTGTTGGGGAAGATCCTCCCTTAATGCAGGGGGGCGGGGTATGGGGCACCATCCACTGAGCCAGGAGACTGCAGAGTCAGGTGATCTCTGTGTGAGTCCAGAAGTTGTCTCCCCACCCCACCCCCTGCTGGGCTGAGAGTTGCTCGGTTACCTTCTTCGGTTCCAAGGTATCTGTTCTCATCTCCTTTAAGGCCTGCATATGTGAAGTGACTCACATCAGGGTTTGGGGAATTTTCTGTTTTGTTTTGCTTTTGCCTTCTCATGATGCTGGGAACCCAGCCCAGGGCCTCCAGCAAACCACACAAGGGTTCTGTCACTGAGTCACATCCCCAGTCCTTTCCCCAGGGTATTTCAGATATCTACAGCTATCCAGTTAGGTGCTCACATTAACAACCATAGTGGCAGGCATTTAAACATTGTGCTCTGGGACTTATTTCTTTATGAATACTGTCTTCTCATCACTATGTGAGGGTTGTTAATATTCTTGAATGATTATATTTGCAAATATATATGCATTTTATAGAAAGCCAAGTGGTCTGTGAAGTGCTCTGTCATGTTTTTAAATGTGTTTCAAATAAGTCTTCTTTCAGACATGTAATAGTTGAGCATGATGGCACGTGCCAGTTATCCCAGTATTTGGTAGGTGGAGACTGAGGATCAGGAGATCAAAGGAAGACTGGGCTAAACACACACACACACACACACACACACACACACACACACACACAAAAGAGAGAGAGAGAAAAGAAGAGCATATTTTGGGGGATTTCAACATTCAGGATTATATGGTGTTCAGAGTTGTAGTTTATGGTCTTAACCCATGGCAAGTTTATGGCCAAAATCATGGCAAGCCAGTGTCACAGCCAAAATGAGAAAGGCGAATAATCCAAGGGTACTCCTTTCCTCCTGCGTACTCAACAGATTTCCCTCTCTCGTGGGCTGGTGAACTAGCTCAGCGGGTAAGATGCCTGCTTGCAAACCTGGCCACTTGAGTTTTATCCCCAGAAGCTTACAAGGTAGAAGCAGAGAAGTGGCCTCTGCATCTCTCTCTTTCTCTCTCTCTCTCTCTATCTTTCTTTCTCTCATAAGGCAATAAAATATGAAATAAAGAGATTTTCCTCTTGTGTCACTCAATCTCAATCTCTCTCTGTCTCTACCCCCCAAAGGACACTTAGATGTGTGTGTATATTTGCACACATGTGTGCATTCATGTTGGGGGGGGCTGTGCATGTCAGTGTGGAAGTCAGAGAATAACTTCAGGTGTCATTTTTCAGGTACCATCCACCTTGTTGTCTGAGAAGGGTTGCTTAGTGCAACCTACGACTTTCATATTTGGCTAAACCTGACTGGCCAATGAGCCCCAGGGATCTGCCTGCTCTACCCCACCACCCCCAGCTAGGCATGGAAGACCATGCCTCTGTTATGGGATCTCTGTGTCCGGGTTCCTTCAAGTCCCAGACTTGAAGATTGAAGCTGGGACACCAGTGAATGATTTAAGTAAAATTTATTGAAAAACAGGGAAAGAGAGGGACACTTGATTGCTTGGGAGAATCGAGGGAGCAAGAAGTCATTTCTGGCTGTTCAGGGAGCAAGAGAGGAAGCAAGGTCACTCCAAGTCTTACTCTGGAGCTCTGTACCCTGGCTGCCCCTTTTACGAACTTTGGGGGATCGAATATGGAAACTTTCTATTGGTTTCCTCTCACACCTTTGATTGATAGTCCCTGGTGGGGCCAGGTTTGAAAGCCCCGCTGGTTGGCTTTGTGACAGACTCCCTAGTGGGGTACCTAAGTGTTGAATTCAGTGTAGGCTTCAGGTCAGCTTTCTCTGTGTACATGCCGCCTTTCACTAGGCTTGTGGCTTTGCTTAGTTTCCTCTGGTCTTCCTCTCTATTCTCATTGCCTGGAGAAATCTACCTCCATTACTACCACTATTTATTTCTTTTTTTTTAATGTAGGTCTGGGGCTCAAACTCAGGGTCTCTTGCCTGCAATGTGAGCACTTTACTTACCAGCTGAGCTGTCTTCCTGCTGAACTGTCCACAGCTCCACCACTCAGAATTTATATGTAAATGCTAGTTGTGAGAAAGTGGGTGAAGACAGGTGTGCTGGCTCACGTCTGCATCCCAGTGCCGGGGAGACGGGGGGATGGCCAGAGGTTCCAGACCAGTCCGGGCAACAGTGTGGGCCTCTATCCCAAGAGCTTTAGGGTCTAGACTGTTCTGGGAAAAAAAAAAAAAAAAATCTGGACTGATTAATTTCAAAGCTGGGAAATTTTCCACTTAGAAAATAGGTCTGTCTTAGACATTTCCTCATGACAGAGAACAAAGGTCACAACTGGTTGAGAAAGCTCTAGAATACTCAGAAGTCTGAAGCAGCATAGTTTAGGTGGCTGCCAACAGCTCCTCTCAGCCAGATAAACGCCAGGCTTCCTGTGTGCGCCAGAGTCCTACCCAAGGGGCCCAGTGACCTGGAGGCCAACGCCTGACCTGGCAAGGACCTTTCCTTCACCTTTGATCTTCCTCCTATGCCATCTCTTGCTCACACGGACAGAATGTCCCAGAACCGAAGCAGCAATCCTAAACTTTGAAAGTCTCTGCAAAATAAATAAATAAGCAAATAAACAAATAGCAACTTGCCTCAGGGAACTGTGTGTACCATACCGCGTGTTTCTATCTTCTGCTCCACCAACTGCTTCCAAATTAGACGTGTGAAAATGGGAAGCCAGCAGATGAACAATTAAATTCAATCTGCCGGTAAAACCCATATGCTTAGGACACATCTCCCAGTCTCCAGCTTCTTGGTCTGGGAAACACTTTAAAGTGTGTTTGGTCCTAACCTCATTATTTTACCTTCCATGTCATTTGTTTTTGCTCCAGAGGCCAGGGTTTGCCCAGGGGATAGTTTGAAGGACTTTGCAGCATGGATTTCAGACACACGGTAAGGCTGGAACCGGAGCCCCAGGTCCCTGGGTCCCCAGCTGTGTCAGATGGTAAACTGGGCAAGTGACTTTTCAATTCACCTGTGAATTGGGGACAACAATTATACTTGCCTCAAGATCTAGTGAGACCATGTAGGTGCATCAAAACAATTTATAATGATTCTGTTTCTGTCTACATCCTTCTTTCTAGATACCCAATTCTATTTTGTTTATTATTATTATTATTATTATTATAATTTTTTATTATTTATTCAATTGTGTGTGTGTGTGTGTGTGTGTGTGTGTGTGTGTGTGTGTGTGTAGAACCACTCGCGAATTCGGGAACCACCATGGACGCCTCTACCTCCTTGTTTATTCTGCCCAGGATTCACAGGCTCCGCCTTACCAGGACCAGAAACGCAGGCCGCCCCTACTTCTGCCAGTGTCTATATGTGGGGTCTAGGATCTGAACCCAGGATCCTCTGCCTACAAGGCAGAGGTTTAACCCCTGAGTCTCCTCTCCAGCCCTTATTATTATTATATTAATGAGGGTCTTACTCTTGCCCAGTCTGGCCTCTAATTCATGGTGCCTCTCTTACCTCAGCCTCCTGAGTTTGGGGATTAAAAATGTGAACTGCCATGCCATGCTCAATTCTATTTTTATCCAGAATTTCATTGGATAATTGTAAGCAAATTATATATATATGTATGTATTTCTATGTACATCCTTCTTGCTTACATGAAGGAACAGGACTTTTCTGTGCCTTGCTTTTTCTACCTAATCTATCTTGGAAATCTGTCATCTCGATGCAGAGAGAGCTTCCTCGTTCCTTTTTTAACAGCAGTGAGAGAGTCTATTGTGTGGCTTTAGTGCAGTTTATTTAAACCGCCCTTTATGGGAAAACATTTGGATTCTTTCCAGATTTGGTTTATTACAAAACTGCAGTGACTCTCCTTTGATGCACAGTGTTGTTTTGTCTGTATAGCTAAGGGTTTGATGTGTTTGAAATCTTTAGACATAATTGTATTGGCAGGCAGCTCACCACACTTGTAGTTTTAGTGACTTTTGCCCAGTTGCCCTCCAGAGGACACATGCCATTTTGCAACTCCTGGGCAATGTGTGAGGGCGTATGGCAACTCTTGAAAGTGGGTACTTCCAAAAGATAGAGTTGGAAAATTCAAAGATTTTTTTTACTTTCGTCAAAAACGTGTTATATATATATATATATTTTAAACACATATGAATTTTTTGACTCTTTCCAGCATCCAAGATATTGAAACGACGATGTGGTGGGTCCTCCGGTGTGAAATTCCTGATTTCCCTGGGTCTTCCGGTAGGAGATGTGGTCAACTGTGCTGACAACACCGGAGCCAACATCTGTATATCATCTCCAGGAAGGGGATCAAGGGACGGCTGAACAGACTTCTTGCTGCTGGTGGGTGACATGGTGATGGCCACAATCAAGAAAGGCAAACCAGAGCTAAGAAAGGTCCATCGAGCTGTGGTGCTTTTGACAGTGCAAGTCATGCTGAAGAAAAGATGGGTGTTTCTTTATTTCAAAAGTAATGCAGGGGTCATAGTAAACAACAAAGGTGAAACGAAAGATTCAGCCATTACAGGACCAGTTGCAAAAGAGTGTGCAGACTTGTGGCTCAGAATTGCATCCAATACAGTCAGCATTACATGATTTTCCATTGCATTTGTAAAATATCTATTAAAAGTGTTTGCTCCAAGTTAAAAACAAACAAACAAACACACATGTATCTGTTCGTATGGTGAGACATTTGAAATGGTGGAGATCTGTAATTAGAATTTGCAATTTTTGGGCGCCTACCCTTCATGGCACTCCACGCGTGGAGTCCATGAGTTCATTTCTAGCTCCTTGCCACTCATGGATTCTGTGCCTGGAGTCCGTGAGTACTCCAGGGCGCCCTGGCCTCCCCATGGTGTTCCACATCTGGAATCCATGAGTTCCATTCTTTCTCTCCTCTAATAAACTGTACCTGAATCCTCCAAAAAAAAAAAATTTACAGGGTTTTTTTAAGCCAACTTCTTTACCTCAGCATGCTTAACCGTTCCATGTGCCAGCTAACAGTTGTCAAGAACAATAGCATCGCTCCATTCCCAGGGCCTGAGATCTCTGCAGTTAAAACTCTCGCTTCCAGGCCACGAAAGCTCTTCGGGCTGTCCTAGTCTTTCTGACCCTTCACCATCTCCTCCGGCTTCTCTTTTTTCTCTTTGCCTTGAGAAACAGGCCTAATGATACTCCATATCTATTAAAGGCCACTGAACAAGAACAACAGAACCCAAACCACAGGAACCTGAGGGCACCAGGCTGGCTGACTATCACCTCAGGGAGCTGCTGCAGTCTCCCAAGTCTGGGGATCGCTAAGACTGCCATAAAAAAAATCAACTTATACAGCCAGATTTACTTTTTCGCACTTCTGGAGTCTGAGGTCAAGGTGTCAGGGTTCTTCTGCAAGAGATTTTCTCCCTGGTCTAGAGACTTCATGTCTTCACGTGGTTTTCTCTCTATACCTGCCGGAGTCCTGATCTCCTTGTAAGGACACCAGCATGGATTGGGACTCTAATGAGTTCATGTATGTGTTATGTGTGCTAGCATGTGTGCACATATGCGTGTGGAGGTCACCCTCAGGAGTACTGTCCATCCTTTGAAACTGGTTCTCTCGTTGGCTTATCCATAGGCTAGTACAGCAGGACACCAGGACCCCTCCTATCTCTGCCTCTCAGTGCTGAGATTATAAGTACAGCCCCCTCACTGAATTTTTTATTAGGTTTTGAGGGATCAAACTCAGAGCCTCATGCTTGTGAGACAAGTGCTATCTCCCTGGTCTCTTATAAACTCATTTGTAACATGATTATTACTTTTTGTTTCTGAGGTAGGATCACATGTAGCTCAGGCTAGACTCAAACTTGCTACATAACCAGGACGATGGTGAACTCTGGATCTGCCTTCCTCTACCTTCCGATCACTGGGATCAAAGGACTCTATTATCACACTGACTTATTGTCATTTAGCTTGACTAACAGAATACGCAGAATGTGGTGTTGTATAACTTCCAAGATGGGGCTGTCAGGAATCTCGTCATCTTCTGGCTTCAATTACATGAACGACGCCAAATGAAGAGTACCATCCAGCCCACAAAGCGACAGAGAATAACACACGGTCATTGTTTTCAGCCACAAAAACATTATTATTGTTGTGAATTACTGCTTTTACATAGCAGCAGTTCATTATTGTTACAGTAGATAAAGAAGTTAAACAGCCACAAATGTGATGGGTTTCATAAAAGGACACTATTCACAATGAAGTTCATAAGAAGACTGATCATTCTGGCACATTTGTGAAGAGTCAGCTAAGGCAAGCCCTGAACAAACTTGTGGGAGATTGTCTAATTCATATGGGTCATATGGGGCGGGCCCCGCCCATGTAGATGGGACACTCCCTGGTAGATAAAACAGAGAGAGAAGCAGGTTGGAAACTGGCATGCGGGAAGACTGGCAAATAAGAAAGTATGTCTCTGTCTGTCTCTTTGTGTGGATATAGTATGGCCTGTTCGCTCGGCTCCTGATGTTGGTATGAATGAAGGCTCCCAACATTTGACGACGCATAGCCAAGAAGTGAGCTAGAATAAACCCCTGTGTTGTTTTGGTCATGTATTATAGAGTAACACAAGAGAAACTGGAATACATTTATACCTTGAGGTAAACAACAACTATTAAATTAACCTTAGCATGGGGGAACTGTGCACTTGCAAACTGGCCAGTGTGGCAACCATACTGGAGCCAAGTTCTGCCAGGTGATCAGTGATGAACACATCCTCTGTTCAGCACCCACCTTGGGACTGAAGTCCACAGGTGGGCTTACCTCTGTGTACTACAGTGAAGCCCAGGTAGATATTTGTTCCTTGCATTGTCTTGGTGGACCTTGAAACTGGACCCCAAATAGACTGTGTTCGCTTGTGTCTTTTTCAACCAGATCTTTAGACAAGATAACCTTATTTTAGGTCAGTTTTAGGAGGCAGGCAACAGTTGGACCAAGGACTCCTATATGGAAGGGGCCGAGCTAGTTGACTCAATCCTGGGTGTGGTATGGAAGGAGCTGAGATTGGTGTCTGTCTATAAGGCTCCAACAGACACACTTGTGGGGGGGGCACAGGCCCGGCATGGGCACTATGTTCACCAGCAAGGTTCATAAAGCATATCTATAGGCACCTTCAGTGTGCCCTTACCCAAAGTGTCTGACTGGTTAAGCCCTAAAGTGTTACCTTCTCCCTACATGGTTGAAGACGACCTTGGTTTTCTCATCCTTCGGCCACCATCGCCCCGATGCTGAGATTGTGGGCTTCAGGCATATCAGGCAAGTGCCTTACCAACTGAGCTGCATCCCATTTTCATTTCCTTTCTGAGTCTTGTAAATTTTGTTGCCTTCTGGTTTGGGTTCTTGAGGGACCTGTGAGTTGCTGCTTCTTTAGAAACAGGGAAATAAAAGTATTTTTTATTTTTGCATGTGTGCCTGTATGTGTGTGTGTGTGTGGTGTGTGTATGTGTGGGGTGTGTGTGTGTGTGTGTGTGTATCAGAAGACACTGTGTGTGCCTGTGAAGGCCCAAGGGTGACTGAGAATCATCTGGATTGTGCTACCTTCTCTTTGCTTTACTCTGGAGTTTCCCTGACTCCACCTTCTAGGACAGGAAATACAGGCCTCTGCCATTTCCATCTGGCATTTTTATGTGGGATCCAAACACAGGACCCTCTGCTTTTGAGGCAGAGCCTTAATCCCTGAGCCATCTCACTAGCCCAAGAATCAGATTTTTTTTCAATGTTTATATTTTAATCTATTTGCCATTGACAGAAATGAAACCTGAAATCCACAGGTCTTTTTCCAAAGTCTCCACCCAGGCTGGTCTTAAACTCTTAAAACGATACATAGAAGGGAAAAAGCACTTAAAAATAGAAGGAATTCAGAGAATAATGGAAAGACATTGAATTTGCCACTGAAAATGTTTCAAGCTCAGAAAAGCTTAAAAAAAGAGAGAGAGAGAGAGAGAGAAACAGACCTCTGCTTGGGGTGTCTTTGGTGGGTCTGTATGGACTCAGGGATCTTGGAGACCAGGCTGGTCCAAACCTCTGTCGTGATTGATCATCTCCAGCTATATTTGAGACCGAGAATCTCTGGAAGGCCTCCATGAATCATTCAGGGAGGGATGGTCTTCTTTTGGCCATCCATAGAAGCTGCCCTCCTTAAGCCAGGTTCTGTGGAAGTTCGACAGAGACAGATGATGCACGAACCCATAGAACCACAGTCCCTGTCTTTTCCCTGTGGCTCTGCAAGGCGAGTTCAGGACTATAAGGCCTCCCAGGACACAGCAGATCCTTCATTATCTCCAGAGTCAGATTGATCTGTCCAGAAACTTGCAGATTTCATCGCTTGGATACTTTAAAATGCTTCTCGCATTTCTCAGACATTTAACCTATTTTCCATGGGTACAGAATGAGAACTTTATCTGGGAAGAGCTCATCACACCTGTGCACCACTTTGTTTGGAATATGAGGCTGCAGCAAGACTGTGCTCTGAAGATCTGGAATCTATGTTCAATCTCCCAAGAGTCAGATTTTTAAGAGAAAAGAGAAAAGGAAGAAGGGGGAGAGAGAGAGGAAAAGAGAATGCACAGAAGTCAGAGGCCAATTGTCAGAAGCCGGTTCTTTCCTTCCACCACGTGGGCTCCAGGGATTGAACTCAGGTCACCACGTTTGTCCACAGTTCCTTTGTCTGTCAAGCCATCCTGCCAGCTCAAGAGTCCAGTTTAAAAACAATTAAAAAGCTGATCTGTGCAGCCAAAGGCAAACCCAAGTCTCTCCGCTAGGCAGGCAGCAGGTGGCAAACAAAACCAGGACCACAGCGAAGATTCATCGCCAGAGGGTGGGCAGAGAACAAGAAAGGAAAGGTCCCAGGGGCTCGTCCCTGGAAGGGCACCTGGCCCTGTCCCCTGAGAAGTCAGCTTGGCTCCCTTTGTACATTCGGGGGCCGACACTGGGGGAGACTCTCAAGCCAGCCGCTCACCAGGTGTCCCATAGACAGAGGTGACGGTGCTGATCCTGTCCCCATGGTGGATTCTCCTCCCCTCTGGTGTTCACGAGTAACCGTGTAATCTTCAGCTGAGGAGGACTACCTGGAACAGAATGACAACAAGCAGGTGGCTGCACGCTGTGTGGATCATGGAGTCTGCAGCTGGGTGCGATGGCGTGTCTCTAAGGTAGACATCCATGTGACAGGCACAAGGGGGTTTGCGTGGATCACCGCGTTGCTCAAGGCCTGGTATTATGTCCCCTGCTTCTTACCTAGGCCCTTGGGGACAGGCGTCTGCTTGTCGCTGAGTTTCTTTGGCATCCTGACTTGCTGCTGGTTTTGCAGAGTATCAGCTCCGGTACCTTCTGTCATCTGGTTCCCTGGGGACTGGAAGGCCTCAAAGACGAAGGGGATTGGGAGACCCCGAGAGCCTGGCTGGAAGGTTGCGCTGGGAGGCGCGCTGGAGAAGCAAGGAGTGTGTGAAACCGGGCCGCGTCTCTCCCACGCACCTGATGAGTCTCGTTGCTTGGGAACGCGGTCATCTTCATGGAAGTGCAGAGCTTCCTTCCTCGCCGGCCCAGCGTGTTCAGCACCGGCTGTGGCTCCGTCTCGTAGCATTTGCCTTTCCGCCTGCGCGGCCTTGTTTTCCTCCATGTGGCGGCTACTGGGCTCTTTGAGGGCTGAGCTAGACCAGCGTTTGGATCTTCTCGATGACAAAAACATGCTGTTGGGAGCGGTTCCAAGATGACAGCTGGCTTTCAGGGTTCCGGATTACATGGGCTCTGGGGGTTCTGCAGGGCTTTGGTCCACGTGTGGTTGCTGGACGTGGTCCAGGGAGAAATCATGTCCTCCACAATTGCTTGGTATTATGCAGGGCTGGTGAGGCTCACAGGCTCCGAGACTTGGCGCGTCTGCAATCTGGTAATTGAGGCTGTTAAGACCTGCTGAGGACATTTCCATAAGCCCACGGTGTCCTGTTGAAAAGTGATTGCATTTTCTTTTCTCTCTGCTTAGACATGCTTTTTCTTCTTTCTTTCTTTCTTTCTTTCTTTCTTTCTTTCTTTCTTTCTTTCTTTCTTTCTTTCTTTCTTTCTTTCTTTCTTTCTTCCTTCCTTCCTTCCTTCCTTCCTTCCTTCCTTCCTTCCTTCCTTCCTTCCTTCCTTCTTCTCTCTCTCTATCTTTCTTTTGTGTATGTATGAGTTACATTTTTCATATTTCTTGTTGGCCTCTGCCTAGCTTCATTTGTCAAATGCTGTGATTAAGTTCCGGGACTGCTGTCCATATTTTGGTGAGCAGTATTTTTCTGTTGTTTCAAAGTGAATCCTGATTATTCTATTTATAGTGCATCAGGAAGGGGACTGCTTTCAGAAAATCATGTTTGAAAAACATGACTAGAGGGCTGGAAAGATGGCTCAGAGGTTAAGACTCTGTCTCACAAGCAGAAGGTCCTGAGTTCAGATCCCAGGTCCCAGGTAAAAACACCAGGCAGAGATGGTGGCAGCCTGTACTTCCAGTCCTGGTGGGCGGAGCCTGGGAAATCCCAGAGTGAAGCAAGAAGGAGGTAGAAGATGATTCTGAAGTCACCCTTGGTCCTCCACAGGAACACACGTGGTCCTCCACAGGGACACACGTGCCCTCTGATACACGCACACACACATACACACTAAATGAATGAATGAATAAATAAAGTTTGTTTTTTTTTTTAACACGACTAGAAGAGCCCCTGTGGGTATCTATCCTCCATTCTGAACAGAGGGATGTTTTCTGTGCTTTCTCTTATGACTGGCTTGTGCAGCCTCTCAGGCTGGGTCCTGCTCACCCTGCCAAATACAGCCAGCTCTTAGGGAAGGTGTGTGTGTGGGGGGGGTGAGTTCATAAAGTACCATGTAAATGATCAGCTAGCAGATGTGCTCCAAACAGCGAGATGGTATGCCTAAATGAACCGTAAGCATATTTTGACTCAGAATCATTTCTGTGACTCTAACAGAGGCTATTTTGCTGGATTTTAAAAGTTTGAGGATCTCCACCATCATTCTTGTTTCAGCATGTAGACACAGCTGGTTTTCAATTAGTTGTCTTGTTAAAAGGATCAGCAGGGCTACCTATTATTAGTGTGCATTATTTTTCTCAAAGCTTTTGCCATTGCCATAGAAACTCAGGTCTGTAATAAACGGCTCTTTTAATTCTGATAATTAGGTTTAATAAAAGGATATTTTAATGAGGTGAAGAGTTTGGAGAGCCCAGCCACAGAACTGGCAGAAGAACCTCGTTCTCCAAACAGTTACAAAATTAGCTTAGCTCATACTGTATCACACTTGCCTTCTGTGGCAACTGCTTCATTATCAGACTTGCCTCGACATCGGTGCTTCTCCACAAAGGCTGAGGGCTTGCTTGTTCCTTAGAAAATGAAGTTGCAGCCACTGGACTCTTACAGCTGGACTGCTCTCTAGTAAGAGAATCGTTCACTCTGCAGCCTGCCTGTTGCAATTACCACCAGAACTGGCTTGACAGCAATTTCTTTTTTGCTTGTTTTTTCTTTTCTTTTTTCTTTTTGAGACAGGGTCTCATGGTATCTGGGTTAGGCTTGAATTCCTGATTCCCTTGTAGCCACCTCCCAAATACTGACACTACAGGCATTGGCCACTATGCCAGGCTACTTTGTTTTGCTGCATTTGAAACAGGGTCTTTCTATGTAGTCCAGGCTGGCTTTAAACTCGGGTAATCCTCTTGTCTCACCTTCCCAAAGGTCTGGGATTACAGGTGTGTGCACTCCATCCCATGAGATTCATCAGAGAAAGACTATTATTTTGAAGCGCCATAAGTATTGAAGGCATGTTCTTTTTTTTTAATTACTTAATAAAATAATCACACTTTTTAAAATAGTTTAAATTTATTTGAGAGGGGCTGCAGAGATGGCTCAGGGGTTAAGACTTTGTCTCACAAGCAGAAGGTCCTGAGTTTGGATCCCAGGTCCCACATAAAAATGCCAGGCAGCCTGCACTTCTGGCTCTGGAGAGGGGAGCCTGGGAAAATCCCAGAGTGAAGAAAGAAAGAGGTAGAAGTATTCCAGGATGATTCCCGAAGTCACCCTTGGTCCCCCTAGGGGACACAGTACCCTCTGACACACACACACAAACACATACACACACACAAAAGAGATAAATAAATAAATAAAATTTAAAAAATTATTTGAGAGAAAGAAAAAGCAGGTGTGCACGGGCCATGACATATATGTGGAGGTCAGAGAATAACTTTCAGAAGCTCTCTCCTTTCGTTTTGTGGGCATTGGGGATCAAACTCAGGTTATGGGATTTGCATACAGACATCTTTGCTCGAGCCTAATCATACTTTTTTATGTTATGGGATATTTGGAAACTATATATTTTTTCCTTTCTTATATATATTGTCTATGAAAAATATTTTAGTGGAATATTTATTAATTACTTTTAGTCAGAGGCAAACTTTGCACACAGCACAAAAAACAAGAAGTATCCAAGTGAGATACTAGTTTCTTATCTATTCCTGGTTACCACTGACTACCAGTTTTATCAACTTTCTTTTTTTTTTGAAGCAGGATTTGAGATCGGTTTCAAAACTGCTAATGTAGCTGAGAATGACTCCTGATCTTCTTGCTTCTCCCACTCCACAAATAGATGTGGGCTCCAACATGCCAACCTCTTCAGTATTTTTCAGAGATGTTCTTTTCCATCAAATATACCACCACTGCACACACACACATACACACACAAGAGGAGTGAGTTTTACACATACCATACTTTGCTTTTTCTTACTGCTTTGGACTGCTTTGGATGCTGTATTAGTCAAGATTCTCTAGAGCCACGGAATCAACAGAATGAATATATATTGAATTGCTTACTAGATATGGCTGAGATAATCCAACAATGGCTGCCAGTAGCTGCTCAGTGCAGTAGGCCAGTGAGTGATGGCTGAAGACTGGAGGATTCCTGGAGAGTGTTTAGTCACATTGAAGTCCTGGAGGGTTAGGGAGCTGCAGGGTCGAAGAAGCGAAGAAGCTGGGTGGCAGGAGGGAAAAGAGTTTTCTAGCACAGCTTTGGACAGTCTCTTTCAAGTCTTCTGTTCTATGGTTCCTTTTTTTTTTTTTTTTTCTGTTCTATGGTTCCTTTTATCTGGTCTGCTACTGGGAGGTTCCAATCAGATCCAGGGCTGGTCTTTGTATTGTAATGTATTGATCTGGATAATCTCTTCAGGGAGTCTGACAGCTGATTTTAGTTAATGCCAGGTGTGGTCAAGTTGATATCCAGGATTAGTTATCACAGATGCTATTTGTATTATTATTATATTATTATTATTATAATTTCTTTTTAAATTCTTATCTTTGTGTGTGTGTGTGTGTGTGTGTGTGTGTAGGTGAGTATGCACATATATTTGTGGAGGCCTGAAATTGATGTCAGTTATCTTCCTTCGTCACTCTTCATATTATTTATTGAGGCAGGGTTTCTCAGTTGAATCTGAACTCACCAGTGGGCTAGGTTAGTTAGTCAACTGGCCCCGTCTTTGCTTCCCTAGTGCTGGGAGTATAGGCAGTTACCATGCTTACCTCCTTTTTGATGGATTCTGGGGAATCCTCATACTTGTGTGGCAAGCGTCTTATCTCCTCAGCTCCCAGTACTATTTTATTTTATTCCATAGAATGCTGTCTTGTTCTTTGTTAAAAAAGCCCCCCTACACACACACACCCACCCATAGTCACTTAGCAGCCATGCGGTGTGAACTACAGGTATGGATAGGTTCTGCTGGTAGCGTGGGACCCACAAAATCACCAGATCCAGAAAGATTCAGAAGCAGATGCTTCTGGGCATGACAGTTATCCAAGTGCCCAGCACTGCAGCCAGGAGGGAGGGGAGCAAGGCGTGTCGTGTGCAAGTCTGGTTTCCCTCAGATGGGTTTCAAGTGGGGGGCTCTGCTAGGTAAGCAGTGGTCTCTGGGTAAATAAGAATGGCAAGATGGCCAAGCCCTACAGTTTATAGGAACCATGAGTGGTGTATTATGCTTGGAGAGCAGTTCTGGGATGAGGGGGTGTAAATTAGACCAGATCAGTGCCGCTTAAGCTTTGGACTGCAAACCACAGTTAAGCATTTTGCATCACCTCCCAGTGTATGTGTGCCAGTGTGTGTGCATGCCCGTGCATGCACATAAAGTGGAAAGATGATGTTGTGAAACAATACTCCTACTAAATGCACTCAGCTATTTTCCTCCTAAATTCCATCCTGTTTATTTCTCAATCTTGTCATGACTTATGAATTGGTTTTGCAAACCACTAATAGGCATGATCTGCAAGTTGGAAAACTGGACTGTATTATGCTCAAAGACTCTGATATTCTATAACCTACTCAGCCTTTCCTGGATTTGTATGACCAAGAGTAGCTTTTAATGGAGAATGAATTAACAAGAGTCCATAAGTTTATTTGGAAATCCATTTAGAAACATTTAGCATGGTGGTACATGTCTGTGCCCCAGCGTTCAGTAGCCTAAGGCAGGAGTAGTTTGGTTATGTAGCTGACCTGGACTGGACAGAGAGTTTCAGGTCAGTTGGGTTATATATTGTGTGTTTCATCTTCCCATTGCTCAGTGAATATAGGACCCAAACAAACATAAGGGGACAAGCTGCTTATTTTTGACTTACAGTTTCTGGTTACAGTTGACCAGAATGGTAAGAGCGGAGAGAACTGGCCATACCATAACCACAGGAAGAGCTGAGACAGGGGCATACTTTTCTTTTCTTTTTATTTTTTTAATTTTTTTCCCACTCATACAAACTTTTTTTTCCCAAGGGAAAAAAAATGCCCCTCTTTATTTCTTAAGACTCATACAAACTTGATAGGTACCCCATTCTCCTCCCTCCCTCCAACCCTCCTTGGATCCCCTTGCTCCCTCCCCCTTTTTCCTCTTCCTTTCTCCCCCTACCTCCCTTTCTCCCAGTACCCCTCCGCCCCCATTCCTGGAGCATCCTTTAGTGTGCATGTCAAACTTCCCTCTGGGTCCTTCTCTCTGATGAGGTGTAAGGACTCAGTAGCATTGCCTAGAGCTTTTTTCTGTGTTCTCCTTTAGTATAGGAACACTAACACTGTGGGTGTTAATTCCTTGCCTCTAAGGATCTTAGTGCCTGTGATCCATGCTAGACTTTGAGGGGTCAATGATATGTTGGACATAGCGCAGATCATGCAAAGTCCTATTATGATTGCTTCGGCCCTAACTTGTGTGGAGCATCTTGCATGTCGTTGCTCCTCCCCATCTGTAGGCTCTTAGGGTCATACTTTTCAACTTGCCAGTCTGCCAAAATACTGAACCAGCTCTCTTCATTTTACCCACTTGCCTGGGGAATGGTCCCACCCGTGAGGAGCTGGGTCTTCCCACATCAATTAGATAATCTATAGACTTGCTCAGGGATTGCCTTAATTAAATAATTCTTCATTGGTGTGCCTAAAGGCTCAGTTCTCAATTGTTGATCTGATTACATACAGTGAGACCCTGTTCTTAAAACAAAACAGCAAAAATATGTTAGCTTTTTATGAAAAAAAAGTCCTGTATTTATTTCATTAGGATAGAAGCACTGAACTTTTGCTGGAATTTCTGACCTGTGAGACTGTTTGGGTGAGTGTGACTTAGTTTCCCCAAGTCTGACCACCTCACCTTCAGAGAGCTAATGTTTTCAAGCTCATGATCAGCAAAGTTGAGTACCCAGACCTGAGCCTCCAGCGCCTCATCCTGACCATTGTGACACCTTCCTGCTTAGAAGTCAAGCAGCCAGCCTGTCCCTGTCTTCATGGTGGCAGAAAAATTTTCAGGAGACCGAGGACACTCAGCAATGTCCACTGCTGACAGAGCGCTTTGGCACGTTTGCCCAGATGCCTTTGTCTGGCCATTCCTGGCCGTCCAGAGAGTAGATGGGGTCCTTGCACAAACTTCTCCTTCGACTTGACGTCTAGGACTGATTCAGACTCTGAAGTAGGCAAAGCAAAAACAATGTGTGGAACTTGTATATAATTATACATGAAGGGAGGAGATTTGAGTCACCAGTCATGTATTCAGCCAATATTTCCAAGGCATCTGTAGATTGCACTATTATGCCTGAGGAATCTTGAATGAAGTTTTTTGTTTTTTGTTTTTTGTTTTTAGGCCAAGTCTCATGTAGACCAGGCTGGCTCCAAATTTACTCTGCAGCTGAGAATGATCTTGAATTTATCAGCTTTTTGCCTCTCCTGAGTGCTAGGATTTCATTAAGCTTTACGGGACACTGTGGAACCAGTTTTGTGCATGCCAGGCAAACACTCTCTACCAGCTGAGCTACATCCCTGACCCCTTCAAAGGCAGTTTTGCTGTCACAGAGCGAGAGCAGGTAGGATACTGAGTGCTTCCTGGGAAAGGAGTGCATTCGAAGCCATTGCACTCACCCGGGCTTGGACCACACCCAGGTCTGTCAACCTGTTCTTATTTAATGGGAAAAGAGCTTGAAACAATAAAGAGAAGATTTAGTGACTTCTACAGTTCTTAGATTATAGTCAGTGAAATGTATCTGACTTTACAAGTGGTCTTAGTATTTATTTTACTTTATTGGGCTTGATATTGCGGGTGACTTTGAACCTCTGATCCTTCTACTTCCACCTTCCCAGTGTTGAGATTACAGGCACGCACCACCATTCCTGGTCTGCATGGGGCTGGGATGAAGCCCAGGGTTTTGCGCATGCTAAAAAAGCTCTCTACCAACTGAGCTACATTCCCGATTCATGAGTGGTTTTATATTTCCAGTATATTTGATTCCTATCTCTTCATAGAATGTTTCTGATCCTGTCCTGCATTCTTTTGACAAGTCCAGTAAAAATACCTTTTGCGTTAAGGCTGCAGCTGTTTCTGCTGGAGGGTGTGTGTAACTTCTACTCAGTTATTCATATGCTGTTCAGGCGAAGGCAAGCCACAGTACTATTTGTTGGGCATGTGCTGTAGCACTTTCGGGAGCAAAAGCCAAGTATCACCTTTCTCTATGCCTCGTGACTGGTGCATAGGAGTTCAATTTGCACCAGTTAACTTACCAAGCTCCTACTCAGCTCCTACTCAATCCCACAGCCAACTTACTATCAGTTAGGGAGAAAGGGCGAAGAACACAAGCAACTAAAACAAGAATCAGGGGGTGGGAATACAGGTGGTGACAGAGTCCATACTTAGTGTCTGTGAGACTGTAAGTTCAAATCTCCAACACTACAAAAATGTACACATGCGCACAAAACAAAATACACAAAGCGTCACAAGAGGTCACATTTTCTTCACTCCTGAAATAATCCTAATTGTTCTGAGAGCTAAGTAATTTTTTCCCAGCAAATCAAATTTAAGTTGGATCTAGAATAACTGTTTGGATTTTAACAGTTACTTAATGTTATTGAGCACAATCTTGCCATCTAGCAGAGGACTTAGCAGCCAGTCTATGCTTAGCTTAAGGGCTCGCTGGACATTTCTAAAGGCATTCCCAGCATGTATTTTGATTGCTGACCTCAGAGGGAGGGACAGGATTGGAACCTGGCTCCCTGACATGTGAGTCCGGCGAGTGATGCTCTGTACTTCCTTCTGTTGATCCCCTTCACCTTAGAATCTTGAGCCCCAGGGAGAATTTCTTTCTGGAACTTTCTTTGCATCTGACTCACACCAGCTTAGCAGGGCTTGGAGAAAGGCATGCTCTGCGGTGAACTGGCGCATAGTAACACAAGATGGTCTACCTACAAAGGTTCTCAAGCAGATTTCCCACTGCACAACTCTAAGCCATTTCTGTCCTCTGAAACCTTCATCTTCTCTTTCTGCCCTTTAAGGGCAGATGAGCTCCTACTTCACACAAAGAATTCCACTCACTACCCTCTCAATCCTTTCTTCCGCTTGCTTTAGGATTCTCTGGTCTTAACACCCGGAATGCTGGGATTACAGGTGTGAACCACCAAGCCCAGTGTTCACACCATGCCCGGCTCTAGCCTATAATACCCCACATCAGACCATTTCCTATCAGTCTCAAAAATGTCATTTTTTGAGTTCATCATGGTGACTCCTGCCTATAATCCTACACTCAGGAGACTGAAGCAGGAGGATAGTTACAGATTAGAGGCCAGCCTGGGCTAAAGTGAGACTCTTAAAAAAAAAAAAAAGAGAATATACATGTTTCTCCATCTAACTGTGCAGTTGCCTTTAAGTGTAGTTAAGTTAGTTAGGAGGAACTGAAATAACTAACTCTCATCTGGATTTGCTGAAAGAACTGTGTGCTTTCTAGAACTGAGCAGACATACTAAAGTTAGTTAACTAGTATTATTGAGGTTTAAATGTCCATTTAAACTTTCAGATTTAAATGAAAAGATGACTTTCCGGTTATTACATGGTTGCCAGGCTGATATGAGCCCCATACCCAGTTTTTGCAGGATTTTTGTTTCTTCGTGAGTGTGCTGGAGATTGAACTGGGGCCTCATACATGTGAGACAAGCTTCTAAGAAATAAAATCCTTCCTACTTCTCCCGTTCCTGATCAACAGCAGAGAGAGAACTCAATGGCAACAAAGTAAGGAATTGGGAGGAAGTTTTACTGTGGGGTTAAAGTTCACTGACTTCTCAGAACACTCACATGGTCCAGGACTTTGGATAGAGTTATGAATAAGCTTCAGTGCATTGGAACCAAGATCGTTCATGAACTAAATGGAGGAAAGACGGGCAATTCCAGGACCAGGTTGAGATCTGCTTTCTCCTGTTTTTTTTTGTCCTGATGTCATGGATGCAGTATGATCACATGATACCCTGTGGCTGACCTGCATCTGCCTCTAGTCTCCAAGCAGTAAGGTTTTTTTTTTTATCATCTACAGCTATCAGGTCCACCTCAATATGACCTTATTAGCATTTGCATTAGCATTTGCTCATCTCTATTGGTAGATATGAAATACCCCGAACTCCATGCTTGCAGACACTAGCACTCCCAGTTAGCTGATGTACAACACATGTATCCATCTCCAGGTTGGTGAGTATCATTCACTCAAATGGTTGCCTTTGATCTGGAAACACCCGCCTCAATTTTAGTGGTGCTAAAGTGGTACATAATTTGTAGCTGAAACCCACCTTTTGTACAGACAAATTTGCTGATTCATGGCATTGATAAAACCAGAAAAATCATTCAGACCTAGGTCGCAAGCCATCTTGCCCCAGGAAAGAGAGGGTGCTGTGTGCTATGATATCCTTGTGGCAGAAGCAGAGAGAGCCAGGGTCTTCCTGCAAGGCTAGAAACCTCGCCTTAACCTCAGCTGCCCTCGGCCAGCTGGGACAGAAAGAGGATTGATGAAGGGTAAGCAGGAGAAAGAGCCAAATAGAGATGTAATTTCAGCAGAGATCACAAAAGAGGGCAGAGAAGCATAGAGAATAAAGGAAATTGACAAATGGAGCCTCCTCTTAAGGACACAGAACAGGGCTAGGGTTATAAGCTCAGTGACCAAGGCTTTGAAATCAGTCCTCAGCACATCACCACCAGAAAGGCAGATTCTGTGCGTGGTGGGTTTATTTTTATTTATTTGTTCTTTTTTTTTTTTTTAAGGGATGCTGTGGATTGAATCTAGGGCCTCACACATGCTAAAGAATACATTTTAAATGTCAGTTTCTGCCTTAAAAGTGTATTTAACAGGTCACTATTTCCTCATTTATTTTTTACTTTGTTTATTCACTTATTATTGTGGGAGTACATTTGGGATATATGCGTGTACAGGTGTGCACATGTGACTCAGCTCATACGAGGTCAGAGGACAACTTTGTGGAGTCGGTTCTCTCCTTCAACCTCTACATGGATTTTGCGAATCCAGCTCAGGTCATCAAGTTTGCACTTCGAGTGTCTTTACACACTGAGCCACCTCACCCGCCGAGTCATTATTTATTGTTTTCAACTACAAAGAAAAGAGTTCATCTTGACTCATAGTTCCGGGCCAAGGTAATGGGGCTGAGTGCGTACATGGCACAGAGTCCCACATGGTACAGCTATTATGTGAAAGAGTCAAGGAGTGAGTTCTCTCTCTCTCTTTCTCTCTCTCTCTCTCTCTCAAAGTGAAAGACTGGTATCTCTGTCTTCACTTTGTGCCTATCTCCTTTTACTTTGGCTGAAGGTACGAAGATAACTCATCTTCCCTAACCTTTCTTTAAGTTATCTTGGATTCGTAGAACAGCAGAATTTCCCAGGACAAATGAGCCTCTAGAGGAGGGTAATTATCCAAATGGAGAGGCCACACCTGGAACAGAAATAATCACCTCCCAAGAGCCACCTCATCCCTTAAGCAATAAGGACTTCTTCCCACCAGGACTTGCAGGATCGGTGCCAAGGCTGACGGACGGGCAGGACCACACCTTGATTAAGACTGCTTAATTGTATCTCTTTCGAACCTCTTGCCCTAATCTTTTTAGACCTAAAGGTTTGTCAGTGCCAGAAGAAAGATTTGGGGGCTTTATCTCTTTTATCTCACTGTAGCCCCAATATACCAATACACTTCTCTGTGTTTCCACCATCACTTCTTGAATTGGTATATTGGGGCTGCAAGGCCAACCTCAGCTTATTTAGGCTTCCAGAGCCCAGAATTTGACCCTAAAACCTCTAGATACCTGGGATCACAGGAGAAGGCCAGGAACCTAGACTGACCTTTTACTTTCTAAACTCAGTTCAGAGATAAATATATTTGAGGCTGCTTCTGGGTACTAACCCCCTCTACAGAGGCAGCTTCTGTTATCTAACACTTCTTTCTCCTTTTCCTTCTCCTTCCTCTATTTATTTATTTGTTTGTTGTGTGTGTGTGTGTGTGTGTGTGTGTGTGTGTGTGTGTGTGTGTGTATGTGTGTCTGTGGGTGTGTGGGTGTCAGAGGGCTCCTTTTTGCTTCCCTCTGGGAATTCCCAGGCTCTTCCCACCAGGACTTGAAGTGCAGGCTACCACCATTTTCTGCCTGGTGTTTTGTTTTGTTTTTAACGTGGGACCTGGGTTCCGAACTCAGGACCTTCTGCTTAACCCCTGGGGCAGTCTTAACCCCTGAGCCATCTCTCCAACCTATCTTCCTTCTTTTTCATTTTGGTTTATTGAGGTAGGGTCTCACTTAAACTTGAGGTGTCCTTCTGTCTTAGCCTCCTGAATGCTGGGGTTATAGGTATACACCAATCACAGGAATTAGGAGCAAGGCAGTCCCATTTTATAGGCCGTCAGGCTTATAGCCCCCTCCAAATCAAAACGTCTACATATCCTAATAAAATTGGTAGTCAGATATAAGAACAGAGAATATAAGAACTATACAAGTCCAAGAACCAAAAGAGAAGTCCAGGAGCTGAGATCTAAAAAATCCCTATAGCTCAAAATAACAGATGATCTTTGTTCTTTTTTTACTTCCTTGTTCTTAGAGCCTTTGGTAGGCTTTTTTAGGGGTGGGTGTACTTTTTCTGAGTCTGTACTTTTTACCTGATCACTTGATCAATCAGATTCTTTACATATGTTCAAATTAAGCTGAGATTTAGCTCAACTTGATGCCCAGTTTACATATGGGCAGGACCAAATTGGTCAGTTCCCAAGACATGAAAGACCTTCCAATCCATTTTCAAGACTCACAAAGCTGCAGGGAGCTGTTGTTGTTTTTCTCAGTAAAGTTCCCTTGTTTGACTTCCTTCTGCTGTCCTTGCTTGTCATTGTTGGCAGCTGTAAGACACCAAACTCAACTAAGACCCAGGAAGATGGTAAGACCACCATGCTCAGTTTTTGTTTGGTTTGAGACAGGGTCTTGCTGGATGGCTTTTGGTGGGGCCACAATGATCCTGCTGCCTTACCCTGCCAAACTTTAGTGTCACAAGGGTGTATCCCCAGCAGTTATTTAACATACATGACCAAACTCCTAAAACAGAAATTGGGGGATGAGGTTCTTTTCCTCTCTCTCCATCCATTGTCTCTGGTGGACAGAGGATAACTGTTGATTGAGATTCAGCCATTTGCTTTTGTGGTCCTGGGAATCAGACTTAGACTCTTGAGTATGCTACATAAATGTTCTACCATGTAGCACCTCTGATGCACGTGACTAAGAGTCATAAGAACCTTACATCTTGCCCTTTTCGCCCCACCCCCCGCTCCGCCGGTCGGGACGCATACGCGAGATCCAGCCGGGCTCTCACCGCGCGCTCTAGGACCCCAGGTCAGCCCACAGGGACCCGGCTCCGACTCCCTGCCATCCAGCCAGAGCCGCGCGGGGGCCGAGGGACGAGGAGGACCTCCCCGTGCGCCCGGGCCCCGCCCCAGCTGCCCTCGGGTTAAATAGCTCCACGCCTACGCGCCCATCGTCCCTTTTCACCCCACCCCGCTCCGCCGGTCGGGACACGTGCGCGGTCCACCGGGCCTCACCCCACGCCCTAGGTGAGTCCCCATTCGGGCCCTGCCCACCAGTACCCCAGGCCAAATAATTCAGTTTAGTGAAATTGAGAGATCTTAAGAGTTAAAATGACAATGCCAAAGTCAAAGTGCAAATCCATGAGAAGCAACACTCAAGTAAACAAATTTCCCACTGAAGAAATTAATCCCATAATGTTAGATTCCAACAAGAACAAACCCGCGGAAAAAGGCCAAGAAAGCCTGACCCAGGATAACGACTTTCAAAATATGATCATTACCATGTTCAATACTATGAAAGAGGAAATCCGGGAGGAATTACATAATCGAATCAATCGCTTTGAAGAGGAACACAACAGACATCTGGAGGAGTTGAGAAAAACAGTGCAAGAAACAAAAAGTGGCATAGAGCAGTTAAAACAAACTCAAGCAGACTTTAAAACTGAGCTAAAAGACAAGTTATCTTCAACCCAGAACGCCACAGAGAGTCTTATCAACAGAACTAATGAAGCAGAAAACAGAATTTCAGACCTTGAAGATAAAGTGGGAGTACTAACCAGCTCAATGGAAGAGGTTGTTAAAGCCAAAAAGATACTTGAGAGAAATATCCAAGAGATATGGGACACCCTGAAGAAGCCTAACATGCGTATTCATGGAATACCTGGAGCAAGAATCTCAAAATACCACCCCTGAGGAAATTTTTCAAACGATCATCAAGGAAAACTTTCCTCATCTAAAAAAAGAGAGGCCCATTCATATACAAGAGGCATTCCGCACCCCAAACAGATACGACCAAAATAGAAGCACACCGCGGCAAATAATAGTTAAAACACTCCACATTCAAGATAAAGAACTGGTGCTGAGAGCTTCAAGGGAGAAAAAACAAGTCACTTTTAAAGGCAAACCTATTAAAATAACAAATGACTTCTCAGTCGAAACAGTAAAAGCAAGAAGAGCTTGGAGAGACATACTTCAAGTATTGAATGAGCAAAAATGTCAACCCAGGCTGATTTACCCTGCAAAACTATCCGTCATGATCAAGGGAGAAAGAAAAATTTTCCAGCACAAAGACAACTTTAAGGGATACATGGCCACCAAACCAGGCCTTCAAAAACTGCTAGAAATGATACTCAAGCTTGAAGAAAAAAACAGGCATATCCAGGAGAACAGAAGGCAAATATAACACCATTAAAAGCGAAGCAATATACTTATAAAAGCTACTAAACATAATAAATGTCTGGAATTAACAATAGTTTCTCCATTATAACACTAAATGTTAATGGACTTAATTCACCGATCAAGAGACACAGATTACAAACTTGGATTAAAAATCACAATCCATCAATCTGCTGCCTGCAGGAAACCCATCTCACCACAAAAGATAGGCACGCTCTAAAAATAAAAGGCTGGTCAACAATTCTACAAGCAAATGGAAGCAGAAAACAGGCAGGGGTAGCCATTATGCTATCAGACAAAGTGGATTTCAAACCAAAGAAAATTATAAGAGACACGGATGGATACTACATTTTAGTCACAGGTACAATTCACCAGGAAGATTTCACAATACTGAACATATATGCACCCAATACGGGCCCCTCCACATTCATTAAGAAAACCCTACAGCGTCTAAAGCATGAAATCAACCCCCAAACGATAATTCTTGGGGACTTCAACACCGCCCTCTCTACATGGGATAGATCAACAGGTCAAAAGCTTAACAGAGACACTTTGGAACTTAATCAAACCCTGAAAGAAATGGACCTCACAGATCTCTATCGAACTTTTCACCCACTGCACCAAAGAATACACATTTTTCTCAGCAGCACACGGAACTTTCTCCAAAATAGATCACATACTGGGCCACAAAATGAATCTACACATATACAAGAAAGTTGAAATTCTAACCTGTGCCCTATCAGACCACCACTGGCCTAAAGCTGGACATCCACAACACATCAAACAAGAGAAAATACACTAACTCCTGGAAACTTAACACTATGATGCTGAATGAGAACTGGATTCAGGAAGAAATTAAAAAGGAAATTCAAGATTTCCTGAAAGTGAATGATAACGAAAATACAACTTACCAAAATCTCTGGGACACAATGAAAGCTGTTCTAAGAGGTAAGTTCATAGCTCTTAATGCCCACGTCAAAAAAATGGAAACATCAGAAATAAACAACTTAACAATGCAGCTTAAAGCTTTAGAGAAACTAGAGCAATCTGATCCCAAAAGCAGTAGAAGAGAAGAGATTAGCAAAATAAGGGGAGAAATATCTGAAATCGAGACTAAGAAAACGATAGAAAAAATCAACCAATCAAAAAGCTGGTTCTTTGAAAAAATCAACAAGATTGATACACCCCTAGCTAAACTAACCAAAAGCAAGAGAGAGAAAACCCAAATTAACAAAATTAGAAATGAACATGGAGTTATCACTACTGATACCCAAGAAATCCAGAGAATTATAACATCATATTTCAAAAACTTATACTCTGTGAAGTTTGACAACACAAAAGAGATGGATGAAATTCTAAGTAAACACAACTTACCTAAATTGAATCAGGAAGTTGTGAATTATTTAAATAGTCCTATAACATATAAGGAAATTGAGGAAGTAATCTCGAATCTTCCCACCAAAAAATGTCCTGGACCAGATGGATTCAGCACAGAGTTCTACCAGACATTTAAGGAGTTAATAACACCAATACTCCTTAAACTGTTCCATCAAATAGCAAAGGAAGGAACACTACCAAATTCCTTCTATGAAGCTAATATCGTTTTAATCCCAAAACCTAATAAAGATTCACTTAAAAAAGAAAACTATAGGCCGATCTCCCTGATGAACACAGACGCAAAGATTCTCAACAAAGTCTTAGCAAATCGGATTCAAAAACATATTAAAAAGATCATTCATGGGGACCAAGTAGACTTCATCCCCGGCACACAAGGTTGGTTCAACATACGCAAATCAATAAATGTAATTCATCATGTAAACCAGTCCAAAGTCCAAGACCACATGATACTCTCGATAGATGCAGAAAAAGCTTTTGACAAGATCCAACAGCCTTTCATGATCAAAACGCTAGAGACAGTAGGAATGGAAGGAACCTTTATCAATATAATAAAAGCTGTATACAACAAGCCCACAGCAAGGATTATGCTCAATGGGGAACAATTGGAAGCATTCCCACTTCGATCAGGAACTAGACAAGGCTGTCCACTCTCACCACTTCTATTCAATATTGTACTTGAAGTCTTAGCTGAAGCCATAAGACAAGAAAGGGACATAAGAGGGATTCAAATCGGCAAGGAAGAAGTCAAGCTATCCCTATTTGCAGATGACATGATCTTATACCTGAGTGATCCCAAAAACTCCACCAGGAAGCTCCTGGAACTAATTGAGAAGTTCAGCAGGGTGGCAGGATACAAAATAAATGTGCAAAAATCAGAGGCCTTCCTATATGCCCAGAATGAAAGAAGTGAAAAAGCCTTGAGAGAAACAATACCATTTACTATAGCCCCTAAAAAAATGAAATACCTTGGTATAAACCTAACTAAGGAGGTAAAAGACCTTTACAATGAAAACTTTAAAACCCTAAAGAAAGAAATTGCAGAAGACACCAGAAGGTGGAAAGACCTCCCTTGTTCCTGGATTGGCAGAATCAACATTGTAAAAATGACCATCCTACCAAAGGCAATATACAGATTCAATGCTATACCAATCAAAATCCCAAAGCAATTCTTCAAAGAAGTTGACCAAATAATCTCAAAGTTCATATGGAGACACAAAAGACCCAGGATAGCAAAAACAATCCTGAGTAACAAAAACACAGCTGGAGGTATTACCATACCAAACCTAAGTCTATACTACAAATCCATAGTTATAAAGACAGCCTGGTACTGGCTCCAAAATAGACACACAGATCAATGGATAAGGATTGAAGACCCAGATATAAGCCCACAAAGTTACAGCCATTTGGTCTTTGACAAAGGGGCCCAAAGAATCCAATGGAAAAAGAACAGCATCTTCAACAAATGGTGCTGGCAAAACTGGATCTCCACATGCAGAAGATTAAAGCTGGACCCGTACTTGTCACCATGTACAAGACTTAATTCCAAATGGATCAAGGACCTTGATATCAGGCCAGAGACTTTAAAAACCATAGTTGAAAGGATACGGAACTCCCTTGAGCTGATTGGGCTAGGCCAACACTTCCTAAACAGACATCCAATGGCACAATCACTGCTACCAACTCTCAACAGTTGGGATCTTGTGAAATTAAAGAGCTTCTGTTCAGATAAAGAGATTGTCACACGAGCTCAAAGGCAACCCACAGAATGGGAGAAAATCTTCACTAACCACATATCTGACAGAGCTCTACTGTCCAGAGTGCACAAAGAACTTAGAAAACTAAACTCCAAGGAAAACACTGGCCCAATTAAAAAATGGGCCCTGGAACTTCAAAGAAACTTTACCAGGGATGAAATTAAAATGTCTAACAATTATCTTAAAAAATGCTCCACTTCCTTCGCCATCAGGGAAATGCAAATCAAAACTTCCCTGAGATATCATCTCACCCCGGTCAGGATGGCAAAAATCCACAATACAAACAACGACAAATGCTGGAGAGGATTGTGGAGAGAGGGGAACTCTCCTACATTGTTGGTGGGAATGCAGGCTCATACAGCCACTCTGGCGAGCCGTCTGGAGATTCTTAAAGAAATTAAAGATTGAAATGCCATATGACCCTGCTATCCCACTTTTGGGAATAACCCCCCATGCAGCAGAGGTTCGCCTCGATAGCACAAGCTCGACCATGTTCATAGCAGCACTGTTTACAATAGCAAAGTCATGGAATCAACCTAAATGTCCAACAGTTGACGAGTGGATAAGGAAACTGTGGTACATCTATACAATGGAGTACTACTCAGCCATCAAAAATGATGAATTACTGGAATTTGCTGGGAAATGGATGTCATTAGAAAGAATTATATTAAGTGAAGTATCCCAAACCCAGAAAATTAAGCGCCGTATGTACTCCCTAATAGGTGGCTCCTAGTATCAAACTCACCCAGCCCACATTGAGACACTCAAAAGTAAACCTATGAAACACAGTAATTGCAAGGATTATGAACAAGAGAGATGGGTTAGGAGGGCCACACCAGAAACAAGGAGAGAGGAGACCATGTTACAGCAGAGAAAATAGGCCTCCATCAAGGTCTGCAAGTAAGTAATGAGAAACCTGGTTAAGTTCACAGATGTTCTTTCCTGATCTCACCAGAAGGGGAGGGCATATAGTCTAGCAGATAAAAAGTAATCATTTTGCAAATGGGTGATGGACCCCTCCCTCAGTGAGGTTTCCTACTCTTATTACATCTACCCTTGAATGTGCTATTACAACAAGACTCCAGTTTAACAGCTTTTTGTCTCTGGCCAGGGGGTGACATACAGTGCCCAGCAGAATGGAGTGAAGGGAATTGCAGGAGCAGCAAAACGGCAAAAGAAAATCAACAAACCACAATCCAGAACTTCAGAGACTCTATATCAATCACATAGAACTAGGACAGCCTAATCTCTCCCCATCCTGGAGCTCAGGGACATTTGGGGAAGAGGGGGCGGTAAGATTGTAAGAGCAAAAGGATGGGAGGAGCAACGATTTGCAAGATTCTCAACAATAGTCGGGGCCAAAGCAATCGTAATGGGACTTTGCATGCCCTGCGCAATGTCCAGCGCACTGTTGCCCTCATAAAGTCTAGCATCTGTTAAGGGCACCGAGACCCCTGGAGGCAAGGGATTGACAGCCATAGTAGTGATCTTATGCTTAAGGGGAACAAGAGAAAGGGCTTATGGAAATGCCACTGGGTCCTTATATGTCATCGGAGAGGAGGACCCAATGGAGAGTTAGGCGTACACAATAAAGGACTCTCTGGGAATTGGGGGGGAGGCACTGGGGGAAGGGGAGGGGGAGGAGGAGGGAGGGAGGGAACTGGTAAAAAATTTTAAAATGTATAATTAAATTTTTAATAATAAAAAAAAAAGAACCTTACATCTTGGATTTAGCAGCTGAAAAAGACTGACAGCCCCTTTGGAACTGCCCTTAAACATTCCTTCGATTTTTCCACCAAAATATTTGTTGGTTTCTAACTAATAAATAGAAAAAAAAATGACCATAATAAAAAAAAATGGGGTCCAGTAGGGAGCTCCACTGGAGATGTATTCACACTATGGCAAAGGATTGTCTCAGGTTGACCTTTGGGATATCATAAACCACTTGAAGGCTGATGTGTACAGATGCATTTCATGCATATGGTTATAACTGAGGGGATCATGGGATGGTATCTAGGAGTAAACATAATAAAGCCTAGAAACACCACTCTAGGAAAATTCTGTCCCTTTTGAGAAACTTTCCTTTTTCTTTTGCAGTTAAAAACCCCAGGACTCAGAAGCAAGGAGGCTTTTGACCCCGCTAGATAATCCTGCAGCATCCTTCCAAGTTCTAGGATTATGTGGGTAAGCTGCTGTGCCTTGCCTGTGTGTTTATGTTCATGGGACTTAGTTCTAGTGATGAAGGGGCATTTCATGCATAATTTATCAGAGGTGATGCATACTCCAAAGAAAAACAAAGCAGCGTGGAAGTGTGTTATGAGTCGTCTGTAGTCTCCAGTGTTAAAAGTCCTAGCTCTAGTTTCTGTGGTTGTGATCTCATAGGTGATTGGACCAGATGAGTGATCATCACAATGAGTTCTAATTCAATGTGACTGATTTCCTTATTGTATTCATCTATTTACAGTGTGTGGTTGCATGCATGCCTATGTGTAGAGGTCGGAAGACAACTTTCAGGAGTTCTCTCTTTTCATCTTGAGGGCCTTAAGAATCAAATTCATGTCACCAGGCTTGGTGGCAAGTGTTTTTTACCTCCTAAGCCATCTCAATAGTTTAATCTATTTATTATCTATTTGTTTTTATATATTTGTTTATTTATTTTAGCTTTTTTTTTTTTTGAAGAAGGTCTCATGTAGTTCAGGGTAGCCTTCAATTCACTCTGTAGCCAAGGATAACACTGAATTTCTGACTTTCCTGTCCCAACAGGGACATCCCAAGAGTTGGATTACAGATGTGTACCATCAGGCCTGGAAAAAGGTAGAAATTTGAAACTGGGTGTGATGGCAAATGCCTATGATTCTAACCCTGTATATACAATGCATATAAAACAAATAAATATTTTAAAAATAATTATTATTTATATATAAATATATATCATTATTTTAAACTTTTAGTTCTTGAAACAGCTTGTTCAGGAATAACCCACCATAACCAACTGACATAACCTTCCTTCTTCACATATACAATTTTACGCATTCAATCTATTGAATATTTAGGAGCCGTATCCCCAGAGATGGTTTCTTTATGATAAGTGTATGGGAAAAGAGAAAAATATATACTAAGGAAGACAGTTTTTGCATTAAACAAATGACACTATAGAGCTGCAGTGGAAACCAAAGAACGAAATACATAAAGCTGCAATTGCAGTTTCTGAAAGCAGGGGTCAGTGAGATAGCTGAGCAAACCTAGCATTGAAACCCTTCTAGAGTTGAAACTCTAGAAACCACATGATAGAAGAAAAGAACTAATTGACTCCCAAAAAGTTGTCCTCTGACCTCCAACTGCATGTGGCAAGTGTGTAACCCCCCTTTACAAATAGCTGAATTATTTATCTTTTTAAAAATATAGAATAATAAGGTAGGTATCTTTAGAAAATGAAAACTCAATAATCCCAGCACTTGGAAGGTGGAGACAGGAGGTAAGTTTGTGGTTAGCCTGGGCTACATGAAAACTTTTTTTTTTCTTTTGCTTGAGCATGTGTGTGTGTGTGTGTGTGTGTGTGTGTGTGTGTGTGTGCATGTATACGTGCATGCGTGCACTATGAGTGCCTGTCGAGGCCCAAGGGTGACTTTAGAAATCATCCTGGCTTGCTCTACCTCCTCTTTGCTTTGCTCTGGGGTTCCTCAGGCTCCACCTTTCAGGGTTGGAAGTGCAGGCTGCTGCTATTTCTTGCCCGAGTTTTTACCTGGGATCTGGTATCTGAACTCAAGTTCTTCTGCTTGCAAGGCAATGTCTTAACCCCCAAGCTATCTCTCCAGCCTGAAACCCCATCTTAAAAAACAAACAAAGAAACACTGCACTGCCCAGGAATTTAATGTCAGTCATTTTCAGTAGGTTCTAGTGCCTGCTCTATAGTAAACATAACCAGTATCGAATTCTCAAAAATGTTTGTTGAATCATTACATGACTAACTCTCAGGTATAATTGCATAATTCTACATTTTAAAAAGTAGTAATTATGGATAAGTATGCCAGGAAAAACATGTATTCGAGTTCCTCTTACCTCCATAAGTGAAAAGAACGGCGCGAAAAGCCAGAGAACGAGAAGGGTTGGACGAGGAATGGAGGATGGAAAAAGGAGGGGGGGGGGGTTGTGCGCGCCCTAGCGAAGCGGGAGCGATTGCGGGAGAGGAGTGGCTGATCGCGTAGGGAGATCTGACTGGCTAGCGGCCCCTTTGATGGAGAGCGCTGGGTACGGACGTAGCGTACTTTGGTATGCCGTAGACATTCTTTCTTATCGTTCTTTCTTTTTCTCTCTGATTTTCTCTTTCTTTCTTTCTTCCTGTCTCTCTTTCTTGATTTATTTCTGCTTATTTGTCGTTCATTTCCTTTACTTGCCACTCCGTTCCTCCGTGCGTTCCTTCCTTATTCCTTCCTCCTCCTTACTTCCTCCTTGCTTCCTTTCCTTCTCCCTTTCCTCCTCTTGTCTCTCTCCCTCACTCCCTTCCCTCCCTCCCTCTCCCTCTCCCTCTCCCTCTCTCTCTCTTTCTCTCTTTCTCTCTTTCTTTCCGACAAGGTCTCATGTAGCCCAGGCTGGTCTCTGTTATGTAGCTGAGGATGACCTTAAACTTCTGATCCTCCTGCCTCTAGAGGCCTTTCAAGTGCTGATTTAAAATTTTTTTATTTATTATTTATTCAATTGTGCGTGTATGCGTGTGTTTGTATGTGTGTGTATGTATGTGTGTGTGTAGAACCACGGACGAATTCGGGAACCACCATGGACGCCTCCACCTCCTCTTTGTTTACTCTGCCCTGGGATTCACAGGCTCAGCCCTACCAGGACCAGAAACACAGGCCGCCTCCGCTTCTGCCTGGCGTCTATACGTGGGGTCTAGGATCCGAACTCAGGACCTTCTGCCTACAAGGCAGAGGCTTAACCCCTGAGCCACCTCTCCAGCCCCCCAAGTGCTGATTTATAGGCATTTACCATTAAGTCCAGTTAGTAATGGGAACATTTATAAGGGGAAATATTCCTTTCAATCTTTTATTTTCTTCATATCTTAAAGTCTCTGGGTGACTTGAATGTGCTATTATAACAAGACTCCAGTTTAACAGCTTTTTGTCTCTGACCAGGGGGTGACATACAGTGCCCATCAGGATGGAGTGAAGGGCATTGCAGGAGCATCAAAACTGCAAAAGAAAATCAACAAACCACAATCCAGAACTTCAGAGACTCTATATCAACCACATAGAACTAGGCCAGCCTAATCTCTCCCCATCCTGAAGCTCAGAGACATTTGCGGAAGAGGGGGTGGTAAGAGTGTAAGAGCAAAAGGATGGGAGGAGCAATGATTTGCAAGATTCTCCACACTAGTTAGGGCCGAAGCAATCATAATAGGACTTTGCATGCCCTGCGCAATATCCAACACGCTATTGACCTCACAAAGTCTAGCATCTGCTAAAGGCACCAAGATCCTTGGAGGCAAGGGATTGACAGCCACAGTAGTGTTCCTATGCTTAAGGGGAACATGGGAAAGGGTTCAGGGAAATGCCACTGGGTCCTTGTACGTCATCAGAGAGGAGGACCCAGAAGAGAGTCAGGAATACACAATAAAGGACTCTCTGGGAATTGGGGGGGAGGCACTGGGGGATGGGGAGGGAGAGGAGGGGGAACAGGGGGTTCGGGGGGAGGAGGAGGGAGGGAGGGAACTAGTCTACCTATTAAGTTTGTATGAGCGGAAATAATAAAAAATGTATAAAAAAAAGTCTCTGGGTGAGATTTGCACATCCAGTTGGTGGGACTGCATCCCTAGATTAGCATCATGGTGCAGGCCCGGCCAGTGTTCCCCTCCCCCACAGATTCAATCCTGCAGACATGATCCTTTCAATCAGAAAGACCTTCCTTTCCTCCAGGTCAGAGACAACCCACCCCAGTTAACAACCTCTCTCGATCCCTTGGCCAGGCATATCTTTGTGGGGCACAAATACACAACCAGATGCATTGTTCACAGGGCCAACAGAACTTGGCTTTCAGAACAATACAGTGCTGGGCATTTGGCCATGTAGTGGAGATAAATAGAGGAATCAGGCAGTTTCCTTTGGCAGCTGGGGAAGAGGGCCATGTGAACAGATTACCACAATAAAAACATGTAAAGCGATCAAGAAGAAACCTGTAAAATGTTTATGATCATGAGTGAAGGACAATTCATTTGTCTAGGTTGTGGCTAAGGTGGAGGAAAGTTCAGAAAGGAGCTCATTCTAATAGGGACATAGGATGAATGGGAAGTGGGATAAGATATTGAAACTTTCAGGGAATAGGACAATTGCTCTTCCTGTGTCCTCAAATCTTGGGGAAGCTTGCTTGCATCTTTGTCACTTTGCCTAGGTCTCGAGTCACTTTGTTAGGTTTGTCATTCTATGTTTTTACCCACACACACACTTCCTTTGAAATGATTCAGACAAGGGGTGTATAAAAACAGTGCAATAAACAGTGTTTCTTTGCCAGGACTGTCCCTCTGCGTAGTTCTCTGGGGAATATTGTAGAGTCCCTAGGTGGCTGGCCAAAGGCTAGGGATTTGGGCTCATTGCCAAATAGCCTCCTTGAAGACACAGCACACAGGCCATTCCAGGAAGAGGGAACAACATAATGTCACAGTATTTTGTTTGCCAGATGCAACTATCTTCATGATAAACAGTGTGACCTTTGGTTATGTAATAGAATTGAAGATCAGCTCAAACGTCATCCGAAACCCTTAGACTGCTCATTTCCCAAGAAAGAGCAGTTCATTTTCCCCAGGAAAACAAAACAAAAAAGTTCCAAGACCACAGATTACATTTCTAGCTCCAAAGAATGGGCTTCTTCCCTGTAGGCGCATGCTACTACATGCCAGAGCCGGCCAGCGGGAGCTGCACATAAGCCGCCCTCCATCTCGGTGTGTGTCCTTTGGCACCAAGTCAGAGACCCGTGAGTCATTAAGACAGCACAGTCATGTGCAAACATCAAACCAACCGACCTGTTGGAGTGGAGGAGAGGAAGGAGAGACAATGCCCTTTATTTCTTTCTCAATGGGAGGCATTCTGTGTGACTCTGCTGTTTGTGGACTTCAAGGCAGACCGGAAGCTTCATCTGGTCGGGTTCTGCACAGTAACATTGGCAATAGCCACAAACCTCACTGATTGTGCTGTTCCTGGTTGCAAACTGGAGCCCACGCGCTCTGAAGCTAGGCCGTTCTGATGAACCGCGTGTTGAAGCTCGAGGGGGTGGAGAGTCAGCAGCACCTGCCCTTGTGGCCACTATCTGATAAGGCAGAGAGAGCAGGGTGAGCAAATCTGCTGGACCTCACCCTCCAGTGTTACACGAACACACCTCTGAAGCAGCCACCCGAAGTTCCTACCCGATAGGAAGGTCCCTAGAGCAGGGATTGTGAAAGAGCAGAGCTGTGGGGCAGGGCAGAGACCAGGGATGTGTCCACTTGTGTTTAATGGTCCTGCTCCAGGGAATCACATGTCCCTGAGTATCATCAAGAAAGCATTATACCAAAACATCTTGGAGCACTCCTTAAAGACTTCACATTCCCAAACTCAGAAAACATCCCATCCTCCAACTGTTTATGTCAAAAGTGTAGGAACCAAGCTTGGGGGTGCTGGCCCATCTCAGCCATTCCAGTGTTCAGGGGGCGGAGGCATGAAGATCAAGAGGTGGAAGCTGGATTCCTCCCTTGGCACTCCTTCCACTTTCAGAATTTTCTCTACTTTGCCTTAATAAATTTAATTCTTTACTTTGGAGGAGGGACAGGAGGAGAGAGAGGAAGAGAAAAAAAAAAGGGAGGAGAAGGAGGGAAGAGAAGAATAAGGAGAAGAAAAAAAGAGAGAGGAGGACAAATTGAAGCTAGTCCACAAAGAGAAACGCTGCTTCAAAAAAAAAAAAAAAAAATACAGCAAAAACTTGAAACTATTTGGTGTGATAATTGACGACTGTCCCCTTCCTCTCCTGCCCTGAGTCAAATTGCTGTGTTGAGTCAGGCTGCTGGTCTGCGACTGAATTTCTCCGATGTTGCTGCTGTGTTGCTGCTGTTCTTGGCTGACTTCAAAGCCTGCCTCTGAGGCCCTACTGCTGTTCATTGCTGACGTTGGAGACCGGCCTCTTCAGCCCTCCAGTGTGAAGGCTTTCTGGGGATTCTTTGGGTCTCTGAGATACTCAGTTCAAGAACTGAGCAGTTGCAGGCAGCTTCTGTTGGACTACTGTGATTTCATTTTGTAAGTTAATCTAATGTATATAGTATCATATGTATGTCCATCTTATCACACACACACACACACACACACACACACACACACACACACTTCTGCTTCCTTCTTTCCTTCCTTCCTTCCTTTCTTCCTTCCATGTTACAGACGGAACCTATAATTTTACTTATGCTACTAGTGAGCTACAATGCTAGCCCCCCTTTTTTTCCTCCTTTCTTTTTTTTTTTTTTTTTTTGAAACAGTCTCTCATCGAAGCCTAGACTGGTCTCAAGCTGGCTAGAATGAACTTGAATTCAAGATCTTCTTACTTCCATGTTCCAAAGGCTGAGGTTACAGACTTGTAACCTGTTTTCGCTCTTTATTTTGAGGCACAGTCTCACTGAGCTGCCCAGGCAATCTTCCTGTCTCAACCTGAGTGACATGTGCCACTTTACCTGGATGTAAGCCCATTATATGACACAATATGACAAGGATTTGATAGACCTATCATCTTTAATACATCCAACTCATACAGATAAGAAATAAAACAGTAAGAACGTTAAAAAAAAAAAAAAAAGAAGGGGGGAACCAGGAATGTAGCTCAGTGTAACTTGCCTAGTATGCTGGAAATCATAAGTATAGTCAGAACAAACAGCAGAGAAAACCCTGGAAACTAGAACAAATATGCAGTAAATAAAATGTTACATTTCACCAATCAACAAATGAAAATTAAAGTGAACTATCACTATTTGCTTATTCGGGTACCACAATAACAAGACTTTTTTTTTTTTTTTTAAGCAAAAGTATCTCTGTGTAGTAGAAGCTGGTCTCACATTCTCTATGTAGTATAGCTTGATTTTCACTTTTAGCTTTATCACCTAAGCTTCCCAAGTACTGGAATTTTAGGTGTAAGCCACCATGCCTGGTCTGGCAAGATGATTTTGTGTTTTGTTTGGGTGTTCTAATGCAATTAAATGTCATTAATCTAATCCTTTCGCCCACAGTTTGTGGGACTACATAGTTTACATAAAATCTGGCGATGTCAGATGCATAACAGTTAAAATTCAAAGCCTTTGACCAGCGATTCTGTCTCCAGGACTACATTGTAAGGTAACAATCATAGCTATTCACAAAAATTCAACTATGCATTGACAGAAAAGTCAGGAATTAGAATCTCTCCCAGGTCTTGACACAGAGGTCTGAGGCACATCAATTTTATGAGGACAGAAGAAGTGTCTCTTGTCTTATATCTGTCATATTTTGCTTTGGACCCTCGTTCCAGACCTACAACTCCTAACTCATTTGAAATTCCTAGTTCAAAGGAGTGTCTTTGTTTCTAATGAGGTGAGTCTTGGTGGGCTCCTGGGTAACTTTACCTTGGTGACTCTTCAAAGGACATCATGATTAATAACTTGGAACTTCCAGGTCCAGTTTCCTCTTCTGGGAAGAGTCGAGGAGCTAGCAACGGAGTTAATGGTCAATCGTGCCTGCATCCTGCACCCTCCTTAAAGTCCCTGAACTGTGTGGATCAGAGACCTTCTGGTGGCAAGCAGGTCAGTGTGATGGGAGAGTGATGTGCCTAGAGATTTCGAGGAGGTTCTAAGCCATTCTCACTCAGTGTCACGTTTCAGCTGGGTGTTCATCTATGTCTTTCACATGGTTATTATAATAAACCAGTAGATGCACGTGTTTTATAGAGCTATTGTGCCATTACAGAAAATTGCAGAACTCAAGGAACAGAGTCCTGGGAATCCTTAATTTAAAAGCCAAGTTGAACAAAAGCATAGGGTTCCTCCATTTTTGCTATTGGAGTCTGAAATAGGTTCAGTCTTGTAGGACTAAAGCCTTCCCTGTGGAATCTGTGCTGACCCTTAGTTGTTTGTGTTGAGGTTGTTTGATATAAAAAAAAAAAAAAACCTCGGTATTGGAAGTGCTGGGTAAGGACAGAAAAACCATAGTTTTTCTTTCTTCATCATGGGTAATCTAAGAACCATTTCATGAGGAAAAGTGTGAGCACTGAATTGAGCATAATTAAAGTGCTGCATTAGCAAATAAGATGAGCTTTGTGATGTCATGAAAATGTTTAGAAAGACTCAATCCTTTCTAAAAGTTACATGTTAGGTATAATTTTAAAAGAACGCTAATACAAGTGTCTTTAGCAATTATTAGAAAATTTGAAGTTAAAAGTCAAATTGAATGTTCTCTGTGGTACAGCTCTCGGCCAACATGTGTTGGGGGTCCTGGGTTTGATTGAAAAAAACCAAGACAAATCAAAACAAGCTAAGTGGAAAAAGAAAGGAAGTAGGCAGGAGAACCATGGATGAGGGAAAGAGCAGTGAGGAAGGCTTGTCCTGCCAGCTCTTAGTAAATATTTTCTTTGCCCACAAAATCACCACATTAAATTATTCTTCTTAAATTATTTTACTGGCAGTTTTGTAACAGTTCAAACTTTAGAAGCCAAATATAGTAGAATGGTTGTTGACCTACATTGTCAACAAATACTCCTTTGGAATCATTGTGTAAGATGCTGTCATTGTAAAGATGAAGTCTTGAATACTGTACAATAAACTTCTCACACACACACACACACACACACACACACACACAAATGTGGAAGTAGAATATTGATTGACAAATAGATGCAATGATGTCGCACAAAATATATACATGAACTTATCCTGATGGGGAAGTTAGTTGTTCTAAGGGCAAAAACTCCACCTGGTGGAAGCTCTGTTTTGTGAAGATTCACTTGTTTAGAAGAAGAAAGGCTAAGCCGAGGGGACTCCCTGCTCCTCTGAAGCCCAGGAAAGTGTTTTTCCGAGGTCAGCACATGGAAGTTGATATATCTGTGTATAGATAGATATCTGAGGGTTGCAGATGTGCCGTCAGCAGCGGAGCAAGAAATTCAAAGCTGCACAATGTTTTGGACAAGCTTCAAATGACAAACATTGAGCTATAGGATTTGGTATTTGCCTTCTTGATTTTGGTCTTAATTTTGATTGTTCCATTTCTTGCCATGCCTTGATTCTTCCATTTTAAAATAATGTTAATTCTGTCTATGCTGAAAGTATTTAATGTTTTTTACTTTACAGGAACTTTCAGTTAAAAGATTTGGACTTCTAATGTGTTGGAGCTATTAATGATAATAGAAATTTTAAATCTGGAATATGGAAACTTCCGATGTTTGACTCTTGGAAATTTTAACACTGAATGTATTGTAGGATCAACATAAACCCTGGGGGACAAGGAGATGGAAGGTTATGGTTTAAAAGTAATGTGTTGTGTTATGATAGTTTCTTGACAACTAGGAGGCATAGTTATGGGGAGATATCTAGCTGAGGTAGGCTTCTGAGCATATCAGTAGGAGATTGTCTTGACTGCTTGACTGATGAGAAGACCCATCCCACAGTGGGAGGGACCATTCACTGGGCAGGTGATAAAGATGGATAGCTAGTTGAGCACTGGCAGTCAGACAAGCAAGCAGGTATATAGCATCAATCCTTGGCTTCTGCTCTGGCTGTGGATTGATGTGACTAGCTCCTCCAGCTTCTGATGCTAGTGCGATTCCTCTGCCATGATACATTGGAGCCTGGATTTGTGAACGGAATAAAATACGTTCTCTTAAAAGTTTTTGGGTTTTGTACTTATTGTAGCAACAAATTATAGAACCAAAATGTCACTAATAAATAAGCTCTCTGAGGACATGGAACATGTTTATTTTTACATCTCAGCATCCTAGCCACCAGGGTAAGCAAGTGGTAGATACTCAATGAATGTACTGGTTACTCTTTCTGTTGCTGTGAAAGAACAGCCAAAGTCAAGCAACTTAAAGGAGAAAGGGAGACTGATTCAGCTATGGTTTCAGAGGGCAGATACAGTTCTTTATGGCGGTAACGACCGGCTAGTTGGCAGAAGCTGGAGGAGGCATAGGTCACATCCATCCATAAGGGTGAGAGCTGCTAAACTGCCAGAGTAGACCTTTCCTGGAAGTAGGAGGGAATTAATTTTCCTCAAGGCCCATTCCATGTAACTGCCTTCTTCAACAAGACTCCACCTCCTAGAGGTGCCATGACCTTTCCAAACATATGAGTCTGTGAGGGACACATTTCAAGCCATGACAATGAACATTTTCTTTCTTTCTTTCTTTCTTTTTTTTTTTTTTTTGAGAATTAAGATAGAGTTTATTAGAAAGGAGAAAGGTTGGAACTCACAGACTCCAGACGTGGAGTGCCATGAGGAGCTAGGGTGCTTCCATGAGAAGCAGAAATAAAACAGAGCTCATGGCAATAGAGTGCCATGAGGGGCTAGGGAGCCCATGAGAACTCACAGTGCCTAGGCATGGAATTCATGAGGAACAAGGAACAAGAAACAGACTCATGGCACTGGAGTGCCATGAGGGGCTAGATTGCCTCCAAGAGAAGTAGGCAGCTGGAAATGGACTCATGGCACTAAAGGGCCATGAGGGGGCTAGATCACCAACAATGAACATTTTCAAATGAGCGAAATAATAGTATAAGAATCTGGATGATAATATTAGGGTAATCAAATAATATTATATAACCAATATGTAATAAGAACAAAAATCCTATGTGTGGAAAAAAGATTGAAAGTATCAAACTGAGAAAAGTTAATTGAATTAGAGGCTTTAGCATGACAGGTTTTAGCATGACATTTTTCTAGCTTTTCTCTTTTCTTTTTGAAGGGCAGTTTGATACTGGGTCTCCTGTAACCTAGACTGGCACCAAATTTAATATGTAGGCAAGAATGACCTTGAATTCCTGATCTTTCTGCTTCCACTTTTAAAGCGCTGTGTGAGTTGCCAAACCTTTTTTTAATTGAGGAAACTTATTTTATTGAACTTTCAATTGTGATAAATGTGTGATAAAACAAAAGGAACTGAAAATCAGTTGGCCTTGGAGGGTATGGGAGAGAGAGGACTCCGACCCAGGGAGATTTAAGCAGCTGTGGTCTGTGTAGATTCTCATGCTTTAGACAGACAGTCACAGGGGACCAGATAAAAGCCAGTGGGTCTGCAGACTTAACATGGAGGTCCTGTGACAAGTTAGCCTGACTCTTGACATAAGGAACAACAATCTCTTTTTCACAATGAAAAATAAGAGGTGGAGGAATATTTGGAACAATTAGGCATAGTCCTTTACAATGTAGCAATGGACCAAAGAACAGTAAGATTGCATATAGGCTTTATGGATCCAATGCAGGTCATCTGGTCTGCCTATAGCTCCCTTTATTCAACCCCTCAAAAATATTTTTTTGCTACCAGGGAATTTGACTAAGAAAATATTTTTATGTATTCACAATCATTATTGAGATAAGATCTCATATAGCCCAGGCTGTCCTCCAACTCACTATGTAGCTGAGGGGGACCTGGAATGGTAATTCATAGTGTGTGTGTATGGACAGATAATGTGGAAGGAGATAGATGGATAAATAGACAGACAGGTAGATAGATAGAGACAGAGACAGAGAGAGACAGAGAATGTGCAAGTACCACATTTAGAGGTTAGAAGACAACTTTTGGAAGTCATTTCTGTCCTTCCACCACGTGGGCTTCCAAGTGTTAAACTCAGATTGGTAGGTGTGCGAGACCGTGCCTTAACTTGATGAGCCACCTCACTGGCTCCTTGTGCTACATTTTTAAAAAAAATATATATATATTTTGGTGTTTCATACATGGGTATAATGAATTTATGATATTTCACCCCTTAATTCCCCAGTCCCACCCCCCTCCTTTTCCCCTTACAACCCTTCATCTCCCTTGCCAGACTCCCTCCTGTCTTCAAGTCTTTTCACTTGTGTGGCCCTACTGTGTTTCATCTACTTTGCCCTTGATAGCATAAGCCTGACATGATTCTGAGGAAAGCATCTTATTTTTCTTTCCTATCAGTTTCCATCACTTTCTCAGGAAGGTGTGTCACTTCTTGAGATCTTTCCCCTTCCATGGTGAGATGTTGACAATACATCTCCACGCAGTTTTTGTGAAAGTGTACAGATCTGCTATGAAGTCACAGATACCACAACCCTGTCACATCCATGAGATAATGTCTAGCCCACCTCTGTCTCACTTCAGGTTTTTACAATCTTACTGCCCCCTCTTCCTTGATGCTACCTGAGCCTTGGGGTGGGTTTTATGCTCACAATTCTTAAAAATCCTATAGTGGTTCATTTAATGCTAGTTGATAGCATGTTACTACTACCATACTTTTATTCTTTCTTTTTTGGTGAGTTACCTTTTTAATTCTATGCATGTTATAGAAATCAGACGCCAAGTTTAAAAAAAATTTTCCATACTAAAAGACAGACTTTAAGAGTCAGTTCTTGTCTTCCACCTTGTTGAGACAGGGTTTGTCTTGTTTTTTCTGCTCTTCATCTTTGAGTTAACTGGCCCTCAGGCTTCTGGCCAATTCTAATAAATATTTTTATTAGCATATGTTAATCATACATAATAATGGGTTTCATTAGGACATTCCCTACATACATATAATACATTTTGGTGATATTCACTCCTTTATTCTATTTTCCTTCCACTCCTACTAATCCTCTTCCTCTTCCCAACTACTGTCTTCTACTTTCATGTCTTTGTGTGTGTGTGTCTGTGCTCTTCTACTCCCCTTCCCCCAATATACCAAATGAATTTTGTTAGGGTTGTTATAGGAGCATGGGTGAGAGTCTGCAGGAGCATGGGCACCTACCTTACACAGTACCACTAAAAATGAAGAAACCCTTTCCTTTGTCTACCAACCATTAACTGCATAACATCCTAAGGGAAGGGCGGAGCCCATGAACCCCTCCACCTTTCCTGACAGGCTGTTGATTCACACTTGACTCTTGTGTGCAGTTCTTTTGTGGGAAACAATACTGTTGTGAGTTCCAGAGCTCTGCCCAGAATTTGTGCTTCACCCCTGACTCTGGCTCTTGCATTATTCTTCTGTGATGTTCCTTGAATGGGAGGGGGGCTTAATATATATGTCCTATTTTATGACTGGATATTCATCAGTCACTTATTCTCATCCCTTTGACCAGTTATGAGTCTCTGATGACCACTGAAAAAGAAACTTCTCTGTCAGCAGCACTATTCTGTGAGCATAAACATAGTTATCCAGAAGGCGACTTGACAGGCACATCATGTGCATTTAGAAAAGCAGAGGCTGTAGCTTCCCAGCTAGCTTCCCTAGCCATGCCCATTTGAACCAGGGTGACAGTACCAGATGCCAGTTTCCTCCTGTGGAACCTGTGTCACATCCAGTGATTACCCCCACTAATGTACCAGTGGGCTCTTTATACCTAGCTGGCCTGATCATTCATATTGCTACATACAGGATCCACCACCAAATGTGATCACTGCTGGCAGTTCCCCCCTAGGAATCTGCATAGTATCTTTTGGTGCTATGAGGGTTAACCAAGAGCAAGGAAGCTCCCAGCCCAACGTTGTTTTATTTTCACAGGCTGGCCTCCAACTTACTATACAGGCCAGGCCGGAGTTCTACTCTTGATCCTCTTGTCTCCACCTCCTCAGTACTGAGACCACATAGGAGAGCCATCATATCCAGGGAATTTCATTTATTTTTAACTTTTTGTGTGTGGCTCTGGGGTCTTGCACATAGCTGGCAAGCATTCTACCAGTGATTTATGTATACCTGCAAGTTCTCAACCTTTGTTTTCTGGGACAGTTCTGAATGTTCTTAATTTTTTCTTCTCTCCTGATAATTGCAAACCTGCTGCTATAGATTGGGTCTGATGGCATGATCATCAGCCCGTGGCGGAGTCTTTGGGAAGTGGGTGTAATTGGAGGAAAGGTCTTAGTGTGTCGTTGAATGGGGATGAAGGACCCCAGCCCACTCTTGCTTCTCTTCTTTGCTTCCTAACCCCCATGATATGAGTGGGTTTCCTCCAGCACCTGCGTCTGCCATGATACACGGCCTTGTCAAGATTCAAAGCAACAGGGCTAAGCTGGAACATGGCTGCAGCAGGAACATTTTGGAATTTCAGGATAATGGAAGGGACAATCACTCAACAGGTGGGCTGCTTGTAGTCGGCAGGTGATACCATTTTCAGGGTTTTTCTCTTGGAGATGCAAGGTGTCCGGCCAGTGGCCCCCTTCAGGGCAACAGCCGGGAATGTTTGTGAGCGAATGGTGGCCATTCTGGCATTCCGGGCAGCTCCCTCCTGAGGGCGAAGAATCCTGGGGCGCGGGACGTCATGGTGGTCGTTCTTTGAGCCCTCGCGCACCCTTCGCTTCGGACAGGCCCATCTGGGGTCGGGGAGGCTTGTGCGGCCCTCAAACGATTCCCTCCGGAACACCGGGTCGTGAGGTGCTGCGAGACGCGGAGGACGCGGTGACTGCGGGCCGCTTCCGGCAGGGGGCGTGGCCTCAGCGCGAGGTCAAAGGGCACGCGGGCGTCATGGCGGCCTCCGTGCTGGGCGCGCCGCCCCTGGGCGTCGCGGGTCTGTGCCGCTGCCGGCCGCTGCGGGGTCTCTCGGGGCTCGGAGCGAGCCGGAGAAGCGTGGCGGCGGCCATCGGGCCCGACGGCTCCGGCGCCGAGCACTACTGCCTGGAGCTGCTGCGGTGAGCGGCGCGGCGGGCCGCGGGCGCGGGCTGCGGGTCTCGGGCAGCCGCCGGCCGCGGCGCGTTGGTTCGCCGGCCTGAGCGTCGGCCAACCGACCGTACCGCCCTGGCTCGCCCGGCGGTCTTGAGCCGCAGAACGGCTAGACATTAATTTGCACCACGTGGACTCGTGGATTCCTTGCGTGCGCTCAGCGCCGTTCGCAGCAGTGGACTGGGCTGGGGACGCGCTTGCTTGGGGTCGACCCGATTCGGCCCGCTGGCCCCGGCGTGCGTCCCAGCTCCAGCTCCGCGGAGACCCGAGGGTCGGAAGTTACGGCAGCTGCTGCCCAGGCTGTTCTTGGAGAGACTGTTTATAAGAAAAGTAGTTGACAAAATCAATCAATCAAGTTAACGGGTAACGGCGTGTTTAGTGCACCTTATAAATTGTGAGGGACAAATGCAGACCTGCCATCCAGGATTGTGAGGTATTTAGGACAATACCTGTCACATAATTAAAAGACACCGAGTACAGAGTAGGCTCTTATTATCGCACTTAACAGACAGACGCCTATCAAGTAAGCCAAGGATTTGCCCACGACGTACTAGACTAGCCTCATGAAGTCAGGGACTTGTGTGTGGGGGTCTCTGTTGCTGGGAGGGATTGTCCTGCTTTGGAATCCAGACCTAAGGACACCCATAGTTTAATCCTCCCCCCCACATCATCATCTGCCTTTCCTTGATAACAGTGCTGTCAGGTGTTAACTGATCTCAAAGACTTCTGAGAAATACTAAAGTAACAGAATAGCCTTGTATTTGATTAAATGGACAAGTAAGTCAATACATGTGCTTCAGCGTTCATCCTCTCTCTCGCCCCTTCCCTTTCTTCCTCAGTGTTTTGTTTTTAAGAGAGCCCAGGCTTACCTGCAACCTTTTCCAACCTCCCAAACGCTGGTATTACAGAAACTGACCACCACTTTGCGTTGTTAGTTCTCTGTTTTCTTTGTGGTGCTGGGAAGTGAAGACCCTGTTCTGCCTATGTATATATGGAATCAAAATTTGCCCACTTACACTATTTTTAAACTATCCCATGCACACATGCAGGAATCTTCAGTCTACTAGACCAACTTTTTTTCCCCCTCCACGTGGTGTATTCTTACATAAAACTCATGTAATCCAGGCTGGAGTCAAACTTTTGATTGTTCTGTCCAACCAACATGTTTAAGAGGAGAGGCAAATACCTTTCCTAACTGTAGAGAAATAGCTATGACTTGTAAGAACTAGCAGGCCTATTGTAAATGAAATCCTCACTGTTTTCAGTTGATTTGGTCAGTACTGTGTGTGCTTTGAAAAGTGAAGACTAATCACCATTTTTCTTTTTGTTTCCATTTGTAGGAAACGAGACTATGAAAATTATTTGTGCTCCCTGCTGCTCCCTGCGGGATCCAGAAGTTCTGCTTTTGCACTGAGGGCCTTCAATGTGGAACTGGCTCAGGCTGGTATTAAAATCCCTTAAAATATTTGCATGATGGTGATAGAACAATAAAGAAATAGTGTTGTATGTTAGATGTGCATAACTTTAAGTTTTTACTAGTGGTTTCTTTTTCCTGATAGCTCCTTAGGCTTAATTCAGTGACAAAATATAAAACTCACTAATGAATTTAATGATTATGGAAATTCCCTTCGGGACTTTAAATTTCTTTTTTCTGAATGTATTTCAAAACTTGTAACTGGCTTTGCACATTTGTCATTGAGTAGGCTAATCAGAATCCTTCTGGCTTCTCAATAGTTGTATAATTTATATGTAAATATTAGTTTTTCAAAACTCTCTTTAAGTTGAAATTTTTACTTTCCATGAAGGGAGGAATGAAAGTGATCCCAACAGACCCAGCTGTAGAGCACCCCATTCACTTTTGCCTCAGAATTATAAAGAAAGAAGAAATCCTTCTTTTTTTTTTTTTTAAATGACTTGAACATGTGCAAATGCAGAACAAATTATAATGGCAGGTAGAAAGGAGGGCGTTTAAGTAGAATGGCCTGTGCCTTCTCAGTAAAGTGAATGGAGAGTTCAAACATTAGGCGAGAGGGAAGGGAGTGCTTGCCTCTAAAAGTGAGGGGCCGGCATAGCTTCTGTGCTCAGCATCATGGAAGTGAGTAAGAAATGAACAACAGGTGTGAGTATAGCACTGAAGGACAGCTGAGACATCCACCAGGGTCTACTGAAGCAGCTCTTTTTTCCTAACTGCTATATTCCTAGAAGTCGTGGATCAGCCCCCTTCCCCAGGTATAAACTACCTATCAGCATGTTAACCTAGTGTCTTAGTTTTATAACCTTGTTGCTATAATAAATACCTGGCTCAACCAATTTAGGGGAGCAAGGAGATTGTTATTACAGCTTACAATTCCAGACTATAGTCTATTATATCAGGAGAGTTATCAGCATAAGCTAAGGGAATTGACCACACATTTCCATAGTCAGGAGCAGAGAGAGAACCATGGCACATCATTTTGCTGTCTGTCAACTGTAATGTCTACATGCCCAGGGAATGATGTCATCCACCGTAGACTGGGTCTTCCCACATCAGTTATGTGGTTGTGACAATCTCTTACACACTTGCCTAGAGGCCAGTCTTTTTTTTTTATTAAATTGTGAGTGTATGCGTGTGTGCACGTGTGTATGTATGTGTGTGTGTAGAACCCCGTACGAATTCGGGAACCACCATGGACGCCTCCTCCTTGTTTACTCTGCCCCGGGATTCACAGGCTCCGCCCTACCAGGACCAGAAGCGCAGATTGCCCCCGCTTCTGCCCGGCTCTATACGTGGGGTCTAGAATCCGAACTCAGGACCTTCCGCCTGCAAGGCAGAGACTTAACCCCTGAGCCACCTCTCCAGCCCCTGAGGCCAGTCTTTGCTAAGTAATTCCTCACAGTTACACTCAAAGGCCCACCTCATAACTACCAAACTGACAGTTGAAACTAACTGTCACGGTAGTCATAGTTTAGGTGTAAGTAGTCACCATTGTAGGCTTTCATTATAATTTTTTAAATTAATTGTGTGTATGGGGGGAGTAGAGAGGTCATAGCACATAGGTAGAGATCAAAGCACAATTTGAGGGAATCAGTTTTCTCCTTTTACCATATGGGACATGTATACCAGTGAGCTATGTCCCAGCCTTTATTTATTTTTAAAACAGGGTAGTTTTAAAAATGTAGTTCAGGCTGGTCATGAACTCACTCTATAGCTTAGACTGTTCTCAAACGCTCCATCCTCCTAACTCTACCTTCTCAGTACTAGATGGTGCCACCTTTTCTGTCTCAGAAGGCCATTCTAATTAGGAGTGAGTATGTATGTAAGAGAGAGTTCAATATTCTTAAAAAAATGTTTGGAAAAGTGCCTCTCAAGCATGAGGACTTGAGTCTGAATATCCAGCAGCAATGTAAAAGGCCATGTGTGATGGGTGTGTCTGTGAGCCAGTCTGGAACTGGAGACAGGTAAATCCCTGGAGCTTTCTGGCCATCTAGTCTACCCAAATCAGTGAGCTCCAGATTCAGTAAGAGATCCTGTCGCCAAAAGTAAGGTGGAGAGTGACTAAGACACTCAGTATCGACTTCTAGCCTTCATGTACATGCTCATACATACATCTACAAAATTATTTTGAATTTAAATAAATGCACAATACAGGCTACTGTTACTGCTGGGGGTCTGCACGTCCTGGCTGTCCACTTCCCTTCCAGGGCCTCAATGACCTCTCTGCACCAGCAAGTCTGCATTTCTCCTCATCCTGACGCCTTCCTGACGCCTGGTGTCTGGGGACACCACGACAACTGCAAATGTAATTACTCTGACACTCTTAAGTATATTTACTACTGGGAATGTGAGAATAGGAAACTCTTGCTTGTTTATCGGTTTCCAGGGAAAAGAATACAACAGATTGTCTTCACAGTATCAAAAATCACTGAAGTAAGGCACCAAAAAGTCCAACTGCAGGTTTGGAATACCATAGTCCAAAAGGCTTCAAGCTGTCAATGTGACACTATTGCAGGGAAGTGCTCTGATACTAAAAGTGTAGTTGACCACTTACACAGCTGCTCAAGACAAATAATCTCACCAATCCAGATATTACAGTTCTCACAGCAACAAAACAGATCTGGAGTCACAGAGAGGTGTTACTTACGAAGACAGAGAAAATGCTCATTGCTTTTGGTTTAGTGAGACAGGGATTCATGTAGCTCAGGTTGGCGTCAAACTTGCTATGCAACAGACTGCTGCTTTAAATTCATGGTCCTCTGGTCTCCAGTCTCCTTAGTTTTGTGCCACCACTCCCAGCTCAAGAAAAATAACTTTTGTAAAAACAGGTTTAGCATAATACCAAGCCATTGAACAAGATGTGGGGGGTGAGACAGTCAGCAGGTGGGGCACCTGCCCTCAGGCCTGGAGTCTTGATCTCCGAAGCCTGTAGGGTCAAAGGAGAGAACTGACTACTGAAAGTTGTCCTCTGCTGTGTGCCACGGCATATGTGTGCACTCCTTCTCTTTCTCCCTCCTTTCTCTCTCCTTCCTCTTTCTTAATTAAAAATATTAACAAAGAAACAAGTAATGTAATCAGGTTATCAAAAGCAATCTCAAGGCTGAAGAGATGGCTCAGGGTTTAAGACTGCCTTGCAAGCAGAAGGTCTTAAGTTCAAATTCCAAGTCCCATGTAAAAAACACCAGGGGGAAACTGCTTTGGTTTGCACTTCCGGCCTTGGTGGACAGAGCCTGGGAAATCCCAGAGTGGAGCAAGGAGGAGGTAGAAACAATCCAAGATGATTCCTGAATCACTCTTGATCCTCCACTGAGACACACAGTGCTCTGTGATACACATACAACACATACATACAGAAGCATGCTAAATCATTTTTTAAAATTTTTTTTATTATTATTATTATTTATTCAACTGTGCGCATGTGCGTGTCTGTGTGTGTGTGTGTGCGCCTCTGTATGTATAGAACCAGGATGTATAGAACCACGGACGAATTTGCGAACCACCATGGACGCCTCCAGCTCCTTCTGCCCCAGGATTCACAGGCTCCGCCCTACCAGGACCAGGAGCGCAGGCCACCCCCGCTTCCGCCTGCCGTCTATGCGTGGGATCTGGGATCCGAACTCAGGATCTTCCGCCTGCAAGGCAGAGACTTAACCCCTGAGCCACCTCTCCACTAAATCATTTTTTTTTAAAGGTAATCTCAGACATGATAAGTCTAGGTTTTTTTTTTTTTTTTTTTAGCTTACCTTCGATCGTCCTCTCATATGTCAGCAACACAGGATCAATCTGATCCTGATGCTGGGCTTGATTTCTAATAGGCCTTCATAACATGGCTTTGCCTCATACTGCTTAGTCTCATTCTTTCAACCTTTTTTCTCATCTTTAAACTTTTCAAGTACGTCTATTTTAACAGTAGGTTTATTGCTGTATAGTGTCTTCCCATGGAAGGTTCTAGAGCTAGCTGTGTTTGTTTTCTTGATAACTTCCCTGTCACAGGGGTGGCATTTTTCTTGGTGAGGGTTGCTTCTGTACAGGCAGAACTACCTGTCTCTTGTGTGGAGTGAATTGCTTTATTCTCCCCACCCCCTTTTTAAGAAAGGGTCTTATCTTTGAGATTCAATATATAGTGAAGATGGCCTTGAACTCCTGCCTCTGTGATGCTGGGATTACAGACATGTTCCTCCACACCTGACGTATACAGTGCTAGGGATCTCAGAGCTTCAACATGCTAGGAAGACACTGGCAACCGAGCTACATCCTTAACAGCTTGGCTTTTTTTTTTTTAACACAATTTTATCCTTGTCTCTAATGGACAGGAAATATGTCTAAATTTTTAAGGAACTGAACTAATAATACTGTTTATTTCTTTCTTTATTTTTTTGAGGCATGGGTCTCACTCTGTGGGCCAGGTTGTCCTGGAACTCACCTATGAGATATAGAGTCATGTTTTTGCCAAATAATAACAACAGTATAAAACTTTCGTTAACTTGAAGATGCCTTCAAAACACTGGTTTTTCAAAACTATAAATGGTGTATTTGTTAGCTTTTTTCTTTTTTAATTCTAGGGATTAGGCCTGGGCTTCGTGCATACTAAGTAGGCACTCTGCCACTGACTATATCCCCAGCCCAGACTTTTAAAATTCTGTTTATAGATTAAAGATTCAGTCTCTGAGAAGACAATTGGACTGATGCGAATGCAGTTCTGGAAGAAAGCTGTGGAAGATATATATGGTGATAACCCACCACATCAGCCTGTAGCCATTGAACTCTGGAAGGTAAAAAACAAACATATGTATGTATGTATTTATAATACTTTAATTTGTAAGAATATTATTCGAGTGTATTTTGGGTGGATATAATAGTGGTGATGATGATAAGATATGTCCTGAAAATATTCTTCAACTCCTGTAATGTTGATATGTATGGCTTGACCCGTATTTGTTGTTTGCCATATTGTTTCAACAAAATTGTCAACAAAAGCAACTTGAAGAAGGGTTTATTTTTGCTCACATTCCAGAGGATATAGTCCCTCATAGAAGTTTAGGTATGGGGACAGGAATATGAAGCAGCTGCATTGATAGTCAGTGTTAAGTTCACCTGCGTTGCTGTTGATACATTACCATCAAATGGCTTAAGGGAACAAGGATTTTATTCTCTTAACGATTGTCCTGTTATAGTTCGTAGTCCATTTTGGCAGGAGAGCTCATACCATTACCAAAGGACTGAGGGAACTGGCCACACCATATCCATGTAACAGTTGAGAGAGGGACAGTCCTTGCCAGACCACCATGTCTGGCCAAGTGTACACAAAGATGCTCCTTTCTCAAATACCTCCCACCATTTTATTCACCTCCCTGGGGACTAGTCCCACCTACCATGGGCTGGGCCTTGCCCATCCACTAGAGAGTCTGCTGCAGGTTCACTCTGGGCTTAACTCAACTACTAATTGTCTACAAATGTGTACAGAGCTCAAACCCTCAACTATTAAGTTGACACCTGTATCTAACTATGACAGTCAGGAAGCAAAGAATGATGAGGGACCCCAACCATAGAATGGTGCCGCCCACATTTAACATGGATCTTCTCATCTCTATAAACCTAATCTAGATAATTCCTCACAGAGATTTTTTTACCACATTGATTCTAAATCCCATCAAGCTGATTATCAATATTATTCCTCACACAGAAGAATTTAAAATCATCCACTGATTATTTATGGGGTCTTGTGGGGAGTGAGGGTACATGTGTATGTGTATGCTAGACAGTGTTGTTCCTCAAGCACTGTCCACCTTTTTTTTTTTAAGTAACTCATTTAATTTTTAAATATATTTATTTGTTTGTTTGAGAGAGAGAAAGATATGCGTGCATGCCATAGTATATGGGTAGAGGTCAGATGACAACTTTCAAACATCAGTTCTGTCTTTTTCTGGGGATTAAATTCAGATTGCCAAGATTTGTAAGCAAGCTATCTTGAAGCTCCCCCCTCAACCCCTTTGATGGTATCTCACTGGCCCGGAACTCTCTAAGTAGGCTGGGCTGGCTGGCCGGCCAGCGAGTTTGGGATTGCAAACATGCCTCTGCCTATCTTTTCACACGAGTTCTGTGGATCCAACTCAGGTCCATATGCTTGCACGGCAAGTACTTTATTGGCTAAATTGTCACTCCAGACCCTATATTTCTTTATTAAAGAAAAAGAGAAGAATTTCATCTATATATTGCAAATTCTTTTTTAAAAAAACATATTTGCTTATAGGATCTAAACCTGCAAATTTTGATGTAATAGCAGGCAATTGGTTCTATCTATCCAGCAGCTTCTTATATCACTGTTTTAATCTAGACTGTGCAGTAGAACAATGCTTGTTAATTTTTTTATGTGTGTGAAGGGAGGAAGATTTTCAGCATATTCCAAAATTGCATGTTTGTTCATGAGTTTTGGGTATTAATGGATGGAAGCCTATGGGGTTAGACTGCTTGTATGCATGTTGAAGCAGGTGTATGGATGGATTCAGCATTCATAAATAATCATGTGTGGTTTAGAAATATACTTAAACTATGAATGAAGGAAGGGGATTAGGTGTCTTTTGCTTGTGCTCTGTGTTGCCATTATAGTATGAAAAGTGCCAGACAGGGTTTTCTGCCACCGGAACCTCGGACAATGGCACACCTCTTCTCAGGAGTGTGCGCCAGCAGAGGCAGGCCCCATTCTTGGGCCTCAGTTTGGCTTCACAGAGCTCCAGTAAAGATGCAAGGCCAGGTTCCCCATAGTGGGGACTGCGAATAAACTGGATGGAAAGCTGTCAGTGTTAAGTCAGTTGTTTAGTTGTGTTTGTCCCACTTCAAGAAGTGTAACTCAGGTGATACACAGAAATGTTTCTCATTACATGTGTGCCAAACTCAGGTTCTCGTGCATGCTAGGTAAGTGCCCAACCACTGAGCTGCACCCCCTGCCTTGTGCAGGCTAAGGCTAGTGCCCAACTATAGCTGTATCCCCAGTCTTGTACATGCTAGGCAAGTACTCTACCATTGAGCTACATCCCCAGTTTCTCTAAAATCTAAAAATTCCATCTGATTATTATTTTATATATGAACTTGACTGTAGTAGGTATGTATTTTAAGACTTGAATTGGGGCTGGAATGGAGCTCAATTGACAGAGTACTTCCTGGCATTCAGGAGCTCAGATTGAATCTCTAGCACCACATAAAACTGGGCATGGTAGTCTATGCCCGAAGTCCTAGCTCTTAGAGGTGGAGACAGGAGGGTAAGAAGTTCAAGGTCTTTTTTAATTACATAGTGAGCTACTTGAGAAATTGCTAAAAAAAAAAAAAGAAAAGAAACGTGTGCCATGGTGTGCTCATAAGCATGTGTGCATGCATACACACATGATAAACAGATGTTAAAAAAAGTCTTGCATCAGTGGTTTTCTAGTTATAGTAGTTGCTCAGAGACATTCTTTTAAAAATATTTAAAGTTATTTGTTGGTTTATTTATTAGAGCCCCAGTGGGCTTGTGGAGGTCGGGATAATTTTACAAAATTGGTTCAGTTTTTCCACCATGTGGGCTCTGGGGATTGAACTCAAGGTTTCTAGCCTAAGGTACTTAAGTGCATGCTAGGCTGTATCCCAACCTTCTTTTTGATTTTGAGATGGTGTCTCGCTAATAGTTGCCCAAGCTGATCTTGAATTTTTCAGTCCTCCTATCTCAGCCTTCATAGTGGCTAGGATTTTAAACCTGTGCCACCAGCTTGTCCTGGTACTGGCTAGGTGTGATCATCATTGGTAATAAGGTTATGTGAAAGAAGCATGCAGTATGCAGAAGAGCTGCCTCGGTTGCTTACTTTTGTTCCTTCCTCAGTCTGCTGCTCATTGTGACTTCCCAGAGGTTCTCTGTGAGGATCAGTTTCTTTTTGAAGAGGTAGCGACGACACTGCTCTGTCCAGACAGCGCCTCTGCCCTGCTGTTTCAAGTATAGAAAATGACTGAAACTTCTTGTACTTTCTACATCAGTTCTCTACTTCTCTGTATATGGATATTATAATTTTAATTTAAGTTTATAATGAAGGTTTTTGTTCTGTTCAGATTCATTTTCTGAAGTGGATAATTTATTCAGTAGCTATTTAGCCTCTTTTAAATATTGTTATGGCTGGAGAGATGGCTCAAGGGTTAAACCTTTGCCTCATAAGCCGAAGATCTTAAGTTCGGATCCCGGTTCCCACATAAAAATGCCAGAAGGAAATGGTGACAGCCTATATGTACTTCTGATTCTGGAAGGCAGGACTGAGAAACTCCAGAGCAAAACAAAGAGGAGGTAGCAATCTAGGGTGATTGCCGAATTCACTCTTGGGTCTCCACAGAAATACACAATGCCTTTATACATAGTGCGCACGCACACACAGGCACACACACATTGAAAAAATAAAAGTAAAATATTGTTCGGGCTGAGGAGGTGGCTCTGTGGTTAAAGCCTTTGCCTCGCAATCAAAGGACCTGAGCTCAGATCCCCTGATCCCACGTAAATGTGCCAGATGGATATGGCATTGACCTGTTATTCCAGTCTTGAAAAGTGAGGCCTGGGAAACCCCAGAGCAAAGCAATAGGAGGTACAGCAATCAGGGTCATTCCTGATGTCATCCTTGGTCCTCCTCAGGTACACACACTCAAGTATCCTCTTGTCCTCACATCCACACACAGATGTATATCCACCCACATGCAGAACACACACACACACCCACACACACACACACACATACAAATTTATTCTTCTGCCTTGATATCTGATGTTTCTTCAGTGGCTGAGGAAGTCATTATAATTTTGACTTTGAATAGATAGCAGCTTTTCTTTTTCTTGGAGTAAATACTTATTAAGGGCATTTATGTGGCAGAAATGATGCTCTGTGGTGCACCTACACAGATGAAGTGTGGACCCCACTCAAATGTGGAATGGTAAAAGAGCAGGAGTATGTATGTAATGACCAATTGGCTGATTCCTGGGATTTGCAGAAGTCCACAGGAGTCCCAGAGTGGAACATGTTGTGTAGGAGCAGTTTGAAACCAGCTCCTTACAGTCCTCGAAGCTTCCTTTAGACTCCTGCCAGATGAGGGCTCTGTCTTTTTTGTTCATTCCCTTTTTCCTTCAAACATGGTTGAAGATAGGGCTAGTCTTTATATGCAGGAACACCCGAGGGTATTGATTGTAGCTTAGGATACGCCCAAGACTATGTCTCAGTAGTATATTGATTATGGAACCATGTCACACTTAATGTCTGTATAACAAAGCAGTTCATCAGGGTAGCCTTAAACTTGCTCTGTAACCCCAACAGCCCATGAACTCCCAAGCATTCTGCTTAGCTTTACAAGTAGCTCAGACAATAGACATGTATGACCAGGCCTGTCTCAACACAAGACTTTTTTGAGACATGATCTCATGTATTCAAGCTGGCATTTAACTCTATGTAACTGAGGATGACCCTGAATTTCTGACCCAACTCCCTGTATGTCCTGAGTGCTGAGGTTATAGACGTCTGCCACCATGCCCAGTTTATGCAATGTTGGGGTTGAATCCAGGGCTTCATACACTGGACAAGCACCCCACCCACTGAGTTGCAGCCAAACCTGACATAGAATCTGTTTAGTAGAATCCAGTTTTTCCTCTTGAACATTCATTTTGGATTTATCTAATATTTTCTCATTATTAGATGTTGGTTATGGATTCATGACTAGAGTATTTAATAGGAAATGTGTCTTCAACACATTACTTTTGGAGGGACACTGTCCACATGTTCCTTATTGATGCTGATATTTTTCTTTAAATTTATTTTTAAGTGTGTGTGAGGATGATAGGTGTATGTGAGAGTGGGTACAGGTGTGTCACGGCCATGTGGAGGTTAAAGGACAACTTTTGGAGTTCGTTTTTTCCATCTACCTTTATTTATTTATTTTTTTTTAAAATTATTATTATTTATTCAACTGTGTGCATGTGCGTGTGTATGTGCGCGCGCGCGTGTCTGTGTATGTGTGTGTGTGTGTGTGTGTGTGTGTGTGTGTGTGTGTAGAACCACGGACGAATTCGGGAACCACCATGGACGCCTCTACCTCCTTCTGCCCCGGGATTCACAGGCTCCGCCCTACCAGGACCAGAAGCGCAGGCCGCCCCCGCTTCCGCCTGGCGTCTATATGTGGGATCTGGGATCCGAACTCAGCACCTTCCGCCTGCAAGGCGGAGGCTTAACCCCTGAGCCACCTCTCCAGCCCTCCATCTACCTTTATATGGATTCTTGGGGGGAAAACTCTTCTAGTAGTTTATCATTTATGGGTCTCCAGATCATCCTAGACTTGAGCAGAGGAAGCCTCTCCAGGCTATCTTCTATAACTGATGATATAGTTCCATTCTTTGTGTATGTCCTTATTTTCTGGCTTAATAAGTCATTCTAGGATTGTCTGGACTACCCAACTCAAGAATCACCCATTTCTTAAGAACTCCAGTTCCTCTGGAGGAAGGGATTTTAGAGATCATGATCCAGGTCAGGTGTGGTGTGGTCTCTTTTCTTCTAAAGTTTGCCTTGGAGATATATTCTTTGGAGTTTTAGTTACTCTCTTCATTTTGGGGATGTGATTACTTTTGGTAACAAGTCTGATCCTCTGGGAGAGAGTCTGAATGTAGTAAACATAGAGTTAGGAGGAGTCACAGAATGTAAGGGTTACTATTTACTATTGCTGTGAGAGAGCACTCAAAAGTCAAACAACTTAAGGGAGAAAGAGCGATTTATTCACCTTATGATTCCAGAGGGGAGATACAATCTTTCATGGTGGAGGTGACATGGCTGGTGACTGAAGATGACAGGTTGGAGGATTCCTGAAGAGTCTCTCTTCTTCTCAGTCTCCTGTTCTATGGTTCCTTTTATCTGGTCCTCTACTGGGAGATTCCAGTGAAATCTAGGGAGGTTCCAATGGGATTTAGGACTGGTCTTTGTATTGTAAATTGATCCAGATAATCTCCTTAGGTGGTCTCAGCTGATTTTGGTTAATGCCAGGTGTGTCAAGTTGACACCCAGAATTAACTATCACACAGAATAAAGAAGCTCAGTATATAACTCTTGTTCTTGGGCTGGAAAGATGGTTCTGGTGTTAAGACACTATCTTGCAAGTGGAAGGCCCTGAGTTCAGATCCCAGGTCCCACGTAAAAATGCTAGGCAGAAGTGGCAGTGGCCTGTACTTCCAGCCCTGGTTGATGGAGCCTGGGAAATCCCAGAATGAAGCAAAAAGGAGGTGGAAGCAATCCAGGATGATTCCCAAGTTATCTTTGCTTCTCCATAGGAACACACAGTATCCTCTGATACATATACATGCAGCACGCGCGCACACACACACACATAAAATAAATAAAATATTAAAAAAAAACTCTTGTTCTTATTTGAAAGTGGAATTAAGTAAGTACAGAAAGAAGAAACATGGTTAGTAGAAGTATTACAAATGAATATCTTTTCTTGTGAATAATTTGAAATGTTTTTCTTTTACACGGCTGCCTCTCTGTGAGTTACTACAAATACTTCTTACCTGACTTTGCATTTGGTTTGTCTGTTTTATTCTATTTTATAGAGGTCTTCTAGTACTTTCTAAAAATCTATAATGTAATATCCTTTTTTTTCAGGCTGTCAAAAAACATAATCTGACTAAAAGATGGTTTATGAAAGTCATTGACGAAAGAGTAAGTTGAAGTATTTTTTCCTTTTTAGTCCTTAGGCTAATTCTTCAGGGAAGACATGTTTTAATATGTGGAGGAAGACACTTGAGAATAACGCCATTTTGTCCATGTTCCTATGCCAGGCTTCTCATCACTCTGCTCTTCTGTTTCGAGTCAGACAGGCAGAGTCTTTGTAGCCAGTGCTGGTGTGGAAGTCAGCGTGTAACCCAGCCTAGTCTTGAATGGGTAGTAGTCCTCCTGCCTTGCCTTCCCAAGGACTGGGATTATAGGAATGAGCCACCACATTTGGCTATCCAATCTTATTTCATCATAGTCTAACTTCTCTCATTAATCCCTTTTGGAAATTTTTAAGTAAATCCTAGCCATAGCATTTGATCTGTAGAAGTGTATGCATCTTAAAATGAAAGACTCTGCAAGACTGGCAATATGGTTCAGTGATAGAGCATTTGCTTAGCATGTGCAAAGCCTTGGGTTCAGTCCCTGGCATATCAGTCACCTAACCAACCAATCAAAAAGACTTTTCAGGAATATAGCACAATATGATTATCATTCCTTAAAAACTACTGATTCTGGGGTTGGGGAGATGGCTCAGTGGTTAAAGTCTCTGCCTTGCAAGCAAGAGGATCTGAGTTTGGATCTCCAGATGCCATGTAAAAAGTCAGGTAGATATGGCAGTGGCCTGCAAGTCTGGCCCAGGAAGGCAGAGCCTGGGAATCCCCAGAGCAAAGCAGTAAAGTAGAAGAACAAGCCAGAATGCTTCTTGATACACCATTGGGCCTTTATAGGCATACCCATTCAGGTGCCTTCTAGTACACATGACTGTGTACACATGCACACCCACCCACCCACATGCAAACATACATGGAAAGAAAAAAACTACTGATTTCTTGATATCACTAAAAATACTGGACTAGTCTCACACATAGCTCTATGTGCAGTAATCCCTGCACTTGGGAGACTGGAAGCAAGAGAATCAAGAATTCAAGGTTGTCCTCAGCTATATAACTAGTTTGAGATCAGCTTGTGCCTCATGAGACTATCTCAAAACAAAAAAAATAAAAATTAGCAGAATGAATCTAGATCTTTACTTCACATATATGTGAAAAATAACCATTGAGATTAAAGACCTTAAGCAAAACCTAAAAATAAAAACTATGGAGAAATTGTGGTGCAAACTGTACATATTTGTAATTTTATGTTTAGCACTGTTTCTTAGATATGATATCAAAGGCACATGGAAGAAAGGGAAAGTAGATAAACTGGACATCATTAAAATTCAAAGTTCAACAAGTTAAAAACTCAGAGAATAAGAGAAACAATAGAAATTTATTTATCTAAGGGCTTAATATCTAAAATCAGAATTCTTAATACTCAGCAGTAAGTCATTTGCATAGGCATTTCTCCAAAAAAGATGTATAAGCAGCCAATAAAAACTGTGATTTTTGTGTGTTCCTGTTATTCCCAAGCATTAGTTTGAGAGGTTATTTCTAAACATTGAATGAATGACTCATTTGTTTTTTGAGACATCATCTCTTGTAAAATAATGTTATTTTAATCTTCATTGTGTAGCAAACAAAACTGCTTGGTGATACTTCTATTTACTTCTTTAGGGAAAAATAACATCTTTATAAAGTAATAATTCTGTGTTATTTGCATTTTCTTTGACTATAGGAAAAAAATTTGGATGACAAGGCATACCTTAACATCCAGGAACTTGAAAGTTATGCTGAGAATACACAAAGCTCGCTTCTTTATTTAATGCTAGAAATATTGGGTGAGTTGTTTTTATGTCTCATTCTTTTCACATTAAACTTTCCACCGATTTGATAGTGTGACCAGTTTAGCACTGAAATTTATTCTTCGTTGATCTCATTCTGTAGCCCAAGCTGGCCTGTAACTCACTATGTGGTACAAGCTGGCCTCACTCCTGCATGAGCTTCTCAAGTGCTAGGATGCAGGTGTCCATTACCACTCCCAGCTGCAGTTTCTGTGTTTAAGGCAAGAAAGGGGATGTTTGTGTGTTGGCATCTCCTCCTTTCTAGTACAGACTATTCCAAACAGTCTCTCACAAAGGCACTTTCTGGGAATGCTCTTATAATGATCTGGCAATCACAGATGACTTTTATTTTATTTTTTACTATAGCATCCCCTTCAGTTTGGAGGGTTGGTACCTGGACTCTTTCTTTCTTAAAAAAAGGAGTAGAAGAAATAAAATTATACTTATAAAAGTTTTTATGAGGTTTTCTTTCTCTTCCCCTTTGAAACATTTTTAGATAGTACTTTTCCTCTGACTTTGTGCCAAGTTAGTGGCATCTTTTGTAATGAGGAAATTATTTGGCCAAGGCAATGCCAGTTCCTGTGAAGAAGATAATACATATTTATGTCACTCCTCCCAAAGAGTGACTAATACAGGTCCCTAGCGGATGTCCCAGACTGTGTCCTCTGCGTGCTGGTGACACATTTGCACCACAATGAGAAGAGGCGTAGAGCAGAATGTTTGTTAAGTAGATCCTTGAAATGAGGTTGTATGGAAATTGCTCAGAGGAGAAGAAATGGAAGACTTAACAGTGTTTTTCTAGAATAACTGGTTAAAATTCTCAGTATGTTCTTGGTGTGCCGAGGTTGGAGTTTTTTAACAGTTGAGATTCAGATACCTGCCAGTGGGAAAATGGTCAGGCTGCCCTGACATTTCCTTTACATCTCATTTTTCAGATGAGAAACAGGATAGAAACTCCTATGTGTGAGTTGCTTTCTCTCTGCTGTTTCTGTGGGTTTGTTGAGAGCTCAAAGACGATGGGCAGCTTTGTTTAGTGTCTCAAATTCTAGGTGTAAAGGACCTTCATGCGGATCATGCTGCCAGCCACATTGGAAAAGCACAAGGCATTGTTACTTGCTTGAGAGCAACGCCCTATCATAGCAGCCGGAGAAAAGTGTTCCTTCCCATGGACATATGTATGTTGGTAAGGCTGTCATTGCACCTTTTAGTAATTCACGAAGGGGAGACTAGGGGGAAGTTACCATTTGGTTTTTGTTGAAGTTTATTCCAGTAATTGCTTTGAGAGAAATGCTCATTGTTTTCTGTAAATGGTCTTCCTCTCTTTGCCCTAGTTCCTGAGTTAGATTTTTGTCTGCAAGGCAGGTAGGTCTCTGGAGGAGTACAGGGAAGAAAGCCCGCAGAACTTCAAGTGAATGTCTTACTCCCTTTAAACAATTATAATAACTAATTGGAATGAATGAATGAATGAATGAATAAATGAATAGTTAGTATTTACCTGGATCTGTTGTTTAGCTTATTGGAGGAAATAGTTTTTTTGTTATTTTCATTTTCTGAGATAGGACCTCAATCTATCCCAGGCTAACCTTGAACTTGCTGTGTAGCTGAAGATGACCTTGAATTTTTTGATTCTCCTGACTCTATCCCCAAAATGCTGGGATTACACATTTGTACCTCTCTACCCTGCTGGAAATTATCTACTTTTGAAAAATCTTTATCAGAATTTTTTATTTTTGAATGAGATTTTTTTAACTGCCCACTTAAATTTTTTGTATTTTTGTCTTCTGTTCTTTTTCTCTCCCCACGCATCCATGTACAACATGTATGATTTCAAAGTCAGGCATTATCCTATTCGTGCTCTTCTCGTTCCTTGAGTTACGTTGCTATCAATGTGATTGAAGATCCCTAATATGCTGCATACTTTCCCCACAGCATGGCGTTTCGCAGGAAGACTTTGTGCAGAAAAAGCAAGATAAGAATGTGAGAGATGTAATATACGACATTGCCAGCCAGGCACACCTGCACCTCAAACACGTGAGTAGCTGCTTTGTGGTTTACAGTTAGCTTTCCTAGATGGGCCGTTCCTAAAGCACGCACGCGGATTCTCACTTGACAGCTTATTCCGGTGTTCATTGAACTCCCTGTGGGTTTATCTTAGGAACTAGAAGTTTTTCCTACTTTAGAAAAATTCCTTCCCTTCGCCTCCCATGAGCATACTGTACCATTCTGAAAATCAAGCTGGAGCTTTCTCAGGTGGTCTGTTCCTCCACAGAGTGTCTGTGCCTTGCCAGGGCTGTTCCCACACCCCCCTTAGGATCTCAGTCCTCAGCAGTCCCCTGCTGGTGTTTTCAGTTTGTCCCTCTCGTCTTCTGACTTGTTGCTACTGCCATCAGAATTTACAGGTATTATTAAAAGTTCTTTTATACAAATATAATGAGTGGTTGTCCCTGCCCCCACTGCCTTCCCACTTCCTCTCCCATCCTTTCTCCCTTCACCATTCCCTCTCTCTCTCCTGCCCTTGCCCTCTTGCCTGTCTGCTTGTGTGGGATCTTCTCTAGTAGGGGCTGAGTCCTCTGTGGCCCTTCCTCGGGTAGACCATAAATAGCAACACTGCTTTTCACTTGTCTAACCTTTGCCCCTAAAGTTCTTACTGTGTTCATTTATTTCTCCTGAGTTCTTCTCTGATCCATGGGGGAGTGTTGATATGTCAGCTATTGTGCAGGTCTAGTGAGGGTAGGACCTTCTGATTCTTAACATTGTTGAAAGGTGGTCTGTCCTCACTATACCTCAGAGGATCCCCACACTAGTACTAACTATCCTCTGTTCCATTTCACTTCTCCTGCCCACCCTAATAAAAGTCTTGGGAGTTAATCTCCTCATGTCAGTTAAGTGGCTATTAAAACTCCTGTTCTTGGTAATCTTCTTCCTTTTTGGTACCATTGACATTTTTTTTCTCCTTGAAATATCTTCTTTTTTCCACTTAGTTCTGACTGGTTCTTAAGTTCTTCTGTATATGGCAGTAATTGTTCTTCAAGAGTTCCTTTCTTACCCCTTCCCAAGCTAACTTGTCTTCTGTTTGAAACTTGAAACTATTGACTATCTGCCTTTCCTAGCACTGTTTGTGTTCTTTGTATCTGTACACTTTTCTTTCTCAATACTCTTGGTACAACTATTGGTTTTAGTGGCTTCTGAAAAGTTCACCTTCAGTAGATACTAAAGATTTGCTAATTTACCTTCGGGCCTTTCTGCTTGCTGTTTCTCTGCTTCCTGTTCTTCCTTTCCATAGTCAATGCTCAAATATCTTATCAGAAAGATAATTCCTGGTCACCTCATTTAAAATAATTTTCTTCCAGGGCTGTCATTCTGCTTACCTGGCTTAGTCTTTGTCACTTTCTGACATTAAAAATGGTTTATTGGGGGCTGGAGAGATGGCTTGGAGATTAAGACTCTGTTTCACAAGCAGAAGGACCTGAGTTCAGATTCCAGATCTCATGTGAAAATGCCAGGCAGAAATGGCAGTGGCCTGCACTTCCCAGCCCTGGTGGATGGAGCCTGGGAAATCCCAGAATAAAGCAAAAAGGATGTAGAAGCAATCCATGATGATTCCTGAAATCACCCTTGGTCCTCCATAGGGACACACAATGCTCTCTGACTCTCTCTCACACACACACACACAAAATAAAGTGTTTTTTTTTTTTTTTTTAAAAGAGTGTTTTGTTTGGGAGATGGCGTAGTTAACAAATTGCTTGCCTTGAAGGCTCGAGGGTCTGAGTTGAAGCTCCAGAACCTATGCAGAAACACCAGGTGTGGCGGCAGCACTCATAATTCTAGCCCTGGAAGGCAGACATGTGGTTCACCAGGGCTTGCTGGCTGTCAGCCTACTTATTTTGCTGATTCTAGGCTAGTGAGAGACCCTGGTTCAAACAAAATGAAACACAAAGTGGATGGCATCTGAGAAATGACAGTTGAATAGTTCACTAGCCTGCACACACACACATAAGCATACCTGTTGTCACTCTACTTCTTGGCATATGAGTGACGTTGGTTCTGTGCTGTACTGCTCACCATCTGAAGTGCCTGCTATCTTCTAGACACTTAAGAAATAAAGTTCTAAGAAACATCAGAACTTCACGCCAGCCTTAGCTAAAAAACAAACAAATAACTCTTTTGAATATCATAGGCTTTTTACTTTTGAAGCCACTTATTTACTGTAGTGGAAATACTAATAAAATGTATAGAATTATAGGTAAGAAATTAAGACTTTCAGAGATTTGGGTAAGATCTGAGAATATTATGGAATTGCAAAGGCAGGAAAAGTCCTGGCTCATATAGGACCCTATGTAGTGTCAGTCAGTGGACATATAAGGGACCCAGCCTCCCTTCATAGATTTTAGAACAGTAAACCTGGGATGGAGAATTAAATTTCCAAATCATTTTATAATTGTTTATTTTGCTGGGGACCACACCCAGGTCTTTGCACATACTAGGCAAGCACTCCACCACTGAGCTCCCTTCCATGGCCTCAAACAATTTATTTAAGTAGGTCTGAAAGCTGCTGGGTTATTGGCTATATGAAATCCAGTTCTGGAAAACAGGTTGGAGCAGTAAACTGAAGAAATACTTTGACGCTTCAGAGGTTTTTGAAAGAAGAGAGAGTGGTGGATGTCAGTGAACACTCTAGTACCAGAAAACCAACTAATCTTAGCTCTGTTGTTGATTAAATGTGTTACATAACCTCATTGTGCCTCAGTTTCCTCACAGGTCTGACAGGTAAAGGGAGATCCTAGCTCACAGGGTGATTTGTAGAATGAGCTAGCTTACATAAAGAGTCTGTTACAGTGCCTGGTACACAGTGAGTATATTTTCTTTTCTCATCATCATCAAACTAAGTAGTGACATAGAAGTAGAAAACTGTCAGTAGTGTTTTCTGTTTTTGAGACAGGATCTTGCTAAGACTTGCTATTCTTCTAAGCCTCTAAAGTCCTGAAATTATTTTTGTTTAAGATAAGAAAAATTGAAAGTTGGGGGCTAGAGTGATGGCTTGGGGGTTAAGACTCTGCCTCAAAAGTAGAAAGTGCTGAATTCAAATTCCAGGTCATATTAAAAAAAGTCAGGTGGAACTTCCGGCCCTTGTGGGTGGAGCCTGGGAAATCCCAGAGCAAAGGAAAAAGGAGGTAGAAGCAATCCAGGATGATTCACCAAGTCTCCCTTGGTTTTCCACAGGGACACATGGTACCCTCTGATACACACACACACACACACACACACACACACACACACACACACACACAAATAATATTTAAAAAAGAAAGATTGGAAATTGGAAGATAAGTTGGGAGGTTTTATTTAGAAGAAGGGAAAAGTATGATTTTTAGAAACAGTAGATGTGTGTGTTGCGGTTACTCTATGTTGTTGATAAATTCATGACAAAATGGCTTAGGGAAGCAAGAGGTTTTATTCTTGCTTATGATTGTCTGGTTATAGTTCTTAGTCCAGCTTGACAGGAGAACTCACACTATCATCAGGGACCAGAGGAACTGTCTATATCATACCACAGGACTACTGTGAAAAAAGCAAACTTCCCTTGTCAGAGAGCATGTCTTTTCAAGTATGCCAAAGAATGCCAACTTACTTAACCAAGCCCCTCCATTTTATCTACCTGACCAGGGAGGGAATGGTCCCACCCACCATGGCTGGGTACATGTCCTTCTCCCCTCCCTCTCACCACTCAGTCAATTAGACAATCTCCTGTAATCTTGCTTAGATTTTAACTCTACTAATTTTTTTCCTTCAATTGTCAAGTTGACACCTGTATCTATCTATCACAGTATGTGCTTACATGCATGAATGTATGCATGCATGCCTGGTGTGTGTGTGTAGTGTGTGTGTGTATCATAGGCACCACAATGAGACATGATACTGATAACAAATGTAGCCAGATCAGGAAGAGAGCAAGTCAAAGGCTGCATCAAGAGTTCATAGAGCCAGATTTGATGGCACATCCTTACAATCCCAGCTCTTGTGAGGCGGAGGTGGGGGATCAGTTTAAGGTCATTCCTTGTTAAATAGCAAGTTTGAGACCAACCTAAAATGTATGGGATCCTCTCAAAACAAAACACCAAAAAAACAAAACAAAACAAAAAACCAAAAAAACCTCCCCAAAACCCCCAACCCACCAGGTGCTGGTGAAACGACTCAACAATTCAAGCCTTTGCCTTAAAAAGTCCTCGTGGGGTTCCCCGGGGATTGCCGGTCCGGTGGGTCCTCCACAAGGGGGATCGGGGAAAGGTGAGTGTGCTGTCCGCCCGCTCCCAGCCCTCCTTCCTGAGGACAATCAAATGCGACAGGGAGTCTAGTCAAGCAGGAACTCCTTTATTGCAAGTCCATAACCCTCTTATAAAGGCAGAAACTGCAAGGGAAATTCTAGGGTGAGGAAACGGGCAACCAATCATCTTAAAGGTCAAGCCAGCACACAGGCTGTATCTAGCAAGATTTCTTCAAAACATCCTGAGCTGCGCCCCCTATTGTCTTCCTCCATCAAAACATCTTTGTCTAAGCTTGCCAGACCACCCAGGTCACCTAGACTGAGGCCCCCACAGTCCTGAGTTTGGATCCCTAGATCCCGCATAAAAATGTTGGGCAGATATGGCAGTGGTCTGTATTTCCAGCTCTGGAAGGCAGAACCTGGAAAACCCTATGTCAGAGCAGTAAAGGAGAAAAGCAATTCAGGGTGATTATTGAAGTCACTCTTGGGTCTCCACAGGCAAGTTTCCTTCTTGTACACACATGCATGTGGGAAAAAAAGAAAAGAGTTGGAGTATAAATTATTTTAGTACTAATGGAAGATACACTAGAAAGCAGGGGTGCTTGGTGCTGATCTTTGTTGCTTGACATAATTGAATTTGAGATTAGAAGAACATAGGGTTCTGTGTGACTGAACAGTAAGAACTGGGTCATCAATAAAAGGCCACAGTCAAACTGCGTTTAGGTGATGTTGCTTGAGAAGTTGCCTTGAGGCCCACCTCTGTTCATCAGGTGGAAGGAGACAGGGCCATGCATCAGAACAAAGAGAACTGCAGTCAGTGTCCTGAAAACTGGCCCTGTGCAGCCAGATTAAAGAGAAGGGTGGTATGTAGAAATCATGGATGAGGTCAGCAATTTTACTAGACTGTGGAGGGTGAAACCACCATGTGGCAAATCTGGAGGTGGAATGTGCTCTTCCTGTTGTGAGAGACAATATATAAACAAAGACTTGGGAACAGAGACGGGCCTGGGGAACGCAGGATGGTGGTCATCAGCCAGTGGGACCAGGGGTTTAGAGTCCAAAAGAATAGACAGGTTATTTGACACTGGAGGCCAGAGGTAAAGGCCTTTGAATTCCAGTAGCTAAGGAGTAGCTGAGCCCTGATGATCAGTGAGTTAAAGTAAGAATGATGACACAAGAACACTACTTTGCTCATGTGTGGAGTGAGTGGCACAGGCAGGAAGGTCACGTAAAAGGATGATCTCTTCGTTGGAATGGGTCGTGTCTAAGCTGGAGTGCCTGGGCTTACTGACATGAGTACTCTTCATTTTCCCTTACCACAGAACCAAAGGCCAACAATAGAGTAAGATTAAGGGAGGTGGTTGGAAAATGCTGTGACCGACACTAAAAGGAATGGGATTATGCATATATTTCAATAGTTCTTTTTGGCAAGCATGCATGGCTTTAGAAGGTGATCTTAGCCAGCAGGAGCTGAACTGTTTTCTTGCTTTTGTGAGAAGCTCTTGTTAAATGCTGGTGCTGCCTGCGTTCACATTCAGAGGGAGAGTGTTGGAGAAGTATTTCAAACCGGTTTCTTTTCCCTTTCCTTTTTAGGCGAGGTCCTTCCACAAAAGCGTTCCTGAGAAAGCATTTCCTGCTTTTCTTCAGACAGTAAGTATATTAGCAGAGGAGGCAGAGTAACTGATGAGTACATTAGCTTTAGTGGCAACCTCTGGGTTTGATTAGTGACCCAGTTTCAAGAAATAGGGTAGAAGCGTGATCAAGGGTGATTCTTTTTTTTTTTTTTTTTATTCAATTGTGCGTGTGTGCGGGTGTGTGTGTGTGTGTGTGTGTGTGTAAGTGTAACCACAGACGAATTCGGGAACTACCTTGGATGCCTCCACCTCCTCCTTGTTTACTCTTCCCTGGGATTCACAGGCTCCGCCCTACCAGGACCAGAAACGCAGGCCGCCCCCGCTTCTGCTGGCGTCTATACGTGGGGTCTAGGATCTGAACTCAGGACCTTCTGCCTGCAAGGCAGAGACTTAGCCCCTGAGCCACCTCTCCAGCACCCAAGAAATAGGGTAGAAGCGTGATCAAGGGTGATTCTTGCAACCTTGGGCCCTCATATGTCATACACATGGAAAAATGGAAAAAAATAAAATGTATCTGTGTTACAAAGGACAATAAATGCTCATGAAGTCACTAACTACTTAGTGAGGAACTAGAATGTAACTATTAAATTGTCCTTGTGTTTAAAAATTCTTTTTAGGGGCTAGAGAGACAGTCCAGTGGGTAAGGTGCCTGCTGAAGCCTGGAGACCTGGGCGTGAGCTCTGTTAGTCCACACGATGGAAGGAGAGAGAGCTGACCTTCTGATGATGTCCTCTGACCACACGCACTGGACACGAATATGTGCACCAGTCTATTACAGTTCTTTTATTATTATGTTATTATTCTTTGATGTTTTCACATACAAATATAGTGAATCTGACTATTTTTTATCCTCTGATATCCACCCTATCTCCCCTCCCATTCAGTCTCCCTCCCATCTCCACGTCCCTCTGCGTGTGTGATCCATTGGGCCTTATCCAGGATGCCTGGTGGGTACTAGGCACACTCACTGGGGCGTGAACAGCCCACCATCCATATTGCGTCAAATATAGAAGCTCTCCCTCTCCTGCCCAGCATCGGTCCCGAGCCTTTTCTCAGAATAGAGCCATATCTCCTGGGATCCTCCCTGTTCCTTGGTAAATCACGGCCAGGCCAACCCTTGTGGAGGACTAGCGAGAGCAGACTTGCCGCATTGTGCTCCTGTGCATGGCAGCTCTGATGTGGACAGAGGCTAGTCAGCAGTACTTCTTGCTACCCTTAGGCTCCTGCATTCTTATCACCCCTGCTTCCAAAAGTTTCTCAGCTGTGGGATGGTGGGTGGGTCCTGTTTGGGGACAAGCTGTCCACAGTCTCTTACTTTGCACTTTGGCCAGTTGTGGTTCCCAGTGTTACTCATCTTCCATTGCAAGAGGGTATTTCTTGGTTGAGCATTGAGTGCTTCTCGGATTGGAGGGTATAATGATAAGTGATTAGAATGTAGCTTGTCATCAAGTATTTATGGTTTGTTCCTACTAGGGCCTATGGTCACCCTTTCCATAGGTATTTGACTTGAGTCATAATACCAAACATGTGTTTTCTGCCATGAAACAGAACTTCACGCCTATCAGAAAACAGTTGGTTGCCACCATACCTTATTACATGCCCCTATAGCACCACTGGATGCCTCTTGACAGTTGTTATTGTAGCTAGCAGCATTCATAGCTGGGTGAGGCTATTGTACCTATTCCAGCTTATTTTTTCCCATGTTCCATGATCATTGGGTGTGGCATCTTCAGCAGTAGACTCTTACTATTGGGTTCTGGAGCTCAACCAATAGTAACAGTAAGTGCCTATTTTGTTGTAGGAGTTTAAAAGAATCTATAGGCATCTTACACATACATACACCTTACATTGAGTTTTATCCTGCAGAACTCCAGGGGGCGCTATGCATATCTGAGAAGGGAGTAGAACCTGTTAGAAATGCAAAACTTAAGCTGGGTGTAGCTCAGAGTGCTTATTTAGCATACACGAAGCCCTGAATCCCATCTCCAACAGAGCATAAACCAGTTGGTGGCACTCATGCCAGTAATTCCACCTAGTACATGGGAGGTAGAGGCAAGAGGATCAGGAATTCAGCATCATCATTGACTACATGGTAAGGTCATCTTGGACTACTGGGCCACATGAGACTGTTTCCAAACGAGAAAAGAAAAAAAAAGTTACTAAAAAGTATGAATAAAAATAACAGAAAAGTGAAAAAATAGGAGAACATGTTCGTGTTTCCCATCTTGCATTTAGCCTGTGAATATTGTCAACTTCTTTGTGGTGGAGAAAGGATGAGGTGACATTTATAGGGATTTGTGATTATTCTTCTTGGTTGAAATCTTGTTTTCTATCAAGAACATAACAACTCATTAAACTTGTCAAATATAATTTAAAAAAGAGCATTTAAAAAGACAGTTCAGGTTTGAACCGTGGAAGTGTTTTGTTTTCCTTGGTTAAACACTCTCTTTCCTGGGCATGGTGACAGATGCTTATAATCCTGTCACTCCAAGCCAAGGCTCAAGGACCCAGAATTCAAGGCCAGCTTGGGACATTTGTTGCGACCCCTATTAAGCTTTGTTTTGCTTTTACTTATTTTTTGCTGTTTGGAATCAATTTCAGGCCCCTCTCCTATGTAGGTCATTCTCAGTACCTTTGAACTCTCCACCCCACCCTACCCCTATCTGAATCACCCCTTTTTATTCTATAGGACCTAGACAAGCAAATTTCTCTAATCTTTCCATCTTAAACAGAACATCATATATCCTGAGCAAAAGAGGTCTGATACTTGTAGAACTAGTTTTGTGATGCCCGTTACTGTTCGAATAGGTAGTGCTTGGGTAGCCCAGACTAATGTCAAATTCTCCATCCTCAGTGATTCTTGTGCCTCAGTTTTCTGAGTGCTGGAATTATAGGTGTGAACCAACACACCTAGCTCTATTTTTTCTTTATTTTGAAAGACTTGAACATTTTGTGATCTAATGACCACTTTTCTCTTTTTTCAGGTTTCACTAGAGGACTATTTAAAGAAAATTCAGCGAGTGGATTTTGATGTCTTTCACCCCTCTTTACAACAGAAGAATACACTACTTCCATTATCTTTGTATATTCAATCATGGAGGAAACGATATTAAAATAATTTTATGTTACTGAATGAGTTCACTTTTAGTTTATTAGTTTTGGATTAAAGTAATAGTTTTAGGGGCTGGAGAGGTGGTTCAGGGGTTAAGCCTCCGCCTTGCAGGCGGAAGGTCCTGAGTTCAGATCCCAGATCCCATGTACAGACGCCGGGCGGAAGCGGGGGCGGCCTGTGCTTCTGGTCCTGGTAGGGCGGAGCCTGTGAATCCTGGGGCAGAAGGAGGTGGAGGAGTCCATGATGGTTCCCGAATTTATCCGTGGTTCTACACACACACATGCACACACACGCACACATACATAAGTACACATGCATAATTGAGTAAATAATAATAAAAAATTAAAAAACATTTAAAGTAATAGTTTTAAAAATGAGTTTTCATTTTTTTAAATGTTTTACTTTTTATGTGTGCATATGTGTCTGTGTGAAGGAGTCTGCACATGCGTGTACAGATGCATGCGCTTGTGCTCACTGGCATAGCCAGAAGAGGGCTGGGTTGTCCTTTTCCTCCGAGGCAGGGGCTCTTGCTGAACCTGGGCAAGTCTCATTGTCTCCTGTCTCCGCCCTCTTAGAACCAGGGTTACAGCATTTGCTTGTTTTGTGGGTACTTCTTATGATGTGGGTACTTGGCTCTGAACTCCCACCCTCCTCATGATTACAGGGCGAGCACTCTAACTGCTGAGTGAATAAACAACTTTTCAAGAGCAAGGATACATTATTTCGTTTGCCTTGGCATCCCCTGTACCTAGAATAGTTTCTGACTCAGAGCAAATAGAAATTAGTATCTGATTGACTGAATGAATGTACGATGCAGCTGTGTATGTTGGCTATGTTTAGTTGATACTGATGTTGAAAGAAATCCCCTTAATTCTGTGGCTCTAGGGAGACTTTAGCTTATCTTCAAAGGCAAGTACAAGGAACAGCCACATTTCCTCCTGGGCTTCTGCCTTGATGAGCTCTTGAGAGTCTTTGCTAGAATTGTTGCCAACCTATGACTTATATTTGGCAGTAATTAATTGCTAAACATTTTGGTTTCTGTCTAAGTGCCTTAAAAGGAAGGGTTTGGTCACCCTCAACTGAATCACTGGATTCTTTATTGGCTCAGAAGCCAATTCACTAGTATGTAAATAACATGAAGAATGCTGTGTAAGATTTTTTTTTTTAATTTGGTGCTTACAAACTTAGATGAACTAAAGTCAGAATCTCAAGATTAAAATAGGGTCTTATTCAGTTAAGTTTACAGGACTATTCAATTCTAAGGATAAAGAAATGGCATACTCTTTAGAACTAAAATAATAAAAAAAAAAAGACAAGGTCCTTAGAAGTGGGGAATGGCGTGGGAACTAGGGTAATCCCAGGATTTGGGGCAGAGGCAGGAGGGTTATCCTCTGCTGAACTGAACTCCATCATAGGCAAAATGGGAATCTTTCACAAACCCCAAAACATACAAACAGTTAAGTAGGAAGGAACTCTCCCAAATGGGCCAACTTGTTAAAAAAAAAAGCTTGTAAGTTAAGAATTTCCAAATCCTTTGGCCTGGTGAAACATTCTGAATTAAGATCAGAGATTTGGGAGTTCATATTTTGCCCCTTCCAGTCAATCCCTAGGTGCCTTGGTTTCGATTTGTTTTAACTCATGCACTTTAATTTCTCTAAAGACACCACTCGAGTGACAGCTTTACAGAATTGTAAATATTAATCTTGGGATACCTAGGCAAGCTTGCACAGCAACACCCTAGCCCTTGCTGGAAGTTGCCTGTGGGTTCCGCTGCCCCGTGCTTTCAACTGCCCATTATCCAGACAAGATTGCAGGAGCTTCTTTAAATCTAGGTGTATATATCAAATCAGAAAAATGGAAGCAACATAAGAAGCCAAATAAATACTTCTCAGTCGTCAATCCCAAACCACCAATTTCTACTGAGGATAGCAGCCCATTTGATGGCAATCAAGAGAGGAAATAATCTTGACATTGAAATCCATTATAAATACAAATATGATGAAGCAGATTGAAGAGAATATAGATAAACGTTCAAACAAATATGAAGAAAAATACAATAAATACAGGAAAGAAGACAAGGAAAACAAGCAACTAGACACAAGATGGTTGAAGATCTGAAAACAGATTCAGGGTTGTAAACATACAGTTAGTGAAAATAAAGCACAATCCCATTGTTTGTTCCTGGAAGAAGAACAAGAATCCTCATGCCCAGGATCAGGAAAGGAAATGGAAATGGGATGAAAGGAGGAAGAAGGAAGATTTTACCTGCCTTTTCCTATAGTGGACATTCTTGAGTAATTGCAACATTATTATTTAATAATTAGGGCTCTTTGAGGAAATGCGACAAATGTGACATCAAAATAGATGAAACCCAGTAGGCCAGAAATGTAAAAAAATACTTGAAAGTAGGAGGGAGTCTGTCAGGGGAGAAGAAAATTTATAATGGGAAGAAGAGGATTTTATTCATGATATACATGAATAAAAATTCTAAAAATAATTTGAACCCATGCACAGAGAAAAGCAGGAGTCAGGGAAGGTGGGTAAATCTGCAGAACAATAAGTAGACAAGTGAACATGAGCTTTGCCATTGCACATGCCACTTGGAAGAATTTGTCCAAGACTAAAGAGGAAAGTAAGACTTGGTGAGTCACACCTGTAATCCCAGCACATGGAGGCTGAGGCAGGAGGCTGGTGGTTAGTTTCAGGTCTGCCTGTGAGACCCTGCCTCAGCCAAACCAAACCAAAGCTGGGGATGGGGCTCCATTTGAGAGAGTGCTTACTAGCAAAGGCCCACACAGCTAGGTCTGGCGGTGCACACCTGGAATCCCAGCCTTTGGAAAACAGAGGCAGGAGCATCAGAACTTCTAGGCTATCCTTGGCTATATATTGAGTTCCAGCCTGGAATACGTAAGACCCTGTCTCCAAACAATACCAGGGAATACTGGCAGAATAAATATGTGACTTAGTCTGAACTACAGGCTGAAAAGAAAGTCCAAAGTTTAGATGTAGTCCATGGTACGGGTACCTCTGAGGACTGTGGACACTGCTGCCAGGTGTGGTGGCACCTGCCTGCAATGCTAGCCTGAAGGTGGCAGAGGCAGGGGTTCCAGGAAAGCATGAGGCCAGCCTGGTCTACACAGAAAGTTCCAAGACAGCCAGGGATGCATAATGAGACCCTTTCTCAAACAAAACAACACAGATAACGAACGTGTGTAGACCCTGAACTCAAGCTCACATCTCAATAGCTGTGCAGCCTCAGGAAGCTTGTAAAATAGGCACGATGATGTCAGCTTCGACAGCATGAAGTAAACAATAAATGTTATTAACTTTTGTTTTTGGAGGCAAGGTCTTGCTTTGCAGCCCAGGCTGGCTTTGAACTTGCCCATGTAGTCCAAGAGTGGCCCTGACTTCCCGTCTCCACCTTCCGAATGCTGACATTACTTCAACATTTCTGTATAGAAGTCAAAGTGGCCAATTGAGCCAAATTAGGCCTCCAGGCATATTTTGTTTTACAAGGTTGGCATTTAAAAAAAAAAATAAAGAAACTGGATGCTTTTTAGACAGAATACATACTCCCCAATTGGCCACAAGTCCATCAGAAACTTTATCTAATAATATCCACACTGAGCACTCACATTCTTTTCTTATTGGTGACCAGTGGTTTAGGAGAATTGGTGGATGGAGGATTAATTAGCGATTGATCCAGAGCTGTTTGGTTTCCTGAAACACAGCCAAAATCTGAGCACATTTTAATTGTTGTTTATGCCTGTCTCCCACGAAACCAGGTCTCATAAGACCAAGACAATTGTTTTTATGTGTATATGTTACTGTGAGTGTGGCACACATTTGTGTGGAGGCCAAAGGCTGACTCTGTGTCTTCCTCACCTGTGTTTAGAGACAGGCTAGTAAGTTCTAGGGGTTCCCGGCTCCTCTGCAGTGCTGGGATTCTAAAAAACACTTGGCTTTTTTGCATGGCTTCTTGGGGATCAAATGCAAGTCCTCCTGCTGGCATAGCAAGCACTTCACCATCTGAGCCAGCTCCTCAGTCCTAACAGATATGAGGTGTATTCCAATAATCTTAGGGGTTCTGAGTGTTGTGGGTTCACATCTGAAATTCTATCACTTGGGAGGTAGAGGCGGGAGAATCAGCAGTCTACTCTCAGTTACATAGGGATTTCAAGGCAAACTTGGACTACATAAGACCCTGTCAAGAAAGAAAGAGAGAAAGAGAGAAAGAAAGAAAGAGTGAAAGAGAGAAAAAGAGAGAGAGAAAGAGAAAGTGAGAAAGAGAAAGAGAGAAAGAAAGAGAAAAAAAGGGAAGGAAGGAAGGAAGAAAGAGAAAAAGAAAGGGAAGGAAGGAAGAAAGAAAGAGAGGGAGAAGAAAGAGAAGGAGGAAGGAAGGAAGACGGAAGGAAGAGGAAAAGAAGAGAGAAAGAAAGAAAAGAGAAAGAAAGAAAGAAAAAGAAAGAAAGAGAAAAAAGAAGAAAGTAAGAATGAAGTACCGAAAAGAGAAGGAACGACTGCCCTCAACAGCACTCGCCGGCCGTCCTTAAGAAAGAACACGATCCTGACAGACCCCATGCGCATAAAGCATAAATGCAAGACCGCACGTAAGAAAAGCCATACGGACATCAGCAGTACACACCAGAACTACCGCAGCCCTGAAATCCAGCCCTAGCCGTACAGCCCGCAGAAAGAAAAAAGAAAAAAAGAAAGAGGGCTGGAAAGATGGCTCAGGGGTTAAGACTGCCTCTCAAGTAGAAGGTCCTGAGTTGGGATCCCAGGTCCCATGTACAAACGCCAGGCAGAAATGGCAGTGGCCTGCACTTTCAGCTCTGGTGGGCGGAGCCTGGGAAATACCAGCGGGAACAAAACAAGAAGGAGCTAGAAGCAATCCAGAATGATTCTAGAAGTCACCACTAGTCCTCCATAGGGACACACAGTGCCCTCTGGCACACACACATACACACACACACACACACAATTAAATAAAAATAAATAAATAAATAAATAAATAATAAATAAATAAATAAATAAATAAATAAATGAGAGAGAGGAAAAAAGAAAAAGAAAGAAAAAAAAAAAAAACAGGACTGAGGACTCACTTAATAGAGTGACTCCTTGTAAGCAGAGAACCTGAGCTTGGCGCCCAATGTCCATGTAAAGGTTGATTATGTCCTGTAGTCCCAGCGCTGGGGCGGTAGAGACAGGCAGATCCCTGGACTTGCTGGCTGGCTAGTCTGACTGGGTCACTGGGCTCCAGACTCAGGGAGAGGACCAGGCTCAAAAGGTAAGGTGAAGAGTGATGAGCAAGACACCTGATATGTCAGCCTCTGGCTTCTCAACACACACGCACACTCACGCAGACACCACACACACCCATGCGCACACATACACACACACACACACCACACACACCACGCACGCACACACCACACACACACACACATGCCCATGCATATGCACACACACCACGCCCACACCATACACACACACATGCCCATGCATACGCACACACACCACGCACGCACCACACATACACATACTACACACAACACACACACACACACACACACACACACGCCCATGCATACATACACACACCACGCACGCACCACACATACACATACACACACACGCCCACGCATACTACCCCCGTTACTGACGACAACATCTTGGGAGTCCAGATGGACATACCGTAGTATAATGGGAAGAGTAGGCTACAGGAAATGCTTTAGGTGAAGGAGAATGGGAAGTGCTGTCCAAGATGTGGTAGCTGAGCACAGCAAATAGTGTTCAAGAAACTAGGTTGTTGGGTAGAGTTGAAAAGCAGAGTGAGAGGGAGGCAAATGGTGCTGGATATGGCCTCAAGGCATGTTATTACCTCTCCAGGGTACAGGTGCCTTCAGATTCAGAGACGGATACTGAGGCCTCCTCTCTGATGAGGCTGTGGCTTGACCTCCCCTGCCTAAGTAGTGTTTTCCTTAGAGTTGCCCTTTCTCTCGTTGAACAGCACGCCCTTGATGAGCTGTGTTTTTCCTTTTATTTCTACTCCCAGCCACTCCTCCCAGCTGCGGAATTGTATAATCACACCCCGCATGTTTACGCACAGGCCTACATAATGGATTTTTCTCAGGGAACTAATGCAAGAGCTATTTAAAAGCACAAGATCTCTTTCAGGATTGCTACCAGGGTTCTTTAGGAATATAACATTACTGATTTGAGAAGTTAATTGTGATGTAATTGTTTCAATATATTTGTGACATTAATTTTATTTATTTATGAGAGCAGGAGGGAAGGAGAGAGAGAGGAGAGAATGAAAAGAGAAAGAATGTGCATGTCGTGGAGGTCAGAGGACAACTTTTGGAAGTCAGTTCTCTCTTTCCACCATGTGGGCTTCTGGGATCTAACTCAGATTCAAAGGTTTTCGAGCAGACAACTTATTTACTGAGCTATCTCATTGACCTGTTGTTAATCTTCTAAGTCAACGAAATTAACAATTTACTTAACATAATGACACTGCCACTATAGACCTTTCTTTCTTTCTTTCTTTCTTTCTTTCTTTCTTTCTTTCTTTCTTTCTTTCTTTCTTTCTTTCTTTCTTTCTTTCTTTCTTTGAGTTCTTAGCTTTTCTGTTGCTCGGACTAGCTCTGACTCTTTCTTTCTCTCCGTCTCTGTCTCTCTCTCCTCTCTCTCTCTCTCCTCCCTCTCTCTCCCCTCCCTCTCCCCTCTCTCCCTCTCTCCCTCTCTCTCCCCCTCCTCCCCTCCCTCGCCATTCCTTCCTCCCTCCCTCCCCTTCTTTCCTCCCTCCCCTCTTCCCTCTCCCTCCCTCTTCCCTTCTCCTTCCTTCCTTCTTTTTCTTCCTCCTCCTCTTCTTTTTTCTTTCTTTCTTCTCTCTCTCTCTCTCTCCTTCCTTCCTTCTTTCCTCTCTCTCTCAAAGTGTTTTACTGACCCACTTAGAATAAGCATTCTATTATCATGGCTTTCTTGTCAGCTTTCTTGTGATGTCATTGCAAATCATCTGCTTGAATCATGCTTCATTTTAAAATAACGAATATGCTTGTTTTCTTTACACATCCATCTTAAATATACTCTGAAATGTTGGGGGGAAACTCAAAAGTGCCGAGATTAGCATGTATTTGGTGTGTGTGCGTGCATGAGTGTGCACATGGGGGCGCACATGCTATAATGCTTAAGTTCGAGGTCAGAAGACACTTCTGATAGTTGCTTCTTGCTTTCCATCACGTGTATCCTGGGTATTGAACTCAGCATATTCATTCATTTATTGTGTGTGTGTCAGAGGGCACTGTGTGTCCCTGTTCCCTGTGGAGGACTAAGGGTTACTTTGGGAATCATCCTGGGTTGCTTCCACTTCCTTTTTGCTTCACTCTGGGATTTCCCAGGCTCCTCCCACCAGGACCAGAAGTGCAGGCTGCCGCTGTCTCTGCCTGGTGCTTTTACCTGGAACCTGGGATCTGAACTCAGGACCTTCTGCTTGCAGGGCAGAGTCTTAGCCCCTAAGCCATCCCGCCAGCCCCAGCAGGCTATTTTATGTTCTTTATCTACTTCAAGATTATGAAAACCTTCTCCCCACAGTTTCTTATGCGTTTTCACTCTCTTCTATTTGGAGTCACATGAATTAGACTGAGGCAAGCTGCGGGGTATGTGCCCATGAAGGCTGTCAGCAGAGGCAGTATCTCTGATCTGGGAGGCTTTCTAACCACTTACTGACTTTTCAAATGCATTTGAATCAGAGGAAAAAATTAGAGGATGTCACATTTTCAAGAAATCATCTCCTAAAATACCTTTAAAAAGTTTTTCTTTTTCAATCACTCTCCATGTGGTCATCTTCACAAAGCATGAAAGCTTTTTTTTTGGTTTGGTTTTGGTTTCGTGTGTGTGGAGGTCACAGAACAAACTGCAGCGCTAGGTCTTGCCTTCCACCTTATTTGAGACAGTCTCTGGTTTTTCCAGTGTGTCACAGGCTGACTGGCCTGAGGGCTCCTGGGGATTCTTCTGCCCCCCTTAGCCACAGGAATGCTGAAATTGCCCACCAGTCCACTACTGAGAGATAAGAGTAATTCACTCTGGAGATGGAGCCCCCCCCACCCAAGAACTTTCCATAAGACACTCTGGTTTAAAGGTCCCACCTCCTCCTCAGCACCACACGGAGATCAGACTTCCAGCACAGGGGTGATCTGCGACAACTGTCCAAGCACAAGCATCGAGGAAAAAACTTTCTTATTGTTGTTGATCTCACCCCAGAACTGTCATTTTTTTTTTCCTGAGACACAGTCTAGGTCTATAATCCCGTGGCCTGGAACTGACGGCAACCCTTCCTCTTCCTACAAGAAAGCAATGATAATAGAATGCTCCGGAATTCTGAGATTACAGGTATGAAACTCCCTCCCCCCCAGCCAAAGTTCAGGCCTTTTCAAGATTGTCTTGGTATTTGGGGTTTCCAGCTTTTTCTGCCCCACGTCCTTGCTACCCAAGGCTAAAAAACTTAAAACAAACACAACAAAAAAAAACCACCTCGGAGACCTCTTCACCAGGTCGTTCCTTGGATCTGACCCGGTTGGCTGACCTGCTTTCTTCAGAGTACCCAGGTTTGGGGTTTTCTTTAGCTGGGACACATCTTCCATCGTATTCAAGGTGAAACCAAATAGCATTGGCTTTCTGTTTGGAGAACCGCAGAGACCATTCTCCCCTGGAATGCCAACCCTGCCCATCCTGCCAGGTCACGGTCTGCCATGTGCAGGGTCCTTACCACATCCAGTGACTATGACTGTAGTATCACTTTCTGGATGAGGAAACTTACAGAATTGAATAATTGTCTCTAAGACAAAGAGCTTGGCAGTGGGAAAAGCTGGGGTTCCCATTCGGGCAGGCTGACTGTTGTGCCAGGCTCTCAGACACTCGGAAACTGAAAGTCCTCTTGTTCTCAGAATAAAGGCCGAGCAAAAGGGAGCCTCCTCTTGAGACAGCGACATGGTGACAACATGTCCTTTTCTGCTCAGCTAGCAGTGACGCCGGCCACTCCGTCTGCCACGTCTGTCTTGTCTCCCGCCCAGCTTCCTCAGCATCCTGATCATCCCTTATCTCCTTGCAAACGGCATGGATGCCAGTGTCTCTTTGGCAGCTGCGCTTTTATCTGGCCTCCAAACCAAACTCAACATCCTCTTTCTAGATCTTATTTTAGGGTTCTCTGCAGTATTGTCCTGCATGCCCCCAACTTCTTTTTTTTTTCTATTCATACAAACTTAATAGGTATGCCAGTCCCCTCTCTCCCTCCACTCCTCCCTGGATCCCCTTGCTCTCTCCCCCCTTTTCCCCTTCCTTTCCCCCCTCCCTCCCTTTCTCTCAGTTCCCCCTACCCCCCATCCCTGGAGCATCCTTTAGTGTGCATGTCAAACTTCCCTCCGGGTCCTCCACTTTAATGAGGTGTAAGGAAGGACTCAGTAGTTGCCTAGAGCTCTTTCTTGTGTTCCCCTTTAGTACAGGAACATTATTGTGGCTGTTAATCCTTTCCCTCTAAAGATCCTAGTGCCTGTGATCCATGCCCCCAACTTCTTTTCTTTTTTCTTTTCCTTCAATTGTGTGTGTATGCACATGCGTGTGAAAGTCAGAGGACACACTTTGGGAATTGCTTCTCTCCTTACACCACGTGGGTTCCAGGAATGAACTTGGGCCATCAGGATTATATGCAAGCGTCTTAAGCGACTGAGCCATCTTGCTGGTCTTTCTCCTTGTCCTTGACTTCCATTATGCTTCGCTTTCTCAATTTCCTTTCAGTCTTTTCCCCTCAAGCTGACTGAATTGCTCAAGACGACCCCTTTCTCCCGATTGTCCATGGTCTCACTGTGTCACCTTATCTAGGCTCACCCATTTGCTCACTTATTGAGCACCTGCATGGACCAGGTCTGCTCTGTACCAGGCAAACCAAAGTGGTGAATCTCAGAGCTAATGATCCTGTGGCAGAGAGGTAAACAACAGTCACGATAATCAGCTATGGAGCGATAAGTGGTGTAATATTAAACCTCTGCTGAGAGCAGAGGCTAGCACTTACAAGTGGCACATATGCTTTCTCCTCTAATCTATTTCTAGTCTTACTTCCATCACATTCAGAGGAAGTCAGGTCACTAGATATTGTCTCCCTGATGTTGAAGTTTGAATCTTGACATTTTGTACCTCAAATGCTTTAATAATTATGGGTTATCAAAAACAATTTTAGGGCTGGAGAAATGGCACAGGGGTTAAGACTCTGCCTCACAAGTAGAAAGTCCTGAGTTTGGATCCCAGGTCCCATGTAAAAAGAAGAAGAAGAAAAGGACAGAAAAAGAAGTGGCCTGCACTTCTGGCCCCTGGTGGATGGAATATGGGAAATCCCAGAGCAAAGTAAAAAGGAGGTAGACGCAATCCAGGATGATTCCAGAAGTCACCCTTGATCCTCCACAGGGACACACAGTGCCCTCTCTCTGTGTCTTTCTCTCTCTGTCTCTGTCTGTCTGTCTCTCTCTCTCACACACACACACACACAAGAAAGAAAGAAAAAGAAAGAAAGAAAGAAAAAAGAAAGTTCAAAAGCAGTTTTAAAACTGGAAACACGTATTTTTCTGCTTTTCAATGCTAAGAATGAACATCTAAGACATAGAGCCAGCTTTGACAGAGGACAGAACAGATAAGTATGGGACCTTTGATATTCTGTATCATAAAAACATATTTGTACTCCATGTTGTAAAAAGGAATTTGCACCTGTATGTCAACAGCTTAGCACCTACAGATGCCTCAGAAGGAATACATGTTGATTCTGGCAGAAACGAGCTTGACTTAGCATTTCAAGAAGTGTCTGGGCCCAGACATCCACAGAATAAGGAAGAGGTCAGAGGATGATCACGGGAGACACACAGACATCACAAGCTGAGCTGTGGCTGACCACCTGACTCCAGAATGACCCACTGGTGTCCTCCACCCCCGCCTCTTGTGCCATCTCTTGGCCACCTGTGAGAGAAAAGGCAGTTTTCATGGAGCTAACCTGCAGCCTTCCCACATTTCTAGCTTCGAATAGATTTGAAGATTCAGTTCCTATCTCTGCTCTTTAGCTCTTTAGCTGTCAACAGCTTAGCACCTACAGATGCCTCAGAAGGGATACATGTGCTAATATCACACATATAAAACAAAATATATGAACAACTACAAGCTGAGCAGAGTTCTCTGATGCCATAATTCATTTTCTATGGCTCTTTGTTGTGTAAGTCACCTGCAATTATGAATAGCAAACCTTTTGTTGTTTGGTTAGTTTCTCTCCACCTACTTGCTTATTCAAGACAGGTCTCATGTAACTCAGTCTGGCCTCAATTTAGTATGTACAAGTCAGGCATAGTGAGGGAGGCAGACACTGGTGGGTTTAAGAGTTCGGGGTCATCCTTGGCTCCATAATAAGTTCAAAGACAGTCTGGGCTACATGAGACTCTTGTAGCAAACCAACTAAAATAAAATGCTGGGATTACAGACCTGCACGGCTTCACCTCACTTTCTTTCTACTTTGGAGCATAAGAGGAGAAAGATGCGTGCAAGCAAAACAAAGCCAGGCCACATAAAACTCATGAATTCCAGAGCTATATTTGAAATAAACAGGCCGAATGGGGATCATTAATGCACTAAAACTGCTAATATCACACATATAAAACAAAATATATGAACAACTACAAGCTGAGCAGAGCTCTCTGGTGCCATAATTCATTTTCTATGGCTCTTTGTTGTGTAACTCACCTGCAATTACGAGTAGCACACCTTTTGTTGTTGCTGCATGCCAGTGAACGTTGGTGAGGTTGGGTGTCTGGGAAGCTAGATAACGGGAACAGACTTGATCACCCCTCTCAGCAAGAAAGTTCAGCATTTCCTTCTAAAGGGAAGGAACCTTTGTGGCGGCCTGGGTTGTTTCTAGAACCCTCCAAGGGCGAGAAGTAGCGCTGTTGCCTCTGCATGGAGGTAGGCATTGCAGGGTGCGGAGAGGACGAGGAGGCCTGATCCACCCACTTGGGGCAGCAATGTCTGCCCGAGAGCAACTCGACACTGCTCTTCCAAGCTGCCGCTGCGGCGTGGCACAGCTCAGAAGCTATCGCTGACCTTCCAGCACCAGAGGGACCCCCATGCACCCTTTCGGGCAGCAACAACAGTGGGTACCACAGAGAACAGAGGGTCGAGGAATGACTCCCAAGCAGTGAGGCCCAAAGGCAAAGCTGGGACCTCTGCAGAGGCAGAAGCCCTGGCAAGGCCAGTGGGCTGCCGTGTGATGCCAAGGCGGCAGTAGAGACTGCAGAGCGGCATGGGTGCCAAGGGCTGAGGACGCAGCCTAGGCTCACAGCGAGGGGCTGCGTGGAGTCATGCCACCCGGTGCAGCTAAGGATGGTAGGATGTGGGCAGCTGTGTGCCCTGGGGCGCTCGCTGGGCCCTGAAGGCGTGCAAGGACCTGTCTGAGGCTCTTGCTATGCGCCGGTGGCCCTGGCAGCTGCTGGAAGCCCCTGCAGGAACGAATTAAGGTCTCCATAGTTTCACCCGGGTGAATAGGTCAGGCAGCCACAGATCCCCCTCCCCCCCTCTACCGCTCCCCACGGTCCCTTCCACCTGCTCAGACCCCTGTCAATTTCCTACCCGTTATTCGGACTCTGACACTTTTTCTGACATCCGTTACATACATTAAAGGTGGCTCCATATCTTTTTCTATGATGGGTTTATAGAGAACAAGTTAGTGCTGCCCATGGAATCCAGTGTGGGGAAATCAGGCTGTCACAGTTTGTCTGCATGTCGCTGATAAACTCACTGCAAAACCGATAATGGGAACAAGGGGGATTTTATTCTGGTTTGGGGGTGTCGAGTTACAGATGTTAGTTCAGTTTGGCAGGAGAGCTCCTACTAACACCAGAGGCTGGGGGAACTGGCTGCACTATATCCACTGCTGAGAGAAGGGCAAACTTCATTTGCCAGACAACCATGTAAGGAAGTGAAAGTCTATCAACTCACTGAGCCAGCTAAAGTATGACAGTGGGCTTATGCCAACGGATGTCATTGGTTTTACCGGCTCCCCCATCCTTCCACTTGTCCACGGAGTAGTCTTGCTGGGTCTTCCCCATCAACCAGTCAGTCTCCTGCAGGTTGACCCAGGGCGTGCCTTCACCATCAATTCTTCACACATGTGCCAAGAGCTCAGCCCAGGTGTTGACATCTGTATCTGGATATCATATAGGGCATGGCAAACTTTGTTTCTTCAGAATTAAATTGCAAAGAGGGACAGGTAGAAGGGAGGACAAAGTCTACAGGATAATTCTCTCTCTCACTCCTGTTCTTTTTATTTCTCTTTCCCTTTTTTTTTCTTTTTTGAGACAAGGTCTTATGTAGCTCAAACTGGCCCTGGATTCGATATATGGATGAGGATGGCCTTGAGTTGTGGCCAAGGAGGCTCTTGAGTTCTTTCTTCATCGTCCTGCTCTATTTCCAGTGCTAGAATCACAGGAATGCGCCGCCACACCCTGTTTGTGCACTGCTGGGATTGAGCTTTGGGCCTTCTGCGTGCTAGGCAAGCATTCTACCAACCCGCTACTTCCCCAGCCCTTTTTAAAAAAACTTACAAGTGGAAAGAAGGCAGAGAAGCAACTGAGTTGGCCTTTGATCTGACTCAGGAGCATGTCTGACCTTTGGCTGGGTTTCCTGCCTCTCTGCATGTCCCTCTCTGAACATTAACTTCAAGTGGCCCTGGTTTTCTAAGCACTTGGAGATGGTTTTCCATTGACATCTCACGATGTTTAAGCTGCATGTTTCCCTGTCCCACCTACTAACTTCCCCTTTGAATAGACAACAGAGCACCTTCTTCCGCTTCTGTCACAGACTAGAAGCCATTTACCCACCTTTGACTCCCCTCCTCTGTGACTCTGCTCAGTCATCAAGTCCTAAGGATGCTTCTCAAGTGGGTTTTAGACTCCTCTCTTCCTTCCCACTCTCTTTGCAACTGCCTAATCCCAGGCATGGACTTTTTTTTTTATATATTTTTTATTATTATTTCCGCTCATACAAACTTAATAGGTACACCAGTTCCCTCCCTCCCTCCTCCTCCCCCGGAACCCCCTGCTTCCCCTCCCCTCACCCTTCCCTCCCCATCCCCCAGTGCCTCCTGCCCCAATTCCCAGAGAGTCCTTTATTGTGCATTCCAGGCATGGACTTTAAAAAAAAAAAAGAATTGTTTATTATTACTACTACTACTATTACTACTATTATTATTATTATTTGTGTGTGTGTGTGTGTGTGTGTGTGTGTGTGTGTGTATCAGAGGGCACCGTGTGTCCCTGTGGAGGACTAAGAGTGGATTGCTTCTACCTCCTTTTTTGCTTCACTCTGGGATTTCTCAGGGTCTACCCACCAGGGCTGAAAGTGCAGGTCACTGATGCTGCCATTTCTTCCTGGCATTTTTTTTTTTTTAATGTGGGACCTGGTATCTGAACTCAGGGCCTTCTGCTCATGAGGCAGAGTCTTAATCCTTGAGCCATCTCTGCAGCCTAGGCATGGACTTTTTACTGCATGTACCTTTTCCCATTTCCTGCTTTCATTGTCTTCCTTCTATTTGCCGAACTCCACTGACTATCAGAGAGGAGAACAAGGGTCTCCAAAATTAGAAAGAGAAATTATGACCGGGTTTACAAAACTCCAAATTTCTTCTCTAACCATCTCCAGAGTCTGTTCGCAGAAAGTTGGGATGATGACAACCAGACAGCAAGCCACCCCACACCTCCAACAGTCTAATATGGAAGCCATCATTGGTCAATTGTTAAACAAACAGATTCTTCACAGATTGTTGGTAGACCAGTGGTATCCCAGGCCTGGGAAGTCAACAAGAAAACCCAAGGTCGTAAAGGATTCCACCGAAGTGGGTCAAGGTACAAATGAAAGAACCCAGATGGTGAAGGAAAGACCCGAAGAATCCTTTTTTTCTCTCCTGTGCTCTAAGGTAGAGCAACGAACCAAGTTCTTCTAAATCATGGGCACTGGATTTGACAAACTTTTGGATTTTGAAGTTTTCTCATATGAATCATACAATGGTGTGCCATAGTTAAGTCAGTTTTAGTTCTGCACTTAATAATCTTGTTCATTTGTTGAATTAGGGCTCATGAACCCAGCCTGGCCTTGAACTCAGTATGCAGCTAAGGCTGGCCTTGAGTTTGTGATCCTTTGGCTTCTACTTTGAAAGTGCTAGAATTACATGTGTGCATCACTACACCTGACTTAACGATCATCTTCACTGAATAAAAAGAAGTCTACGTGAAATGGAATCAGAACCATCTAGGAAAATTCAGTCCATCTGGTCATCAGGGTCATAGAGAGTCTCTTGGTCATAGAGAATTCTTGGATTGGAAATGATTTCTTTGAGGCTTCTGAAGAGTCATTTATTTTATTATCACCAATTAGCTCTCTTTTATACATGGAGTTTTTCCTCTCCTGGTTAACTTTAAGCTTCTCTTGGAGACAAGGTGGATAAATGAATTCTAGAATTTTCTAATTGAGTTTTCTTTTCTCTGTGTAGGAAAATAGGGATGGGAGTTTTATTTTTCCAGGCAGACTGAGAAAATGAAGTAACTGGGGAAGAGGACCTAGCGGAGTGTCTGGTCCTGACCTGCCGAAGTCAGCCCTCCCTTACCGCTCCTCTTCCTTAAACCTGGAAATCTTTTTTGCAGAACTGTTCTTAGGCCAATCTCATTTTCCCTCAGCCTTACCCACTTCTCCCTGTATTATTTTGAATTACCACAGGAAGGTCTGACAAACCCAGAGCAATGATGTCGTGAGTGGGACTAGGTAACCACACAGAATCAAAACGGTGACAGAAGAAGGGTCCTCTCTAGGTTCCACTGCTGGGGGGTATTCAGCTCTTTGAAAGCTTTAAACAAAAGTAGTGATTTTCTCTTTCTAGCAGTTGATCTGGTTTTATCATAAAACATTCAATTTAAAAAAATGAGGTCTCAATGGTCCTTTCTACCCACTATTACATCATTATAAAAGTCAACTTTTGACCAGAGGGAGGCAGTTCCCCTGCCCATTCACAAATATTCTGGAATCATTAATAAAATTGCATATGTCCAGGAAGAAGTTCTCTAAAGCCAGATTTTTTTTTTTTTTTTGCTAACTTCCAAATGTTATTTTCTACAAGTTTTTCCTCCACTCATGACCTCTTGGGGAAGACAGCTTACAGGGTAAATTCCAGATGCCTCTGTGGACACTCAGGGATTCAAGAATGGAGCCTGACCTGAGCCTTCCACTCATTTCTTTTTCCTTCCCTTCCTCACCACGTTCCTTGCCTTCTTTCCTTTTTTCTTTCTCATTTTGACAGAGGTGGTTCAGTAGATAAAGGAACTTGCTCCAAAGCCCAATGAGCTGATTTTGATCCTTAAAACCCATGTAAAGAAGAGTGGAGAAAACAAAGCTGTGTTCTGACTTCTACACACTGTGGCACATGTGCCCACACACATGCTATGCACACACACACACACACACACACCCCAATATTTAAAAATACAAATAAAAAATTCTGAACCCCTCCCAAACCCAAAGTGTTAGTGATTATGATATTTCTAAATTACCACAATAGTCATAAAATAACATGAAAATAGCTGTGATTTCTAATAGGGACAAAGTCACAAGGGATTGCAAATATTTTTACTGCCTACAAACATAATTAAAGAAAAAAACATATTTTTCCCATTACACAACATAGAATCCCTGTGTTTTATCCGTAGTTCTTGGCTTAACACCCTTTGTGGTTAAATTTTTTTGGGAAAAAAACATGGTATTTCACTAGAATAGTGTAGGTTTGATAGATCAGTATGGTGAGAACTTCCATCGTGGGGTGATATAGTGGTGCATGGCTGTGGTTCCTATCACTTGGGAGGTGAAGGCAGGAGGATCAGGAATTTAAGGCCCGTCTCAGTTGTGTCATGGTCAATCTTGTCTACATGCTGAATTGTAAGCCAGACACGAGACCCTGCCTCAAAGAAAATAACAAACAAACAACAAAACAAGGGCCAGCAAGAGCACAAGCCTCCTGACTTGAGTTCCATCCCCGAAGACCACCTGGTGGAAGGAAAGATCCAACTTTTGAAAGTGGCTGTCTTCTGACCTCTTTCTCTCTCTCCTTTCCCTCGAATAGATAAATATTCTCTGAAACAAACAAAAGTGAGATCAGTGAAAAGTCTGGATGGACCCACCTATAGATTCTTTGAACAACAAGCGCTTGAGTTGTTCCTCCAGAAGGCAATCAAGGATGATGTGAAACAGGCTTTGCAAGAACAGGCATGCACAGAGCCAGGTGTAGCAACCAATGCACATCTCTAATCAGTTCAGAGTCATTCCTGGATACATAGGAAGTTCAAAGCCATCCATGGCTGCAAGAATCCTCATCTCAAAAGCCAAACAACAAAGAATGGACGTGCACAGCAGAAGCCAGCTCATCCAGTAATGAGCTTTCCATGCCACAAACTCTAAATCCTCTGGGTAAAACGGAGCTTCTGAAAAGAAACCTGCAGCCTGTGAGGAGGCAGGAAGACCATCTATCTACACCTGTACAAGAGAATGCCCACCCTCCCTCCCCTTCTGTCACATGGGTTCTCCTAATACCAAGTGCTTAGAGAGACTAATTTGAACTTCCCCCCAGTTCCTTACCTTCTTGCCAATTGACCTTGCAAAATACCTCTTTCTTCTTGCAAAATCCCAAGGCTTTTCTGCCCAACAGGCAGCCAGCCAGCCAGCCAGCTCCATGAAGATTCTGGTCTAAGTACTTTACTTTAGATCTAAGTACTGAAACACCATTGTCTGAGTCCAGATCGTGTTTGATAAGGATGCAAAACATCATAGTACTGATTTATAACCCAGGAGTTTTTCAGTCAAAGATAGATGGCTGGGGATGGAGCTCAGTTGGTAGAGTTCTTGCCTACCATATATGAAGCCTTCAGTTTGATCCCACAGCACTGCATAAAACTGGGTCTGATGACTCGTACCTTCAGTTTTTCCTTCAGTTGTAAATCATAGCACTCAGTAGATAAGAGCAGGAAGAGATAAAGGCTGGCTTAGGGTAGTAATTGTTTAAAAAAAATGGATCTCGATGCAATTTCAAAAACTGAATGACTCAAAAGGAATTTTGAACTGCCTATGTGTCTCATTTTCTTCATTCTACATTTTACCAAAACCTAAAGAATAAGAAGATCCTATAAGCTCCGAGAAAGGAGGAGAGTGTGACTCTGTCACCATGCTCATAGAAAACCTTTCCTGATGGTGGTTGGGGGTAGCACTGTTCTAGATGTCCCAGGCTTTGCGGACACAGTTGATCTTAGAATGTGTGCTTGCATTCCCATAGAACTCTCTAGAATCTTTAATATTGCCAAGAAGATTTGAGCAACAAATGCAGAAATCAGACAAGCTACTGAATCCCCTTCTGTGTGGGTCTCCAGATTGGGAATTGGACTTACCATCTTGATGTGCTTTGGTTAATCTGGGTCTTGGTTTACAAATGAACTACAAACCTTGGTAGATTCTTGCCTACCATATATGGAGCCTTCAGTTTGATCCCCCAACACTGCATAAAACTGGGTATGATGACTTGTACCTTCAGTTTTTCCTTCAATTGTAAATCATAACACTCAGCAGGTAGAAGCAGAAGGAGATCACAATCTACTTTCCTGACACTTGTCTGTGTTTGGTATTCAAACATGTGCCCCCAGGGTTACCATCCTGTCATACAATCCACAGTTTACTCAGCAACAAGAGGGACAAACTCCCTGGCCACAGGTAGGTTATGTTCTTTGGCTTGTCGGGATTAGTCTGGATTATAGTGAAATATCTGGAATTTGTGCCTTAATATCCTTGTCTGCTTTTGGCTAAAACAAGAAAAAAAACTGACAAGGATCCACAGGATGCAAATCAGCTCAAACTGGAAAAAGGAAATAAACGGTTCCGTGTTTCACTGGACTGAGGGGGACAGGATGGACAGGTCAAGCCTGGGCAAAGTTAACACAGAGTTTCCCATCGAGAACTTCCACAACAACCTTCCCTTTGAGTCATTTCAGATTTGTATCAGTGATGTTCCAGACCCACTTTGCTATTTTTAATTCTTATGGGAGACACACCATTGCTAACTCCCCCCTTCCCCCAGGGTCCCCAAGGTCAGTAACTAGGTCTGACCCTAGTCAACCCTTGCTTTTCCTAATCTCGGTCTCAAAAATATCATCAGGTCTACAACAGACCCATTCTCAGAAGATGCTAGTTTTCATCCCCTGGGGCTACAAGGTCAGTACATCTTGGCGTCCCTAGAGGATCCCTGTAGATGTGGGATGTGGTAACTGCTGGAGGGAGGGACCTCCATCCGTGTGTGGACCACGCACTTTGTGGAACCAAACACATTCTCATGCTCTTCACTTCTTCTTCATGAAATGGGCCTCATTTTTAACAACTTCTTATACGTTTGTATGCATCCACGCTGTTATTCAACAGTTTTTTTTTTTTTTGGTATCTCCAAATCCTGTTCTTTTGACTTTTTCCTTTCTTAGATTAAAAACCTATTGAGGGCAGGAGAGATGGCTGCGTAGGTGAAGGAGCCTGTGCACAAAACTAGGGTAACCTGAGTTCAGTCCTCATAGTGGAAAGAAAGAACCGACTTCCCAAAATGTTATCTTCTGGCCTCCATACTGGTATATGGGGATGTGCTCTCTGTCTCTCTCTCTCTTTCTCTCTCTCTCTCTTTTTCTCTCTCTCTTGAATAAAAATTAAAAATTCAAAAAACAAATGAACGCCCTGTTGATTCACTACTGAATTTCCTATGTTTTCTGGATCTTTCCTCCATCTCAGCAACTGGCTGTGGCCACCGTTCACTTTTTTTTTTCTTTCTGGCTGTCAGTTCGCGTCTCTCCCTTTGTTCCTTCCATCTGGGCCTTCCGTTTACACTGAGCAGACTTTTTGCGGTGTAAATCCTTTCTCCAGCTTCCTCCTTTCCTTTAGCACTTTTATTTTTAAAACATTTAAAAATATTTCTCTCCGTTCTGCGTCTCCATGGAAAGAGATCCAAGATTTCCTTCCTTGCCCTCTTTTAGTTTCGGACTGTCTCTGTTCAGCAGTGGGCTGCCGCGAGCCTGGTAAAGGCCGAGCCACCCCGGCTTTGAGACCTTCCTTCCACTGCGCGAGGCGCGCACGCGGGTCTCGGCGGATGTTTCGCAACCTCCAGCCTTCCTTGCACTTGATTCAGGGTCTGGTGGAGTCGGGGAGGGGCGGGGCAGAATGCACCCACAAGTGACACAACCCACAGTTTCTTAAGACCCTCAGACACTCCAGAGAGTTATGGAACCATAAACCTCTGCCAGCCCCAGAGGAACTCCTTGGTGGGGACCTTGCCAGCGTCCACTGCAGATGCCAGGCTGGACTCAGCTTTTCTGGTCACTGGGGGTGGCCCGCGGTCTGGTGCCTGAGCTGTGGCTGCCTGTGAGTCTTCATGCCTTGTGGATGGCCAGAGCCCACTTGTGCGTGCTGCCCAGCAGATCCAGCTAAGCCAGGGCAGCCTCCAGTCTCTGCCCTCTGTGATGGTTAGTCTGAAGTGCTAACTGGACACCTTAGGAGGTGGGTTTCTGGGCGGGGTTATCTAGGTAAGGCAGGCCTCTGGGCAAACCTGTAGCAGATAGTTTGATTACTTTGGGAGAGCTGGGGGGCCACTCACGGGGGGAGGCACCACTCCGTGCTGTATAAGCGGCAAGCTGACCTCTAGGGAGCTGGCTGGCGTTGACTTTGTGGCCAGTTCCCTCAGCTCCAGCTGCTATGACTCTCCTGCTATCAGGAACTGTACCCAGTGAGCTCTAATAAAGCCACTTCTTCCCCTAAATTGCCCATTAGACGAGACTCTGACAGGGGCCCCTTTCCATACTAGGTTTTTCCCTGCACTGGATCAAAGTTGTTCATTCACAAATCGTTCTCAGCTTGGGTATTCCTCCTCCAACATTGCCTGGCTGCACTCTTTCCATTATTTCCCTGACTTTGCTTCACTCCAACGCCAAACAATTCTTCCCAAGACTGTTTCCCACACTCTGGAAACCCACCAAGATGGATCCACAAGGGATTCTGCCCCTCCCTGTGCCCCCTTCAGATGCGCACCTTGCAGACTTTGACCCTCCACTCTCGGTGGGCACTCTGACCTCTCTCCCGCTTCCCTCCATTCCTTTTTCTTGGAGTTCTGCTCTCTCCTGCCTCCCTGGCCCTGGTGAATTCCTCTGGGTGTCTTCTCTCCTTCTTGGGCTTGAGACAAGTTCAGTCAGGATCCTCTCCCTACTGACTCTTGCTGACTGCTTAATGTTACGAGTGTCACCTTTCTGTTCTCTTAGCTCAACAAGCTGAAATCCACTTCCTATATTTTCACACTGAAACTTGCCAGCAAGCCCGTCTTATGCCTTCATTTCCCCCGACAGCCCTTCCCTGCACCCATTTGTGCGGATGGAAAGATGACATCATTATTCCTTTTTCTTGATGCTCTTAAGGAAAGTCCGCTCTGACTGCATCTTTTTTATTATGTTGTGCTCAGGGACCACTTGCCTAACTTGTGTGTTGACTGTACATACGGACATCATTCATTTTTCATATTTGCCTGGATGTCCCCACTTGACAGCACCAGAATTTGGATCACCCAGATATAGTCTGTCTTCCTCTGTCTCTAGATGAAATTACATAGCATGTGGTGAACCTTTTGTCCAAGCCAGGCTCCCAGTTGGTGACAGTGGTAGTAATGATATTCTTTCTCCTCTTTCTCGTCCTTCTCTTCTATTTCCTCCTCGTCTTCCTAATAGGGTTTTGCTACGTAGTCCAGGGTGACTCACTAAAATCATTCTGCTTCAGCTTGCTGAATGCTGAGGTTGTAAAGCATGTGTTAACCATGACTGACTTCTGGTCAGTGTTTTTAACTAGGACTACTTAATATCTCATGAGGAGCTTGTGTGCGGAGGTGTACAAACATGTTCACGTGTGCATGTGTGTGCAGGCGCACATGTATGTAAAGGCCAGAGGTCAATTTCAGGTGACTTGTGTGTGTGTGTATCAGAGGACACCTTTCCATCCACACAAATGGGTGCAGGGAAGGGCCGTCGGGAGAAATGAAGGCATAAGACGGGGGCTTGCTGGCAAGTTTCAGTGTGAAAGTATAGGAAGTGGATTTCAGCTTGTGGATGACTTCGGGAATCATCCTAGATTGCTTCTACTTCCTTCTTGCTTTGCTCTGGGATTTCCCAGGCTCTGCCTACTAGGGCTAGAAATGCAGGCTGCCACCGTTTCCGCCTGGCATTTTTTACGTGGGACCTGGGATCTGAACTCAGGACCTTCTGCATATGGGGCAGAGTCTTAACTCCTGAGCTATCTCTCCAGCCTGTGATTTTTTTTTAAAGCAACTTTTTAATTTATTGTATTTATTTTGTGTGGTGTGTGTTTGTGTATGTATGTGTGTATGTGTGTGTGTGTGTGTGTGTGTGTAATCATCCTGAATTCTTCTCTCTCTTTTTTGCTCCACGCACCAGGGCCAGAAGTGCAGGCTGAAAGTGCAAGCTGAAAGTGCAAGCTAATGCCATTTCTGCCTGGCTTTTTTTTTTTTTTTTTAATGTGGGACCTGGGATCCGAATTCAGGATCTTCTGCTTGAGAGACAGTTTTAACCCCTGAGCCATCTTTCTAGCTTTCAGTGTCTTTCTCAATAGTGCTGTACATTGTTTTTTAAGGCAGTGTTTCTGGTTGTGCCTTGGGCTCTGTCATGGTTTGAATGTGAGTTGTCCCCACAGGCTCATGTGTTTGCATCCTTAGCTATTGGTGTTTGGGAAGGTCATGACGCCTTTGGAAGGTAGAGCTCTCACTGGACTAGCTGGTCAGCAAGCTGCAGAGATTTTCCTATCTGTGTTGTCATACCCAGTTTTTCAGGTGCGTGCTGGGAATCTGAACTCAAGTTTTCACGTTTGCACTGTAAGCACTTTACTGAGCCATCTCCCTGGTTTCTCCATGCAGGCTTTTAAAGTCAGTGTGACAATAGAATTACTTTGTGAAGTCTTAAATTTAATTACAAGGTTTGGAGGGTGGCAGGGATTATAAATGGGGAGGTAAACCAGCTACCAAGCTACTGCTAACAACTCCAACCAATTAAGAGGCCACAGGGACTACTGTCTCCTTCCCCAGGGCTTTAGCATCTACCCACTCCCAGCTTCCAGGAATCTACCTCTTTTATCCTCAATATAGATTCAGGGTAAACACTGTAAGTCTTCCTGCTTATATTTTTATTGCATGCTCTCAGGTCTGATCCCTCAGACCTTTTCCAACTGGCAGTTGTTCTTCTTAGGAAGTTTTGGGAACTCACTTCAGGACCAGATGCCTTTTCTGGCCAGTGTGTGCAACGGTTCCGTATAGCAGACACACAGCTAATGTTAGCCAGTATTATTACTGTGACATTATCTTCCTTGCAAAAGGAATTTATTCTCCCCTGATATAATTAGCCTAAACTATTTTGTTTTTGGTTCCTCAAGTCCTCCTTTAGACCTTAAAGAAATACCCTTCCAGCCCTAGAGAGTTGGCTCAGAGATGAAAATGCTTATTATGCACTTTAACAAAAGGACTAGAGTTCAGATTCCTAGATCTGCTGAACCCATGTCCCATGTCACACACACACACACACACACACACACACACACACACAAATACACCTGCCTGAAAGTCCAGCCTGGAATCTCCAGAGCAGCAATCTAGATCAGCCTTAATAACCACATTCTGGGTTTAATTAGAAACACAGATTCAAAAGAATGCCGAGGAAGAGTGATGGAGGATAATTCCTGATAACATTCTTGACCTGCACACCCATGTGCACATGTATTTTCCCATGTACATTCACACACACACAAAAACATACATGCACACATACATGTACACCCACACACAACATGCATGCACATCCTATAAACACAAACACATGAAAAGAAAAAAAAATGCCTTCCCTCCTTTTTCCTTTCTTTCCTTCTAGCTCTCTCACTCACTCTCTCTCTTTCTTTCTCTTTGATTTTGTTTTTCAGATACATTTTCATTATGTATCTGAGAGTGTCCTCAAACTTGCTGTGTGTAACCTAGGCTGGTCTTGAACTCATATCCTCTTATTTCAGTTAATTCCCTTTCCTCCCCTGACCCAGCATTATACATGCAGGGTGTATCACATGCTCAACTCTCTATTTCTTCTGTATTGATCCTTTTCTAAATTCATCTGTTGGCAATTGAGGAATATTGGTTAGAGTCAAGGTAAGGAAGGAAGACAAAGGAGTGTGACACATGGTTTTACAAAGGTTCTTCCCATCTCTCACGTATGCCTCAGGGAGTGAATGAGGAGAAAGTGAAACTATCTGATAGTGTGAGAGACAGTGAATTGCTGCTGAAAGATGCTTACCTGTGGACTGGCAGGGAGGGAAGGACATGGGGTTGGATGGGACACAGGTATCCTAATGGAGACAGGGATCAAGATCAGTAACTATTGGCCCTCCATGTCCAATGGCCTTATTCTCTTTATAGAGGCAATCTAAAAGCAAGTAACCTGTCATGGTTTGAAATATGTCTCCCACAGTCTCATGTGTTTGATAAGGCCATGGTACCTTTAGGAGGTGGAACCTTGTTGAAAGAAGACAGTCACAGGGTGTGGCCTTCAGGTGGATTAGTCCCACCCTACTTCTGGGAGAGGTCCGCTCTTACAGTTGGCAGTCTTGCAGCTCTCAGCATCCCTGATAGATGTGACCTAGCCTGTCTTCAGCTTCTGCTGCCAGCCATGCCTTTTCTTCTGTGAAAGGCTGTATCTCCCCTCTGGAACCATAAAGTGAATAAATTTCCCTTTCGCTCTTAAGTTCCTTGACTTTGGATATTCTCTCATAGCAATAGATAAGAGTAACAAGTTCTAATCCTTGAACCCTCTGTCAGAATACACAGTTAGGGAAGTTTAGTCCATCAAAACTGTGCAGAGCTCTAGCCCTTGTGCTGTTTCTTCTCAATCCCTATAATTTACATTTCAAAATCTGAGTCCTCCATTCCCCACTCCATTAATTAAATGTAAGAGTTTGAAATCTGTCATGGTTTGAATATGAGTTGTCCCCCACAGACTCATGTGTTTGCATCCTTAGCTGTTGATGTTTGGGAAAGGTCAAGGTACCTTTGGGAGGTAGAGCCTTATTGGAAGAAAACATGTCACCGGATTGGGCCTTGAGATTGGTTAGCCTCTTGCTTCTACTACTAATTTACTTTAGCAGTCTGCAGCTTGCTATCTCAGCCTCCACAATGATGTCTTCAGTCATCTAAGCCTCTTCTAGCTTTTAACATTGCCATACCTCTTCTGCCATGAAGAACTATGTCTCTCCTTTGGAGTAATAAGCCAAATAAATCTTTTTTCCCTCAAGTTGTCTTTGAGTATTGTCTCACAACAGCATAGAGTAACTGACAGAAATCAGTACCTAGAGTAGGGGTTTGCTGTGAGACTAAGAGAATCTGGTACTAGAGAGTGAAGTGTTGCTGTGAAACTGAAAGCATTTGGTACCAATAAGTATGGCCATTGCTGTGATGTGGCTAGGGTGCCTTTGGAATTATTTGTTGGGAAAAATATGGAGAACTTTGGAATTTGGGGCTGGTAAAGTCTTTGTGTCTTGGAGACAGGGCCCAATGGGCCATTCTTGTGAGTTTGGAAGAGAGTAATGCAGACAGTAGAATTCTGCTCAGCTTGTCATGGTCCAGAAGGGAACATGGGTCCAGAAGGGAATTGGACTAGGGGCAAATGGAATGTTGCTTTGGTAGTGTTGCAGTCAGCCTGCATGGTTGCTGATAAGTGACCATCAAACGGCTTAAGGGAACAAGGGTTTATTCTCTTATGATTCCTGGTTACAGTTCTTAGTCCAGCTTGACGGGAGAGCACGCACCAACACCAGGGCCAAAGGAACTGGCCACACCATCACTGTATAACGGCTGAGAGATGGACAATCCTTACTTGCCAGACCAGCATGTCTGCCCAAGTGAACAGGAGGATGCCAACTCTCTCAACCAGCTTTCTGTGATTTGTCCAGGGCCTAATCCCACCCACCATGGGCTGGGTCTTCCCCAGTAGCTAGACGATCTCCTTCAGGTTTGCTCTGGGCTTAACTTGACCATCAGCTCTCTACAACTGTGCCCAGACCTCAAACCCTCAACAGTCAAGTTGACACCTGTGCTTAACTATGACAGGTAGAGACTTTCATCTCCTTTTTCCCTCATCCTGACAGCTTGCCTGAAGTTAAATTAAAGTGTCTAGCAGAAGAAATTTTTAAGACAAGGTAGTCTTAACAGTGTGGCATGGCTGCTTTTTAGTGCTCTTATTCAGATTTATATTGAAAGAGAACATAGATTCGGGCAGAAAGAAATTAAAACTGTGAGTTTTGATGAGAAAAAATGTGAGGGCAAGTTTAAAGAGTTGGATCAAGAGACTTCAGACAATGAAATTGTGGCCATTGTTAAAGAGATTAGCACTATTAGTGAGCTAAGGTCTATTGGACAATAGAAGAAGCAATACTCTGAGGGTAAAGATCCTCAGGGAAGGCTCCTGCTATTAAGAATGTACATTGTTTTGGAAGTAAAGAGACCATGGTCAGAATTCCAAGGGTATTTCCTGCTTCTTTGATGCAGCTGCCCAGGAAAGAATCTTCCCAGTGTCAGCACAGAGAAACTAAACCAGTTGAGATCCAAGGAGGCCAGTCTCAAGCCCAAAATTATAGCAAAACCTGGCAACATTGTCTACATGGTACTGGTTTTAGTGGGACTGAAGCTGCAAGAGTGAGGAGGAAGTGGATTCCTCTTCCAAGCTTTCAAAGAGTGGCTGAATCCAGGCAATTTTTGGCAGGAATGGAAAAACCTGCAAAAAAGCCCAGAAAGAACATTTTATGCTGTAGTGTTGAAGCCTGGGTTGCTGTTGAGATATGAGAATGTTAGAGATGTCACAGCCAACATAACTGTAAAGAGGCCTAGGAAGGACATTTTGTGTTGTGGTGTTGAAGCCTGGATTGCTGTTGCGACATGAGAATGTTAGAGATGCCACAGTCAACATGAGACATCTGACAAAGAAAGCTATGAACTGTGGGAGGAGCCAGCCCAAGACAATGCTGTGCTCTGTGAGTAGCTTCACTGGAAGGATGGGAAAAAAGCCCTTTGGAGCTGAGATGATTTCAACAGAAGGCTTATATACTGGACTTGGAGTGGCAGGATTTAGAGTTTATTCTGTCAAGTTTTGGTCTTGTTATGGGCCTATTTTTCCTAGATATACCCCCATTACCCCCTTTTGAACAGAAATGTTTACTCTGTGTCATTGTATGTTGGAAATATGTAACTTGTCTTTTGATTTTACAGGAGGCCTTGGTCTTTGGATTTTGAAATGCATTGTGACTCATGTGTATCGACAGGGACTTTTAAAGTTGGATTGAGTGTGGTTTACATCATAAGGTGGTCATAAGCCTACAGAAGCTAAGAGGTGGAGGTCATGGTTTGAATATGAGTTGTCCCCCATAGACTCATGTGTTTACATCCTTAGCTGTTGATGTTTAGGAAGGTCATGGAACTTTTGGAGGTAGAGTCTCGCTGGAGGAAGGCATTTCACATGGATTGGGCCTTTAGGTTAGTTAGCTTTATTTTGCTTCCACCAGTAGTCTGCTCTAGCAGTCTGCTGCTTGCTCTATCAGCCTCCATGATGATGTCTTCAGTGACCTAAGCCTCTTTCTAGCCTTTGACACAGTCATGCCTTTCCTATCAAGAAGGATTATGTCGCCTCTCTAAAACCATAAGCAAAATAAATCTTTTTTTCCTTAAGTTGTCTTTGAGTATTGTCTCACAACAGCATGAAAATAAACAATAATGAAACCAGATTATTGCTTAGGATTCTTGTGTCCTAGAGTCAAAGATTGAAATGAGAACACATGAAGAAGTTAAAGCAGGATTTATTGAGAATGAGAGAAATGGGTAGAAACTCTTGGACAGATGCTCAGTCCGAGAGGGACAAGGTAGAAGACATAGTGTAGCCATAACGTGGGAGAACATTATTAGAACAGAAGACAGCTTAAGTTCAGAGAGAAGGGTGGATGAGCTACCATGACTGCTTGGTGGGAGAGCAGGGAAAGAGAGGAGACTCTCCTATGCTTGGCCGAGAGAAGCAAGGAGGTCACCAAAGGGGGCAGAATCAGGGTACTTATAGGAGTAGGTGGGCTTGAAAAGTGGCTTTTTCTATTGGTTAGGTTTACTTTCTTTAAATGGGCATTATTAGTCCTTTTGTGTCTGATTGATCCAATGATGTTGGGGGTGAACCTCTGGTGACTAAACTGTTTCTGGAATTGTATAGTGGATGTGCTTCCTACAGGACTAGACACTCCCATCCTAACTATTGTAGCTGACTATTAGAAATTATTCCATCAGACTTTCTTGTGTATTCAAAAAAAAGTCATTTCGCTTTTTAAAGATCTTAAATGAATTTTGTTTGCTATTATAACAACTGCAAAAACCTAGCTGCTTCTTCAGTTTTAAGCTAGCTTACAAGTCATTTTTATAAATGTAGGAGGCTTAAGCAGTCTTTTTAAAGGGGCCTTTGATACTTGACCCAATCTACCAATATTGTAATTGCTAACGTGAGTCAAAGAGAGAAGTAAACTTTCTGCACTGGGAAGCTGGTTAGATATATTAGAAAGTTGAAAGGCCATCTAGGGATGGGCCCTTCCCTCATAATCAGCAGCTTGTAAAAACCAAGAACTGAAACTTTAGGACCTTGATTATGGATCAACAGACTGCGATCTAAGTCTTACCTCTGGTCCTAGGTGGAGACGTGCGGTACTGAGCTCCCTGGAGGGTCATTAATAGATAACTAACTACCCAAGCCTTAGAAAATTATTGTCTAGCTGCAAGCTTTCTGATAAAGAACAAGGTCAAGCCCTAAACTCTCCTCTCAAATGGGGGGCCTGTTCCACTTCACCCTGTCTTCTCTGCCCTGGTCCATGTGGTATGTCTTATCTGAAATCTTTCTATGGAAAGTACTAGGACTAGAGAACTCTCAGTGAGACCCTTGTAACATCTGAACCTCAGAGAAACTGGGTCTATGGACAATGACTCCTATACTTTCATTTCTGACTGGATATGCTGCCCCTCACCCTCCTTAAAGCAGATGGTCTAGAGCATTTGCTTAGCCTACATGAAGCCTGGATTTAAAAAGCAGCATTTGAAAAAAATATAATATGATTTTGGAATTTTCCTTCTTTTCCAAGCACAGGATGGGTTAGAACTTTAATATTCAAATGGAGATTTGTATAGGGCATCATTGACTAAACATGAATTGAAATGAAGAATAAAAAAAAGAGTAAGACATCTCAAACTGAAAAAAATTTAAAGTACTTTCCTTACTGATAATGGTTTAATTGGTTAAAGCAAAAAATTGGAAACAACCTAAATGTCCAACAGGAGATATAGATACTATGGAGTGGAGAAATAATGCTGCAGAGTCCGACTTTTTCCTACACTGCTGATTCCTGCGTTGAAAGTTAAGCATGGAGAAGTTGACGTGTTCTCTGGTCTGGGGAGATAGTTTAATCAGTAAGATATTTATTTTGCAAGTACTAGGACCTGAATTCAACCCGCAGCACTTACATAAACAAGCTGAGTGCAGTAGCTTGTGCTTGTAATCCCATCTCCAGGGAGGCAAAGACATATAGGCTCCTGGAGTCTCATCAGTGAGAAACCCTGTCTCGAAAACCCTGGGAACAGTGCCTAAGGAGGAGGAGCAAGCAGTACCTGAGGTTGGCTTCTACACGCATGGACACACATCTGTATGCCTCCACACACACACACACTCATGAAAAAGAGATTATATGTTCTCATAAGATCTAATGTCTACAACGCAACTGGAGAGTCTAAGATATGATAACTGTACTTTGTCAACTGCTCCCAGGGGTAACACATTTGTTGTCAGCTAGGAATCTCTAGGCCCACTGCCCATGACCAGGGCATTCATGTTCTAGGCTCCACTTGCTTTTTCTCAGTTCTAAAGCAGTTCCTATTGCAGGGCATTGCCAAGTGCTGGGTTGGCGCAGAGGGTGCAGGTGTTGGAGGGAGAGCTCTTGTGTCACACTGCTGGGAGCTGCTGTGTAACTGCAGGCTGGATCAGCACCAGGAAGCCCAGAGAGACAAACAGAGATTCCAGTGTATTTTTTTGTGTGTGTGCATATGTAGGTGTGGGTGTGTACGGGTGTATGGGTATGTGGAAGCCTAAAAGTGACCTCAGGAATCATCCTAGATTGCTCTACTTCCTTATTGCTTTGCTCCTTGGTTTTCCTTTCCAGGACTGGAACTGCGGGTCTCTACCATTTCTGCCCAGTGTTTTTTTTTTTCTCCCACATTTTATTTTTTTCCTAATCCTACAAGCTCAATAGGTACCCCGTCCTCTCCCTTTCCTCCTCCCCTCCCCAGTTGTCCCCCCTTGCACTCTCCCCTCTTTCCCCCCACTTCCTTTCACCCCTCCCTCCCTCTCTCTCTCAGTGCCTCCTCCTTCCTCCCTCCCATCCCCTGGAGCATCCTGAGCCATTTCTCTAGCTCCAAAATGCCAAACCTCCCTCTGAGTCCTCCATCCTAGCAGGGTTCACAACTCAGTGGCAGAGCCTGGAGCCCCTTCTTGTGCTCCCAGTTAGTATGGGAACTCTATTATAATTGTTTAATCCTTTGCCTCTAAGGATCCTACTGCCTGAAGCCTTATCCCCTGTGATCCATGCTAGACCTTGGAAGGTCATTGACATATCAGCCATTGTGCAGATCAGGCAAAGTCCAATCCTGGCTGTTGCAGCCCTAACTTGTGTGGAGTATTTTGGATATCGTTGCTCCTCCCCATCTTTAGGGTCTTACAATCTTGCCGCCCCCTCTTCCGCAAGGTTCCCTGAGCTTTAGGATGGGGAGAGATTTGGCTGGTCTGGATCCAGGTGGTTAATGTAGGGTCTTTGGTGTTCTGAATTATGGTTTGTTGTGTTTTGCTTTTCCTGTACCATCCTTGGCTGCATCCTGATTGGTATTGAAAGTCACCTTCCACCAAAGATAAAAGACAGTTTAAATGAATATCTTAATATAAGAGGAGACTCAAAGGTAGATGTAAGAACAGGAGTAGGACATAGGAGTGTGTGTGTGGGGGAAGGGGGATCAGTGTCCCATTTGCAGGATGGTTACCGACTATCTGCCAGTCCCTATACCCTCCCTGATTGGTGAGAACAAACCTGTTCAGTCCCAAGTGACTAGGAAGGGAAGTGAGAGTGAGCTGCACCAGACGTCTCACTACTTACATGCAATACTTGACTGTGACCTGTTTTTTCTACTGAAGAGTGATCCCCTATCTCCTTTTTTTTCTAAGGCTCTCCCCTTTCTCTCTTGTTTATATTGTGATTATAATCTGCCTAGTGTTTTTTTATGTGGGATAGGGATCCAAACTCCGGTCCTTTTGCTTTTGAGGCAAAGGCTTAAGTCCTGAGCCATTTCTCTAGCTCCTGAGTATCTTTTTGTTTTAGACCTCTGAAATTTTACCCACCGGCCACGTTCCAGAGCATAGCCACTGATGTTAATGTCTCTGCCTCCTGCAGGGGATAAACGTGAGTTTATCCCCCAACGCTAATGCCAGAGCCTCAAAGGCTTAGGTTCAGTTGAGATCTCCATATCTGCCTGTGTTGTGGGATACCATGACGATGCAGGCAGCTCCATGTCCCTCGAATGCCAACTTCTCCCTTGGCGTGTATCCTAGGTCATCACCAGCGACCACTGGTTCTTCCAGGCTTTTGGATGTGACAGAAATGAACACTGTCCTCTGTGCTGGCTTCCAACTGCTGATCGCTCATACAAGGGGTCGACTAAGGAGTCTCAGTGCTTTCTCTGCCATAAACAGAGAGAGCTTTCTGAACAGACCTTCTGCAGACCTGCCTCTTGAATGTTCTAGTTTATATCTTTACTCCCCACGCAAAGCCTAAGCTGTCAGCTGTCCTTGTTCTGCCCCACTTGCTTTTTCTCATCTCTAAAGCATTTCCTATTGCAGGGCATCTGCAAATATATGCAAGAGAGTTAGTCTTCCATCCAGAGAATCAGTCTCAGAATGTTATCTCTGGTCCCTTTCCATTGCTCTGGGCTTTTGCAAAACATCTGCAGACACAGACAAGTACAGACTGTCTCATGTGGATGCAGGCTATAGATAATCATCCTTACAGCATGCAAAGGCTTGGAATGAAACATAGCTTAAGCCTATCTGATTTAGAAACCGAAAACCCAATTTAAACGGAGCAGGGGAGGCAAATTGTAAAGGCCTATTCCAAGGGGACTCCCCTGCTTCCGGTTTCCAAACCAATTCCTAAGTCTTGACCCACACGTTCTGCAAGAAATAAGTGGGCAATTGCAAAATGACCCTGAAATGAGGTTAACTGCAAGAGTTGGTTTTCCAGTTGTTTTCCTCCTCAGGATGTGGCCTGGAAAAAAATAAATGGAAACAATGGCAAATAGAAGGACAAAGCAGTAATTAAACTTGAAAGCAAGTACTGTTTGCTCACAAAAGCTGGGGGAGAGTTGGGGACTGGATTTTTTTTTTTTTTTTTTTTTTTTTTTTTTTTTTTTAGGAAAAAAAGAATTGTTGGTGATAAAGAGGAAATAATTTCATCTGCTGAAATACTTGGTTTAGATGATTGTTCCATTTTGCCTCTGACCACCCACATAGATCATGCCTTCCAATACCTGCATTCCTGACTTCTAAGGG